>JADLZK010011028.1:0-589899 GCA_015847255.1 Hyparrhenia diplandra
GATTTACACACTCATAGATTCCGGTAATTATTTAGAAAAATAGCATAGATTATCATTATTTTTTTGTTTATTATAGTCTACATATTTTTTGAGCGCTTTTGACTTTTGCTTGAATTTTTTTAGAAAACATTTTTTTCCCAGTGGACCTCGTGAGGCAGCATAACATGGAGGCTCCATTGGGGACCTCTATTGAGAATTTATAGGAATTATATTTTCCTCACAATACTACCTTTGTGTGCCATCTATTTATACTTTAAATTGAAATTTTTAGTCTATATATTTTATTTATACTTTAAATTATTTCTTCTGTAATGACATATGTGTGTAATTTAGGGAGTTAGTTTTGAATTATTTCATAATGAAGGAAGTGGATAATTTAGATGCAATTTTAGCAGATTCATTTGGGTAGTTTATTAGAACCAAATTAGTGGGTTACTTTTGTGCATTCTTCAAATAATGTAGACACATTTTTTATAGAACAAAAGAACTAATATCTGTATTATTGATGATGATGACTGGAGTCAACCAAATTATTTCTAATTCACCTTGTTAGAATTAACATGAAGGCACCCTTAATTCTTAGTCAATGTAAATATTTTATGTGATTATATATTATTTTTTGAAAATTTTAATTCATTTATTAATTATATATGTTCCTCTACTAATAAAATAATTTAATAACATGTTTTATGTACATACATGGAGCATTGAATAATATATGGTAATGTAATTTAAAAATATGATTTCCTCGTCGATAGGTTGGAAAGTATTACACAATAATCTATTTCTCAAGCAAACTCTAGGTGCAAACAAAAATATAAGGATAAATGGAATTTAGCATTCTTTTTACTCTTCCTGTTGATGAAACTTTTTAGATCTATTTCGCTCCTTCAATCCTATTAATAAATGTGTATATATGGCCAAAACTGCAGAGGAGAGATGGGGCGAGGGTGCATGGTAGCTCGAGCGAGCGAGGGTTGCATACCACCTGCAGCTTAGTGGTGACATAACACTTTCGTCTCTGTAATGGAAGGCGATTGATGTCATAAATCGGCGGCTTTTATAGAATCATGTTTCGAACTTGAAGTTCAGGTTAGAAAACTCACATATGATGGACTAATAAACGGATGATAATTATTGGCATGTTGCTGTTGGAAGGAACTCACGAACTGGAATAACAAAAATCACGCATACATATATGAATAAAACTATTCAAGTACACAAGTAAGAAAGAAGATTAGAAGATTGATCTATTATACCTGTCTGTCGACTGTCGGACATGGCCGTTGTCCTCTTCCACGCTGAGACAACAATGTTTTAGGCCACCAGGTGTCGCGCGTGGCCGCTGCTATGTGACTCCATCGCCGATCTCCACCCGGCCGTCCGGCAATCGGCATGGATCGAAGGCCGACTTTACTTTGGCCCATTGATTGAAGCTCTGTTACTATGGCTGCTGGCTATGGCGGCGGCGGCGGCCATGACGCTTGGCTAATACCACGTGAGATTGAAAGGGAAGGCAATATAATTTACAATATTTTTTTTCTTTTTCAATTAGATCTATATTAAGCGTGAGAGGAATTTTCAATATAGCACCTTATATTTCATAATGGCATATGGGTAATTCTTTTAGAAAATAAAATAGCACATTATATTTCATAATGGCAAGTGGGTAATTTAGTTTTCAATATATCACGTTATATTTCACAATGGCATATGGGTAATTCTTTTGGAAAAATAAAATAGCGTTATATTTCATAATGGCAGGTGGGTAATTTTTTTGAATCAATAGAATAGATCTAGTGGTTGTTAATATAAATGGCGTTCGATGGCCGGATCTCTCACGATTATTGTGAGAATTTCTAGGAATTATCTCTTTTTTCTAGCGTGTCTGGCAAGTGGGTAATTTTTTTGAATAAATAGAATAGATCTAGTGGTTGTTAATATAAATGGCGTTCAAATCGATGGCCAGATCTCTCTGATTATTGTAAGAATTTCTAGGAATTATCTCTTTTTTCTAGCGGCCAGCGGTAAGAATTAACGTGGAGTCTTCTTTGGAGGCTCAATTAGTAATAGTAAGATAAGATGGGCGAAGAGTGCTGCTGGCTGTTGGGAAGGCACGCCATACGGACTTCAATTTGACCCGCATGGCTGATAACTAGAAAAAAAAAAAAAGATGTGGCTCCTTGTGGTTGAAAGACGATCCATGGATCTAGCTTTCACCCAATCAAAAGTTATGTCGATCCAATGGAATATTGTGTTTCCATAAGAGAAGTGTTTTAGAACAATGGTGGAGTTACAACGATGTGCCATGCCGAAGCATCGCACCCATATTGCCATATCACGGCCGGAAGTGTATGGTTTCACTGGAACTTTCTACAAGCGATGCTGACCCTTCTTCAGTAAAGACATCCTCAGTGCGATGCAGTGCTTCCATGACCTACGAACAGGACCATTGGGAAGACTGAACGGAGCGTCGATTGTTCTCATCCCAAAATGGACACGGCTGAAAATCTCAAAGATTCCAGGCCTATCAGCTTGATACACCCTTTTGGAAAGCTAATCACAAAAGATTTGACTATCCGGCTCTCCAGACACATTGACAGCCTGATCTCACATGCCCAGAGTGCCTTCATCAAGCGCCGCTGCATCCAGGACAACTATATATGTATGTCTGAAACCTGGCGAGGGCGTATCACAGGACGAAGACTCCAGCGCTCCTTTTCAAACTTGACATTTCAAAAGCTTTTTTTATACTGTGTCGTGGGAGTAAGTCATGGAGCTGTTGGAGCATACGGGGGTTTAGTCCGAGAGATGGAGAATGGTTGACAGTGCTTTTCAAGACATCCCACTCAACGGTCTTGCTAAATGGTGCTGCAGGACCAACGATAAATCATGCCAGAGGACTCAGACAAGGTGACCCACTATCCCCTTATCTCTCTTCATCTTGGCCATTGACACCATACAGAAGGTACTAGAGCTTGCAACAGATGATGGAATACTCTCCCCGCTCAGAGGACGGCATGCAAAGCTGAGACTCTCTCTGTACGCCGATGACGCTGTAATTTTCCTGAACCCGATTCAGAGTGAGGTTCAAGCTTTGTTCAACATCCTGGAGCAGTTTGGTAGCGCCACGGGCTTGAAGTTAAACTTGGATAAGTGAACGGTAGCCCCCGATCAGATGTGCTGAAATTAATCTAGACCAAGTTTTGGAAAGTTTTGCCGGCCAGCGGGTAACATTCCTGTTACCTACCTGGGCCAACCAACTCTTGGGAGGCTCAGAGTGGTGCATGTCCAGCACACCCTGGACAAAACAAGGACAGACTATCAGGATGGCAAGGAAGGCGACAGCACCAATGTCCGGACCGTTTGTACGCGGAGGCGCCCCGCTGGGCGACGTAGGCGCCGCGCCAGCGCCGCCCGGTGGCGGCTTATCGCCCGTCGGTCCTCCCCAGCTTCTCCGGCCACCCTTTCCACCACCAGCCCCTCCCCTGTCTCCACCACCAGCCCCCTCTCCTCTCCTCCCAAATCCTCCACCGCTCCCCGACCTTAGCGAGATGGGGTCCCCAATCCGATTCCACGCTCGCTGTGCCTTCGGCCCGGCGTCGGGAGGCAGCCGGTGCGGATCGGCCCGGTGGGAGGGCCCTCTCCCCTGGCCGACCCCGCCGTCCCCTCCACGGCAGGTCGAAGGCGGCTGGGCAGATGTGCTCGCCGAGGGGGGAGGAGGAGGTGGACTACGGGCGCCGCCGCGATACCTCCCGGCGTATGTCGCCAAGCAGCCTCATCGATGGTGGTTGCGTGACGCCGCCGGCCGGGGACTCAAGGGATCTCATGTGGAGCGCCGCCGCTCTGAGTCGCTACACCTCGAGTGGTTGCTCAACCCCCCGGCGCACACGCCGCCTGCATTCTGCGGACGGGGTCGGCCGCCCAGCGCCGGGCGCCGGCCGCCGACGACGAAGTTAGAAGGCACCTGTGGCGCTCCCCTTCCGCCTCTGGGCGGGGCCGACTTGGTGGTCCTGCCAGAGGCTCACCGCCCCGGACGCAGCGGGCCGGGTCGCTTCCACCGCGTCGCCCTGGGGAGTCACCGCTGGCCGAGTCGACGGGTACACCTGGCGGGCGGCCCAAGGTGGAGGGTCGGCCCCCTGATGCGGCGCAGCCCGACGGTACCATGGCTTGTTTCCGTGGCCGTTGCTTTCGGTTACTTCAGCGGCGGGGAGACCACAAAGGTTCTTTGCTTGTCGCGATCCGCTCAAGTGCCTTTCTTGTGGAGGTAATGGGCACCAGTTGAGGCCTTTGCCACGACCGCCCGCTGACACCGACGACGGCGGCGTTCCACGATGCCGACTATGAGCACCATGTCGCTTTCGGCGTTCGGTCCATGACCGGCTTAGCTTCATTGAGTTCCCGCCCGATCGGGAGGCTCCGGTCCACTCAGGAGCCGAGGTTGTGCTGCCCGCTCCTCCTGCTCGGAGTTGGCAGACCTTGGCAATTGGCCCTCCTCCACCTATCAGGCAGCCCGTTCCACCACGGATCCCATGCTTGAAGCGGCTTTGCCTCCTTCTGCAGATTTTAGGTGCGCCAAGCCTTTGTTGTGGACCTCGGCGCTGCAGGGATGCGTGACTCAAGCTACGGCCGCTGCGGATCAAGTTGTGTCGATGCGGACCAGATGCTTCGAGCCCGCACTCCTTGGCGAGCTATCGATGAGCGGCGGGGTAGCTCCGTCTGCTCCTCCGACGTCGATTTAAGGCAAGCAAGCATGTCGCCACACTTGCCCCTCCTCCGGCGGCGATGTTGAGCGCGTGACACTGTCGGTCGGGAGGAGTTGGAGGCAAGGATATGTGTCCCCCCTCAGCACTCCTCGATCAAGGCTGGGCCCAAGCTACACCGCTCCATACGCCCGGTGTCGGTCCATTCTCTCGAGGAGGAGTGGGACGATTGTGGCTTAACCGCACGTGCCCCCCAATGCAACGATTCAAGCACGAAGGTGCTGCTTCGTAGCTTGGCGAAGGTCGAGGAAGATGCCGTGGATTGGGATATTGAGCAGAAATTTGTGGTTGCGTTTTGGGGGCAAATGATGAAAAGAAAGAGGACTTGTTTCGAGGCCCCCGCTAGCAGGTGGGATAGACCTCTCGCCATGGAGCTCAACATGGCTGGGATTGTGGAAGAGGAGACCTGCTAGTTAGGCAGTCATCTCTTTGTTTCATTCTTGTTGCAAGTCTGTTCCAATGTAGTCGCTCTTGTAAGATCAAGAGAAGTAGGGGTGGTGATCCGGTAATCGTCGTGTTACCTTGGATCGACCATTATTTGTAACACACTTTTCTTTTTAATGAAAAACGCGCCTTGGCGTGCTCTTGAAAAAAGGATGGCAAGGAAGACTGCTTAATCCAGCTGGAAGGCGTGAGTCAGTGAGATCAGTGCTGAGCGCCATCCCGATATATCTTACATCCCTCAAAGCCCCCAAACAACTGCTGGCAGATTTGGATAAAGCAAGGCGTCGTTTCCTCTGGGTTGGTGATAGCGAAATCTGGGGGGTGGGGGGGATGCAACGTGGGTTTGGTCCTTTGTAACAAGGCCGCAGATCTTTGTGGGACTAGGCATACTGGATTTGGAAAGGTTTAGCAGGGCTCTACGTTTGAGATGGCTATGGTTCGCTTGGAAGGATCCAGATCGGCCATGGGTAGGTGGTAGGAATGCCGTTGCCAGTTGACTCGGTGGACACCTCGCTTTTTCAGCAGCAACGAGTGACAGTACACAATGGCCGCAAAGCTTCTTTTGGACCTCAAGCCAGATAGACGGTAAACCTCCTGCTACCCTTTTTCCCCAGTTATTCCGGCATAGCAAAAGAAAGAAGAGAACTGTAAGGGACGCTATGAATGGACAATCAAGGATTAAAGACATAGCTCACAACTTGAACCACGACCTACTGCATGATTTTTTTTTTTTTTGAGCTGCAGAGTGTACTGCATGCGGCCCAACTGAATCTGCAAGATGAGCAAGAAGATGAAATAATATGGATGCTTGAACCCTTGGGGCAATACTCGGCCACCTCTGCCTACAACATTCAATTTGCCGGTCAGGTAACATCAAGATTTCCTCACCCTAATTTGGAAAGCTTGGGCCCCTCCTAGATGCAAAATGTTCTTGTGGCTGCTACTACAAGATAGGCTCTGGACAGTAGCCCGCCTACAGCTCCGGCAATGGAAAAATAACTACTTCTGTGCGCTATGTGAAAGGAACCTTGAAACAGCTGTGCACCTCTTCATTGAGTGCCCATTCTCACGGCAAGTCTGGAGCTTGCTTTCTCCCTGGAGTGGGTGTCAGAATTTGCACCTGGCCCAATGGACGACCGAGCAAGAGATGGAAGACTGGTTCCACAGTATGACCGGCAAAGGCACAAAGATGGCGCATACGGTTTCCATACAGACTTTATGGCGCATTTGGAAGCAAAGAAATGCTATAATTTTTAGAGACTCCAGGAGCCCCGGCACAGGTGGTTTTGCGGAGATCAGGGATGAGTGTTTCACTTGGTCATTGGCAGGGGGAAAGATCCTAAACCCTCTGTTTGGTCGTAATGTCATTCGTGAGTAGTTAGCTATTATTCCCCGGCCTTCGCATCCCTCTGTTGCGACAGGCAGCGTATCTCGCGCTTGTAATGAAATTGTATTCTTCTAACTCCTCCTTATTAATGATACAGCCAGGCAACCCGGATCTTTCAAAAAAAAAAAAAAAAAAAAAAAAAAAAACACGGCCGGAAGAGTGTGACTGTAGTTGCAACAGAGGCGATGATATTACCGTGAGATAATCATGGTAAGCTACTATCAAACAGAGGCGATGATATTGCAGTACAATTCTCTTGCACATAACGGTAGGCATACTCCTGCAACAGTAGTGGGCTAGTTTGCGAGGCGTGCCGCAGTCGTAATCCGCCATTTCAGAAGCCTTCGTGCGAGCACTCCCGACAGGAACCTGTCCCGCAGGAAGCTGACAACCGCGCTGTCACTCTGCTGGATGAAGCCCACGGCGTTGGCGGTCGTGACGAGCTCGACGCTCCTCCACCGCCTGATCCGGGCGTACTCGCGCAAGGCCGCCTCGACCCGCTCCTCCTCCTCCTTGCCCATGGCAGCAGCAGGCAGCAGCAGGGCGTCGCCGAGGCACCGGGCAAGGATGACGCCGTCCTCCAGCGCGGGCAGCCGCCCTGGCCGAGGTCCGGCGTCATCGGGTGCAGCGCGTCGCCGGCCACGCACACGTTGCCCCTGGCGATGCTCGCTGTCAGCAGCGAGCGGCGACCGGAACCGCAGCGGCGCGGCCAGGACGTCGTTCATCTCGCTCCTGTCGATCGCCGCCAGCTCCTCGGGGGCACCTTGGAGCCCCGGGCTTGGACAGCACGAACTGCTTCATCTTCGCTGCGCTCTCGTCCACGCCTTTGTCTGAACGTACGAACAGCATACAAATTGTTAGCTGCTCCTAGCTGTACATACAATTTTGATTTGATGTCGCTAACCGTTGTCGGAAGGAGTCCAGGTGAAGAACCAGTAGATTTCGTTGTCGTTGCAGGGCATCATGCCGGAGCGGAAGCCGTGGCCGATGAGCTGCAGGAACTTGGGCTCGGAAGCCGTGGCCGTCCGGGTAATGCGCAAAGCCCTCGCCGCCAAGCGCCCCGAGTAGGACGGCGTGGCGAGGCCGAGCCATTTGGCCACCACGGAATTGATCCCGTCACACCCGACGAGCACCTGCACATAGATGGATGCAGAGTAAGGCAATGCAATCAGCTCGAACCTACTACTTATAGCGAACGTGAAATAAAGAAACTGTACCTTTGCTCTGATGACTGAGCCGTCAGCTAGCTGCAGAACCTTGACGCCGCCGCCGCCCTCCTCGATGGACACGATCCTGGAGGAGTAGCGGATGGTGCCTATTTGGTAGCTCCTCCTCCAAGGCCTGCAGCAGCAAGTCCCGCCTAACGCAACGGATTTCGTGGGGCCCTCTGCGTCAGCGACGACGTTCATTCATGTCAGTTGTCAACAAATCGATCCAGGTACCGGCGCGATCGATAGATTCAGGCGTCAGTCAGAGGTTAAATTTTTCGTCTCACCGTTTCCCCTGCTGCGTGAGGTCCATTTCTTGTGTGATTTCGCCGGTAGAAGAAGCCATGACACGTAGCCTGAAAACATATGGCCGGACAGGTTCAGCAGGGAAACTGACTGCAAACTGCAACGCGAGCCCCTGCCCGGTGGACATAGGGTGGAGATGTACTACGTACGTCTGCCCCCGCAGGTGCTGCTTCCTGATCTTGTCGCCCACGCCGAGGGGGCATCCAGCGCCCGGAAGGCGTTCTTCCACATAGTGAGCGCGAACCCGGACGCCCGCAGCGACGGCGACGACTCCAGCACCAGGCTCCTCACCCCTTTCCTATACGCCCAAATCGTTTTAATTTTTCAGCAGAGCAAGGCTACGTGTGCGTGTCTGTGTGAGAGAGTGTATACCTGTGTAGTCCGAGAGCCGACCCGAGGCCGGCCAGTCCGGCACCGACGATGACGACGTCCTCGGCGGCCTCCATCGGCTGCAACGGCGGTGCAGCTTCTGCTCCTGACTGCAGTGCTAGCTGGGATGGGAGCCTTGGATTAGTGGCGTGGCTTGGCCCAGTGACGGACCGAGAGTTCTGAATGGTGGATCAATCAAGCAAGAACACTTTCTTGGCACGAGAATCAAGAGGTCCGGATGTGTGGTGGTTATATAGAGGCGAGCAAAGTGCTGGAAGTGGGGAGTGAAGTGTGAAGCTTAAGCTCGGGGAGCCACCACCGGCGTCACTGCTGATGCTGTGTCGACTGGCTGGTAGCGTGATGTGGTACGGTGTACACGCCAGCGCAGGGCTGCTAAAAATCTTGGTCTTCTTGATGCACAAGTGAAGTGAAATGGAAGCACTGCAAGTGAGAAAGTGAAGTGAAATGGAAGCATCGCGGGAGCAAACAAATATGTCGAGGTAGACTCCATAGCGGACAACCATTTCGGAGTGGTTTTCTTTTCCATTTTCTTTTTGATGATGAAAACGACCTGCCCAGTCACTGGCAGGTGGGCCACAACTGTTTTGTACTAGTAGAACACAAGTATATTGCTCGTGCTAACACTACAGTGACATCGAGGATAACACACATTAAACAATCATTCATCAAAGCTTGCTCACAACTGCATACTGTGAATTTGCTTATTTGAGATGAGGCTGCAATGACAAAACAATGCTTCCACTGAATCCTCCGAAAGTGGCGAGGGCTTACGTGAGTCCCTCCACTTTTGGTCCTCGGCGTTCACCCTTGGAGGTAAAAATACGGCTTAGCAGCATCGCCGCCCGGCCACGAGGCGCCAGTCTCTCCGCTAGGTCCAGAACGGAAGCAGGTGGCCGAATCGCGAGCCACGGGCATATCACCACGTGCAGCACCGGAGGGAGGGCGGCGACGTTGACAAGCTTCTGGTGTCAGCCATGACCAAGAATGGGGCTTGTTGTTGTTGCGGTTGGGCTGCGGCGAGAACTGTATGCGCTTTTATATAAATCAAATCAATGAAAAAAGTCAAATTACTTGGCAAAGTTTTGACATATGTAATATGTTTATATAAACCCCTAAACTAACATTTGGTTCAATTAATTTCGTTACTATATGGGCTTCCTGCTGCTCATAGAGGGTCATGACAACACTGGGCCTGCTTGTATGGCCAGACTCAGTATAAGAGGAGGCAGAGAGACCCAGGAATAATGGCAACAAGAAATAATCAGAAGACTCCATCTCCTACTAGCTACTACTGTTCATCTTCCTCCTCTGATTCCTCTCAGTGCTGCTGATTCGCTGATGTATCTTCGATTCCCTTGGTTGCTTCCTGTATCTATCTCTTCTTCCTCTTTCATAGTGTATCAGATACCCAGCACTAGTCTTATCTGTGTTGAGTTGGGGGTAATATGAGTTCCAATACTTGAATAAAAGGACACAATGTCATTTTTTTTCCCATGTCGGTAACAAAATAGAAGGCATAGACTCATAGAATCATCCTGCGTGGTTCACTACAAAAATGGTGGAGCTCTCTAGCTTTAAGTAAATAGTAATAAAGCAATACCACTATACGATCATAGCACAGGGGAATCCTCACAATGAGGTATTTGGTAGGGAAAGTTTATACTAAATGTTGGATGCAAACACTAGGAGAAGTTGCAAATTCTAGTTGTGGTTCAGCCCGATGACCATCCCTCTTGGGAATTTCGGCGAACACATCACAGGCATCAGCGTGGCGGCCGGACTCGGTGAACACGACACGTGTGTCGTCGAAGCAGCATATAGAAGGCGGCTCATCGACAGTTTAGTAGCATGAGATCGATGGTTGGAGATGGTGAGTGAAATGACGTGCTCCGATGTGATCTCTAGGAGAGGTCACATTGGAGCACGTCATTGCACGTCATTACCACGAAGGTCACATCGAAACACGTCATTTCACTCACCATCTCCAACCACATGGCCACCAACTATGACCAACACGATCGCGAGCACATTATGGAGCACGTCAATATCTGTTTTATAACATGATGGCTAAAGTTTTACCGCTTTACCATCAGTTTTGAAGGATAAGTAAACCAGAACGAGAAAATATGGTGATACACAGAGAAAATCATAACATGCCCCTTAAAGTGTCACGGCTGCATTAGCAAGGCAAATGGCCTTTGTCCAAAGGCAGGGGTCGACCTCCATCTGTAAATTCTAACTCATGAAATAATAGAATTTCAAAACAATCACTACAACATTAAAGATTTACCGTGGCGTTTTTTTTTTTATTTACCGTGGTGGTTTTGGAACCGCCACCGAGCAAAGGTCACGCGGTTAATCAATGATTAACCATGGCGGTTTCTAAAAACCGCGAGTTAATCAAAAAATAAAAATCAAACCCTAACCCTAATGGGCGCCGATCGGGCCACCGCCCGTCGGATCTGGGCCCATTAGGGTTAGGGGTTTCGAAGTTGGGGCCACGCGGCGGGGCCGAGGCTGCTCGAGCCGTCGGCCAGCCGACGGATCCGGCGAGCACTGCCCAGCGCGCGCCGTGCTCCTCGCCCTTGGCGAATCCGCCCCGCCTGCGCCTCCATGCAGCGCCACCAAGGGGAGGATAGCGGGCTCCGGGCCGCGAGCTCGCGGCGGATCCCCACCCAGCCACCCTCCACCGCGCCGCCTCGAATTCGCGCGCCCGCCTCCTTCGCCGCCGGTGCGTGCTGCCGCCTCGCGGCGCCCCCTGCTGCGCTGCCGTAGTGAGCTGGGGAAGGAGGGAGGAGATCCGCGGGAGGGAGGAGGGGGCCGGGCCCGCACGGGCGGGTGGCGGATCTGCGGGCCTTGGCCCGGCCCGGCGCGTGCGCCATGGGAGAGGAGGGGTGCGGCGCTGGAGAGGGGAGGGAATGGAGGGGGTGGGGCGCCGTGTGGAGGACAGACCGGAGGGAGGAAAGAAGTGGCTTTGGGGAGGAGAGATCTTGTGAGAGAGTGGTGGGTGAGGAGTGAAACCCTAACCACCCCCTCTCGCTATATATTAGAGGGTGTGTATTGGGCTAGTTGGGCTTATCCGGGCTGAGCATTTGGGCCTCATTAACCATGACGGTTTTTTTATAAAACCGCCACGGTTAATTGATGTACCGTGATGGTTATATTATAACCGCCACGGTTAATAAAAAATAACCGCCGGTTAATCATGACATTAACCGTGGACGGTTTTAAAAAACCAAATCACGGTTAATAAAAAGGCAAGTGCCTTGTAAAAAGATTTAATGTAGTAGTGAATTAAGAAGAACACTTTTCTTGGCTATAAAAACATAAGTTACAGAAATATGTTAACTCCACTAAATATAAAAACACGATTACACTTATTTGAAACATAAAAATATGAAGAATATGCGTCGTGGGCCATGACGCCAAATCAAAAAGTTTAAAAAGATAAATAAAACAAACTAAAAGAAATCTAAATTTTAAATTGTAAGAGAGCGAAGAAAACAAGCTTCCATATATTTGTTTCATCAAAGATTGAAGCTAAAGAAAACAAAAACGAAAGCTAAACTTAAATTCGCAATTGATGGCTAGCTAGTAGCTTTCAAGCCAACATAATGGCAATTGGCGTGCATTCTGTCGTTTGGTGAAGTACGTGTAGCTCCAAATTTAAACATTATCAGGATATATATTTGATACACGTGTACGGCAGCATACTAAGACACAAGGCCACTTCCAGTTTGTTAAGATTTATGCCGCTGTCAACGACTTATCACTGTAGTAATGAAGCATTGAGACAACGTGCCAACACCAAACCTAAATACGTAATCAAGTAAAGGACACGTCAGTGATGGTATAATAGCCCCATGCATGGGGGGTTGCTGGCAGATAGCTAAAACTTCTTTAATCCGTAGATCACAGTCATGGCTAGCTAGCGAGCCAGCTAGTCCATACCATAGATGCTATATTATGTCAAGATAAGTTAGATAAACGGCAGAAGCTAACTTATCGTGTACCAGCTGTGATCCAATCTTTATTAAAATCCATGCCGCTGTCCACAACTGATCGTCACCGTAGTATCGAGCTACCACGTCGCAACGACTGTAGGTGTATTTTATTTTGTTGCTCTCGGTAGACAGTGCACGTCATACACATCGGTCCAGTAGTGTGTGTCAATCGTTTTTCTAGATGCGCAGTTAGTATTTCTAGCTAGTCATCTCTAGATAGTGATGGGGTTTTTTAACCGGCAGTGATGTGAAGATCGGGTGCATTGTAATATTATAGACATGTCTCATTCATATATCACAAATGTATTTTCTGTAGCCGCGTCTTATGTATTGTCCCTCACAAGACCTATTTCTTGGGAGGCAGCACATCAGAGACGGAGTTTGAGTAGACGATTCTGTGATCGGTGTTTTCATGTCACAAAATTGGGTATATTGTTTGTGCTATTTTGCCATAATGTCCTTAGACTAACCGCACTCATGGTCTTCTATTTTCTTCCACTATACATCCTGGTCATCAAGATTCTTTCCTCTATATACGTTTCTTCCTCACCCATCATCCTTTATTTCCATCCTTTATCTATATATATATCTATATCTATATTATATATAAAAGAGCGAAGGAATTAGGTGGTACCGTGTCACGATCTCATCCGTCCGATCTATCTAGATTTCGCATCCAACGGTCCTCAGATAGGGACCGACCTTAGGCTACATAGTGTTTCGCTTCAATTGAAGCCTCCGATGTATGTCGTGAACGGAGAAACAATAGCGCCTCCGAAACGTCGTACGTCTACCCGATACGTCGCGAACATCCCTCCCTTCCCGCGGTACCCTCCGCACGCTGCAGCAACTCCCTCACCACGCTGCTCGCCGCCGGCGCCAGGAACATCTACGACCTGCTACTGCCGGCCCAGGCATCGAGTCGAGATCGCTCATAACCACAACATCGATCGTTGGTTGTTCGAGGCCTCCCAGAGCGACTCGCACAGACGAAGAAACGCATCTGCGTGCAGACCATCGCCTTCGCCCCGTCCCGCTACGCCGCGCTCGCCGGAAACCGTCGTTGCTGTGGTTCGTCGAGCCCGACGCATCTGGTTGAGCGGCGTGTGGTCTCCTCGCGGCCATCGTTGAAGTCGACGTACTGCGTCGTAACTCCTGCCATCGGGGACAGGTACGACGGCCACATCGCTGCTATTTGGTGTTTCTTGCTGCTGCTAGCCTGCCTTCTTGCTGTTGTTTGAATGGAATAAGCAATCTTTACTGATTCTTTTTTTCTACGGCGCTGAACAGAAGACTGACGAGGAGAAGGAATTGAAGAACCAGGTCTCCTCCCAGCCATCGATCGCCGGAGTCGACGTATTGCATCCTTCACGTACGTACGTCCGCAGCCTACGACGCCTACAGCCAATTAGCCAGAGCCAGCGTCGTCGTCGTCCCAACAGAAGCCCGGCGGCGGCGGCGGCGTCCTCGTGTCCAGATCAAACTGACGGCAGTCATCGCTGCGGATGCCCACGTAAACCTTCAACGCGGACGCTTTGTAGTCGGGCTGCATCCAGCGACGACCAGTGCGCATGCGTGCGCATGCATCGCTACGCACGACCACAACGATAGACGCACCTTGCAGAACTATCTACTATCTATTTGGCGAAGTACAGCTACTACAGAGCCGCCGGCAGCCACGCGCGTCTTCTATTCAGGTAGGTCTGTTCCTTGGTAATGAACAGAAAGAGCTTAATTACTTGCTACCGTGTTATCGGAAGCTTATACCAATTAAATAAAGTTTGGTTTAGTGTCTCATAATTGTACTTTTGCATATACTATTTAATGACGTACATGCATGTTCAATAAAAAAGAACAAATACGCAATTTATTTCTATCTGAACTGTTGTCATCTATTACATGAATTGAGCAACTAACTGCAATGCAAATACACATTTTCAAAACTATCTGGATGTGTATTATTGTTTATTGAAACTTTCAAGAATGAACTTTTCTATCATCATGTGTTGTATTGACTAGAATGTTGGGTTCAATATCTAATCCTTTCATACAGGTTATATGATACAGGCATAAAATCCATGGGGTGTACTCAAACAAATGCTGGCAAGCTAACTTTTGAACGAAGAAAACAACAACGTAGAGAGAGGTACGCTGCATTATCTCCTAATAAGAAGGAAGAAGCCCGAGCCAAAAGACTGATCGTCGTAGTCGTCTGACTTGTTTGAAGGATGAGGCTGGTTTATCAAAAAAAATAGAGGAAGCTCGTGCGAAAAAAAATCGTGAATATCAACGAAATCATTTGGCCCGTTTGAAAGCTGAGGCTGATGCATCCAAATTGGATGAAGCTCGGAATAAAAAATGTGAAAAACAACGCAAACGTCGGGTTCATCTGAAGGCCAAGGTTGCTGCACCCAAATTTATTTTGTCATCTAAAAGCATAGAAATTGATGAAATTGATACTAGAATGGACGGCGAAGGCAATTCTTCTAAAAGGAAACGGGACATGACTTCAAATGCTGATAATATAGGTATTTTGCTTTATTTTATCTTGTCCACTTTTGGTTTTGCTTTCTCTCTGAATTATTGGCAGCCTATTTTGGTGATGAAAAAAAAAATATTTGTTGAGTATTATAGGTCAAAGCAGTAGAGATCAAGACACTCATGAAAAGCGCATGGCCAGGGAGAGGTATAGGCATGCAATGTCTGGTGATAGAAAGGATGAGATCCTAGAGAAAAAACGTGAATATCAACGTAACTATCGTGCTAAACTGAGAGCAGCTAAATTGAGTATTGTCACCAAATCTGAGAAATCCTTAGCATCAACCATAGGTATGTCAGGTATGATAGAAATTAATATACATGTGTAGTCTCAAGCATGTCACGTATAGTAATAATTTTTGCTTAATGTTTTCTGTTGTAGGTGTTGGCCGTGGTAAAAAAAAAGTTGATCATAAAGCATACGACTCTGGCATTTGGGAGCCAGAAGACACCTTGCATGGAATAGAGGGTATAAAATTAAACTATGTAATCACAAATTACAAAAAATACATTGTATGTGCTATATATGAGTAATGGTTTGATATTTTTCAACAGAAAATGACTTAGATCAACATAACCCATATGAAGATGGCCCTGACATCTATGAGGATGATGAAGCTAGAATACTGAATGATAAAGGTGTCTTATATTATTATTTTCACTACTATTATTATTGTTGTTGTTATTATTAGTAGTAGTAGTATTACTATTATTATGGTCTTGCAAGCTTCAAAATTTTGATTTTTGGATGCAGATTTTCAATATGAGTTTTCTAGAGAACATGGAACAATAATAGATGGCCAAGATCCTTATAACTTTGTGTATCTGGGTCTTCCTGAGACACATCATGTCTTGAAGAAAGTGCAAGACTGTTTTTATTGTCATGCAAAGAGGTTTGAAGGTGAAGGTCCTGCATTTTGTTGTCGGAATGGACGAGTTAATATATTTATACCAGAGGTCCCGGATGAGCTTCTTCTCGATTGTTCACAAGTCAAACTGATAAAGACGCAAAGCATTTCAGAAGCAACATTCGTTATTTCAATTCACACTTTTCTTTCACCAGCATGGGGGTTTCTATTGATCGCAGTTTGGCAACAGCAAAGGGTACTGGGATATATACATTTAAAGCTCATGGCCAAATTTATCATAAGTTGGATCAACTTGTGCCTGGTGCAAAGGGGCCACGTCACATGCAGTTGTACTTTTACGACACAGATGAGACTATGCATCATAGGATGAAAAGATCACCACACCTTGACTCCAATGTGATCCATACTCTATTGAACATCATGCAACACAATCCTTATGTTCAGGCATTTCAAAGTCTTGGCACTCTTACCAACCTAGATTGCTATGCTATTGAGCTAAATACAAGTATTTCCGTTGACCAAAGAAGATATAATGCACCTGCAATGGAGCAAGTGGCTGCTATTTGGTTTGATGGAAATGACCCACAACAAAGGTTTGAGAGAAGCATAGTCATTTACAGTAAAGAAAGAAAAATGAACCTCACTATATACAACCATACCATGGATGTTATGATCCATTAGGATATCCTATGTTCAATCCTAATGGTGAAACAGGATGGGAGGATAAGAAGATTTTATATCAAGATGCATATGTAAAAAAACCGAAGAGGAAATATACTAAGCGTTCAGAAAAAAGGTGCTTTAATTTGTTGTTTGCATTAAAAATTTTACCCTTAGAAACTCATTAACAACTTACTACTAATTTTCTTACTTTTTATATAGGCCTAGAGCATATTGAGATCAATGATGTCTCGATACAAAAGTAGATGAAGAAGAAGGTTATTTTCTTTGTATTTCAAAATTTTATATACTTAAAATATTGTTACTGTTATTAATATTAATTCATCTTCAGCATGATGATGTTAGGATGCTTTAGCCACTGAAATAAAAATGAAGTTTAATGTATTTGTTGTTCCGACTAGAAATTTCAGTGGTCACGTCGATACGTAAGCGCTAGGGAATATTTATGTTTCAGGCTTCAAATTCGTGAGGGAGAATTCAATGTCATGTTTCATGGTGGGAGGCTTTTCCAACAATGGCTTGTTGATATGTATGTCAAGGTGGAGTCAATGTGCTTAGATTGGTACTCAAAACCAGCGCATCAAAATCTTATTCGTGCTGATCTATACCAGGTTAAAAGTATTTGACATTAAAAGTTTATTTTTCTAATTTCAAACCTAAGGAAATCTTATAAAATTTTTACACATATATTCAACAGGGCCTTCTAGACACTCTTGCTGCTGGAGAAGCACGTGCATCACAAGCTGGCCGTAGAATTGTGCTATCAAAAGATTTCGAGTGAAGTGACCGTGATGTGCACTTTCGAGGTATATGGATGCCATGGCTTTGATTATTTTCGATATGGAAAGCCAGATTTTTTGTGACAATGACATCCAATCCATATTGGGATGAGATAGTAGAACGCTTATTGCCTGGACAAATGCCGCAAGATCGCCCGGATATAGTGGCCGAGTATATAGAGCAAAGCTACGAGACCTACGAGATTTCCTACTTAAAAACATCATTTGGGTAAGGTTCTTTGCTTGGGCACATGTCACGAGTTTCAGAAAAGGGGATTACCACATGAACACTTCCTTTTGATTATGGAAGATGAGAGCAAAGTACGTACTCTCGAAGATTATGACAACTATATATCGCCAGAGCTTCCTGATCAAAAAAAAAAAAAAATATCCGAATTACATAGACTTGTGTGCAAACATATGATGCATGGACCATGTGGTGTCCTAAATAGTAAGTGCCCATGTATGATAGACGGTAAGTGTCGCTTTCATTACCCTCGTGATTTTTGTGAAGCCACCCTACAGGGAAAGAACTCATATCCTATTTATAGAAGGAGAGATGATGGACAAAAAGTGAAAATAAGAAAGGAATGGTTGGACAATAGATGGGTTGTCCCATATAATCCAGTCCTTCTAATGAGGTATAATTGTCATATCAATGTAGAAGTTTGCAGCAGCATAAAGTCTGCCAAGTATCTATACAAATATGTTTTTAAGGGCCATGACCGTGTTTTGGCTTCGATAAATCAAGCTCAGGCAAATACGAATGGACAACCACAAGTAATTAATGAGATTAAACAATATAGAAATGGAAGGTGTATAACGGCTATAGAGGCAGATCTATAGATTATTTGGTTTTCCCTTGTATGATATGTCACCTTACGTGTTACAAATGCAAGTTCACCTTCCAGGAAAGCATATGGTTGCCTACAAAGTTTGGGATAATCTCAAGGATGTTGTTGAAGATCCTAACTCTCAAAGGTCCATGCTTACGAGTATTTCAACACAAACATGCATAATCATGATGCACAAAAAATATTTATATAGAGAGTTCCCCGAGCACTTTACTTGGATGAAGTCAGAGAAGTTTTGGAAACCCAGAGAAAAAGGCTATCGATTGGAAGACTTGTGTGCGCCCATCTGGCTGAAGGAGAGCGATACTATCTTCGTGTGCTTCTTAACCATGTTAGGGGCGCAACTTCGTTCGAGCATCTTAGAAGTCGACATGGAACTACATATGCAACATTTAGAGATGCTTGTGAGGCCATGGGATATGTGGAAACTGACAAGAGCCTAGATGACTGCCTCACTGAATCTGCACAATTCAAGATGCCTTGTGCTCTAAGGAGGCTATTTGCAACTATCATAGTTTTTTGTGAGTGTAGTAATGTTCGAGCTTTATGGGACAAACATATTGATTCTATGTCTGAGGATTATCGTCGCTCAAATTGCAACTCTAAAATGATTGAACAAATGGTGCTTAGAGATATATATATGCATGTTGAAGATATGGGTAGTGACATAGACATCACAAAATATGGACTTCCTGAACTAGATGCCTCAGGTAAATTGATAAATATTAGAAATCCCATTTTTTTAATAATTAATTGATTGATGCTTCTTATTCATCATTTTCATTTTTGACATGACCCTTTACACTTCATTTGATTATATAGGTGATAACATGTCAAGGGACCATTATAGAGAGCTTACAGAAGAAATGAATATTGGATACGAAGAAGATCATTTGAAAATGATAGAAACACTAAATGGTGAGCAACGTCTTTGCGTTCGATTTGATTATGAATCATGTGAAGAAGAATATTGGTCGGTATTCTTTATTGATGGACCAGAGGAAACGGCAAGACATATCTTTATAAGGCTTTGCTTGCAAAGGTGCGCTCCATGAATTATATAGCAATTGCTACTGACCACATCCGGTATTGCGGCAAGTATCATGCCCGGCGGACGTCATCGCACACTCCCGCTTCAAGATTCCCATAAAGATTGATAATAAAACTATGTAAAAGCATTACAAAGCAAAGTGGTACTGCTGAATTACTTCGCAGGGCAGCCTTGGTAATATGGGATGAAGTAGCCATGACAAAGAGAGAGGCAATAGAAACACTCGATAGAACATTGCGAGATATAATGGGTCGCAATCAACCTTTTGGTGGTAAGGTCATGTTGTTTGGAGGTGACTTTGGACAAGTTCTTCTGTTGTGATACAAGGAACAAGAGCACAGATCATTGACGCTACTTTACTAAAGTCATATATATGGGACAATGTTCGAAGGATTCGCTTACCCAAAACATGCGAGCTAAAGATGATAGTTGGTATGCGGAGTACCTGTTAAGAATTGGGAATGGGCGAGAAAACTTTTGATGATAATTATGTTCAGTTGCCTCGAGGATATCATCATTGAATGGAGGCAAAATTCTAATAAGAATTCAAACAAAATAAGTTCAGAAGACGATTCAATTGACAACTTTATCGAAAAAGTGTTTCCCAAACTCGAGGCAAACTGTACTTCTGCAGATTATATGCGTGAACGTGCAATTCTTTCTACTACAAATGAGAATGTTGATGCAGTGAATGCAATAATGATTGAGAGATTTCCTGGAAATGAGAAGGTATACTATAGTTTTGACTCAGTGGATGATGATACAAGGAACAATTACCCTCTTGATTTTCTAAATTCTATTGCACCTAATGGGTTGCCTCCTCATGAGCTTAAGGTTAAAAAAGATTGTCCTGTTATCCTACTACGTAATCTTGATCCTCATAATGGTCTTTGCAACGGCACAAGGTTGGTCATTAGAGGATTTCAGAACAATACAATTGATGCTGAAATAGTTAATGGAGATCATGCAGGAACTAGAGTATTCATACCAAGGATTCCCATGTCCCCCTCTGAAGACCTTACATTGCCATTCAAGTTTAAAGCAGTTCCCAATAAGATTGAGTTTTGCAATGACAATAAACAAAGCTCAAGGTCAGACCATACCAAATGTTGGTGTTTATCTCCCTGAACCAGTTTTCTCCCATGAGGTGTTTCTCGTGAGTGTACATGGGTTTTGGCCAACACAAATAAGAATGTCGACCCGACTGGAAGGAGCACAAAAAATATAGTCTTTAGAGATGTATTAGAGATGTGACACCTGTACATTCAATCATATCTTAGACATATTTACTATACTGTATCTTGGATTCTTGGCCAGTGAATAAAATTTGAAACATGTTGCCGTCATTGTGTATTGCTGGTACCATTACCACCATATATACGGATTTTACTTATTTCATCAAAACTTGTGTGGCTAGGTATATAAGGATTTGCTACAGTACCTCAAATAGCCATGAACCATTCGTTTAATTAGATCGGATGGTTAGGATCATTTATTACTTCCTAGGAGGTAAAAAATTTGTCGCTGAAATGATACGTCAGCTGCAGATATTCTTGACGTTTTTTTTTTTGACGAAGACAATATATTAGCTGCTGTATATACATATATACATGATAAACTTGCTATTTTTTATGGTAGTATACGCACGCATGCCTGGATTCGCCCGGCTGTATGCAGCAGTGTGCAATGGACAAAAAAGGATCAAGCGCGTGGTCAGCAGCCCATTTTTGTTTCAGACACGATAGCGCACGGACGTCCGGAACCGCCCGCGCCTCTGGACGCCAGGGTTAACCAGCCCACCGGCCCACGATTAGGCATCTCCCATAGAATCAAAGCTAGCAGCCATTGCCCAGCGGTCATGGCCGCCGCGTGGTGCTTCCTCTTCGCCAGTGTGTGGCGCCCGCTCCACTCCCTCCCCGCCGTGCAAGTTGTCCCACTGCCTCATCGCATCCTCCTCTCTCCTGCGTGAGGCACATCCAGAAGTAGTCGCCGCCTCTCCCAACCACCGCCGCTGCCCTTCCACCTCTTTCCTCTCTGCCCCATCGCCAGCTTGATTTAGATACAGATATCAGCGGAGCTCTGCATCATGCTATAGGCAACGCCCCATAGGGCTTTATAGGATGGGCGCATGGCAAATGAAATGAGCCTAAATTATTATTGAAACATGTACGTTGTTGTTCGCAACATAAGCGATGTGCCCTCGAAACACGACCTAATTGTTGTTGGGACATAGTAGTAGCGGCGGCAAGAGGGCGACATGGGCGTTGCGGGCGACGCATGCGGGGACGGATGGGCCTGCGAAGCCCAAAGGATGTGGGGTTCCGCACAAAGCAATGCGCTAATGAAACAAACCAGGATAACTGATGAGCATGTACAAATCTTTACAACATTGGTGATGAGCTACCGAAACATACCTAGATCGTTGTTGAAACATGTATAATATCGTTGTTCAGACCTCAATAAGCAACCCCTGCAACTTGGCCTGTGAACATAAGCGATGTGCCTCTGAAACACGACCTAATTGTTGTTGGGACATAGTAGCAGCGGGCAGAGGACGACATGGGCGTTGCGGGCGACGCATGCAGGACAGATGGGCCTGCGAAGCCCAAAGGATGTGGGGTTCCGCACAAAGCAATGCGCTAATGAAACAAACCAGGATAACTGATGAGCATGTACAAATCTTTACAACATTGGTGATGAGCTACCGAAACATACCTAGATCGTTGTTGAAACATGTATAATATCGTTGTTCAGACCTCAATAAGCAACCCCTGCAACTTGGCCTGTGGCTCGCCGGGGATGGAGATGGGTGCAGGGCAGCCGGCTTGCAAACTGCTCGCCGGCCTCCAGTCCGTGCACTCCACTAACCTCCCGCCTGTCGGGGATGCAGATAGTGGCAGGGCAGCCAGCCTACTCCCCTTCCCGCACACCACTTGCCGGCCTCTAACCCGCACGCTCCGCCGACCTCCCGCCCACCGAGAATGGAGATGGGGGCTGGCCTCTGCCCGCGCAGAACACACACCGTAGGCGACGGGCAGGTGGCACGGAGTACGGTGGGCAGGTCGCGGAAGAGCGCCGAGTATGCGACCCGACACGAGGCAGGCGAGCAGCAAGGAGCACCAAGGGTGCGAGTGGTTAACGCAGCAGCATGTGTTGCACAAGTTGGCCGGCCCAATAATAGGGCAACAGGCGTCCGGCACATCGACACGCGACCGGACGTTCACAATTAACTGTTTCTATTTTAAAAAAAAATATTATTCCATTTTTTCTTTTTTCTTTGTTTATTTATTAATTAATTATAAAACCCTAAAAGATCGTTGTCTCTATATACTACTCTTCAAAAAGTATGAGAAAAGTACACCTTATGAAAAGTGCATGTATCTATACTCTATTCACGCTATAAACAAGTATACGAGTATATTCATTTTTCCTATTAAAGAATGCATCAAAACTTTATTCACACAAAATTATATTATATGTATATACTAGCTACAAGCTTGGACAATATATACATGTGTGTCTATATATATACACACACGCAACCGGCCAACAAGTTAAACAACATTAATCGTTTTCACGGGAGTTATCTAGCCACCGTTTAATTATATCACGTATTCCTGATAAATACTACTCCCAGCCCCCGGTAAACGAGGTACATTTACACACATAATATATTATAACATAATAATAGATATATGGTTAAATAAATGCATATAGTATTCTTTAAATTCAAACAAGTACATAACATGCACGTATATATGGCATGGATTGATTGGCTTCCTTTTACATACATGTATATATGCTACCAATCTTGCTTGTTGCTTGAAAGGAAATTGCATACGTTCTTTTATCCACGGCCACGTTGATCCTTATATTAATTGATTGCCATGAGTCAGTTTCCTACGTCAGTGCGCGTAATAGAGTCTACATTAGATTGGTCTATCAATTTTCCAAAATTACCTTTAATAATTGGCTAACTGCCTGCGATCGGTTACTGCTGTCACGAACCGTCGCGTGACTTCGCATCCAACTTTTCCACCATGCCATGTTATACTAACCAAGGCCGCAAAATCGCCAGACCCCGACACTTTCCGCTCTGCCTCCAAGTCCTCGATCACAACCGGCCGGTTTCCACTCGCCGGAGTACAGTCGCAAACAAACAACCATCACTGTTGTAGCGCCATTGCATCACGTGGCCCTGGCATCCCAAAAGGGCCGCCGCCGACCGGCGGCGATGATGGCCGCGCCATTGCATCACGTGTCCCTGGCATCCCAAAAGGGCCGCCGCGGACCGGCAGCGATGATGGCCGCTGAGTCCGTGTCTCAAGGAGAAAACAATGGCGGGTTACCGTCGGAGGACGAGGTAACTAACAACTAAAATAATCATATCTCTTTCTTAATTTGCTTGCATGCAATTTCCTTGCATGGCCGGCTGGAGCACGTCGCACCTGTACGTGTGCAATTTCCTTGCATGACCGGCAGCGGCGAGCAGCCACGCACCAGTGTGCATGCGTAGATCATCCACTTCGTCCACTAATTATTCCACAACGGGACATGCTGTGCGCCGCATGACTTGGCATAGCGCGGATGCAAACACATACATTACATTGATTAATAACTTTTAAGTCGTTGAGTTTTGAAAGAATTCTCTTGAAAAAATCAGTTTCAATTCGAATACGAAGGATCTATTAAATTGATCTAGCCTTGAGTTTTAGTTAACTATCACATAAATTGATCTAGCCTTGAGGATATCTTATAATGAACTGCTTACTAACACATACATTACTTGCACGGTTGCTCTGCTTGCATGCTTTCAATTGAATACGACGATCTATACAAATTAAAATAATACAATAATAATATTATAAGATATCCTCGCTTGGCACGTACACAAGAAGGCAGAGCAAAACAGCCGGCCATGTGTGCCTATGGTCCTTAGTAAATTGACTTGATGAATCACCATGATGTCATGCTTGCTAATTATGGCCCTATTCTTGTAGAAAAACAAAACAAGAAATACCACCAGGAAATATGTATACAAGCACATGATTTCAATCGTCCATGTCTTAACCTGCTTGCAGGATTAAAAAGCCATTTTTGACCAACGAAAACTCAAAGTCACACACAAACCATCAAATATACTAAATTAAGCCATGAATCAATTCTTGAACATGCATCTATAATGACGGGAGAAGCAAGCAGAAAACAAAGGCATGCACCTTTTGTGTGCAGTAATGAATATCAGTATGTATTCTTGCTTTTAGATGAAAATAATTGCATCAGTAAACCTTTCCTTTTTGTGTTCGGTAGCGTATATCATTATGTATACTTGATTCGACATCAGAGATTGCATAGCCTATACGTAATTCTTGTCTCTCAAATTGATAAATTCTAATGGTCGTTCTACTTCTCTTATTTAAATTGTTAGTGTATAAACAGTAGTATATTAATTTTAATATTGTGACATATTGACTACTTAAAGTGTGGTTTATTTTGATATATCTCATATTGAGTTTCACCTCTGCAGCCTCTCCAACCACACTCACAAGACATTTTTCAAACAAGAATGAAGAGAAAGAGAACACAGGGAAGCGCGATCACAAACCACAAACAACCCAGTAGACAATGCAAGAAATCTGCACCATCAGCCGCATGCAACAACAAACAACCAGATACTTCCCAAACAAGCATGAAGCAAAAAGACAACGCAGGGGAATGCAGCCAACCCGAAGCGTAGTAATAGACGTTGTAAGAAATCTGCACCCTTGCCAACTCCGTGTATCAACATACAACATGACGAATCAATACCCTTGTCAAACAAATGCAAAGCGAAAGATAAGGGGAATCAGCACCCTCGCAAACCACGCACACGTCGCCGCATTGCTCACCATGTACAACTTCAGGTACGCCGCATCAACACTTAAGATTTTGATTTATTTACAAAAGGATAAATGTTAGTTGTAATTATATATATTCTCATATAGGAAAGACTTTTCTAAGTATCAATCCAACACAAAAAAAAAACTAAATCATAAGACAAGTTAGTGTTTTTCCTCATGTTTCTTTCCACGGTATTTGATTTGAAGAAACTACTCTATGAATTGAATTTTTTCTAACTTTTGTAGGCTGATGATTTGGATATTGTTATGGATTCAAATGTTCAAAATTCTAAAGAAAATAGAACTTCTACCAATGAACAAATGGTTGAGAATTCTTACGCAAATGAACAGAAGATTGACAATAAGCATTCAGAAGAATTTGAACCAGAAAGAAAAAATGACCAAACATATGATGAGCTTCCGCAAGGTATTTATTTTATTTATATATTGTTACATATAGTATGTCTCAATATTATTTAATATGTTAAGCTGTATATATAATATATATATATATAATTATTATATTTTATTTGCAGATTATGCAATGACCAACAAAGATTTCTATGCTCAAAACATAATACAGTCATCTATGACCACCGATATACTTGTGAAGATAGATGATATTGCCGTCAATCAAGATCAATTGTCATGTCTTCTAGACCCAGTTAAATATTTGAACGATGATGTATGTGTTCCAATCATCTATAAAATACCTCTATCTAATCTAATATCAATAATTATTAATAAACAATATAATCTTATTGTTATTTCAATATTTTTGCAGGTTATAAGTGCTTATATCAGTTGTTTAAAGGAACAAGCACATCTTCAGGTTAGAAATGGGGTTAAGGTATACTTTGAGAATCCTATTAACTCCGAACTACTGAAATGTGATGGCAAACTTAGAGTACATGAAGATGAGAGCTTCATTACAAGGATCGTTGAAAAGTATCTAAGTCATGACATGGTAACATATGTTTCCATATTTAAATTTTCTATTATTTAATGCATTTGTCTTGTTTCTTTTAAACATTTTATTTGATGTGATGTGAAATGTGAAATCTGAGACTAATTCATTGTCATCATTAGATTCTACTTCCAATAAATATCAAGGATACACATTGGTATTTAGCTGTTCTTCATGCAAAAAATGTGAGATACAAGTTCTTGACTCATTGTGTTGGAAATCCAATAGAGATGACCTCAAAACTATAGTAAGTCATGATTGCAACATTCCACTTTATCTAAATGTTTACATGATCCTCCTTTATGTTATTTATTAGTTACGATTAATTATTACTAATACCACATATTTCTACAAATGGAAGGTCTGCAATCTCATTTAAACATTATTTTAAAAAAACAAAGTGTGGTCCGAAATTGGGAAGACCTTGATGTCACTAAATGGCCAATCAAAGAACAATTGGAAGAACCAATCCGAAAAGACGGGTATCTTTAGCAAGCTTTAAATTATTATTATAATGTATATGGGTATAGAATTACTTTTTAAATACTCAAGGTTTTGATATTTTGTAGTTCATCTTGTGGTCTTTTCATGCTCAAGTTTATGGAACATTGAGAAGAACTATGAGAAGAA
Organism: Hyparrhenia diplandra; assembly: GCA_015847255.1. Lineage (NCBI taxonomy): Eukaryota > Viridiplantae > Streptophyta > Magnoliopsida > Poales > Poaceae > Hyparrhenia > Hyparrhenia diplandra. Next base: position 26,751 of record JADLZK010011028.1, read on the forward strand.
CTATCAGAACATATATATATATATATATATATATATATATATATATATATATATATATATATATATATATATATATATATATATATATATATATATATATATATATATTACTTTTCTTAGGTGAATATAATAAGTAGAAAACATATTAAATTACTGGACATGTACTTACTTTGACCTTTACCATGCAGAAAAATATTTACTCTTTTAGGTCCAAGTTAGCCGGCATACTATTATATTGGAAAACAAACACCATAGAAATAAAAGAACACAATGGATCAAAACCCCCAGCAATCAAACACACAAGATCATGCATGCATCATCGTGCTGCTGACCATGTACACCATCAGGTACATACTGCTAAAATTAGGCATAGATGTTAGCTAACAAATTATTGTTCATTCCTTGAGTTACTTTTCTAGGTATTTAAATAAATTAAGAATTAAGAATTATAATTTTTGTTTTTTTCTCTCTTTTGCAGACAAATGAACAAACTATTAACAATAGGGATCTAAAAGAAATTGAACAACAAATCAAATGTCCGCAAACATATGACCAACTTCCACAAGGTATTCAATTATGATGTGTTATAGTTTGTCACAATGTTGTTTGTTAAGTAACATTATTATATTATATATAAGTTATATTGTATACAATATATTTTACTTGCAGATTATACAATGACCGACAACGATTTACGTGCTCAAATAATAATGGAGACATCTTCGGCGACAGATATACTTGTGAAGATAGATGATATTTGTGTCAATCAAGAAAAATTGTCATGTCTTCTAAACCCAATTGAATATATGAATGACAAGTGTAAGTGTATCAATGTGCTTTAAAAAATCTCTATCTTACTTGCTTTATAAATACTTTAATATAATCTTATTGTTCTTATTCAATATTTTTTTTGTAGGTTTTAAGTGCATATATATGTTGTTTAAAGGAACAAGCAAATTTCCAAGTTAGAAATGGGGTTAAAGTATACTTTGAGAATCTGATTAACTCCTTCCCGCTAAAAAGGGATGGTAAAATTGGAGTAGATGAAGGTGGAAGCTTCATTACAAAGATCGTTCAAAACTATTTAAGCCATGACATGGTAACAAACATTTCCATATTTAATTAATTATTTTTTAATAGATTTGTTTTTGTACTTGTTTTCAAATATTTATGAATAAGAATTTAAGCTTTGAGATACAAGACTAATTAAGTGTCTTCACTAGATACTACTTCCAATAAATATCAAGGAGACACATTGGTATTTAGCTGTTATTCATGCAAAAAAAAATGTGTGATTCAAGTTCTTGACTCTTTGTCTTTGGGGTTCCAATCGAGATGACCTCAAAACTACAGTAAGTTATGATTGCAACATTCTATTATTTAAATACACATTCAGCATCCTCTTATTTTTTGTTAATATTACTAATACTATATATGTCTACAGCTACAAGGTCTCCAATCACATTTAAACATTATTTATAAAAAAAAAAATGTGGAACGAAATTGGCCGGACCTAAATGTCACTAAATGGACAATCAAAGAACAATTAGAAGAACCAATCCAAAAAGATGGGTATGTATGACCAACTATTCAAATCATAATTAATGTGTGTACTTATTTATTTTTTTAAAATTCTCAATATTATATAACTTTGCAGTTCATCTTGTGGTCTCTTCATGCTCAAGTTTATGGAATATTGGAATGGAGAAACACTTTCTCAAAATATTACACGGTAAATATATTACTTTGCATAGATAAATATTAAGTTGATAACTATTAAATTATGGACATGTGGTACCCATGCGGGAAAATATTGACTCTTTTAGGTACAAGTTAGGAAGCATACTATTATGTTGGAAAACAAACACAGCAGCAATGATTCAAAGTGATGAACCAAATGGTGCTCCTAATGATAGTTGCAATGATATTATCATCTTGGAAAATCCAAATCCTAAAGCTCAAAAGGAATTCATATCACCGAGAGTCATCAAGCGAAACAAAGTACCAATCATTGGTGTCTATTCTTTCAAAGATAAGTGGACATGAGTTAATAAGCTGCGTTTGTGACTATATCAAATCAATTAATTGTCCAAACACCTTAAAGTAAGTTTTTATTTTAAAGCAATATTTATTTGTATAACCTGAAGTCAATTTCTAACATTGTGATTTCTATTTTCCTTCTCCTTTATAGTCAAATTTGGGTGCAAAGCTCCAAACCATATTCCATCAGCTTAACTCTTTATAAGCTGAAACAAATATTAAATGACAATGAGCCCATGGACCCGAGAATGTTTCAATTTGATCACACGAAAAGGCATGTCCGATTACATGCGGCGGATGAAGAAAATCAAAAGACCAATATCAAAGCATTTCCTAGACCTGCAGTTTTGGGTATGATGATCTAACATTTGCTCTTTACTCACTAAGTTGTATTCAATGATTTTTGCAACTAATCTGTATGTTGATTTAATGTGTTAGATGATTCTTGATTTTTGGACGACATCCAAACTACCCGTAAAATGTTAGACATGGATCGCCTAAAAACAGACCATACGTATATGGCCCGGCATGGAGTACAATGTCTCAAGATGCAAATCAGTGAGTTCACATACCTAGACCACACATAATTTATTTGGTTTAATTTTTTTTTTTTTTTTTAACTATTAGCCTTCTGCAGATTCTTATACCAATTAAATTGAGCGATGCCTACAATTTGTTCATATTGAACCAAGAGACCAAAACAGTATACATTTTTTGGACCCTACTCCCCGCTGATCCAATTTACAAGCACAATCCAAATGCAAAACATGTGAAGAAACTCCAATGCATTTCTGAACACTTACAAAAAGCCATGGCAAGATATGAATGGAACGAAGATATTTCCTTATGGCGTCACATTATTTTAAATGATATTCCAGTTTACAATAGGTAAGCTTATTTTATTTGGTAATATAACTTTTACTTTACATGTTTGAATCGATTTTGACCAAAGATTATGTTTATAGATAGATAGATATATTGCTAAATTCACTAATATTTGTGTTATCGGGAACTATCAGGTTATCTCATTTCCATGTTCATGTCCTCATGGAAAGATGAAAAACTACACATTCCACACTTATTGAAGGTAAAAAAAACATTAGTATCCATATTACTTTTATTTTTATAGTCTTATAAGTTATATGCAACTTATATATCAATTATTATTATTATATTACAAACAGGATCCGCTACAATCTCGAGAAAAGCATTTTTTGGGACAGCTATTGACTATCGATGAAAATAAATGTGAAGATAACATACACGCTGGAGTTCAGGAGCTCATAAGATGTATCAAAAATACTCAGATTTAGAGAACTACAGTTCAAGACTCATTAGATGTATAAAAAGTACTCAGATTTAGATATAGTCAAGTATCTTTCTTATATTGTCTATGTTGTGATTATTATATAAATGTAAACCATTTATGTATAATTATTACAACACTTGAACAAGCTAAGTATCTATCCAAAATATTTACTTACCCAATGACTCTTAATTATCTCATCATCTACCATTGTAGTAAGTGAGAATCATTTGAATGGTTCAGAAAAATCACTATATTATATTTTAGTTAAGCACGTGCGTGTCGCACGTGCATCTCTACTAGTACCAACTAACAGCCATAGGACCCAACTTGTTAGTTCCTTTTCCCCACCGTCAACCCCGTCACGTGCACGCAGCAGGAGGAGGAGAGCAAAATCCACTGCTCCCGTCCTGTGCCCTGTCGAACCGCACGAGGCTGCCGCCGTCGGGCGCGAGGTCGCCCAGCCACCTGGATCTTGCTGCCGCCGTGGGACGAGGACAGGGCGAAGTCGATGGCGGCCGAGTCCGCAGGAAGGTCGGTGGGCAGGGGCTTGGCGCGCCACAGTGCTCGCCCCTCTTCCCTCTCCGGTCGGCCTCGCCCTCTCCGCCAGCGGCGGCAGCGGGTTCGAGCTCCACCGCATCCATCCCTCTCTGTCCCCCTCCCGGCCATCCCCTTCTCTCTCCACCTTCCTGCTCATGGCGCGGGACGAACGGCGGCAGGATCTGCCTGGTGTGGCTCCTCCGTGCTCGGATCCTCCTCCTCTGCTCCCTTCCCTTTTCTCTCTCCGGCGAGCTTAAGTTGGTTGGGCGCAGCAGATGAGGTGGGGCCGGCGTGGGCACGCCCCGGACGTCCGGGACGACAAGTGCTACCGGATGGCTTCCAGGACAGCGGTGCGGGGTGTTTTTCATGGAAATCGATCCTGGAGATGGGTACCGGATGGCTTCCAGGACACTAGTGCAGACAGTCTTAAAACCAACTAGTTGTCACAAGTGGAGACTAAAGAGGGGCCGGAGAGGGGGTTTGATCGGCACTGACCAGCACATCATTATACAACATCACACATGCATATGTATTGTTTACAAACTGTGATTATGTACGGAAGCCTTCAATTCTCCTTAATTGTAATACCTAAGTTGTCGGATAAACCCGTCGATGTATGTCTCCTGGAGTTCTCTGTCAGACACGATGGCCTGGAGCTTCTTTGCATTCTCTACAAAGACCCTCCTAGACTCCACGTCCGTCATCACAGCCCGCACTGCACTCGCAACGCCTTCACGACGACCTGTCCTTCTCATCCCTCGGCACCTGCACTCCCACCTTCTTGCCCTCCAAAAGCCGTGCGTTCGACCACTGGTCCCAGGCGATGGGCAGCAAGACGAGCTCACGGCAGTGCGTTAGGAACGCCCGACGGCATCATGCGCCAGTATATTGAGCTGAGGAACCCACCCGATCGAAGGTGACGAGCCCACGGCAGTGCGTGCGCTCCTGAAAACCAGGAGGGAGGATGTCTTCTTCACCGGCGGGGATGCCGCCGCGGGGCTTCCTCAGAGCCCAGAGGAACCGCGTCCCAGCGAGCCCTAGGCCGAGAGCCAGCTCGTGCACCTGCTCCACGCGCAGCGGCACCTCGCTTCCCAGTGCGACATACACCACCGAGTTCGCCGGCTGCGCGTCCAGCCACCATAGTGTTAGGGTGACGTCGTCGTCCTCCTCTCCGTTGACGACACGGCCCAAGTGCCATTGGTCGGTTGGTGGTGGTATTAGACCTATCGGGACAATCGGCTTGCCTCCGTTGGTCGCCACGAACGGGACTATTTCGGGCTCCCACTCTTGGCAGCTATACTCACGGCTACGACCATGCACAGCTCTAATGCCATGGAGCCTCGATCGTCGACGGACATTTCTGATGCGCAGGGCCGCGGTTCTGCTGGTCGTCGTTGTCCAGGCATGGCGGCTACATCTGTAGCCTTGCTGGCATGCTTCTCCCGCCAACTGCGGTCCCATGCAGCGACATTATATGCAGAGCAATGCTGAAACATCACACCAGGCACCTAGCACAAATATGGCATGCTTATGCTCAAAAAATATGTATAAAAAGATGAAATTCACAGCTCTGCTATATGGAATTCAAGTAGGAATAACATCTTTGGAACCTTGTACTTGCGGGCAGTGGCGGCGGCCCAGTAGTGGAAGATATCATAGATGACGCAGTCTGGCCTTGCGCCACCCTCGACGGAGGTGGCTGAGGCGTTGAAGAACTCGGCGAAGGGCGCAGCAACTCCGTCGAAAGCCTTCCAGAGGTGCTTGACCCTCTCCTGAGGGACGTCATGGGTGGACTCGGCACCACCTGGTAGGCCGTCAACACGTGGGAGTGGAAGCTCCACGAAACGGACCGTGGTGTGGCGCACCGGAGGGAGCCGCGCGATGTTGCCGGGCGTGGAGACGAAGGTTACGCGGTGGCCCCGAGACGCCAGTCTCTCTCCTAGGTTCAAGAAAGCAAGCATATGGCCGAATGCAAGCCACGGGCACATCACGACGTGGAGCGCCGGTGAGGATGACGACGTTGACAAGTTTGTGGTGGTGTCCATGACGATTATGGCAGAGCTTGCTAGGATTGTATAGGTGGATGACTCCGGGAAGAACTGGTGAAGCTGTGCATTTATATAAATCGAAACCATACTGTCCGTTGTACGTGTTAGTGAGATCGATGATTGATGAATGGATGCTCATCGCGTCGCGACCCTAGTAATTAGCGATCGCTCATCTAATTTCAATTGAGCCAAAGATAGTGCTTAGACCGGTTGAAAAGTTAGGAAAGATAGTGCTTACATCCTCGCAATCATATGTTTTGCTTCTTACTTGTCTACAATTAATGAAATCAAAATCTAATCAAACATACTAGTTCATTTGTGGCATGTTGATTAACACTAGCTTGCCTGTGTGTTGTAGTTCACTCTGTATAGATGAGAGACCGCTTGTTTGATTTTCTGCCTATATATGCTCAGTCAAATTTCCATGGTGAACACATATTTTTAGCACGTAGATTTTTTGCTACAGGCTCCTCATGTGACAGTATCACTTAGAGCATCTTTTCCTTCCGAATACCATACTCCTGAAGCTCTTGCATTTCTGTATCCCTGTGCATTCCCTGACATTAATTTTTTTTGACGGGAAGTTGCAGTTTTTGGCACTTTATTTGTTTGATTTGATGTGTGTATGTATCAACATAGGTGAGAAAATAATACTAATAGATAACAAGGCGTAGCACACAGTCAAGGGAACAAAAATAGAGTATATTTTTAGAGATGACTATGAATGCTAACTGCATCTAGAAATGAGCGAGACATGCACATCCAGGCTCATCAGATCAGGTGACACAGTGACACAGACACGCATACATCATGAATGACGTGTCCTTGCTCACATTTTGGCGGTGTCCACGCTTAGGCGTGGTCTAAAAAAAAAGTTTTGGTGGTGTCGTTGACACGTTGTAGCTCGATGCTATGGTGATCAGTTGTTGACAGCCGCATGGATTTTAGCAATTGGATCGGAGCTGGTACGTGTTGAGTCCTGTTATGCCGCCGTTTATCAAACATATCTTGAAACAATACGTGCTATACTTCCAATGGTAGGACAGTCCAGTGGGACGCTACCCACCAGGGTATCACAATTAGGCAGGGAAGCTATGCAAAGAAGATACTGACACAGTTTGGTATGGGTGATTGTAATCCAGCAAAGTTTCCTATGGACCCTGGAGCAAAGCTAGATGCAGACAAACATGGGGAGAGAGTTGATGCAACTGAATACAGAAAAGTAATTGGTTGTCTGAGGTACTTGTTGCATACAAGACCAGATCTTTCTTACTCAGTTGGGATTGCTAGCAGATTTATGGAAAAACCCACTATGAAACACAGAAATGCAGTAAAGCAGATTCTGAGGTATTTACAAGGGACACTCGACTATGGTTTGGTGTACACACAAAACAAGTCAGAAGAAGTGTTAGTAGGATACTTAGATAGTAATGTGGGTGGTGACCTTGTTGGAAGAAGAAGCACAGGGGGAATGGCCTTTTATCTGAATGAGAGCTTGGTGACTTGGTGCTCATTCAAGGAGAAAACAGTGGCCATATCATCCTGTGAAGCTGAATTCATGGCAGCTACAGAAGCAGCAAAGCAAGCATTGTGGCTTAGAACATTGTTGAGTGAGCTTGTAGCTGAGAAGAGAAAGAAGGTGGTGCTGTTTGTGGATAACAACTCAGCCATTGCTCTGATGAAGAACCCAGTGTTCCATGGGCGCAAAGAAGCATATTGATGTCAAGTATCACTTCATCAGAGAGTGCATAGAGCATGGACAGATCTTGGTGAAGAGAGTTTGGACAAATGAACAGAGGGCAGATGCATTGACAAAGCCACTGCCTGCAGTGAAGCTGGGAGTCATGATTCATCTGTTGGGAGTTCGTAAGCTTGGTGATCATCAAGATTAAGGGGGAGAATGTTGGTTAATCTTGTGTTCCCCGATGATGTAGTCGTCATGGTGAAGATGGTTCAGTAAGATCGTTGCTAGAATTTGAACAAACGCGATGGCGGGAAAACCAGTTGGAAGCCGAGGAGCGTCAGGGGAGCGGGGCGACCGCGGACACGACGTCGAGCAGTTACTGTGTTTGTTTCTAGCCATCTTGTATCACTGTTAGTGTCGGTTTTCATTAACTAAGTGTGTGTGTTAGGTATTGGTATAAATAGTTGGATGCTTGGAGCGCATGTTAGCGCATCAGTTACTTTGTAATCGTGTTTGTACTCGATTTGAATCAAGGTGAAAAGGGGCACCGTCACCCTGTCGGTTGCCGTGGTGTTCATCGCGTGTTTTGTCCAAATTTCATTCTTGTTCTTGCGCAATCTTGTGTCTAGGTTTAGCCACTTCGCGTTTATGCTTGAGATCGATTGATTCCTAGCCAACATGGCGGTCCCATGCGGTGACATTTTTTGCAGAGCAATGCTTAAACATTACACCGGGCACCTAGCTCAAAGACGAGATGCTTTTGATTAAAAGAAATAGATAAAAAATGAGTTGCAAAGCTCTGAGATATAGGTTCGATCAACTAGATGGTGTATGAGCAAATTGGCTTCTGTGGAACCTTGTACTCGCGGGCAGTGGTGGCAGCCCAAGAGTGGAAGATATCGAAGATGATGCAGCCCGGCCTTGTGCCACCATCGGCGGCGCCGCCAAGAACTCCCCGGAAGGGCTCGCGCAAGTCCGCCGAAGGCCATCCCAGGAGCTCCTTCTTGTCCTCGAGACGCCGTGGGTGGACTCGGCCCCATCCGGTTGGCCGTCGACGTGTGGGGAGCGAAGCACCACGAAGCCGACCGTCGCTGGCGACCGGCGGAGCCGCGCGATGTTGCCGGGCGTGGTGACGAACGACACGTGGTGGCCCCGAGATGCTAGTCTCTCCGCGAGGTCCAAGTACGGAAGCATGTGGCCGAATGCAAGCCACGGGTATATCACCACGTGCAGCGTCGGCGAGGACGACGACGACGAGGTTGACGATTTTGATGGGGTGTCCATAACGATTATTGCAAAGCTTGTTGGGATTGTAGATGGAAGGCTGCGGGGATGTCACGAACTAGAGCGTCCGGACGGGTAATTTGGGGAAGAAATCGGGAATTTGGGGAAGATTTGAGAACGGAAGAGAGGGGAACGAGAGAGAACAGGATGAACAAGGGGATTGGGAAATTTCAGTCATTCATTTCTTGACTTCGACCGCTCAAACGAGCAACTCAAATACTCCCCATTCGGCCGAGCCCCTACGCCTACATGGGCCAAGCCGGGGTCACAATTACAAGGCCCAAACACAGTTGGCCCACTCAGCTCAAACAACTCAACACACACTCCCGCTCATACTCTCAGCCACCAGTGGCAGGGTTCGTGACATACTCCCTCCCTTTGGCAGCGACTTGTCCCCAAGTCCTTGGATAGCGCCGCTTCATATCATCCAACAACTCCCATGAAGCCATCGAAGGCGGCAATCCAGACCACTGAACTTGAACCTGTTCAACCAAGTGGCTACCATGTGTGTGAATTCTAGAATCCAACACCTGCACTGGAAATACCACATGCTCAGGGTTAGTAGCGACTGTCGACAGATCTTGAAGCACTTCAGTATTGGGTGGCACATGTTTCTTAAGCTGTGAAACATGAACCACAGGATGAATCAGTGCTGATGATGGAAGCTGCAACTTATAAGCCACCGAGCCCACTTTGGCCAGAATGAGAAATGGACCATAGAAGCGATAGGATAACTTGTGGTTAGACCTGTAAGCTACTGAAGATTGCACATAAGGCTGCAATTTCAAGTAGACTTTGTCCCCCACTGAATATTCCCTCTCAGATTTGTGTTTATCTGCTTGTTTCTTCATGCGCTGTTGAGATCTCAGAAGCTGCTGTTTGATGAGTCTAGTGAGCAGTTGTCTTTCTGTCATCCATTTTGCCAGATCAGGTACAGTCACAGCTTGAGGATCAACAATACCCAACTGTCTTGGAGGATGCCCATAAAGAACCTCAAATGGAGATGTATCCAGAGAAGACTGGTAAGCTGTATTGTACCAAAACTCAGCTAATGGCAACCATTTGCTCCAATCACGAGGACAAGAATGGACTGCACACCTCAAAAATCCTTCCAAGCATTGATTTGTCCTTTCAGTCTGTCCATCAGACTCTGGGTGATAAGAGGAGCTCATAAGCAATCTAGTATCAGACAAATTAAAGAATTCCTTCCACAACTTGCTTGTGAAAATTTTATCTCGATCAGATACAATTTCCTGAGGCATCCCATGCAACTTATAGATATTAGCCATGAACTGCTGAGCCACTTGCAGAGCATTAAGTGGATGGGACAATGGAATGAAATGAGCATATTTTGTAAACTTATCCACAATCACCATAATGGAATCCCATTTCCCAGATTTTGGTAATCCTTCTATAAAATCCATAGTAACCACTTGCCATGCCTGATCAGGAACTGGCAAGGGCTGCAGAAGTCCAGGAAGTCTTACATGTTCAACTTTTGCCTGCTGACATACTTCACAACTTTGCACATAGTTGGTGACACCCTTCTTGAGGCCAGACCAAGAAAATAATGCCTTCACCCTCTGATATGTAGCATAAATGCCTGAATGCCCACCAATTGCACTAGAATGTAGAGCTTGCAAAATATGATTCTGAGCTAAATCATTGTTGCCCACCCAAATTTTGCCTTTATGCTTCAAGATTCCATTTTCCAGAGTAAAGCCCTTGTCATTAGCAGAAGTGATAGCTAGTTCACTAAGCAACTATTGAGACTCAGGATCCTCAGCATAACCCTGTTGTAATTTTTCCAACCACAAGGGAGTACTAGCAAAGACAGCCCAAAGTTCATCATAATCAGGATATCTAGACAATGCATCAACAGCTGCATTAGAAATACCTTTCTTGTATTGTATCTGATAGTGCAAATCCATAAGTTTGAGCAGAGCCTTCTGTTGCATCCTGGATACCACTTTCTGATCTGTTAAATGCAGCAGACTTTTATGATCAGTTCTAATAATGAATGTTTGACCATGCAAATAAGGCCTCCACTTGTCCACTGCCATGACCATTGCCAAACATTCCTTGTCATATGTAGACAAGGCTTGGTTTCTAGGACAGAAGGCTTTACTCAAAAATGATATTGGGTGGCCTTCCTGCATCAACACAGCACCCATACCCATATCACTTGCATGTGTCTCAATTACAAAGGGCTTGGTAAAATCAGGAATTCTCAGAATAGGAGCTTGCACTAAGGCAGTTTTCAACAACTGAAATGCTTCCTGAGCCTGGGGGTTCCACTGAAATACAACTCCTTTCTTAAGCAGCTGAGTCAGAGGTTTACTTATAATACCATAATGTTTGATGAACCTCCTGTAATACCCAGTTAAGCCCAAAAATCCCCTCAACTGTTTCACATTAATTGGCACTGGCCACTTCTGAACAGCACTGATCTTAGCAGGATCTGTTGCCACTCCTTGAGCAGAAATCACATGACCCAAATACTCAATGGATGGTCTAGCAAAAGCACACTTTGATCTCTTCAATAAGAACTGATTTTCTGAGAGAATTTGAAAAACCTGCTGCAATAATACATGATGGTCCTCAAGAGTCTTACTGTACACCAAGATGTCATCCATGAAGACCAGAACACCCTTCCTCAATAATGGAGCAAAGATCACATTCATTGCCCCCTGAAATGTGGCTGGAGCATTGGTGAGGCCAAATGGCATCACCTTAAACTCATATAGACTATCATGGGTTTTAAAAGCAGTTTTGAACTCTTCTCCTTCAGCAATTCTAATTTGGTGGTATCCAGATCTGCAATCCATTTTAGAGAAAAAACTAGCTCCAGCCAACTCATCTAACAATTCATCTACCACTGGTAAGGGATGCTTATTTCTGACAGTGATAGTGTTGAGCTTCCTATAATCAATGCAAAACCTCCAAGTGCCATCTTTTTTCTTGACTAAAAGCACAGGAGATGCAAAAGGACTCACACTATGCTGAATAATACCATAAGCTAACATCTCCTTAATTTGCCTCTCAATTTCATTTTTCTGGACTGGAGCATACTTGTAGGGCCTCATGTTCACAGGCTGAGCTCCTGGCATTAATGGAATATGATGATCATAGGGCCTGGATGGAGGAAGGCCAGTTGGATCCTGAAAAAGACTGTCAAATTAGATCAACAAGTCTTGAATCATATCAGGAGGTCTATCTTCAGGAGGCACAGGTTGAATCTCATTTTCTTCTATTTCCTGTTGTATTGCCCTCAACTCATAATCTTGTCTTTCAAGAGGACAGACACTTTGGATTGTGAACATTTGCTGAACAAGTTTCTTCTTAAGCAAGCCCTTCAGCTTATGTGCAGGTATTTGATGACATTTCAGCACAGCATCAGAAATACCCTGCAATTTTACTCTCTTCTTGTTATGAGTAAAACTGATTAGTTTCTTTCTCCAATGAATCCACATAGGACTATGAGACTCCAACCAGTCAGCACCAATAATCATATCATACCCTTTCATATCCAGAATTCTGACATCATGCACAAATGAATGGCCCCCCATTTGCCACTGCATCTGTGGAATCATAGTGTCAGACACCATTGTCTGACCATCAGCAGCAGTCAACTTAATAGCATGACATTTCAACTGAGGCTGAGAAATACTACCAGCCATCTTAGGAGTAATAAAAGTACCAGAACTTCCTGAATCCAAAAGAATAAGGAGTTGCTGAGTCCCAACAGATCCTTGGAATCTCAATGTTCTGACTCTTTTGCCTTTGGAAGATTCACTGGGTTGTTGGGGCTCCTGAATAGCCATCACCACTTGCCCTGCAGAGGGTTCAGTGTCCTCATCAGAAGTACTATAATCAGGATCTTCCTCTTCATGCACTGCCTCAACTAACTCCTGAATAACATGAATTGGAACATGTGTTGGGCATTGATGATTTTTTCCAGTCCATTTTTCACCACACACAAAACACAAACCATTAGCCCGTCTGAAGGATTTCAGAGAAGCCACCTTGTCCTCCTTGCCTTTAGGTATGACCTTAGCCTCCTCCTTCTTCTGCCAAGGCTTAGCTTGTTCCCCAGCTCCCTGTTGCTTCTGCTGCAACTTGGGATAAAACTTGCCAGAGTGCTTCAGTTTGACAGTCTCCAATTCCATTTCCTGCAACAATGCCAATTCCACAGCATCTTCCATAGTCTGAGGCCTATGCAATGTTATAGCAGACCTGATCTCATCCTTGAGGCCCCCAACAAAACGAGATACAAAGAAAGTATCATCATAAGAAGGATTGTACAGTAAAACCCCATGAGCCAATTCTTCAAACTTCTGATGGTAAGCATGCACTGAATCCTCTTGTTTCAGAGCTTGCAACTGCATGAGCTGGAGCTTGTACTGATCTCGGTCATAATGAGCAATCACAGCAGCTTGCATAGAATCCCAAGTCTGAAACCTCTGTCGGCGCTCCATTGACTGCAACCACGCTCGAGCAGAGCCCACAAAGTTCAGACGAGCAAAACTGGTCCTCAATGATGCCGCCACCGAGTACAACTCGAAGTAGGTCTCGCGACTCGCCCACCCAAAAACGAGGATTAGAACCATCGAACTTAGGAAATTTCATCTTAGGTAACGGAACATAACGCGATTGCATAATCACGAGAATAAGCATGATCCTCGGGTCTACTAGGGTGAGTCTCCAGATGCATACCAGCACCCGGGAGCGGTGGCGGACCCATGGTCACGCCACCCACGCCCCGTGGAAAGAGTCGACGCGGTGCCCGTTGGGCATTTCGGTGAACGACGCGGCTGCCATGGTGGCGCCCTCGCGATGGTCCACCCCTCGAAGAGCCGCGGCGGCCATGGCGGCGCTGCGGCGACGCTCCATCCGGCGTGGCGCAGCGCGACCGTAGTAGCCGCTGGCGACGACCCGCCCGCGTGCGCCGGATCGAGCGGAAGCGGCGGTGGCTGGATCGGAGGAGTCGGAAGGATGGGCGTGGTCGACGACGCCTCCAAGCGCTGGAGCCGCAGGGAAGCCGAGTCGTACTTGGACAGCAGCGAAGTCACGGAGTCGTCGGTGGAGCTCTGCTGAGTCTCCAACGAATTGAGCTTGTCCAACGTTTGCTTCATCATCTCCTCGAAGGACTTGAACTGGGTGGAGAGGCCCTCGAGCGACGCCATGAATTCGAGCTCACGCTTCGTCGGTCTTCTCGAAGGCGCCAGCCCAAATCAACCGAGAAACTCGCGATGTGGAAAAAAAATTTTGGTGGAAAAGTAGGAGAATCGATGGCTTTGGTACCAATTGTCACGAACTAGAGCGTCGGGACGGGTAATTTGGGGAAGAAATCGGGAATTTGGGGAAGATTTGAGAACGGAAGAGAGGGGAACGAGAGAGAACAGGATGAACAAGGGGATTGGGAAATTTCAGTCATTCATTTCTTGACTTCGACCGCTCAAACGAGCAACTCAAATACTCCCCATTCGGCCAAGCCCCTACGCCTACATGGGCCAAGCCGGGTCACAATTACAAGGCCCAAACACAGTTGGCCCACTCAGCTCAAACAACTCAACACACACTCCCGCTCATACTCTCAGCCACCAGTAGCAGGGTTCGTGACAGGGGAGGACCGGCGTAGCTGCGCATATTTATATAAATCGTAACCATACCATCCCATGTAAGTGATGACTAATGAATGGATGCCCCTCGCTCTCTCTACGTGTCACCCCGTTTGTCTAATACTTCCAACAATCTAGAAGCTTACTAGACAAAACTGGTTTGGACACCTAAAAATGCATTTTCAATGATCGTAGACCTAAAGTGTCACCCTAACAAAGTTTGAGGTACACCTCTGGTGTATTTCACTCTTGTTATATACATATCAATTAGTGAATCACATTTTTCAACCATATTCATAGTTTTTCTTCTTTGGCATGGTACACTCGTATGTACCTTCAATATTCATGCATTTGGCTGAAACTACAAGTGGTGAAAAGAACTTACGGTGCCGATTTATTAGACTCGGATCATTGGAAGCTATGACTGAAAGGGGAGTGCCCCTTTTTCTTCTTGCTTTATATTTTTTTTCCTTTTTGGCTTCTTTTTTTCCATTCAATTCCATATCATTTCAAATAAGTTTATGTATGCATATTATACGCTGCTCATGTACCTCAGTACATGGAAGTTTTCTAGCATAGCGATTTGTAGCCTAGCCGGCCTTGAAGTCGTTTCCCTCAAGCTCGTTTGTTATTTCTTATGCTGATGTAGAATGTCCCACAAACGCATCGAATACAGTTGTAGCATTTCGTCCAGGAGGTCTGTGGCATGATCCATCATAGCCTTACTATTAAGATGCCCTCGCTCCATGGAATCCACTTTGGGACCATGTCCTTCACTACCGGATTCGAGTTCTTTCCCGTGAGCACAACACTCATGGGAAAGAGCCTTTCCCCACGGGGAAGCCTTTCCCGTGAGTAGCTCATGGTGTAGCGGTGATGGGAAAGGAGACGCGGGAAAGGGCCTTTCCCGTGAGCTAGATGGGGGGCTCACGGCTTAGCCTTTTCCGTGTACCCCCCGGCTCGTGGAAAAGAGTTGACGGGGAGGGGAGGGGGGCTACGTTGATGGGTCATTTTTTCCGTGAGCCAACCCGTTATGGCCTACGGCAAATTAATAAAAGAAACGACATTTCTATGTCCTTAGCTACACCATTAGGGCTCACGGGAAAGAAGATAGAAACATTGTTTCTTTTATTAATTTGTTGTAGGCCATAACGGGTTGGCTCACGAGAAAGAAGCACCCTTTCCGTGAGCAGTATCCTGGCTCACGGGAAAGAGTTGGGAAAGAAGATAGAAATGTCGTTTCTTTTATTAATTTGCCGTAGGCCATAACGGGTTGGCTCACGGGAAAGAAGCACCCTTTGCCATGAGCAAAGTATCCTGGCTCACGGGAAAAAGTTGGTCCCTTTGCTGTGAGCCACTACACCAGCTCATGGCAAAGATATGGTTAATTTGCCATGAGCCGGCATTACGCTCACGGCAAAGAATTTTTTTATTTTTTTGTTCCAGCACATATTTATCACATATATATATTGCACATATAACACATATATATTATAGATTTCTCAGATATCACATATATAGCTCAATAATCCTCAATGGCACATATATTACATAAAATCCAAGGAGTCACAAGTTCACAAGTTCAACCATGAGTGCAACCATCACAATGACTTCACGAAGTTCAAGTACACAAGTTTATCACCTAAATCATCATAACTTCATCTGTTAACGGCCCCCGGGCCACCTTGTTGCTCCTTGGCTCGGTCCCAAGGGTTCGGAGGAGATGGGTTCAAGGCGTGAGATTGATCCTGCACGTAGGTAAAGATATTTCATTTATGAGACAAAATTCAAGGTAGATTCTATTAACTTGAAAAAAAGCAGGATAAAGTGTTAGAAATTTCGACAAAGACCTCCCCTACACGGAGGGGTTTCCAAAACCTCGCAACAAAGCATCGGCTCGATGGCCGACAACCATATGTCCATATGCACATCTCATGGTGCATTCGAAACTCCAAATCATTTCCATTCACATTCATATATGCATATTTGGAGTTAAGGTAGAGAAACTCACATGAGTGTCATAAGGATCCGGTGGTGGACCGAAGATCGGCGGTGGAGCAAAGACTGGCGGTGGAGCGAAGGACATTTGTGGCGGCGACTCTTCACCAACCCCAAGGCCCAACACGCGCGACATACGCTAGGAGAGCTTCCGGTGTTCTGTCATGCGTCGCCCTAAGCCCTCGCCTCGCCTCCTCCCGTCGCCTCCTCTCTTCCTCTATCTGGGCCTATTTCAACACAAAGTTAGAACATAGAGAAACAAGTATGTAAAGATAAATGAACCTTGAATACAAAAATAAATAACCTGGAGTTGGCAGTAGAACATGGAATTGAACCACATCTACGCATCCTCGGTTGTCCAAAAACGTGGACAATTCGAAATAGATACGATTATAGGTATATGTAGAGATCTATATACATCCAACCGTATTTCATTCGGCCGGGAGACGCCTAACTGAGTTGTGCGATCTAGCTATGACCATGATATGGAAAGAGGGGTTACACCTAGGGTCGCGGTGGAGTCAGGCTACCGACGAGGAAGACGATTAGGGCCACCAAGGCACTCTAGCTCGGCAAGGCACTCCCGGCTCGGCTCGGACGGGCTCTTCTCTAAAAAAAAGAAACACACGGGCTCAATTGAAAAATTCGACATAACCTCTCCTACATGGTGAGGCTTCTAAAACCTGCAAAAAAACATACGACACTATGGCCAACAAACACATTCACATCAAGGGCACGATGGATGACAACCTACGAAGCTGAAGACAATGACAGGGATATCTAGGCCCGTCTCCGGCGCCCTCGGGCGCCGGCGATAGGGATAGGGTCGGACGGATGACGGCGGGCCGGTCCTCTCTCCCTTTTCCTCTCACGGTGGGAGGCGGTGGTGCGAGGTCGGGAGGCGCCTAGCGATACGGACGACGGGCTGGTCCTCCCCCTTCCTCCCTCCTTCCTCCTCCACCTCCCTTCTCCGGCCTCCTCCTCCTCCATCTTCCTCCCTCCTTCGTCCTCCTCCCCCCCCCCTCCTCCCTCCATCCCCTCCTACCTCTTTTCCTACGTTAGGTGGGAGGGGCGCGACCGGGTCGAAAAACATGGGGGGGGGCGGGTGGTGGTGGACGGGTGGCGCGACCCGACTTGGCTGCGGGTGGGGGAGGGGCGGAGAGGGCGGGCGGCCTTGGCCGTGGACACACCGTGCGGCAAGAAGGCGAGGGGGGACGGCCCTGGCCGGCGGCGGCGGATGGCGCGAAAAAGCGCCAGGGCCACGCGCTGGTGTGGGTGCGTGGCGGCGTGGGCGTGGGCGGGGGCGCAGCGGCGGTATGTGTGTGTCGATGAGCGGCAATGTTGTGTGAGTGGCCTGTCTCGACGGACTTTTTAAAAAAATGTGGATTTCGGTCTTTGCCGTGAGCGCGATCTGGCAGCTCACTACAAAGGCCTCTCCTTTGTCGTGAGCCGCTCGATCGGCCCACGGCAAACACTACAGAATCCCGCCGCTTTGCCGAGTGTTTTTCTTCGGCACTCGGCAAAAAGAGCCTATTTGCCGAAAGTGCTAAATAAAAAAAAACTCGGCAAAGAAAAACACTCGCAAGAAAGATCTTCTTTGCCGAAAGTGTCAAATAAAAAAAACACTCGGCAAAGAATTCTTTGCCGAAAGTGTCTTTTTTGGCACTCGCAAAAGCATGTTTTCAAATCAGTTTTTGAGGCCCTAAACGAGCTTAAATAAAAAAGTTTTCAATTACAAAGTTTCATAACTTCTCAAGCTCTATAAAGTTTATTTTGTCATTTCTTCATTTGACAAAGCATCAATAACGTTGTTCACAAAACTTACATCTCTTTCATATCCTCTCATAGTTTCCTAGAACTAGAAGAGAGATTAATAAGATTTACTTAACAATGTTACTAACATTTTGTCAAATAAATAAATGACCAATGTAAACTTTGTAAGTCTCCAAAAGATATGAATCTTTATAGTACAAAACTTTTTGATTTCAATTCATCTTATCATGCAAAACTAGGTCTAAAAGCGCTCTCAAATTTAAAATTCGAATTTTTCAAATGACCTCAGATAGAAAAACTTCCTAAATGAAAAGTGTAGATCTCAAAGGTTATTGTAGTTGACAACTTTTTTATTTAAGCTCGTTTGGGGCCTCAAAAACTGGTTTGAAAACCTGTTTGCCGAGTGTTTTTTTTACACTCGGCAAAGAGGCTCTTTGTCGAAAGTGTCTTTTTAGGCACTCGGCAAATCCTGTTTTCAAAACCAGTTTTTGAGGACCTAAACGATTTTAAATCAAAAAGTTGTCCACTACAAAGTTTTACAACTTTTCAAGATCTACAATTTTTATTTAGGAAGTTTTTGCATCCGAGGTCGTTTAAAAATTCGAATTTCCGATTTAGTATAATATATGAGGAGCTAATACGGAATCTAGACACAAGTGACAAGTAGTAGTGCAGTGGTAAAGGCAAGAGACACGCGAGGGAGAGGTTGTGGGTTCGAATCCCACTCGCCGCAAAGTGTCAAAAAGTGTCGAAAAAACTTGGAAAAAAGACCATGGTTGAGGGCAAGTGGTAGCTGGTCGGTGGCGGCCTCTCAAAAAAAAAAAAAATTTTTTTGCTATTTTTTGGTTTTTTCGACTTTTATCTTTGCCGAGTGTTTTTCTTTGCCGAGTGTTTTCTAGCACTCGGCAAAGGCTTTGCCGAAAGTGCCCGATACTTGGCACTCGGCAAAGAATGCTTTGCCGACTATTTCTTTGCCGAAAGTGCTCTTTATCGAAGTGCGCGCACTCGGCAAAGCCTTTGCCGAGTGCAAAGGGGGCTTTGCCGAAAGTGCGGCGAGCACTCGGCAAAGCGCGTGGGATTCCTGTAGTGAAAGGCCCGACATCGTGCCCCACCACCACGGACATACCGATGGTTTTATTTAAATAATAATAATTCCCTTTGCCGTGAGTTGTATTAGGGGCTCACGGTAAAGGCCCCGACACCATGCCCCACCGCAGGCCACCGCCAGCTTTTTTATTTTTTAAAAAAATAATGCCCTTTGTCGTGAGTTGTATATACATCGGTGCTCACGACAAAGAAGACTTCTTTTCGGTGAGCGTTCCTGAGGCGCGATGCGACGCTCACGACAATGGATATTTCATAAATATATTTTTTTTCTCTCCCTCTATTTCTTTTTCCGGCACATTTTCAGAATTTGTGCTTTCTTCCTTCAAAAATACCTTGTAACATTCACTCACCCATACATAATTAATGAATTGACCATTATTTATTGTGGTTCTATCTCTAATTCTATTTACTTAATTACAACATAAAATTATAATAATTATCCAAATGATTCGGATAATAACCAAAATTTCACATGACACAATCTCTAATGTCTATTGCATATTGAAAAGTTTCATAGTCAAACCACAACTTGTTCGCCACATCCACATCAAATCACACTAGATCATTCTCAACAAACATTAAACTTCTCCGTAGATGTTGGAATTTGTGAACATCGTGCGTGCCAACTTGTGGGAATCCTTCTCAAATTTTTACCATAACCTCGGTATACGATATCATGACATATTATCAAATTTTATGATTTTTTGAACTTCGGTGTATATTCTAGAATTTTAAAACCACTCGAGCAAGGCTTAATGTTCGTATTTTCGTAATAAGATGTTCTAAATTTGGTTTTATTTTTATATGTAAGGCCTTACTTTGTGTTGAATAACAGGAATATCAACTTTTTACTATATTTTTTCAAAAATTTCAATCACTTGTAGTTCAAATTTGGCTTCATTTTAAAAATTACCGTAAAAGAGAATAATTATCTAAATATACCAAAATAAAGTCAAAAATGCACCAAAATTTAACATGGAGTGCCATACGATGTGTAGTAACTGCAGAAAAAGTTTAGAGGGCAAAAGCAAAAATAAAAAAAAGGTTACACCCTTTTGCCGTGAGTCGTAACCCCAGCTCATGGCTAAGGGATACTTTTCCTAGAGGCTGCATAAGCTCACGGCAAAAAGGGGGCTCACGGAAATCCTTTACCGTGAGCTGGACGGCGTGCTCACGGCAAAAGGGTGATGGAGGACGGACGGCCTCCCACCGTGGCCTTTCCCCGTGACGGCAAAGATGGGTTGCCGTGAGGGAAGCCTTTGCCGTGGTGCTTGTACCGTGCTCACGGAAAGAGAGGCCGAGGAGGGAGGCGCCACGGGAAATATTTCTCCTACGGAAAGCCTCCGATTCGGTAGTGCTTTGTTTCTCTGAATTTCCTAAACTCCTTGTCATTGCAACCGTCTCAAGGATCACGGTTGTAATCTTGCGACCGATTCCTTGTAATTATTGTTATTTAGTTAAAAATAAAAATTGATAGGGAGGACACCTTCTTATGAATGTGATGTTACTCTAGTTGGCCCGCCAGATTCTAGTGCAGTATATACAGCCGTGCGAGGCGAAATGCACAAGACAACGAGCTCGTACAAATTCAGAAGTAGCTGTTGTCGTGTTGAACTTGAACCAGGCACGACACAGAGCTCGCACCAATTCTCGATGGATGCAGCCATGGCCACCAGGCCGACTACCCACGTCGTGCTTTTTCCCCTTCCCCGCCCACGGTCATCAACCAGGCATGCTTGCCGTCGCGCGCCTCATCCACAGCTCCTTCCCCGAAGTGGGCATCACACTCGTCTCCACGCCACGCAACATCGCCGCCATTCGCGGCTCCTCCGGCGAGGCGTCGGCAGCAGTGTCCTCCATTTCCCTCCACGCGCTGCCGTTCGTCCCAGCGAACCACGGCCTTCCAGACGACTGCGAGTCTACCAGCACCCTCCCGGTCTCGCCCATGAGTTCATCACCCTCTTCGAGGCCTTCGAGACCCTCGAGCCGGCCTTCGACGCCCTGGTCTCCAGCCTGGTACGGCACGACGACGCCGGCGGCGGCGTCTGCATCATCGCCGACCCGACAGTGGCGTGGACGGTTAACGTGGCGCGGCGTCACGGGTGCGCGCACGCCCTGTACCTGTCCTGCAGCGCGCTTGGCTCGGCCGTCCTTCACGCGCTGTGGAGACACATGCCAGCTCTGCCTTTCGGCCCCGACGGCGTGCTCCGCCTCCGCCTGCCGGAGGAGGAGGAGGTGGCGCTTCACCGGTCGACGCCGGCCGCGTGGAGTGGTGGACGGCGTTCCAGCACCGCCGGATACAGTACGGGTACCGGACGGACGCTGTCATCGTCAACACCGTGGAGGAGTTCGAGCCCAGGGGCCTCGCCATGGTGCGCGGCACACTCGGTGGCGACGTCCCGGTGTTCCCCGTCGGACCTTTGGTCCGGGACGGTGACGGCAACGACCACGGCGAACACGACGCTGGCGCCGTGCTTGGCTGGCTGGACACGCAGCAGCCGGCGTCAGTGCTCTACATATCTTTCGGCTCCCAGAACTCGATACGGCCGAGACAGATGGCGGAGCTCGCCGGCGCGCTGGAGCTGACCGGCCGTCCCTTCATCTGGTCCATCCGTGCCCCCGTGGGGCTCAAGGACGATAGCGGCGGCGACATGTCGTCGTGGTTGCCAGACGGGTTCGAGGAGCGTGCGCGCGAGCAGAACCGAGGGCTCCTGGTCCGCGGGTGGGCACCACAGGTGAGGATCCTGGCGCACGCGTCCACCGGCGGCTTCCTCAGCCACTGCGGCTGGAACTCGGTGCTGGAGAGCCTCGTCCATGGCGTGCCCATCGTTGGCTGGCCCGTCTCGGCCGAGCAGTTCTACAACGCCAAGATGCTGCAGGAGGAATGGGGCGTGTGCGTCGAGGCGGCGCGTGGCAACCTGGAGAGCTCCGTGATCGACAGGTCCAAGCTAGCCGAGGTCATGGAGTCCGTGATGGGGATACTGACACCGCAGGGAAGATGCGTCGTCGTGTTCTGGAAGTACAGGAGATGCTCAGCAAGGCGTGGGCGGACGACGGAGGATCGTCCAGGATAGCACTGCACGGCTTCTTCACAGCTATGCGGCTTGTTACAACGACATAAACAATATATATGATTTATAATTATTGTCTTCCCCTGATGTTTTATTTAAATATTTGCTTATTCATCTATGTCTTGTTTAGTTTGTTTCCTAAAAAAGGCACTACAAAAGCATCTCCAACCGTTTTCCATATTTTTTTTTTTTTTTTTTTTTTGCAGAACGAGAAAAAACTCATACATTCGCCGGTGAGGTCCGCCGCCGCCATGGTTAATCAGAACAGAAAAAAAAAAGTTGACCCAATACCGCCCCCATACGGGCCCGACATCGAGCCGAGATTCGTCGGCGTCGTCCTGGATCTGTACGCGCCGCCGCATGCATCCACACCTGCAGCCCTAGCAGCCGGATCCACAGTGGAGTCGCCGTTCGTACGTCGCCGGATTGGCCAAGAGGCGCCGCCTATAGATCCGTGGGGAGGAGGTTGCCACGGCCGGATCCGTGGTTGAGGAGGTCATCGTCGCTAGATCCATGGAGGAGGTGCGGCGCCCGGATCCGTGGTTGAGGAGGTCATGGTCGCTAGATCCATGGAGGAGGTGGGCGCTACCGGATCCGTGGGGAGAGAGGGTGCCGCTGCTGGATCCATGGAGGACGGCACGCCCCAGCCGCCAGATCCGTGAGAGAAGCGTGCGCCGCCAAAGGATACATGGTGGAGCAGGCGCCATGTAGCCGTGGCGATGCAAGAGGGGACGTGCCATGCGTCTTCTACTCGGTGTGGAGTGAGGGCGCCGGACCGCCACTGCCTGCTGGGTGAAGGCAGCCGCCGCTGCTGCTACTCTATGGAGGGTCGTGCCACCACCACCGTGGAAGGAGAGAGGGAGAGAGGTGCCGGGAGAGGGTCAGGCGGACTGACGAGAGTGCTAGGAGCAAAGGGAGGGAGCTCGTGTGGCTGAGGGAGGAAATGAAATGAGCAAATGAAAACCTAAGTCCTAGTTATATATCAGCACGGTAGAATAATGAGTATGTGCTTTACCTCGCTGGAAGCTGGGCTGGTATTTTCCATGCTGGGCCCGTTAAATTGTCCGCCATGGAAAATCGATTTACCATGGTGAACACGTTAGAATGCCCGCTACAGAAAATAGATATTAACCCTGACAAGCATTTTTAAGTTGGCCGCAACGGTAAATCCATTTTCCATGATGGGCAAAGTGTCCACCACGGTTAACAAGAAATCGCCCCGCCACCAAGTAATCGGGGCATTAATTGTGCAGGTAAAAAATGTTGATAGTATCACGCAAATTCAATTTTGTAGCAAAGTGGTTTTAGATTATCCGCACCGAGGTACTTCAAAAATTCTTGGAGGAGACTTTTACAGTGAAATATGCTGTAGCGGGTACGTGGAAGCTTTCTCGTAAGCAGTCGGAAGTCCCCAGTTATGGTGTTTGTAGCGGCCTTCCGGCCGTTCCACCGGTATGCGCGCGGCCCACCTCACTACGCGGGAGAGGGAAGGGAGATGGGGAGCGGGCAAGGAGCAAGGGGGGGGGAGTAGAGCCGCAAGAGGTGCCGCCGCCCACTGAACCCCGCCGTGAGTCGCGGCCGCCCGGTGAGCCGTGTGCGGGACTTCGGCTACATCCGCTAGGGATGGCCTCGGCCGGGCATGTCTCGTCGGGGGCACTCACCGGTCATGGGAGCGCCGAGGTAGGGTCGCCCGATGTCGATCTTGGATCCACCGCCTCGGACTCCGGGCGGGCGCCCTCACGGATGACCCGCGTCCGCTGCGTCGTCGTTTCCGCGACACACTCGCCGCAGAGCGCCCACCTGAAATCCGCCCCCCGGCAGCCTCCCCTCATACGCGGACAACAAGGCCACCACCGCGCCGACGGCGCCCTCCCCCTCTGCCGCCCTTGTCTTCATCATGGTCGTGGTCAACGGTGGAGGCGGCGACGCAGCGTGCCTGCACAACATCGACCTTGACGACAGTGGTGGGGGCGGTGGCGATCGGCCGATGCGCGCCGGGCCAACTGTAGCGCGACCTCGCCCCTCATCCTCGTTGTCGTGCTCTAGGGGCAGTTGCGGTCTTTGGGGCGACCGACTAGTGGTGCGACACGGGGTGACGGAGAGGAAAGAAGAGTGATGACTTCCCTGTCCGGAGAGGAGAGGGAGAGGGTAAAAAAAAAGAAAATAAATCTGATATGTGGGTCCCATCTTGCTATAGAGCGTGATATAAATTAGGAACGGGTGCGGGGGAGAATTGAGACGGAATATTCTATTTAAAGGATGCATTTAAAGGATGATGAGTGGGGATAGTCTTAAGGGCTAAGGCCAGATTGGAGAAGCTAATTCGTATATACTCCTTTCATACTTGAAAAAAAGACGTTTAGGAGTTTACACAGTCATCAAAAAGCAACTTTTACTTGTCTTTTCTGTAAAAATATTTATTGAAAGTTATATATTTATATTTTTATGAAAGTAATTTTCAAGACAAATTTACTGATGTGATTTCACATTTTCAAACTCAATTTCTTAAAAGTTATTCTTTATTTATATTCCCAATATTTGATCCAAAGCTTATCCAAAACGTCTTTCTCTGTCATTTGTTCAAGGAGGAAGAGATAGAAAAATATGAAGAGACAACCCGTGAACGAATCACAACAATAGATTCTCATAATGGACAGAAATATGAAATGCAGTAAACTATCTGCATCCGTAGCCGTAGGCCATTGATGCCAGTTCTACCTTTTCTAGTCTTGTCTCCTGAACCTTTCAATCAGCCGCGTGAGGCTTTGATACGAAGACCCGCCTTTGTCCATGGCCCTGTGAGCTTTCTCCCCATACTCCTTGGCCTTCCTCCTCTGCTTGGCGCCCTTGCCATCGCCCATGATCTCCAACACGGCCCTGACGATGTCGCCTCGCACGACGGACACGGTCGCGTCATCAAGAATGGACACGGGAGCTTGGACCCCAATCGGCACTCCGACGCCGAGGACATCGACGGCCAGTCGCTCGTTCAAAAACTGGTCGGAGAAATGTGGCCATGTGACCACCGGCACACCAAGCGTGATGGCCTCCAAGAGCGAGTTCCATCCGCAGTGCGTGAGGAAGCCGCCCACGGCAGGGTGCGAGAGGACGGCGAGCTGCGGCACCCAGCCACGAACGAGGAGGCCACGCCCTGCAGTGCGTGCCTCCAGGGCGTCCAGCCATTGCTGGACCTCCGGTGTTCTTGTGGCCTCTGACTCCTTCACCACCCACAGGAATGGCGTACCGGCGTCCTCCAGGCCATGCCCGACCTCGAACAGCTGCTCCGGAAGCTTCCTCGAGATGCTGCCGAAGCTGACGTACAGGACGGTGCCGTGGACCTGCTCGTCCAGCCACGCCGTGATGGCCTGCGTGACTGCCGCCGTCGTCTTGTTCCCGCGTGACGCTGTGGCTTCAGCGTCGTCGTCGTCCCTGTTGACAAGGCAGAGCGGGCCGAGCGCCCACACTGGCTTGCCAAGAGCGGCCTCGTAGCACGTGATGAACTGGGCCTCTAGGTCCAAGAAAGTGTTCACCACCGCACCGTCTGCCGTGCGCATCGCCTCCATGGACTCGTCTCGGAACGCCTTCCACGCCGGGGAGACGAAGAATCCAGGGAGGTGTTCGTGGACACCTCCTCCCGCCCATCGACGTTGGCCAGGTGTTCGTGGAGCCCGTGGTCGACGGCGCGGAGCTCACAGAGAGAGAAGAAGCACGACGGCCCGTGGAAGAAGAGCCGCGGTATGCCGACGCTCGTGGCCACGCCGGCCGTCCACGGGCAGCACCAGTCGGAGATGATGCAGCTCGGGCGCGGCCACAGTGCTCGCACGTAGCGGTCGAACGGGCTGGCGAGCTTGCGCAGCGCGTCGGAGAACGGCATGGTCTGGCTGCTGTCGGCGAGCATGTCGACGCTCTGGCAGTCCGGAGGAAGGCCTGAGTCTGGCGGCGGGAACGGTAGCTCGATGAACTCGAGTGCCAGCCCAGCGTGTGCGGCGTGCTCGGCGACGCCACGCAGGCATAGGGCGACGAGCGGCGTGGTGACCACGCTCGCGCGTGCCCCATGTTGTGCAAGGAGGCGTGCCAGGTCCACCATGGGAATGACGTGGCCCTGGGACATGAGTGGGACGAGGACGAAGTGCGGCGGAGGTGTGGCTGCCGCCCTGCCAGATCGGAGATCTTGCTGTGCAGGTGCCATAGAAGATGACGTACGTTGCAGCTTCTGCGCGACAAGAACAACTGGATGGGTAGAGAATATTGGTTGCCCGGCCGTTTTTTTAGAAAGGCGGCAAAAAGCTTTTTGCCGTATTTTTTATTAGACGGAGAAAAGGAGAATAAAAAAAGATAGATACAACCGGTTCCCAGAGTTCCAAAAAGAAAGAACGACTACCGCCACACTGGACACAAGGAGCACCACCAGTCCACCAAGAGAGAAAAAAAACAACAACTGTAAGAAGAAAACCGGAGAGAAACAACTGAAAAGGAACTCTGGGATTCCACCAAAAACCTGGAACCACTTGAAAAACAACTTGCACGTAGACGTGTGATTCCACGGCCCTACGGATCCGAGTTTAGAAAAGCACTTGATGCAGCATGCACATCGATATAAGCAAATACTTGCTCCACCTCAAACTAAATAAGAGGTTTTTTTTTTTTTGAATTACAGAGTATAATGCAGACACTCAACACTTGCGCACACTAATCCCTATAAACACATGTACGCAAACTCTATCTCTATGTGCAAAACATACTAGAGCATACTAGAGCATCTCCAAAGTGTGGTACTTCTAAATATCTCCAAGTGTGGTACTTCTAAATAACTACAATTACGTACTCGCTGTGTTCTAAATTAAAGACGTACGTATTCATATCTTTTACTATGCGATTGATATACACTATGTGTAGAACATACTAGAGCATCTCCATGTTTACAGAAACCACTCCCAATCTTAATTTTTTGTCAATTTGGAAAAATGGCTCTCCAACCGCTTTCTATCTCAACTCTCAATCTTTCTACACTTGTAACAATCAACAGATCGTGCGATATAACCGCCTGGCTGTCATGACTGTAGCCTTCAGACAATCCAAAAGTGAAAGAGCGTGTTTTTTTTTTTTTTTTGACAAGAAACACATGTATTATTATATTAAAGCAGCGATTACAACATGGCCCTTAACAAAGGAGCCAAATACATGCAAGTTCCTAAAGGATTCAGATCCAACTTCGCCACCGGAGCGCAGGTCGCCGGCGGACGGCTGCAGAGGCGTCTCAGACGCATGGTGCCGTTGGTGCGGAAGGGTCTCGCGAAGCGTAGGCTTGCAGTGGTTGAGGGCGATGTCATGGACTTGCATCGCCAGCGAACCGAAGATTTTGTTGACGCAGTCGCCGGCGGATAGAAGATCGCCGTCCCGAGAGCCGGGTGGGTGGCTCGCTGCCCCACCGATGACGAATGAACTGAAGGGGTCTTAATGCGGGTTACTGCTGTGCTGCTTGAAAGAAGATAAAAATAAAAAGAAACAGGAAAGGAGGAGGATAAGGATGAAAGGGTCTACGAGAGTGTTTAGTTGGTGAAATATTTTGGGTTGGGCTACTCTGTAGCACTTTTCGTTTGTATTTAGTAATTAGTGTCTAACCATGGATGGACTAATTAGGCTTAAAAGATTCGTCTCGCACTTTTCAGCCAAACTATGCAATTAGTTTTTTTATTTACCTACATTTAATGTTCCAAAAATACGTTAAAAGATTTGATGCGACAGGAAGGCGTAGTACTTTTTGGGTTACTGTTGGAGCAACTGAACACCCCTACGGATGAGGATGGACACGCGGCACTGTAGCCGCACGCAAGCGCCCGGCTTCGAATTTTGTTGTTGTGTGTTTAGTTGGTGAAATATTTTGGGTTGGGCTACTGTAGCACTTTTTGTTTGTATTTGATAATTATTGTCTTATCGTGGACTAACTAGGCTCAAAAGATTCGTCTCGTACTTTTCAGCCAAACCGCATAATTTTTTTTTTTTTATTTAACTACATTTAATGCCCCATGCATGTGTGACAAAAGATTTGATGTGACGGTATCGTAGCACTTTTTCGGTTCGCTTTTCACCAACTGAACACACTGGAGAGACCAACATTGATGGCATGCTGCTCACGTTTCAGGTGAGGGCCCACCCTTGCAGGACCCACCATGTGTTGATCTGCATCGATGAAAAATCTCCACGGCACCGCTCCGGCGCTGCCGCCGCTCTCGCTTCCTTGCTAAGGAACCAGATCCCCTCCGCCACCCTCCCCACCGAGCCCCCTCCGTCCGCCTCCTGGCGAGCTCGCCGGAGCGGCGCGGGAGCGGGCCCCGCCTCCGTAGATAGCCGTAGTAGTTCCTAGTTCTTGTAGTAGCCCAAAGTGGTAAGCCCGTAGTGGTATGTCCCGCCCCGAGTTGTCGCCGCCGAGAAAGCCATGGCTGCCATGGTCTTCTACGCCGTCGCCGCTTCCATGGTTAGTGGTAATAAAATAAACTCCCTCCTCTGTTCTACCTCCATCCACCTTCACCCTCCTTGCTCGCCGCCAGCCCGGTTCAGGCGCGGGCGGGGCGGATTCTTTCACGCAATTCATCCGCACCTCCATCTCCCGGGCGCTGCAGATGGAGCTTCGACCGTCTTCATCTCGTCGACGAGGCGCGGTGGTTTCGTCGTCCTCCATCAGCACGGAGTCCGTGAGGAGCGCACAGCGCATGGCCTTGATAGCGTACACAGTAGCTGATGTTGAACTTGAACTCGGCCGTCGGGGTCCCAGCGGGCGGTCTGCGTGGTACTGGCGGCGACGCCGGTATGGGCGCACAGGACCACCAGGCTGCCGCGCCAAGTGACTCCATAGCCGCGACGGAATGCGTGCCCCTCGCGCCAAGTCCGCAGAGGGAACCTTGCCGGGCCGCTCGGTGGTGGGCGCCAAGTTCTCCTCGGGCTTCTCTTGCGCGCTCATTCCGGCGGGTACCTCCCGCGGCCGGGCGGCAACGAACCGGGCCTTGGAGGCTTGTGCGATGATGAAGCGCAGGCAGGACGCCCCGACAGAGGAACGCACGCCGTCGTATTGGGGCCGCACGAGTAGTTAAGGGTTCCTCATGCAAATGTGAGAAAAAAATATAAAAGTTGTTTGGATAATTTAGAAATAGTATTAGCCTAATATAAAATTGTCTTTTATGTTTTAGAAGTGAATTGTTGGGAACGGTTATGGTTGACCTCATTTAATCCTCCTAATACTTTTTTGTGAGTTGAAACTTTCATGGTTTTATAAAAAAAAAATTGAGAACTAAGTCTAAACATCTTATAATTTAGAAAGAGTGGGGGTACCTATATATAATTGCCCTTTATAACCGCCACAATAAATTAAAAAAACCGCTACAGTTAATAGAGTCATTCACCGTAGAGGATTTTTAAAAAACCCCCACGATTAATAATTGGAAACGGTTTGCAATTCTGTAGTTGAGCAGCGATCCTCTTGTTGCGGTGTGGCAGCGTTGGCTACGGCGGTGACACCTGCATAGGTAGAGGCAATAACGGCGACATCGCCTTATGCAGAATTGTCTGTGAACCGCTTCAGTCTCTCACCGAGGGAGTCGATCGGCAGACCGTGGAGAGGTGTGGCTGCATCCACGCCGGCTGATGATGTGGATCGAACGGTCACCTCGAAATCCATGACGTCGTGCTGACCAATATTTGTATTATTACATACATACGTGTACTCTTGGTATAGAATATTGTGTGCGGGAGTTTAATTTGTGCGAAGAGGCCGTCTCGGTTGTCAACGACTTATCACCATAGCATCAAGACCACGTGGTAACCGCGACAAAACTTAAGCAAGGACGATAGTTCAGTGAAGGTGATAGCCCCGTTGAAGATTGCTATAAGGTATGTAGACGACTTGCATGGTTGAGGTGGTGGTGTGACACGTAGTCATGTACACATGCAAGCTTGAACAATGAAGGCTGGTGATCTGAATGTACTTGCCGGTGGCTACATTTCTGAATTTTACTATTACAAACTATAGTGTGGACCAGCGCTATATAGAGTCGCGCCATCGTGTCAGTGTCCACGCATCATATCCGTACGCCGTGCTGGTTGTAATGCGTGTCACACCAAGGCCGGCCAGCCACATGGCTATGAACAACCACAACAGTCAAATACTGCATGGCACCTTATTATCATTTGGACACGTATACAGATTCACTACTAGTTAATGTGTCCAGCTTATCTCTCACGATCAATTATTTGTTCTAGCTGATGAGCTGTAGTAATGTTAGTCTATTCGAGATGACGACATTGGTTGCTGCGTTACTAGCCTCGTCATCCTTTAATAATTTGGTCCAGTTGTAGGCTATATTTACGATTTCCTATTCCATCGGCTTCCTATTGTTTTCCCATGGGTACTAGTAACGAATTGATTTTGCGTGACATCGCAAAATATTAACCGTGGCGGGCACTTTTTTACCCGTCACTGTTAACACGACGCCACATGCAGTTTCATTTTTGCGTGGCGGGCACATTAAAAATGTCCGCCATGGTTAATATCTATTTTCCGTGGCGAGCATCCTAACATGCCCGCCACGGTAAATCGATTTCCTGTGGCGGGTAATCTAATAGGCCCGCCACGGTAAAAGGCGAAGCCCAACAAGTCCGACAAGGCCCGATAGCAATCTTCGTGATATATACGATATGTTAGGGTTTGGTAACACTTCAGCGCCTCGAGTCCTCTCCTCCACAACCGACCTCCTCGCCCTTTTCGCGAGATCCAGGCGACCTCCTCGCCCTTTCTCGCGAGCAGCGCTCCACATATTTCCCACCGTGCCTCCCCTCCCTCTCCTCCATCTTCCCACCGCGATGGCCGGTTAGCTGTCTTCAATCGGCGAGAACCGCGACCAAAGGCGACCATGGCCTTCCTCTTTGCGCAAGGAGGTGGGGCGCTGTGTGGATCCACGGCGGGGCGGTGAAAGGAGTTGCCGGCGGGGTGCAGATCCAAGCAGCATCGACTATCGCGGCCGGTGCTCCTTCCTCGGCGACGCATCCTCCTCTTCCTCGAGATCCGTGGCGCGCGTCCCTCCTCCCCCATCCGGCAGCGGCGTGGCTCCCCCTCCCCTTGAGATCCCGGCGGCGTGGCGCGTCCTCCTCCCCTCGGCATCCCCGGCGTGGCGCCGTGCGGGGTGGCTCAAGCTCCCCTCAGAGATCCGGCGGCGGGTGTGGCTCTCCTCCCCAGATCGGACCGCGGCGGCGGACCCGCACTTGGGCTCCCGCGGCCCCGACCGATGGGCTCAGCCGGGCCCGGGCAGTTTTTAATTTTTTTTACTTTTTTAAAATATTAACCGCGGCGGGCATTGTAAAACGCCCGCCCGGTGAGAGCCATTAACGGTGATGGGTACTGTGCACGCCACGTGAGGTCACCATTAACCGTGACCTCACGTTGGACGGGCACCTTCGCCCGCCACGTAAAATTGAAAGTGCCCGCCACTTAAAAGGAAATGGGTACTAGTGGTAAAAGAATTTGTCTAAGCTAAACCACTTTTTCCCTTTACGAACCATGAATAAATGATAGGATTTAATGGATCATTCATTCCCTTTCACTTGTAACACACGTTATCGGCACTTTGTTCTAACCATCTGAGCGATCGTGGGAAAAGGAACACCATAGAGAGGGAATTCATCTTCCCGGCGTCATTGTTTTCCCACAGGTAAAGATGGCGACCCACACATTCCTCAATCACCAACGCTATGGAGTTGCAGGGGATCCATTGACCAGCCATCGATCATCTATTAGTAACTAAGGGTGCGAGCCATGGCTAGCTCTTACTGTATGTTTGGTTGGAGAGCGGGTTGAGCCGTGTTGGAGCGGACCCGTTCCCATGGCTATTTGGATGGGAGAGGGGAGGGTTGGTTTGGCTCCAGGGTGGAATATTCCGCCTAGATGCGTTTTGGACCCATCCTTGAAATCGACGGACGGACGCAACCCTGCTGGGTTCCGTCTCGCTCAAGCTTCCTCCGTCTCCTCGGTTGTTTCGCCTCGATCCTCTCCACCCAGATCTAGGGAATCAGCTTGCTCGGCGTCCCGCTCGTTCGGGGACATGCGTGAGGGCGAGGTCCGCTGGCTCCTCGCTCGTTGCGGGCGACGCGGGTGTGGCGCCCGGTTGTCCTAAGCTCCATCATTCGTGTGTGTCCGTCACGTCGACGGCGCCTCTTCGGTCCTCCCGCTTGGCGATGTTTGTCGGCCCGGCCTTCTCCTTGCCCTTGGTTTGGGGGGCGAAGCAGAGGAGGCCTTGTGCGGCAGGGGCTAGACGCGCCCGGGGAGGGAGCGCCGGGGGGCTAGGCACGCCTGCCCGGAGGAGCCAGCCAGGGGCATCAGATCCAGCGCGACCAAGGAAGTAGAAGAGGGTGAAAATCCAATTTTGTTCCTCTTGCAGGGTTCCTCATGCAAAAGTGCTAGATAGAAGCTTTTTACTTAATCCAAAGGCTTGGTTGATTTCTAGAAAGTACAGGGTTCCCAATGAAAAGTCCCTTACTAACGGGTGTCATCTTTCCATCCAATCTTTATTTCCAATTCGTTAAACCAAACATGAGATGGGTTGACTCCGTCCCCAAAATCAGAGGTGCAACCAAATAATGAGATGAATTCAACCGAACCTCAAAAAACTGGGTTGGATCCAACCAACCCACCAAACCCTTCAACCAAAAACACGGTTAATTAACAGTGTTTTCATATTTCAATTGGAGGAGGAGAAAACTTCACTTGTTAAATTAGATTTACTATTAATTAAATCATTTTAGGAAGCTCTACACAAGACAGTAAATGCCCATCTCTTGCAAAAATAGATTTACAAAGGCCGTAAAAATTAATAGGCCGGCCGGTCTCAAAATCCTTTTTTTTTTTTTTTTTTTTTTTGACATGTTTCTTAACATGTCCACCTAAAAACCCTAGAGAGATCATTTTTGGAAGCAGACCTCTTAATAGGCCGGCCGGTCTCACACAAAAAATGGATGGAGAGACAGAAAAAAAAACTATTAACTACCTACATATGTCTTGCGAACTTAACGTTTGGCCCATTCCCTTCCTTCCACACCCCGATTCCAGCAAAAACCCACTTCGAAATGGACACAACCACAAAGTCGTCGTCGTCGTCCTCGCCGGCGCTGCACATGGTGATGTGCCCGTGGCTTGCATTCGGCCACATGCTTCCGTACTTGGACCTTGCAGAGAGACTGGCGTCTCGAGGACACCACGTGACGTTCGTCTCGACGCCTCACAACATCGCGCGGCTCCTGCCGGTGCGCCACACCGCCGCTGTCAGCTTCGTGGCGCTTCCGCTCCCACACGTCGACGGCCTGCCGGACAGCGCCGAATCCACCCACGACGTCCCACACGACAAGATGGACCTCCTCTGGAAGGCCTTTGCCGGGCTCGCAGCACCCTTCGCGGAGTTCCTCGCCTCCACATACGCCGCTGCCGGCGACGGCAAGGGCGGCGCGAGGCCGCCGGACTGCGTCATCTTCGACGTCTTCCACTACTGGGCTGCCGCCGCTGCCCGCAGGCACAAGGTGCCTGGTGCCATGTTTCAGCTTTCCTCTGCATATAGCGTCGCTGCATCGTTCAGCCGCTGGCGGGAGCACGCCGCCGCCAACAAAGTAGCCGC
This sequence comes from Hyparrhenia diplandra, assembly GCA_015847255.1. NCBI lineage: Eukaryota > Viridiplantae > Streptophyta > Magnoliopsida > Poales > Poaceae > Hyparrhenia > Hyparrhenia diplandra. Next base: position 60,874 of record JADLZK010011028.1, read on the forward strand.
CGTGCACCATCGACCAGCGATGTCCGTCGACCAGCGTCGCTTCATGACACAAGAGCTGTGCACGTTCACAGCCGTGAACAGCTGCCAAGAGTGGGAGCCCGAGCTAGTCCCCTTCGTAGAGACCCTCGGCGGCAAGCCGGTTGTCCCGTTAGGTCTCACGCCACCACCGACCGACGGCCAAGGCTACCGGTGCCGCCGCGTCGTGAACGGAGAGTCGAAGGACAACGACGACGTCACCCTACTACGGTGGCTGGATGAGCAGCCGGCGAACTCCGTTGTGTACGTCGCATTGGGAAGCGAGGTGCCGCTGCGGGTGGAGCAGGTGCAGGAGCTGGCCCTCGGCCTGGAGCTAGCTGGGACACGGTTCCTCTGGGCTCTGTGGAAGCCCCGTGGCGGCGTTCCCGCCGGCGAAGACATCCTGATCCTCCCTCCTGGTTTCCAAGAGCGCACACACGGCCATGGGCTCGTCACCTTCGGTTGGGTTCCACAGATCAGCATACTGGCACATGACGCCATTGGCGCGTTCTTGACGCACTGTGGCTGGGGCTCCACCATTGAAGGGCCTCTCTTTGCGTGTCCCCTCGTCATGCTGCCCATAGCCTGGGACCAGTGGTCGAACGCACGGCTTCTGGAGGGCAAGAAGGTTGGAGTGCAGGTGCCGAGGTACGACAAGGACAGGTCGGCGTTTAGTCGTGAAGGGGTCGAGAGCGCAGTGCGTGCTGTCATGATGGAGGGGAGTCTAGAAGGGTCTTTGTAGAGAATGCAAAGAAGCTCCTGGCTATCGTGTCCGACAGAGAACTCCACGAGAGATACATCGATGGATTTATTCAACAACTTAGACCGTACAAGGTGTACTGATCGAATGCTTTATGAGTACACCTTTGCAATTTACTTCGCTATTCACAAATAAAACAAGCCCCTGTTTGGTACAGCTTTGCTTTTTTTTTTCAAAGAATAGCTTTACGAGAAGCATTTTGGATGAAGTTGAGGTGGCTCACTAAGAGCTTCGTTTGTACATGATTGAGAGAGGGATGTTGAGGTGTTTGTAAAAAATGAGTTGGCTCACTAAGAGCTTCGTTTGTATATTGAGAGAGGGAAATGATGAGAAAGATTGTTGAGATAAGCTACTTTTTTAGTTTCCACCTAACCAACCATCCCTTTATAAGAGGAGAAGAAAACTGATTCACCCATATCAAGCTCTTTTTAAAAAGGGTGTTTGGCAAAAAAAAAAAAAAAACTCCTATACCATATATATATATAGATAGATTGTCTCAACTCATGAACTAAGAGAAAGAGAAAGTATTTTACTATTACTTACTACTAGATGAATTCTCTCTGGCGTTGCTCTTGGTATGCAAAAGTAAATGTAATCTAGCTAAAAGGAGTTTTAAAAATATTTTCAATAATGAACTAACGAAAAGACATCATCTTAATCTTGGATCTTCAATTTCAAAGAAAACGTAGGTACTAACTTGTGGAGGATAATTTTTTGAAACTTAATCTACAACACAAAAATTATCAGTTTATGTAAGAATAGATTTGAGAAAGTACTAATCTGCTAATGATCCAACATACCTTCAAGTGTTTGTCTTCTAGTAATATATGTAACTTCAAAAAATCTAAGCGCGTTGCCGTAGAAATTTAAGGTTAGTTTTTAGTGATCATTTGATGATGGAATGAAAGATATAAACATGTGAGTTGATCATTTGATGATGGAAAGAAAGATATAAATATGTGAGTTATTTAATAAGAATTTTCAACACAAAAACCTTAAGGTCTCAAGGATCAAGAAAAGCGATACCCCTTGCGTTGCCACAAAAATTATTGATGATTTGAAATAAGATTATTTATATAAAAGGATAAACAATTATAAGTTAATGTTAGTGGATGACGTGGCATAATGCTAGTGCATGATGTGTCTTGCTTGTATGTGGTTATAATTGTAAATGTTAGTTGACCATAAATACGACAAGTTAGTGAAATGATGAGGTGGAAAGCTTGCATGTTGAAAGAATGGTGAATTCGGCGTTGCGCGCTTGGGAATTTCAAGAATGTTGAAAGTAGCATTTTCTTGTGTAAATGTAGAGTTTTAGAGATTAAGATCTTCTGCCAAAAAAAAGGTACAACTATCAACCTGATGATGGTCATACACAATGTCACGATACATATAGTAAGTGGTCGAGAGACTATTGGCATCTCAAAGCATCATCATGTGACATTCTTGTTTTCAGAAATAATATTACCATCTTATAAATGAGAACTTGGGCTAACTAAGAAAAAAAAAGGAAGAACTGATAGAGTGATCAAATGAAACATGTTTTCAGAACTGATAGAGTGATCAAATGAAACATGTTTTCATATCTAGATCAATTGAGCCACTAATATCTCTGTAGTAATAGTTCTGATGGAAAACCTTAGTAGCATTGACAAATCAAGGAAAAGATCCGTTAAGGGAGACAAAGGCCGCGGCTTCAAGAGACCGTGAGCTTCCCATATAGTGTCTGGTGAACCTTGTCCACGATCCCATTTGTCTATTATAAACTCGAAGCTTACAGCCATCACGACAATCAGCGGAATAAAGATTCCCATTGAGGGAAATGCTTGGATTCCGCCAGCCTGTGATCATTTCATTACCGGTGACTGACAACATTTTAGATGCTGGAAGATAGACTTCACTCACAACCTGGTGATGAGAATTGAGACCTTTTTATCAGAGAACTGCAATTAATTTAAAAAAGTTAAGTTGCAGCAGGTTACAAAGGACATGATCACTATCAGACAAATTTCAGAGATATTAGCTGCACAATGAAAGAGTAACAACAGATCAATACCTGCATTGGTTTTGCCATTTAGTGCTCAGCACCTAGCTTCGGATCTCCGAATAAGCATCTCATTTGAATGAACCATCGTTGGATGCACAGCTTTTAGATTATAATGCACATCCACCAATTTGTGCAGCCTGTCATAGACTAAATGGTTTCTTATTTTTCTATGCACCAAAGCAACTGCGCTCCAGTTTCTGTGATACCCACTTGATGGTGTGCATTTCGAGACAATGGATCTTTCAATCCTTGTAATTCAGGACACTGCCCTGCATAAGAATAGCACCAGTCATCTGCAATTAATTTTTAAAAAGGTAACCTGCAGCAGTTTACAGAGGACATGATTGCTATGAAGCGTTTTATTTAGAGATATTAGTTGCACATTGACAGGAGTAACTTGTATGGAACCAACTTGCAGCAGTGCTTCCAGAGGTTGAAGTCTTAGTGCCTGGACTATCAAATAGATACCCATGGTTCAGCATAGCACGTTTTAGAACATAATAACTTGGAAAATACCCTATAATTATTTTACCTCATCCAAGGAAAGAATGCCATCCCAAAAGTCGGCTACAAAAACTTTTAACTTCTCATTGGATGAATGCAACACTGACATATAGTGGCACAAGGATATACAGCATAATGAGAGAATAGATCACCAGTCTAAACAGGGTACAGAAACCAATACTTACAGTTGGTCAGCGTCTATGATGCTATAGAGTATTCAACAAAACCACATATGCGAACCAAATTCAGAAGCCATCCATCCAAAAGCATGCATTTGAGAAACCCCTCTCTTAAACTGATAAAACAAAATAAAATAGGAAGACACTGAGATAGGCTTTGGTTTCATATTTGAGTACGGCATCTCAGAGATACTATTTTTACCGTATCAAATGAAGACAACAACAGTGGGGTTTGGGAAATGACATGTGCTGTGAGATACATATAGTATTTTATACTAAATTTTTTGATTTTGTCATGTTATCTGAATTTCGTGTTTCAGTGTTGTGAAATGACACTCTATTTGCTAGTCAGCATAGCAGATGTGGTGAACTATAGGACATTTCATCTGAAGTAGTTTTAGGGAGGTCGGGAAATATATAGTCTGCCACATCACAGGCAATTGATATCACCTCACCCATCTCTTCCTTTTTTGAGAGCATGTGGCTGGTGAGGAACATGCTATAAGTATAGTACATACAGTAGCTAGGTTCATTTCACGTTGGCAAATGGTCAAGAGTTCATTCGAAGCTATGAAAAAATATTTTACTTTTACATAATGGGTTAATATGTTATTGGAATTGACCTGGTCTGGGTTGATGATGATTGTATAGTTTCAGCAGATGGAGCTTGAGGATCAATTTTGGAGCCACCTGGGTAACATTAAGGTTTTGTTTTGCCTGTGAGGTGCTGCAATATGGAAGAGTACCAGTTATTTTTTGCGGTATAAAAGGACAACAAAATGTGATAAAGTATGAAGCCTGCCTTTGTATTGTAATATAGTATGATGTAGACTACAAAGGTTACCGAAAAGATATAATAATCCAGTAACATTCAATGCAAAAGAATAGGATGCCACAGTAGGACTGAGTATACAGCTTTGAAAAACGAAATTAACAACATTCAAGATGCTTCTATCCTCATCGGTTAGCTATCCTCTAAAAACCATTCATGTTATTGTATCCAACAGGAAGAGCAGAAAGAATCATTGTCAAGTTAGGCCAATTGGATTTCCATGTACATGTAGAGCATATAAATATAAATATAAATCATAACAGTGGCAAACGAAATTAATAACATTGAAGATGCTTCTATCCTCATCAGTTAAACTTGACAACAGTGATTAGAGAAACAAAATTCCAAACATCATATATGAGTTGGATTTGGTGAAAGGCTACAACTGAGCGCCGCCATCGAGGTGATCTTGCTCACCGAAGGGTCGCAGAATAGGCGGACCTGTGGTAGGCTTACGTCGATAGCGTGGAGGAAGGGGAGCTCGCCGCCGCTCCTCTCCAGCACCACTAACCCTATTTTAAGTAAAAGCACCACAGACTGAACCATAAGACCAACAATACAAAGCAAATAGCAAAACGAAGGATGTCGTAGTATGCTTTTGGCCTCTATGTTTTATGTGAAACAATAGATTTGGAAAGAGTGGGAAATCAAGTCCACTATTTGGATAACTGAATAAGAGCAGAAATTTAGTTGATGCGCACACAAGAAGGTAGCCAACCTGTAATAACCAAAAAAAAAAGAGCTGCATCCTGCAGGGCATAGATAGGAGTATTAACAGCACAATAAGTGATATTTTCTGTAAACTTAATTTTTCAATATCAGTGAAGCTTGCTGTTAGATCATTAACCTGTGCTAGTAGGACAGATTTCAATCTGCATGTCCACCAATTTGTGGAATTCAATCATTTGGAAGGAGGTATCTTTTGCCTCCTCAATCTGCAAATTGAACAGAACCTGAGCCAAAGCATCAATACAGTAACAATTATTAAGGTTCAATGCTGACCTTTATCCTCTCATCGCTGTTAAATCCATCAAGCTGGTTTAGGAATTCTCCAATGTCATTGTAATCCTCTGTAGGTTTCTCATCTACTTACAATGCCATAACCCGTGAGTCATACTCTGAAGTCAATGTGTCTAGTATCAATTATCAAATAGCTGTCTTTGTTGACCCCAACTAAATCTATAGGCTTCTTATCAAGGTTAACTAATCCAATTACAGGAAGGAATATGGTCTGCATTTAACCCAAGAATTAAAAATGAATCTGACTACTTTAGAACTGCCAAAATCAATCAACTACAAATGCCCCCCCCCCACCTCCGCTGTGTACCACCAAGACTCAAGCAGCTGAGGCTGCAGCCTCCAAATGTGGACCGATCAAGATGACCAATGGACCGGAGAAGACACGGGCCATCCGGCGCGGCGGCCGTGGAGACCTCAAATCAGGAGCCGGGCGTGGGTAGCGGCGGCGGGATGAGAGCAGCCGCGATGCATACGTTGGGCACGCGGTTGTAGCCCGACGCATTAGCAGAGACCTAGGCGCATGGCCGACACGTGGATCGGATCGGCAAAGAATAAAGGGGCGGCGGGCGCGGCGAAGTGAGACCGGGTGTGGCCTCTTCGACGCGAAGGGCGGCGGAGACTTGGGCTTGGCCCCTCGACGACAGACGCCGGCACCTCGGGCTGCGCAGGACCAGGCAACATCGATCAAGATTCGCCACAACAAAGAAGGGAATGGAGAGGGTGGGCATACTTGTTGGCCAGAGCAGCATCGAATACCTGGTGAAGGACCCGACGGGCACCTAGTGTAGCTGCATAGGAAGTCGTCGTCGCTTCGCTCCGCCCCAGCCATGGGGTCTTCACGGGATGACGGACGGACGAGGCAGTGTGGTGGTGGCGCTTTCGGCAGCGGGGGCGGCGAGGGGGCGACAGCGGCGAGCGGCAGGACGGGGATTGGCGAGGGTCGATTTGGAGGTAATCGACTGATTCGGCAATCCAGTGGTCCACGACATGAATACATACAGTAACAGTCCATTTTATCACCAATTCATGAACAGATCAAAGGGAATTGATAATCTAAGTAGGATGGATGCTTACTTGAGTGCGGCGTCCGGCGTTGGTCGAGTCCGGTCCGGCACTTTCGGCGCCCGGGCTCGCGAGGGGCTTGCCTTCGTGTCGGGCCGAGACCAAGAGTGGGAGGTCGGTAGATCCATCTTCTCCCTCCCCGCCACATGGTGCCCCATCGCCGGTGATGGATGGGATGCATCGATCTCGCCGTCCGAGCACCGTGGCTTAACACGCAGCAGATTGGATCGAGGGCACGCATGCTGGCCATTCTTTCTTTGAAGCGCGGTGTCGGAGGGATCTGATCCGCCGGATGTAGGGCCCCCGCCGCCCCGCCCGGCACCCGCATTAAATCGGCGCCGACGAACAACATGGGGGAAGAATCCATGGGGTCCATTTAAAGGTATTTCGGGGAAGATGGGCAGGCGAAAGGAGCCAAAGCGGCGCTGGCGTATGGCGATGAAATGTGGATGGGCAGGGGACGGGAAGCGGCGAGGGCGCGGCGGGCGGGGGAGAGTTTGATCGGTTTGGTAGCTGTAGCTTAACCACAAACTGAAACCAAAACTGACCAATTGCCTACGTGGCATAGCCTACATTGGCATAGCTGCATGTGCAGAGAACTCCTCTAGTGGGGTTCTTCTTTATAGGGGTTATAGATTAGCTAGTGGGGTTGTTAGTGGCATGTTGAGAGAATTACCTAGTGAGGTTTGTCTATATAGGTGCAGTCCATGAAAAAAATAGCGCAATAATAGCCCGAAATAACGCGCTAATAGCGGCTAGAAGCACTTGTCGCAATGCCAAATAGTGCGCTTATAGCGCCAAATAGCGTGCTAAGACCATCTCCAACAGTTTTGCAAACAGGGTTTGCATTCTTTAAATTTGCCAAAAGCATGAAAAAAATGGCCTCCAACAATTTTGCATTTTAGATTGACATTTTGAGCAACTTGGCATTTTCTAGGTGAAGTTGTGCATATATGCCAAGCCGCGGTGGACTTGGCAAACGTGATCCCGTGGTCCTCGCGCGGTACTCCCGCGCCACGAGGACTCCGTCCCGTCATATATTCTTCCCGCGGCACAAGGATTTCCTTCCCGCGCCGCCGACGACCTGGAATCCATGGGCCAAAAACATGATGGATCGATCATGCGTAGCACCAGGTGCTGCATGGACGCAAATAAAATTGAAGAACCAACAACATGATGGATCGATCAAAACACCAGGTGTTGCCGCAACATGATGGATCGATCGATTCAAGGCAAGCAGCAACAATGATCTTCGTGTGGGCTAGTGAATGAGCAGAAGCGATCCAGGTGAGAAATGGAATTCACGACGTGATCGATCGATGTGTGCGTGATGCTTGCTGACGGAGACTTGGAGCTGCAGCTGACGGGGAGTTGGAGCACCGGCGGCGACCGTGTGGAGACCGATCCGCGTAGAGCGGTAGAGGCGACTGGCGGCGCAGCGTACAGGCAACGCACGTAGAAGCGCCGCGAAGAAAAGCCCGCGACTACCACGCGCTGAAAAAATTCGCGGCAAATCAAGTTAGGTCCACAATTTAGCAAAATGGCAAGTCAAGTTTGCAAAACTCTTGGAGATGGCTTTTTTTTCTACTTGGCATTTTGTTTTGGGAGTTGGCAAACTACAATAAATGGCAAAGAAAAAATGCCAAACTGTTGGAGATGCTCTAATAGCTCGCTAATAGCGTTTTTGGCTAACCTGCCGCTAAATTCTATAGCCCCATGATTTTTTGCATGGGGTGTAGTAGATGTGACGCCCCTACACTTTATTTTTTTTTATTTTAGAAGACCTTACACCCTAGTGGTCCTAGTAGCAACAGATGCTCCAGCCCAACACAGGCTCAGAAGAAGCATTAGGCAGAAGCCCAAGAACCAGAGTGTCTACTGGTGTCGTTCCACAAGAAGCATGCGGGAGAAAGCCCACGAACCAGATAGTGTCCAGTTTAGATTGGGCCTGTATCATTTGCTCTCCCAAACCGAAATTCCTGTATCGCGATCGTCCAGGCGAGTGAAGGTAACTTCATGGACGATCCGACCCACGTCGCGCACGCTGTTCTCACTCCCACTCTCTCTTCTCTCTGCTCTCTTTTTTTTCTTGTCTTTTTCCTGTGCTGATGTCGGCTTTTAAAAAGCAAAAACATTTTTTTAAAATGGTTATAATTCTTAAATGGTGCATCCGTTTTTTAATTCGTCTGCACGGTGTGTTCTACACGATGAAACGAACAAAACTAGATCCCACTTGACTATGTTTTGAAGATTTTTATTTTTAATTTTTTTATAATAGCAAATTATGTATATTAACTTTCCTTTCCCTTTTCTTTTCATTCTCTTTCTTACTGTCTTAAGTTACGGTATTTTTTTTGCGATTTTTTTTTTTTCCTTTTGGGAGACATAAATTATTCAGGGGACAGTGGTATAGGGATATTAATGGGTAGGGAGATCAAATAAAAGCAACTTTTATAATAGTATAATGAGTCATATAGGTATAACTTATACGTATAACCTATACTTTGTATAACTTATAAAACAACAATAAGATTTAACTACGACATGTATTATCCAACATATATGTATAACTTATATTATATAACTTGTAGAACATAATGAAAGACCAAATTACAAGATGTCTTGGGTAACATATACGTATAACTTATAGTGTATAACTTATAGAACATAACAATAAGACCTAACTACGACATGTACTGTCTAACATATATGTATAACTTATATTATAACTTATAGAACATAACAGAAATACCAAAACTATAATATGTACTGTGTAACATATATGTATAACTTATAGTGTATAATTTATAGAACATAACAATAAGATCAAACTACAAACATGAGTTGTTTAACTTATACTTTTAACTTATAGTGTATAACTTATAAAACATAATAATAAGACAAAACTAGGTGTTGTAGTGTCTAACATATATGTATAACTTATAGTGTATATCTTATAGAACATAACAATAAGAGCAAAATACAGCATGTGCTATCTAAATTATACTTTTAACTTATAGTGTATAACTTATGGAACATAACAATAAGACAAAAATAGATGTTGTAGTGTCTAACATATATGTATAATTTATATTATATAGCTTAAAGGACATAACAGAAAGACCAAAACTACAATATGTATTGTGTAACATATACATATAACTTATAGTGTATAATTTATAGAACATAACAATACGATCAAACTATACAACATGTGCTATCTAACTTATACTTTTAACTTATAGTGTATAACTTATGGAACATAACAATAAGACAAAACTAGATGATGTAGTGTCTAACATATATTGTATAACTTATATAATATAACAATTGATATTGGAAAAAAAAATAAAAAATAAAATCTCCAAAACATAGTCAAGTGGGATCTAGTTTTATTCGTTTAGATCGCCACGTAGAAAACACCGGTGTAGACGGAATTTAAAACGGATACACCATTCAAGAGTTATATCAGTTTTAAAAAAAATGTTTTGCTTTTTACGTTGACATCATCGCATGCAAAAAGTAAAGAAAGCCTCTCAACTTTCCAAAAGTGGATAAAAGCGGGAATAGAAACTTTCCTAGATAGGAAAATTGTTTTGTCGGATCGCCCTCGAGTTAGTCTAAGTCGCGGACGTTCGCGATTTAGTCACGCCCCTCCCAAACCCAGCGAGCGAGGGTAGAATCAGAGTGCAGAGCAGAGAGGATCGACAACAAACAAGATAACAAAAACCCTACCACTATGCCCGGTGATGAAAGAGTCACCTGGGATCATGTACCTAAATCACTTGAGGGTGTGGTATCCAGCGATTCAGCTGTGATAGAGGAGTAATTAATAAAAAGCTCTTCAGTTTCCAAAAAAAAAAAAAAACCTACCACTATCTAGATACAGTCGACAACAGATGCAGGGCTGCCTATCCCCTTCTCCGGTTCCTCGACCCGATCGGATCAACGCCGCCACATTGGGTGGTACTAACATGGTATTAGTACTAATATAAAGGCCATGCTATATAATGCTACGGTTTCAATCTTAGGGATGCTCATAATTGCAACCAATTTTTCTACATAATTTAACTATTACACAACTAAGCAAAATAACCCGTCCACTGATGATTCTTACAAAGTAATTAGAACCCCAAGCCTTTCATAGTCAACAGCCCCAAGCCTACCTACAATCCATATTTCTCCAAAAATGATACCCCTTGGAACTGTTATATTAACCGGCTTTTTTTTCTCTTCGCAGGCACCTCTAGCACAGTCATAAAGAACTTGAAAGTTCAGAAACTCAAACATCAAATAAGATGCAGGCAGGATTCTGATGATAAAAAGAATAAAAGTATGAAGCACACGGCCAAAACATATATTCACATTATTTTTAAAATAATACAGCCAGCAATATACATTTGCACGAGTCATGATTAAAGGGTTTGAGTATACACACCAGTAATCACAAATTTAGCACGTCTCTGTAATTATATTCTTTGTACTCTTCCTTGTAGGATCCAAATCCTCTTTTCGTTTTGCCAGAATTCTTGTTGTTGATCTTGACACCCCCTTGATAAACCAATATAAAGTTGTCCATGCAAGAATATGGGTTCCGGAAGGTAGATCTCAACATTAAGGATGGTCTGTCCTTACGATTTATTTATACTCGTGGAGAAACTTAATCTCATTGGGAATCACGTCACTGAATGTCGTCGTACTGTATCAGCGAGATGTGACGATCGCGGCACATTGTCCTATCCTTGTAGGGGTACGTGTACCTGCAACAACACAATAATCATCAGGAATGTCTAAGTCTCACTGCCGCACACAGGGCCTCTACCGCGCCAGAGCGTGTACCGAGAGCGACATCCGGCGCCGGTAGCGTCCCCTCTATCGAGCCACTCTCGGAGGACTCTAGCACTTGATAGTGCTCCCTCCACCGAGCCCAACACTTTCGGTAACCATAGGCTCTCGGTAGATAATCAGTTTCGAGAGTCCATCCCTCGGTAACCCTATGATTACTTCACGAGGGCCAGCCCTCCCAAACGCGCTCCACACGCCGGTCGTGTTGGACGCCCTAGCGTCTTGGGAGCCTAACGCCCCTATGCCGTCAAGTCTACTGATAGTGGCGTTTCGCGCTCGATAGAATTTAGGCATTTTACCGAGGGCTAGGATGCAGGGCCTTCAGTAAATATATTTTACCGGCGCCATAATTGTGGCCTTCGAAATTACCTCTTTTTTTATTTTGGATCTAAGTTTTTTATGTGTGGTTTGTACAATGTCTCATAGCTCATGTTCAAATTTGAGATTTTCTCGAAACTATTTAGTATATATTTTGATTTTATTTCTTTTAATTGAATTTTCTTCTATAAGTCAAATTTGAACTTGAAGCCATTCGAATACGGGGAGACATGAACCAAAAATGAGATTCATATTCGTGAGTGCAATGTGAGGCCTCATCGAGGGATAGACCCAAAACTTTGAACATGTCGATTCACGGAATATGACCATTCACTTACGGGTGATTAGTTTTAAATTATAGAAAATGCAAACGAAGTAAAAAATCTTAAAACTTGTTGAGTTGTCGTGATATTGTATGCGTAGACACGTGAAAAAACTTTGGTAAGGTTTCATTGACGTTGGCTCAATTTATGGTTGAAACCCAGGACATATATCACATGTCTCAAAAAAAAAAAACATGCATCGACAGCTCGGGCAAAGTCTCTCACATATCCGAGCCGCGAGCATGAGCAAGTAGCCTCCCTATACGGGCGCATCCTAGCCCCGCGGTCGCGTCTCGAAGAACTCCAGGTTATTTCTTTATCAAATAGATTTCTTTACGCACCTTAATTAGGTTTGCATCACCTCTCATGGATTGAAATAATGTAGACCCGGCTAGAAGAGTCGAGTGACACCGGGCAGCGGCGGAGGCTGCGTTCGAGCCCAACAGGAAGCCCAAGCGAAGCGGCTATCGAGCTCATGAACTACCTCCGGACCTCGGGGGGGGGCTGCCAGCTACGCTTCTAGTGCCGTTTGCTCCGCCTCCACCTACTCCCCTGTGAGTATGAAATTGCCGTCAATTCTTCTTTGCTTGTGGATGCGGTTCACGTCTAACACATCCAACCTATTCTCCTTTGTGCAGCCAGCCGATGGGATCGAACCACGTGCTACCTCCCTGCCCATGATGATCAAGGGTCTCCTTCGCCGACTCCTTCGCCAGGCGTGCAACAACAGCCCCCCTCCCCCGTGTTCATGAGCTTGTCGTGGACTTGTGGTACTTTGTTTGATACTTTTGATAAGATGATGTTGAACTTGTTGAGTTGTGGAACTTGAATTGTGACACTTGATGACTATGAGTTGTGGAACTAAATTTGATGACTTGTGATAAACTTGATGACTTGTGATGAATATTGATTTTTTTTTTGAAAGCTATGAATATTGGATTTATATGTGATGAATTAGTTGTATCAATGCATGGATGTCAAATATATGTGATATGTGATCTATATGTTACATTTGTAAAGGTGGAATGAAAAAACATAATTAAAAAACAAATATTTAGTCACTTCACCGATTGGTGCTTCGGTAAAGGCCAATGTACCGAGGGAGCTCTCGGTAAATGGAGGGAGGGTCGGGGTGCGGGATCCCAAAATCCTGTGTACTTTTGATATAGGTGGTGCCCCCCTACTTTTTGTTGGCTCATTTTAAGCTTCTACTCCCAACAACAGCACCCAATTTAACACCCCAAATCTACTTGTGTACCCAATGACAAATGGGACCCACCCGTCAGTTTCTCCTTCTTCTTCATCTTCCTTCATACGAGCAAGGCGCGGACGCCACGAGCAGGGAGGTAGTGACGGGCGGCCCGCTCCCATTGGTGCCGGAGGAGAGCTGCTCGGTGCCCTACCGAAGTTCGCTCTTGGAAAGAGACCGCGTCTGTCATGAAAATACAATGCGGAGGGGATGGATGCGTGCTCGTCGGAGCTTGGACAGGAGAGGGGCGCGGTGGGAGCGCAGTGGAGACATGGGGAGGATGTCTCGGATGGGGTCCGAGCTGTTGGCCCAACAAATTTGTTAGGTGTGGGCTGGTTTTCGTTGGCCCAACAAATGTGGGGTCCCTAGTAGGGGACTTGCTGTGGAGTTGGATTTTTGGTCCCTGGCCTCATATTCAGCTATTGAAGCTTTAGTGTGGCTCGTTTCTTTGAGTAGACCTAAAATAATTTGAGCTGGTCAGTTATAGTATAGATCTAGAGGCTCAAATAGAGCCTACCTCCACGTTAATTATCATGAGATGCACTAAAAAAAAAAAAGATGGATGTTAAGAATTTACACATTAATTAGAAACATCTGGCCATTCAATCAAAAGACTTTACTTGCAGGTAACCCACGTACGTAGAAAAAATATCCAAGAACATAAATTTTGTAGAGGAAAAAATGGTTACATAGAAAAATTGTGGAAACCTAATCTATCTTGGACATTAGAAAACTCAGTCTTGAACATTTATTTAATCTGGGAAATAAACTCAGAGGTACAAGACAAATGAAAGATGAATAAGCAAATAAGTAAAGCCTAAAGCATCAAAGGAAGATTATAAATAAACAAATAAATAAATTTAAGTAGCAGTAACAAGCCGCATGGCTGTGAAGAAGCCCTGCAGCGCTGTCCTGGACGATCCGCCATCCTCCGCCCACGCCTTGCTGAGCATCTCCTGTACTTCCCGAACACGACGACGCATCCTCCCTGCGGTTTCAGTGTCCCCCATCACCGACTCCATGACCTCGGCGAGTTTGGACCTGTCGACCACGGAGGTCTCCAGGTTGCCACGCGCCGCCTCGACGCACACGCCCCACTCCTCCTGCAGCATCGTGGCGTTGTAGAACTGCTCGCCGGAGAGCGGCCAGCCAACGATGGGCACGCCCTGCGTCAGGCTCTCCAGCGACGAGTTCCAGCCGGAGTGGCTGAGGAACCCGCCGGTGGACGCGTGCCCCAGGATCCTCACCTGCGGCGCCCACCCGCGCACGAGCAGGCCTCGGTTCTGCTCGCGCGCACGCCCTCGAACCCGTCTGGCAACCACGACGACACGTCGCCGTCCTTGAGCTTGAGCCCCACGGGGGCGCGGATGGCCCAGAGGAAAGGAATTCCGGTGAGCTCTAGCGCGGCGGCGAGCTCCGTCATCTGCTTCGGCCGTATCGAGTTCTGGGACCCGAAGCATATGTACAGCACCGACGCCGGGCGCTGCGTGTCGAGCCAGCCAATCGCGTCGTGTCCGCCGGCGCCGTCGCCCTTGTCCTTAACGAGGGGTCCGACGGGGTACACCGAGACGTCGTCGCCGACGGTGCGGCGCACCATGGCGAGGCCTCTGGGCTCCAACTCCTCCACGGTGTTGATGACGACAGCGTCCGTCCGGTACCCGTACTGTATCCGGCGGCGCTGGAACGCAGTCCACCGCCCCGCCCGCTCCGGGTCGAGGTAAATGGTCGACAGCTGCGACCGGTGGAGCACCACCACCTCCGCCTGATCCTCCGTGTCGTGCTCCGGCACGCGGAGGCGGAGTACGCCGTCGGCGTCGAAAGGCAGAGTTGGCATGAGCCTCCACAGCGCGTGCATGATGGCCGAGCTGACCGCGCTGCAGCCCAGGATCACGGCGTGGGCGCACCCGTGACGCCGCGCCACGTTCACCGTCCACGCCACGATCGGGTCAGCAACGATGGACACGCCGCCGTCGGACTGCAAGAGGCTGGAGACGAGGGCGTCGAAGGCCGGCTCAAAGGGTCTCGAAGGCCTCGAAGAGGGTGATGAACTGCGCACCGGGAGGCTGCTGGTGGTCTCGCAGCCGTCGGGGAGGCCGTGGTCCGCTGCGACGAACGGCAGCGCGTGGAGGGAAATGGACGACGCCGACACGTCTGAGGAGCCGCGAATGCCGGCGATGTTGCCTGCGGTGGAGACGAGCGTGATGGTCACGTCAGGGGAAGGAGCGGCGGATGAGGCGTGCCACGGCGAGCATGCCGGGAAGATGACCGTGGGCGGGGAACGGGAAAAGCACGACGTGGGTGGTCCGCCGGGTGGCCATGGTGATGTGCGGCTGCCTGGTTAGCAAGCACTGCACCTCTCTGCGCCGTGCGTCTCCTTGTCGATTTTGTGCATGTCGCTTCGGCTGTATTATATACTGTTGTAGTGTCTGGCGCGCGCGGGCGGGGTTCAGAAACATCTCAACAAAAACGCTCATTATCATCACTCATCAGAAATATACTGCCACACCAGTTTAGGTTAGACCATCTTAATCTAGACTAGGATTCCACCACCAGCCAAGTTTAGGGTATACCTGAGCATCGGGCGGCACGGGCCCGTGCCTTGCACGGGCCCTGTTTGGCCCGTGGCCCCACCGTGCCGTGACGATCCAGGCCACCGTGCTGCGTTGAGGCCCAGGCACGGCACATGGGCCTGGGTTTTGGGTCGTGCCAGTCCGAAAAGCTAGGCATGGGCCCAAATAGCAACCAGGCTAGCCCAGAGAGCGGGAAAGGAGATGCCGCAGGGGAGCGCCGCCACCACTCGAAGCCGCCGTGCTCGTCTGCCGCCGCGCGGGGGTCGCTAGCTAGAAGTCGGCCGTTGTGCTGGAGGCCGCTGTCTGTCGTCGCGCTGGAGGCCGCTGGCTCGAAGCTGGCCATACGGGGCGGCGCTGCCATCGCTCGACGTGGTCTGTGCGGGGGCTGCTGTAGCCACCACCTTCCACACCGGAGGAGGAGGTGGCCGGTGGAGGTGCCGGTGCTGGGGGCGGAGGAGGCGGCCACCAGGCTAGAACTGGATGGCCGCCGGAGCCTCACCACCGCATGCCTCGTGGTCGCAAAGTGGTTTGGTGCGGTGCGTGACTGCGCGAGTGGAGGCCGGAGGGGATCGCTCTTCCTGTCTTCCATCGAGTGTACAGCCGTACATGACTTAGTGGGAGCGCTCATGGGCCAATGGCCTTTGACGGTAGCAGGCCGAGGTGCTTGGGTGGTGGGTTGTTACAATGTTGCTGTTTGGACTTTTCCTGCACTAGGCCTTTAGCCATTTACTGGGCCGTGCTATGCTGGCGCGCGTGCCGAAGGGGACGCCAAGGCACGCCTAGAGCGGGGCTTCGGGCCGGCCCGGACACGAATTGAAACGGGTTGTGTTGCGCTTGGGCCGTGCCGATTTCCCATGCTTCGGGCCGTGTCACCGGGCCTCGGGCCAAATGCTCAGGTATAGTTTAGGGATCTATGGTCGTCACCTTGAAAGTTCAGTGACTATGATAACACCACCGGTCAAGTTTACAATTTACCAAGTTTAGGGACCTAGAAGTTCGACAATTTGGATGACACCTCCGGATAAGTTGAGGAACCGGAGGTGCATTTTGCTTGAGCCAAATAGTTGTACTGTAGTGCCAGGTAGCTGCTTTAATTTTTAGCTGCAGCCAACATGCATTATGGGTCTCCATGCATGCATCCATCGGTGTCCACGACGTAACCGATAGTAAGAGCAATTAACCGGCCGGCAATGATAAGCCTTGCACAGTATCAACACGTGCCTTTGCCGGTTGATGATATAGTGACAACGACGTAACCGGCAGAGGCCCCCATGCATAATGCATTTTGTATTGTAGCAATAGTGATACCAACACGTGACTAATGGATTGATGGCTGTGCTCCAATCCTGACGCACAAAAATTATTACACTGCATGCTCCCGGCGCCCGATCACTCACATGCATGGGTGTGGCATCCGGCCGGAGGATATACTCAAAACTTGCACACAACATATTTTTTTAGATAATGGATATCAAATCCGGCCTCTATATTCAGAGATGTACACAGCCAAAAGTTACAAAAATAGAGAAAAAACAAAAGACAGAAAAGCCATATTCTTATACATTTACCGGGACAATTAAGCAACACTATTACAGGATTGATTTTGGGAGGTGTTCAGTTTTGATTTTCCGTGGCGGGCATTTTAAAACCGCCATGGAAAATAGGTGGCCCGGCCCCCCGGCGGAAGAAAAAAACCGCCCACGGTTAATCGATTAACCGTGGCGGTTTTTTTAACAATGCCCACCATGGAAAATCGTGGGCCAAAAATATATATACGAACACTTCACTTTTCTCCCTCACCTCTCCCTTCCCATGCCTCACACCCCTCTCTCCCTCCCTTCCGTCGCCCGGCCCCTCCTTCTCCCTCTCCACCTCGACGCCCGGCGGCCATTGCCCACCTCGACGCCGCGAGGCGTGTGCATGGAGGCGAGGAGGGCCCAGATCCAAGAAGGTTCCCAAGACCTCGAGCTTGCCGGGCGGGCGCTGAAGTGGCGAAGGCTGGAGGAGGCGTGGCGGCGCGGAAAGCACGGTCTTTCCAGCGGGCGGGTTAACGCCTTCCTCCAGAAGCGGGCGTGTGGCGGTATGGATCTCGCCGATCCAGTTCGGGCGGCGCGGGATCCGGCCATCGGGCGGCGAGCCTCGCCCCTCCTTCATGGCGGCGGATCCCGGGCGGCGTTCGTCACGTGGGTGGGATCCAGCGACGGACGGGCGGCGGCTCCTTCGCAGCCTTCCTGGCCGAACCCCGAGCACCGTAACTGTGCCCCCCTACGGGTGGATCTCGGCCCCTGGGCGGCGACGGGCGCCGAAAAACCCTAGCGGCGCCGTGGATCCCATCGCCCCGTGACCGCCCATTAGGGTTAGGTCTCTGGGGCTTTTTGTTTTTTTATTTTTTATTTTATTTACCATGGAGGGCATTGTAAGAAGACCGCCACGGTTAATCCTATTAACGTGGCGGGCAATGTTAAATAACCGCCACGGTTAATCGATTTTCCGTGGCGGGCATTGAAACCGTTCGATTAACCGTGACCCTAGCTGCGTGGTGGTTTCAATGTCCGCCACGAAAATCGAAAAAACCGCCACGGAAGTTCAATTCAGTAGTAGTGCAAAATGATATAAATGCTTCGACCCTCTATTTGATCAACGAGAGGGCGTCCTTGGCTTGCTCTTCACGCCGCGGCTGAAGTCTCGAATGCCGTGATGCGAGGGGCTCGGGGAAGGCTTTCGCAAGGAAGGAAATTACAGCGACGCCTCCAAGGGGGAATAT
This sequence comes from Hyparrhenia diplandra, assembly GCA_015847255.1. Taxonomy (NCBI): domain Eukaryota; kingdom Viridiplantae; phylum Streptophyta; class Magnoliopsida; order Poales; family Poaceae; genus Hyparrhenia; species Hyparrhenia diplandra. The sequence goes on from JADLZK010011028.1 coordinate 79,362, forward strand.
GACCCTCACTGCTAGTTCAACGTTACAACCAGGTAGTGGAAGGTAGTGATACATCACTGTTGGTTGTACCTACGAACCGGCGGTGAAATGTTACCAATCATTGTCGGATCATGGCCATAAACGATAGTGATAGATTCTTTTGTAGAAACAAAAATCATAGTTGTTTTTCATGTAAATCAGGACCAAGACAACCTTCATACCGAAACTGTAGAGTTCAAGGATTGTAAAAATTCATATGGCTATCTCTGTCATCTCGGTCCCCATGCATGCGTGTCACCACGGCCACAACATATGATTGCCTATTTGCCTGATCTACCTACCTGGTAGGTGAGTGAACGGTATGCATGTGCTGGATCGCTATGTATTTCACTACCGGATTCTGCTGATTTTCTGTGGGGGAACACAAAACCATCACGGGGAAAGAAACTACGCACGGGAAAATACCTTTTCCCGTGAGATATACTCACGCGGAAAGCCCCCTCCCTTCCCGTGAGAGCGGTGGCTCACGGAAAGGTAACCGCCGAGAACCGCAGCCCCGCTCCGCCCCCCGTGACACATCCGTCTAGCTCACGGGAAAGTCTTTTCCCGTGCATAGTTTCTTTGGTATCATATCGACACATGAAGAGTCTTGCACGTTGCTGTACCTAGCCAGACGCAAGGATCTTTCACTTGTACCCTGTAACCGGCCTGAGAGGATATGACCAATAAATGCTGACGCTCAAAAATTAATACACCGCCCCTAGCCGCTAGATGGTCCCAGTACTACTGAATATTCGATTTTCCTTGGTGGTTTTTTTTTTTATTTTCCGTGGTGGTTTTAGAACTGCTACGAAAAGGAAGGTCACCGTTAGTCATCCGATTAACTGTGGCACTTTTTGGAACCCAAAACCGCGATTGTTAATAAATAAAAAATAAATAAATAATCCAACTCGAAACCCTAACGGCCCCGGTCGGGGCGGCCTGGGCCCGTTAGGGTTTTAGGTCTTTGCCGCCGCCCAAAACGCCCCGGCGCCCGCCACCTCCACGCACGGCGCCCTTGCCGCCCGCCGCCAAAGGGAGCCGAGGGGGGGAGTCGAGGAGATCCGCGGATGGGAGGGAGGGCCAGCGCGCCGCCGCCGGATCGATAACGAAGCGCCGCCACCAGATCCCGAGCCGCCATCGCGCCCTGTCCCGCCTCCTCGCGCGAGCCACCGCCGCGCCATCACGCTCAGATCGCGCGGGCCGCGGGATCCACGAAGCTTCGCCGCGCCGCGTCGTCCGCCTCACAAGCCGCGCCGCCGCCTCCCCGCTCCTTGTGCGCGTCGGGTTGAAGGGAGGGGGCCGCCGGGTGAGGGAGAGAGGAAGACGGAGGGGGACTTGTCGCACAGTACCGTGGGAGAGGAAGGGATGAAGAGGGAGCGAGGGAGGGAGAGGGAGTGAGAATTCGGGGAAGGAGGGGGGAGGGACCGAGGCGGCTGAGTCCGGGAAACCCTAAGTCCTCCTTCTCTCTATATATATACGAGCCCGACTTTTTAGGCTCTTTGTGGGCTTTTTGGGCTGGGCGGTTGGGCCACATTAACCGTGGCGCTTTTTATAACCGCCTACAGTTATTGAAAAAAAAAACCGCCACAATTAATTGAATATTAACCGCGGGCGGTTTTTTAAATAACCGCCACGGAAAATGCTTTCAAAAACGTTTTGCAAAATCAGTTGTGTAGTAGTGTCCACGCCGTAGGAATCCGTCCACTAGTACCAACAACCTCCTCGCTTGATCCCACTTTCGTGTGTGTGTCACTCATTTGTTTTCTACTGGATGTGGTTGGTATTTCGACACGTCTCTAAAAATACCCTCTGTTTTCGAAGGTGGTTGGATTGGAAACACTAGCGCTAACTCTACAAATAGTGATATTTATAGAGGTAGTTAGAAACACTCACACATAAAGTCGTAAGAGGCATTGTCAATACAAGTGCAGATTGGATTGCCCTAGCTTAAGCAGGTAAAAAAAAATACAGCTAGTATTAAGAGAGGTGGTCTCTATTTTCGACTGTAATCAAGAGTTCTATCAGTTAGATACTGGCATGGGTAGTCACTGTGCTTGCTTGTGAAACTAGATTTCTGAAACGCGAATGAGTTATGAGATTCGCCACTGAAAATACTTAAAAAAAAGTGCCCGCACACTATGCCATGTCTTGCTCGCCCCTCGACACCATTGCCGCCTGTTGACCTCTCTTTATCTGCCCTAATTAGGTGGAGGAGACTAGCATAGATGACAACGTACACCACCACAGGTAAACAATGTTGTTGGTAACTCATCAACACCACCTGATGGTGATGCGGTGTTAGGACAAAAAGATAATGTGGCCTTCATTGTCCTTCTCGAGTTTTTCCCCACCAAATCCTTGAGGTCCCCAAGATAATCAACTCTGGTGGTAGTGCATCAACGCCACCTAGCTGGTTGCAGATCCATGTAGCCGACAACTGTTCTTGGCCATACGCATTGGTTCCATGCATGGAGACAATGTAGCATGAGAAAATGCATGGTCGCTCGTAGATCTGGATGGGTGAGAGGCGATAGAGGAGTTGCAGAGATCAGAGATAGGCCTTAGCATTTCTTATTCCACTAGTAGATTTATTTCCTAATTAAAGCCTCGAAATAGCCTTTATTTTAAAGACAACTCTCCTAAGAAAAAACCTATTTGGTTTTGTCCGCATGACTTTATGATTTCTAGATACACGGACCGAGCTCTTAGAGCAACTCCAACAGTTCCTAAAATCGCTTCCAAATCTGTTTTTTTGGAAAAAGGGTGAAAAACTCCTCTCCAATGGTTTCTAAAACCCCATCCCAATCTATTGCATTTGGGAAAAACACCAGCACTTGTGCGCAAAAATGCGCGCATGGGAATGATGCGTATCCATCTACCAATCTAGAGGTGGAAGGGTGTAGAAAAGAACAAAGAGTAAAAAAAGAGTTCTTGATATAATTACCGGCTAGCATCAACGCATATATATGGCATGAAGTTCATCATCTCTTGAGTTTCAAGCGGCGGCCCAAAAAAGAAGAGTAGCATTTCAGCAAGCCATTACCTAGTCCCAGGTAGATATTGGGTTTTAGCTGTTAGGTGTCACTAACGGAGACGCGACCTTTGCCAAGTGTAAATTGGTTTGCCGAGTTTTTTTTTTTTATATTTTTAGGCACTCGACAAAGACCCTGAGTGCCCGACCAAAAAATACTTGGCAAAAGAAAACACCTAACAAAAATGTATTTTGCTAAGTGCACCCACTCGGTAAAAAAGTATTTTATTGAGTGCTTTGATGCCATGACCATTGAGCCAACCTGCTGTGGGCTGCGACTGGGGGGAGGAGGCTGTGGCCGCTGGGCTGGCTCCTCAAGATTCTGGGCCGAAGAGAGTGAGAGTCGGTTGGCCGTGGCTCACAGGCCGCCAGTGGAGGGAGGGCAGAGGCTGCTGCCGAAGGGGCTGCTGGTGGGATTTGTGGGCCAGAAAACTCAAAAAGAGAGGGCGCCAACACCTGGGCCTCACGTTGCTTGGCTACCAGCTCTTTCTCTCTCTCTCTTTTTTATATTAGTATAAGACAAAAAGCTGAGAAACATTAATGAAAAGAAAAAAAAAGTGCTCACGTGTTCAGGCCCTCATTTTACCTTGTGCTAGCTGAATACATACATTTTAGCTACGAAATATATAGAGCGCTCAAATATATATAGCATGGGGTTGACATACGTTGAGAAAAACAACGAAAAAAAATATGAACCTACGGTAAATGCCTTTGTGAATTAGCATATGAACCTACGGTAAATGCCTTTGTGAATTAGCATGTGACACAGAAAATGCCTCTGACGTAACAAATATCGTCATTGGATGAAATTAGACTAGTTGTATGACGTTTTTGACATACAGCTTTTTATTGTCACTAAGTTGAAATGTCATAATATCATCAAATGTATGGTATAATGACATTATGACCTGGTGCCATGCTAAATACGTTAAAATGTAGTGGTTGTAGTGGAGGAAGATTCAGGTAGCAAGTATCCTATTGTGAGTAACAACGAAAATTTCCTAAGTGACAAAACTGAATCAAATCGGTTTTACACATGCTTTGCAAATTTGATTTCTTGTAGTGTTAGCACAAGCAATATACTTTTTGAAACGAACCGGTAGGGAGAGCTGCCCGCTATATTAAAAAGAAGGAGACGCCATAAGGCGCAAGTTACAAAGACAAACAACGCTAAAAGAAAAAAAAAACCAAACTAAACTCGCCCGATTGGATTGGGACATCAATGCGGGTTATCTCTCAACGCCAACATGCCCAAGACCATACAAACACAGCGGCCGAGAAAGCAGTAAAAACTGCAGCAACCACCCACAAACCGCACACGTGCAGTCGTCGAAACCCAGCGACGAAAACCAGCGCCATAGATAAGCAAAGGGGCGGACACCACCACACCGAGAAGGCTACTGCGTGCAGGACCCTTCGCCGCGGTGTGCCGCCGCAACGAAGCTGCCATCGGACGGAAAGAAAACACCGAGGCCGAGCCTCGACAACACGCTGGGGATCTCGCCGCATCCGCTGTTGGACTCACTCATGTGCGCGGGGGCCTCCTCGCCACGTCCGCCACAACGCTCCATGCTCCGGCCTCGTTTCAAAGGTTGCCGTCAAATAGCGAGCAAAGTTGCCCCACCCACAATGATCATCCTGAAGCCACCAGACGTCGCCGTAGGTCAACAATCCCTCGTAGCATCACCGTGTAAAAGGCTGCCGCCGCCACCGTTTAAGAGCGGGGTTGTCGCTTGCGCCATCTTTCGACGTTGTACCACACCGGGTGGTTCCAGCCATGCTGAAAAAGACCCGCCGTGATCCGCTGCAAGCCGAGTCGTCTCCGTTGTCGTTGCCGCAAAGCGCCGCCCAAGGGCGCAGATCCCGACCGCGACCGCCATTGCGAGCAATGCCAGCCCGCCCGCCAGTCCGCTGCAAGTAGTCGGACGACAACAAAAGAAGACCCCTGTCCACCAACAAGAAAGCAACCTCCTCTCCCGCGAGAAGCCAACACCTAGTACCAGATTGTACAATATACTCCCGCCATAGTTATTTATGGGCTGCTGCCGCCAGCCAGTGAAGGTGTGTTGGCCATCGCTGGGCCAGTGCACCACCACTGCTGTGACAAACACTCTCTGCTGCATATAGGGATGCAGAGTTATCCAGCATGCATCCCGTGAATTGGCCCCGCCGATCTTATCACTTGTCTATGGGGCCAATTCTTCATAGATTAGCACAGTCGTCCATACACGGTAATTCCCTTGGTCAAGCATGCATTTTCTTAAGGGCCAATTGAATCCCCTTAATTTGGAGGGATTGGAATCTACTTATAAATTAGTTTATTTGGCTGCTCATTTGAGATTCTACAACTTTATTTGTTTAGAGATACCATCATACTGTATTCTAATAATTTCAGTGGTCAGGTCCCAACATCTATCTGCGAGCTGAGCTTGTGGGGCTTGGATTTGGCCAACAATGTTTTCGAAGGAGAGTTTCCCCAATGTCTGAATATGACACAAATGGAATATCTCTTATCTACTACCCTCGTAAAGAGAACCCCACTAGGGAGTTCTCTTGACATCTTGGTATATGCCACATCACTCGCCATCCTGTCCCCACCCCGCACCGCCCCCGTCCAACCCCCGCGCCCCGTGAAGCGGCCCTCGTGCCTCGCCTCCCGGCGCCGCCCCTTCGCTTTCCCATCTCGCGCCGACACCACCTTGACAATAACGGTCGTTTCCCCTTCGTCCCGACTCAGCGTTACCGGCGTTTGCGGCCGCCGCCTCCTCCCTCAAACCGGGCGGCCTCTTCCCCTTCCAAAGCCGCCCGTCCTCTCCCTGGCTTTTTCCCTCTCCTCCTCGGTCGGCTATTCCGCTGCCAGATTCCCCACCCCTCGCTTTGTCCCAATTTCGTGTGTGTGTGTGTCACTCATTTTGACACGTCTCTAAAATACCCTCTGTGTTTCGAAGGTGGTTGGATTGGAAACACTAGCGTTACCTCTACAAATAGTGATATTTCTAGAGGTAGTTAGAAACACCCACACATAAAGTCGTAAGAGACATTGTCAATACAAGTGCAGATTGGATTGCCCTAGCTTCAGCAGGTATATAAATAAATACAGCTAGTATTAAGAGAGGGTGGTCTCTATTTTCAACTGCAGTCAAGAGTTCTATCAGTCAGATACTGGCATGGGTAGTCACTGTGCTTGCTTGTGAAACTAGATTTCTGAAACGCAAATGCATTATGAGATTCGCCACTGAAAATATTTTAAAAAAAAGTGCCCGCACACTATGCCATGTCTTGCTCGCCTCTCGACGCCATTGCCGCTTGTTGACCTCTTGATCTGCCCAATTAGGTGGAGGAGACTAGCATAGATGACAGCGTACAGGACCCCAGGTAAACAATGTTGTTGGTAGTGCATCAACGCCACCTAGCTGGGTGGAGATCCATGTAGCCGACAACTATTCTTGGCCATACGCATTGGTTCAATGCATGGACACAATGTAGCATGAGGAAATGCATGGTCGCTCGTAGATCTGTGGATGGGTGAGAGGCGATTTGAGGGGCTAATGTTATTGGAGCATTATTCGTGTTAGGATGGGCCAGGGCTGTTGCGCTGGAGGAGTGATCTTGTGGCATGAGGACGTTGCATGGGAGTGAGGACCGGTAGAGCATTGGAGAGTCCTGGGAGGAACCAAGAGATAGAGAGCCTAGAGAGATTGAGGGAGAGGGGGTGATGAATTTTCTGTGTATTTTTTCGGTACGCCCAGAAAAATGCCAATTATTCTATGGGTTTCAAAATATACCAACAGAAAAAAAAAATTGTGCATTGAACTCTTTTTTTTTTTCTGAGGATGGCTACACAGAAATATTATTTTTAATCAAGGTGATAAGAAATTTTCTGTCAGTTCAGCTACACCGACAGGAAAATACACGTTTTTGTGTTGTGTGTTTATTTTTTTTTTTGGGTGTGGATATCCATAGAGAAAAATTGTTTTTAATCTGGGTGGATGTAATTTTTCTCTGCGTGTACCACCCAAAAGAAAAATTGTTTCTGACGGTAAACCCTAATAAAAACTTAATTTTTCTGACTCTATTCGTATTTTTGTGTGTGTTTTCTCAAACACAGAAGAATTCAAGTTTCAATAGTGAGTTGCAGAGATTAGAGATAAGCCTTAGCATTTCGTACTCCATTGGTTGGTTTATTTCCTAAAGCCTCCAAAGTAGCCTTTATTTTCAAAGACGACACTCCTTAAAAAAAGCTATTTAGTTTTGACCGCGTGACTTTTAGATGATATGTAGATACAGGGACAGAGCTCGCAGTATGGCATGGTATGCCATTCTCCATGCCTTGTTCCTAGTGTTTCTCTCACCTAAATTACCGGCTACCATCATCGTATTTGGGATGAAGTTCATCTGCTCTTGTGTTTCAGCCGGCGGCCCAAGAAAGAAGAATAGTAGCAATTCAGCAGACCATTACCTATCCCAGGAAGTTATTCACGTTGGGCTTTAGCCGTTAGGTGTGCGAGGTCATATGGGCCTAGAGTTCACCTTTCTGTTTTATTGTTTAGTGGTTGAATACTTTGATAAATTTTTTTTTTTCATAAGTCGACTGGGGGCACCTGGATTCCATTTCATTGGTCGGTTCTCAAAGCCTTAATAGAAAACGTTACAAAATTTCGGTGTTAACTTTGCGCACACATCGCAGAAACTGAAAAACCAAAACAAATGGGGAAACAAAGAACTCCCATGATAGGCATGTAGTTGTACACCAACCAACACCACCACTAGTAGCTAAGCTCCAGCTAGCGCTAGATATCGAGTCAGCTCGGCTTGTTAGTGGCTCGGCTTGTTATGGCTATGGCTTGTTAGTATAACGAGCTAGTTAGCTAGCTTCGCTCGGCCGCTCGTTAGCGAGCTTGAGCTAGCTTCGTTTGGCTCATGAGCCAAAGCAAAAAAAAAAAAAAACATATGCATAAAAATTATAACCGTAAATCGGTTGAGAAACACACCACATGCATATATAAAATGAAATGAACAAAATACATATGAATTTTGCAATGTAAAATATAAGTATGTTGTCATTTATGACCATGATCCATCCTCCGTTGATTGATTATATCATCCATACAATATTTGTTATTTATCTTGGCTCGTTATGGTTCGCAAGGCGCTTTCGAGCCAAGTCGAGCTGGCTCGTTATAAATCAAGTAGGCTCATTACAAAACGAGCCGCCTCATTATAAACGAAGTCGAGCTCGAGCCGAGCCATTAACGAGCGAGCTATCGAAGTTACGAAGTTTTTCGATCCAGCCTTAGCTCCAGCAACCTCCTACTCCCACGGCAACTGTGAAGTTTTGAGTCTAACAGACGACAGCTGCGATTACAATGTCTTTGAAGCACACATCCAAACCCCAGTTAACGTCCACCAACGCCCATTACCAAGCCTTGGGGGGATGCGGCGGAAACGATGAAAATCATTCGGTATTTAATATTCTGGCACAATCAAGTGACATCCTCCAACACATCCCCTTCGACATTTGACATTCTACCACCATCAAGGAGTATCGGTGACATTCTCCAACACATCCAGGGCATAGGTTTTGAATTAAAGTCAAAACAACAAGGTCAAGCAACACTTAGGCACAAATAGGATTTTATTTGAAATTCGAATGCAACCCTAACTGTTCTGCCCTAAAGTCCATTTTCTAGGCATTTTCATGACTTGAACCTTTAATAAGTTTGTTTTGCTCATCAAATTTAGAATGCTTTTTATTTAGGACTCACCAAAAGAAAATGATGTTATCAAAAAACTTTTGAAAAGCACAAAGCAAACCACTTATTAATGTCAAAACAAGTCAACATTGTTAACTAAACAAAATTAGAGCTAGAGATCTTCATCAGCATTGTTACAAGAAATCTCTAAAACATAGCTGAGTTATTCTAGAGATCAAACAAAGTCATAACTCTCAAGATTATCATGGCATAACATACAAAGCCTATAAATGGAATTTATATAAAACATATAAGAAATCAAGTGAATGCTAAATGCTTATGGATGGATAATGCTAATATGCTCATGAAATGCAATGCAAAAGTAGGCCAAACACTAGGGGTGTTACATTATTATGTTCTTAATGCTATTATTTCGGTCATATTTTATTGTGAACATTTCAAAATTGAATTTAAAAAAAAATGAAAAGTTCAAACAAAATTTTGAAACATCAAATGATTTTGGATGGAGAAGTCATGAACATAAGATTTGTAGAACTCATCAAGATGTATAAACTTGTTTTGATCATTTTTTCATATGAGGACAAGTAACATTGTTCACAAAATTTACATACCTCTCTTATAGTCCGTGGAACCATATGAGAGAGATGTAAAATTTATGAGCAAACGATACTATCGGTTTGTTGGATGAAAAAATGGCTAAAATAATAGTTGTAGCTATTGAAAAAAATTAGGAAATAGTGTAGTTGGCAACTTTTGATTTGAAATCATGTTGTTATGGAAAGTACATTTTAATTTTCAAAAAAAAACTGAAAATTAGATTTTTCAAATGAGCTTGGATGGAAAAACAACCAAAATAAGAGTTTTAGATCTCAAGAAGCTATGATAATTTGTACTAGTTGACAACATCTTGACTTGAAATCATCTTGTCAAGGAAAAATACATTAGAAATTTTCAAATTTGAAATTCAAATTATGCAATCGACCTCGATGGAGAAACTACCAAACCGAGAGTTATATATGTGAACAATTTATGAAACTTTGTATTTCACAACTTTTCCAATTGAACTCATTTAGGGTCTCAAGCAATCGATTTACACTCAATTTATAATAATATGTGGGGGACCAAAATGTAATATAAACATAGGTTATAAACGAAGTTATATATGCTTGATTCAGATTGATACATCCCTCTCATTATATAGAGATGGTTGACTTAGCCCCTAAGCAAGCTACCAATTAACCCTAATGGGCTAAGGCCCAAGAGGCCCTTAACTCCTCTAACAAGTTCATTGTTTTTTTAAGACAAAGTGAAGATCCTTACAAAGTATCAATGTTACTTTTTACTAGTTAAAGGCCCAAATTGTCCTCCAAAGTGACCTTACACAGATCTAACATAAAGGATGACTAGGAGAGGATGATATAGGAATGGAGGGATGTTGCAGGGCTCAGCATCAGGTATCATGGTGCGTAGATCTCCATGATGGGCTCCATGGCATGATCAGCATTAGGCCCCCGTGGTGGGCATTCTTATTAAAAATATGATTCTGACTGACAAAGGTGGGAGGGAACTATATATACCAACCTCTCCTTTTCTCTGATTAACCAAGACAAGTTGTCAAATGCACCTTTGGTTAATTATTTTTGGCCAACTATGAACTTCTATATCGTAATAATATCTTAATAATACACAAATATTTAAAAAAGGTGAGATCTAGGAAATAACCAGTTATTTATCTATAATCCATGTAACAACCAGATTTTTCCATCCATTTATTTACACTGCCATATATGTTTACACTATCATATTACTATATTTACAATGACCCATTCGGTGTAATTTATTGGACAAGGTGATGTAATTTGGAGATAACACAAATACATGCCAAATTTATATATAAATTTTGGGGATTATAAACTACTTTTTTTCATGACAAATTTCGGAGGTTATAAATTGCATAATGGCAATGTAATTTTTTGTAATGACAGATGTGGCCACTTTTTTTCATGAACAGAATAGATCCAATTATTAGTGTCGGTGATGATATTAGAGCCTATCAAATTCATGGTATATTTCTGATTATTGTGAGAATTGACAATTTAGCCACTCGTTACAAATAGGGGGTTTTTTCATGCATGCGAGCATTTTCATTGAATACCAATTATGTTTGCTAATTAAATGTATTCGAGTGTTGATAAATTACTATTCATATTGAAAATTAGAATTGAACCAATCAAGACTTTTTACATTGAAGTTCTGAATACACATTCTTCAAACCTTGTGCCCGTCTGATGCAAGCCTATAAAAAAAATAAAAAAAAAAAACAGGGGAAAGCAAAAGATGAAGTTAAACAGAGGAAAAAAAATCGAAGCCCTGCTGCTGTATCATGTCATCATGCATTGTAGGGAAGGCAAAGACATATGCATCAAAAATTAGCATAGCTCTATTTCGTCCGTGGAATGCAGGTTTACTCCCCTTACTTTATTCCATGCTTTGCATCATTTCTGGTTTGTTCAGTGCGTGAAAAGAAGCAAAGAACAGGGAACGAATGCAAGCAAAGGATAAAGTTGATCACTGGGCATACCTTGGAGAATCCTCGGTAGAATAGAACGTCCATCTGGCATCTGGCTGCCTTGTCCAGAAAAAAAAGAGTATGTATCCAAATTAAATGCCATATGTTTCTGATTACTATGAGAATTTTATTAGTTTTTTGTCACACCTTGAGCCACTAATTAGTAATAGTAAAATCTTGGTTTTTCATGCATGGCCTTTTGATTAAAAGAGTAGGCCAAGCGGTATTCAAGCGTTTTCACTGAATACCAATTATTTTTAATAAATAATTGTATGCAAGGGTTGATAAATTATCATTTATATGTTGAAAAATTGGGTTCAACCAATCAAGTCGTTTTACTTCGAAATTCTGAATACACATTCTGCAAATCTTGGGCCCATCTGATGGAAGCCTTTAACAGGGATAAAGGAAAAGATAAAGTTAAGAGAGGGAATAAATCCAAGCCGGCTGCCCCTGTACCTTGTTATCATATATTGTAGGGAAGGCAAAGACATGCAAAAATCAGAATTAGAATAGGAGTCTAAAGTGTACATTTGTGGCGACCTGTTTGTTCCATAGGATCAGCATCTCATACCACAATTGACCTGGCGAGGTACCAAGATATGTGCTATTCGAACCTCGTAGATCTGTAAAAAATTTCGAAACATTTAGGTCAAAATATGGCTTAGATAATACTCCATTCCAAATTATAATATGTTTTGGCTATGTATCAAAAGCCATCTAAGGAGGAGACATAATTTGGGATGGAGGGAGCAGCGCCTAACTGCCTATAGGGACACAATAAGGATGACAATGTTTATCCAAAGAGGAATTGCAGGTTTTACTCCCCTTGCTTTATTCCATTCCTTCTTTGATTTGTGGTTTGTCCGGTGCATGAAAAGATGCAAAGAAAAGGGAAGGAAAGCAAGCAAAGGATAAAGTTAATCACTGGGCATACCTTGTAGAATCCTCAATGGAATAGAACGCCCATCTGGCATCTAATTACCTTGCAAAGAAGAAAAGAGCAGATTAGAAACTAGAAAGCCAGGGCATTACCTCAAGCCACACATTTCTTTGAGAAATAGATCTACATTCCTAGCTAGCAATGGTACGGTGTTGAAGAGAAGACACCTATAGCAAATCAACCACACACCAATAATAATCCAACGGACGAGTAATCCATTGGTGCATCAGCGAGGCTGACTCGTCTCTTGTCGGTCCAAGTACATCTAGCTAAGCTAAGAAAAAGGTAGCTAGGTGTCTCTACTGTCCGGCGAGACCACAGCGGCGGTGGCAGCCGCCACCGCCCTGTGCTGCAGCCACGGCGGAGCTGGCGGCTGGAGCTGTCGGCTCATTGCTGGGCGTCCTCCGGGCAGAAGCCCAGCTGCTGAGACGTGTCGGCAACGACGTGGAGTTCATCAAGGAGGAGATGGAGAGCATGAACAGCTTCCTGGAGCACCTGGCCAGGACGGCGCCTCCCAGCGGCTCGCCGACGACGAGCAGGTGCAGACGTGGATGAATCAGGTCCGGGAGCTCGCCCACGACTGCAGCAACTGCATCGACCATTACCTACTACACGGGGACCCGGTGATCCACCGTGCCAGGGGTGGTCTCAAAGGCCACTTTTGGTGGGCTTACTGGTTCGTGCAGGAGTTGATCGCCAAGAACATAGCGGCCACCCGCCGCGTGAGCTCAAGGAGCGGGCAAGCGATGTCGGCAAGCGCCGGTTAAGGTACGGGCGTGGAGATCCCAGGGAAGCCAGCTACTCCCGGTGGTGCCACGTCGTCGTCGACACTGATGCCAACATCGACGTCCTCGTCTCAAACCATCGCTGCACTTCCCATGGCTGCAGAATATGAGGAGGAGGATGACGTTCAGCATCAGGCAGGAGCAGTGGCCGAACATTATTCTCACCACCGCCAACTAGTTCTGCAGACTCCTTCTCTGGATAACTACTTCATAGAGAAGATCACCAACTGGGTGATGGCGAGACTAACAACCAAGACAAACAAGGAGGGAGAATCAATGCAGTCCATTACCATAGTAGTACCTGAAGGTGAAGGCAGAATTATTGTAAGTGAAGGTTTGGTGAAAGCAGAAGCAAAATTCAAGCACTCGGCAAAGCCGGCGACATTCAGCAACGGCTCAGATTCCAGTAGTGTCATGCGCACGGTCTGGATCAACCTCCCAAAAGTACACTACTCATCAGATAAGCTAGGACCAAATAAGGTCCTTTTCTACATCCTCCGTGTATGCAAGCTCCAGAACAAACATAATAATAAGAAATGGAAGGAAGAGAAGATTGTTCGATTCAGTGCTTGGAGCAATGGAAGGACTGAGAAAAGAAAAATAACGGAGCAATTTGAAGGGAAAGTCAATGACAAGATTAAAGAACTTGAGAACAAGATTGAAGATATGGAGAGCAAGATCAGTGGTCAAACGGGAGGGAGCAACAAGAATGAAGCAACAGAAAGGGGAAACAAGATCATGGAGCAATTGGAGGAAAAGTTTGATGGCAAGATTAAAGAACTTCGAAAACAAGATTACAGTTATGGAGAGCAAGATCAAGATTAAAGAACTCGAAGACAAGATTACAATTATGGAGAGCAAGATCAGTCAGAAAACTGCAGGTGGCAGCGTGACAGTTGGAACAGTTGATGAAACTGTAGAGTGCATCAAAAAAGAAACAACACAAGGTCGAAACAAGGTCACTGAACCAACAAGTGGGAGCAACACTGTAGGAGAAGCAGGTGGGAGCAACAAGAATGGGGCAACACAAAGGGAAAACAAGAACTCTGAACAAACAAGCGGGAGCAACACCAACACGGCAGGAGAAACAAGTGGGAATAACAACAATGGAGCAACACAAGGGGAAATAAAAAACCCTGAACAAACAAGCGGGAGCAACACGGCAAGAGAGCCTGAGGGTTTCCAGTTCCAAACTGACAAACCCTTAGGTGTACTCTACCTGGCTCTGCTACGTAAGGAGGAATGGATGGGACAGGAAACCAAGGATGTATTAGAATCCAATGAGCAAAATATAATTAAGAAAACAGCCATGAAGCTAGCAGAGTATATGAAAAGTGGAGGCGTGGAGCTCGACTATATCCTATACAAACGTATTCTACAGGACCTGTTCCTGACAAGGAATCCCCTACAGGCCCATGAAACCCCTATTGGTGCAAGTAATCATACTCTAACGCTGCCTGCATCGGGCAATGATCAGACCAAAGAAATCATGGATCATATCAAAGAAATCATCAGCCATGTTAAACAAGACATCCTAGCAGGCCAACAATCGACCAAGTCCCGTTCCCTGGAGAACCAAACCTAGGTCAAGATCAAATCGCCAGAGCCACCATCAGTCATACTAAGAAGAATATGATTCCACAAATCAAGGTCAAGATTAAGCAGCAGATGATGATCAAAGGATTAGTGGATCAAATCAATGAACAATTAGATGGTGAAGATACACTGCTTATTATCCTGCAGGACGATAAAAATAGAAGACGTGGACCGATGTGGGAAGATATTATGAATGCTTTGAACCTATTGGAGTGTGCCAAGGGCAGTGCAGTCATTGTGACCACCGAGGACAAAAAGAAAGCCAAAGAGTTTTGCTACCCACCCACAGACGAGGAACCAATAACATATTCTCTAGTTGGACTTTACCATGACATTTTGCTCAAGCTCACAGAGAAGAGGGTTAACAACAAAGATGACAACAGTAGCCAGATTTTCCGCGACATCTTGGACAAGTGCCATCCACATGAATTCTGCATGAAGATGCATGTTTGCGCGTGCTTTGTACGCTAATCCTAATAGGAGCAACAAAGAACTAGTGAGGCTATATGAGGTCCTGCAAATGCAGGATCCTGCAGGTCCAGGAAACACATTGGCCATTAATGCAAAGAAGATATTCAAGTTTTCCTACAGAGATCTATCTAGAGAGCAGAGGACCTGCTTGCTGTACCTAGCTATCTTCAGTCAAGGTGACAGCATCAAGCGGTCAACCTTAATAGCACGATGGCTTACAGAACGACTAATAAGAAAGGATGAAGACTGGTCCATTGCAGTTCGCCATGCTGAGCAATGTTTTGAAGCTCTCATCGACCGGGGTCTTGTTTGTCCTGGGGATGTTAGCGCTAAAGGAGAGTTCAAGAGCTGCATGGTTGATGATCTTGTCCATGCATTTATCACCAAAATGGCTAAAAAGCAACACATTTTGGATCCACGCCTGTCACATCTCTTGGCTAGGCACTTCTCCATCTCCAGTGGTCTCCGACTCCGCGCCTCTGATACCATAGACAAATTTGTCACAGAGCTCCATAATTATTCACCTCAGCTATCACTACTCAAATTGCTAGATTTGCAAGGTTGTAAATGTTTTGACAAGAAAAGCATCTACCTCAAGGCCATCTGCAACAACATTCCATTTCTCAAGTATCTAAGCCTAAGACAAACAAATATCAGCCATCTACCAAGAGAAATCAACAACCTCCATGACCTAGAAATATTGGACATCCGGCAAACCAGTGTGCCTCCAAAGGATACAAGGCATGTCCTGCTCCTGAAGCTACGGCGCCTGCTTGCTGGTGACACTGATTCAAGTGCAAGCGGTACTGGCACAGGCATAACCAATAGGAAGCAGAAATCAGTATGCTCAGGTGTCAGTATCCCATACAAGATTGAGAAAATGGAAAACCTAGAGGTGTTGTCTAATGTCATGGCTTCATCACATGGAAATGAGTTGAAGGACATTAGTAAGTTATGGCAGCTAAGGAAGCTCGGTGTAGTTATCAATGATGATGACAACCACCTCTTGAATTTGCTTCAAGCCATTGGGGACTTGAAAGAGAGTCTCCAGTCCGTTTCAATCACGATAGCTGAAACCAAGAAGGAGGAAACCTCCATTGAACCAAAGATAGCTGAAACCAGGAAGGACCAAACCTCCATTGAACCAAAGTTACTAACAGAACGTATATACAGCCGCTTGGTACAGCCACCAAAACTCCTAGAGAGTGTAAGCATCAAAGGACGGACAAAAAGGGTGCGGATTCTCTCACTGTTGGGCAAAGGTAGCAGTGCACTTGACAAGGTGGTTCTGACTGGCACCATGTTGGAGCAGAGAAACCTTAAGGTGCTTGACTCTCTTCCCAAGTTAAGCTGCACCAGGCTTCGTCATCTTGCATACAATGATCCCCAACTCATCTTCAACGAGGAAGAATTCGAACATCTGAAATGCTTACTTATCGATGGAGCCAATATGACTGACATCAACTTTGTAAAGGGAGCAGCTGTTGCACTCGAGAAGATTGTTTTGTCGTCCACCAACATAAAGTATCTTCATGGTGTCGGTCACCTTCCAAAGTTAAAAGAGCTTGAATTGAAGGGCGACGAATTATTTGATTCATTCTCTGATGAAGTAGCTGCACAGAAAACCACTGAACCTGTATCAGCTTCTTCTGAAGATAGAGCAGCTCCTTAGAGAAACACTCAACCTGTTTCACTTCCTCAGGATGGAGGAGTTCCTCAGAATCAGACTCAAGTTGCTTCACCTCCAGATGATGGAGCAGTTTCTCAGAAAAATACTGAATCTGTTCAGCTTCCTGAAGATAGAGCAACTTCTGAGAAAAAGACTGAACTTGTTTCACCTTCTGAAGTTGGACAAGCTCCTCAGAAAAACACTGGACTGGCTTCACCATCTGCAGATGGAGAAGCTCCGCCAAAAAAAACTGAGAGAATATCATCTTCAAGAAGGAAGAATTCCAGCATCTCAAGTGTTTCCATTTTGAGGACAGAAGAATGATCAGCATCATTTTTGAAAATGAGGCAGCCCGGAGCTTGAGAAGATCATCTTGTACATGTCCAGCAAAGAGTCCAAAATTACTGTATCTGGCAGCCTTCCAAAATTGAGAGAGATCGAAGTGAAAGGTGACAAGTCAATCATCCTTTCTCTATTCCAAAATGCTGGTAAAATTAACAAGGTGTCTCTCTGTGATACCTTACTCAAAAAAAGGTGATGATATATATAAACTCCTTTCGGAGAAACCATCCATGTGCTGCCTGGAGCTCCTAGACAATTCTTATGATGAAAGCAAGCTTACCTTTGATGAAGATGAACTGAGTAACCTAAAGCTCCTTATTATCAAGTTCTCAAAGATAAGAAACATCAACTTCAACAGCGGTTCTTGTTGTAATCTCGAGAAGATCATCTGGTTCTACAATGGGACTGATGCTCTAGGTGAAATCCAAATCTCTGGCATGGACAAGATTGGGAAGTTGAAGGAGATTGAGCTGAATGGTGATTCCATCCCTCGTCAGTTGAGAAAAGACATCAAAGCACACAAAAACAAGCCTGTTCTCAGATATGATAAACCACAGCAGAAGGAGGACAATGAACATGAAAATGAACAGGGTGATGCACCATGCTTTCCACATTTACCACCAGCTATTTATCCAAGAAAAAGGATCAGCACTAGCTGATCGAGGATGCTAAGGTTTCTATTCTGCTTCCAACATCATTTGCTTTGTGTGTGCTTGTATCTGTTATTTGTGAGTGAGTGTTCGTGTTTGCTTATTCTCATGTCAGTGGTGTGACTCCAATAAATGCACATCAGTGCATCAGCTGCACGTGCCATCTGAGTGCACGTCTGTGTATGTGATTGAGGTGTGGAGCAAGATGCAGCTTCTAAGTTGTGACTGTGCTCATGTGTATCGATTTGGATTTCCATGACTGTTGTGTACTTGTGTTTGTCCTTCCTCTATGGAAGCAGATCGAGGCACGCATTCTGATGCTTGCCTGCCTCGAGTGGTTGTCTCTGTATACATACTGTTGAGCA
The DNA here is from genome assembly GCA_015847255.1 of Hyparrhenia diplandra. NCBI lineage: Eukaryota > Viridiplantae > Streptophyta > Magnoliopsida > Poales > Poaceae > Hyparrhenia > Hyparrhenia diplandra. The sequence continues at coordinate 97,518 of JADLZK010011028.1, forward strand.
TACAGGCCTTTGTTGCCCATGCATGCTCATGGATTTGGTTGTTTGTACTATGTGGCCTCTCTACCGACCATGTGGTGTGGCTGGCTAATAAGTGTGACATTTGGCTTGTTAATTGAGTTTGTTTTGTGCGGTTTACTATCAGATCATCAAATGGCCCAAGTGACAGGGCCAGATGTTTCATACATCTTTGGTATGCATTGATGGTTTCTGGAGTGTGGTGGACCCACATAAACCAAGCAAGAGGGGGTATAAATAATAGTGGAGTACTAGCGACGCACTAATAGATATAACAAAAGAATAGAAATGATAATATTAATTCAAAATTCTCAAGCAATATGTTCAAATACTCAAATAGACACCATTCGATAATCAAAACATCATACATGAACATGATGGTCATTTTGATTCCACATTAAAATTTAAATGTGTCATGATACTTAGGGAAACAGGATAACATTATAAATTGAAATAAACAAATACAATAAGTACCATCCATTTATTGGGCCATGGCAAAGCAAATTTGACATTAGGATTTTTCAGACTTGAGAGTGCTTTTTAGAATTTTTGCATCTTCAACATATGCATATTAAGCTCAAGCCATGATCTTTTTTTTTTTTTTCCTTTTCTGAACGGAGCTCTCTTTAGTTCCAGCACTACTCTTGAATGCATCATCATTCTTACTAAAATTATCTTTCCATCTCTCCTAGCTTCCTATGGCTACCATGTACCATATGAATGAAAATTGCAAACTGGAATCTGAGTACTAGGACCTAGTCATCTAGACACTAGAAAAATGAAATTCAACAACTAGACCCTAATTACCATATACTGTTCAGTATTCTCAGATCTAACCGTGAGCAGCCTGCAGTAGTGCAGAGCAGAGCAGGGGGCGGTGGCGCTGGTGAGAGGTGCCGCTGCCCTCCCTCGACTTCTGGAATCTGGATCGAAGAGCTTGCTGCTCTGTCTGGCCGCCTGGGGAGTGCCGTGGGTGGCAGCTGCCGCGAGCCTGCTGCTGAACTGAACGGGTGCCCAGCCACCTGCAGCAGGGCGCCACGCGCCGCCGGTGACGGCTTAAGTCTGCAGAAGCGGCTGGCTGCCCACGTGCCACGGCAGGGCGGCGGGTTAGAGCGTGGAGGTCTGGAGGCGGAGGCACGGAGCTACGGATCTGGGTGGCCTCGGCGGCCTCGCCGTGACGCCATCGCCGGGAACGGGAAGAGAATTGGGGAGCCGCTGCTGGCCAGGCGGAGCTGGAGTATGGATGTCTGGGCTGCGCTGTGTTGGGCTGGCATTGGAGGGATTTCGTGGTCTGGGCTGGGCTGCCGGAAGACCTAGACCTAGAATATTTCGGCCGTGTTACACTTATTATATTGATGATAGATATAACAAAAAGAGCAGGATTAATTCCACACCTCTACTCATGGATTGATTCTTATATCTCTTGTTGCTGTCAATTTTCTTGCAGTTAGTTTTCGATCCAAAATAAATCTTGGTCTATGTATCATAAATCTCTTGTCGGATTATCATTCCTGGCCTAGAGTAAATCCAGGTGAATTTCAAAATAACCGAACGAGCCCATAGGAGGTTGTAGTTAACTTCAAACACCTAAAATTTGGGACAACGAAGCCATCAGAAATTTTGGTATCGACGGACTTCATTATATTTTTTTTCGTCCATATCAGCCATCATCATGATATGCTCTCTAGTGCCAGTAAACCTTGAGTATTTAGTTAAACACATTTCCATAATTAAAGTATAAGCTTGAACCTTTGAAGAGCTTTCGAACTGCTCCTTATTGTTTGCTAGGTACTTCATAGAATTATATACCTAGAAAACCATGTCACTTTGATCACGCCTAAAGCAGGGATTCTTGCCACCAAACTTTGGAAACTCTAGTTTAAGAGATGGCTCTAGTGGTTGTACCTCAACATGCAAGTTGTCCATAGCAATAAAACACTATGACGTTAGCCAACTAGCGCAAGTTATCAACACTATCCCTTTATTCATTAACATGCATTCAATTGACCACATCAACTGTCAAACCTTTCATTAAATTAATTTCTGATAGTTTTTTAAATATAAGGAGACAAATTTCTTTTTAAAACCATCAATTGTCTTCAGTGAAATAATCTTGGGCCTATGTTCAGTCTTCACGTACGTCATGTAAATATAAAAGCTGTATTATTCACGACCGCTGTTATGTCTTGTTTGGTTTGCCGTCTCAGAGACGTCCGTACCTTCATATTTTTGTAGCATCTGACGGACTGGTCAGTTACGGGTCGCTATCGCGAAGCAAAATTAGCTTCGCTCTGTGGACCAGACCACAATTCCACGGGTGACGCAAATTAAAAACACCTTGCGCATGACTTGGAATAAGTTTGGTATTCCTTTGTTTTACCTATGAAGCTTGGGCTTACAACTTCTCTTGTACGCTGAAACTATTTAAAAAAAATTGATGAAATAACTTCTCTTATTAGTTTTAGAATATCTCAGGTTTCTTCTCATGTTAGGTAGAGGCCGGAAGTTGTCCTCATTTGTTTTGTAGTATCAACTCGACGTATTGCTTCCGAAGCTATGCGCCTCATGTTAGGTAGAGGTCGGAAGCTGCCTTCTTCGTTTGGACTCAGTCGAAGCTGGAATTTATCAAAAGTCATCCGCTCCTACTTGCCATGCGACACATTTGTTTGCCCACACATCACTTTGATAGCTGCCTTTGAACTCCTACACCCACTGAGGAAGCAACTCAGTTACTTCCACTAGTAACTAAATGATTTTGTGTGATGCCTGAAAATCTTTTTCCGTGGCGGGCACATAGCTTGCCCGTCATGGTTAATGCATCACCATTTCAGTTTTATTTTCCGTGGCGGGCATTTTTTCTACCCGCCACGCAAAATTGATTTTCCGTGGTGGGCACCTTAACACGCCCGAAATCAATTTTTGCGTGGCGGGTAGAAAATGCCCGCCACGGAAAAATAGGGGTATTTTTCGTGGGGCGGGCGTATTAAGGTGCCCGCCACGTAAAATCGATTTTCCATGTCGGGCTTCTTTAAAGGCCCACAACGGAAAATAATAGTCCAGCTGCAGGTCCAGGCAAAAGCCCATTCTCTGCTGCCTACCAGGTTCATATATAAACGATCCTTCCTAAACCCTAACAGGCCCTCACCCATTTCCCTCCCATCGCCCCCTCTCCACCAAAGCAGAGCGCCACTTCTTTTCCACTCTTCACCTCCCTCACACGCCGTTCCTCTTCTACTCTTCCCCTCCCCCATGCGCCTCACACCGCTCCCTCCACTCTCTCCCACTACTACATTCAACTTCTATAGGGGCGGTTCATAAGGTACAGTACGGGCGGTTTTAGAACCGCCCCTAACTTACCGTTCCTACAAGGGTTCTATAGTAGGGGCGGTTGGTGATGCAACCGCCCCTACTGTATGAGCCGCCCCTATAGAAGGCTCCAAAAAACATATTTTGAAAAATCAAAATAAAATCGCAAAACATTTTTTTTAATCGGGAAGGACACCATCAGCCGCCCCCCGCCCGTATCCGCCAAAGTCGCAAGTCGCACATTTTTTCACGTAAAATCGCGCGCTACGCGGCCGGCGGGATTCGAACCCCCGACCTCGTGCTCACACGCGTTCCCTCCCCACCACTGCACTACAAACTTCTATGTATCCATATCCCATTCGCGCCCCCACATATTATACAAACCCGAGTGTAAATTGACTATTTGAGGCTCTAAGCGGATTCAATGTAAAAGTGGTCAACTACAAAGTTTAATAACTTTTTGAGATCTACATTTCATATGTAGGAAGTTTTTTCGCACGCAGGTCGTTTTTTTACTTAAATTTGAATTTTAAATTTGAGACATTTGAACACAACTTTTGAATGGCTAGATGATTTCAATGTAAAAGTGGTCAACTACAAAGTTTCATAACTTTTCGAGATCTACATTTCATATGTATGAAGTTTTTTTCCGTCCGAGGTCGTTTTATTTAAATTTGAATTTCAAATTTGAGACATTTGAACACAACTTTTGAATGGCTAGATGATTTCAATGTAAAAAGTGGTCAAGTACAAAGTTTCATAACTTTTCGAGATCTACATTTCATATGTAGGAAGTTTTTCCGTCCGAGGTCGTTTTATTTAAATTTGAATTTCAAATTTGAGACATTTGAACACAACTTTTGAATGGCTAGATGATTTCAATGTAAAAAGTGGTCAACTACAAAGTTTCATAACTTTTCAAGATCTACATTTCATATGTAGGAAGTTTTTCCGTCCGAGGTCGTTTTCTTAATTTTAAATTTTTAGTGCCTCATTTCAAAATTCGGGAACCCACTTTGTAGGGGCGCTCAATATAGAGCCGCCCTCGCTAATAGTAGGGGCTGACTCAGAACACCACCCGCCCCTAATATGGTTACTATAGGGGCGTGCTCGTAACATGTCTCTGTAGGAGACATTGCTTATCACACAAGAGGGAGCCTCAAAACATAAACCGCCCTAATGAAAAAGGGAGGCGTTCTCTTAGTAAGCTTTTGTACTAGTGTCCCTCCCTAACCCGCCAGGCGGCGGCCATGGCGGGCACCTCCTCCGGTCCTCGCAGCAGCCGTGGTCATGGCGGTTGTGTTTGCTGCATGCCTCTTCTGCTCCGGTGACATGGCGACGGAAGACATGGCGGCGGAGGCCCGGATCCGGCCTCATCGCCGCTGGCGCTAGATCGGCACCCTCCACCTCGGTGGTCGCGGATCCGCCTCCTCCTGCGTCGCCGGCGGTGGATCCGGCCCCTCCACCTCGGTGGCCCGCAATCCGGCTTCCTCCTCGTCGCGGCGCGGATCCGGCTTCCTCCCGTCGCCCGGCGTGGGATGCGGCCCCTCCTCCTCGGTGGCCCCAGATCTGCCCTCCCCTCGCCATTTGGCGGTGGATCCGGCCCCCAACCTCGGTGGCCATGGATCCGGCTTCCTCCCCCGTCGCCCGGCGTGGGATACGGCCCCCCCTCCTCGGTAGCCCACGGATCCGCCCTCCTCCTCGTCCGACGGTGGATCCGCCCCTCCTCTTCGCCGTGGGCTGGAGCTTCTTCATCGCGGCCGAGCTCGCAGCAAACCGACGACGGCGACGGCGGACCGACGGCGGCGGCGGGATCAGTCCGTGGCAGCCCGGTCGAAGCCCATGTGGGCGTTTTTCTTTCTTTTTAAATTTTTCCAAACCATTTACGTGGCGGGCACTTGCCCGCCTGAAGCAACGCCAATTTACCGTGATCTCGTTGGAGACGGGCACTGTGCCCGCCTCCAAAATGAAAAAGTGCCCGCCACCCAAAAGGAAATGGTTACTAGTGTGCTTTCACTTCTCCCCTTTATTTACATTTCTATCTGCATCAGCCATTGGCTTTGTATCAACTCCATGTATTGCCACTGAGGTTTTAATAAAACAAAGTGGTAATCAAGGCCTCATCAACGGTAGGCTCTTCAGCTGCAACAAGATTGCACCGACGTACAGTACCATCATAATATACCTTGGACTTGACAATGCCATGTTGAGACCGAGTGGCCGGGCGATGGGTTGGTAAAGTGTTGGAGATTGGCACATGTGATGCAGTGGCTTCGGTTGAGACTGTAGATGGCGCTCCAGGGTGATTGGCTGCAGCGAATCCATCTCGTGCCACAACAGATTGGAGCGGCAACCATGGGCCCTGAGTGGCCGGATCAGATTGTGGCCCGACGTGTTGTGCGGGAGAGTTCATGAAGCCATGCGGTGATGTAGAAGATCCTGGGGCAGCGGTTGGGGTACGTCCCGGTTCGAGCGCTCGTTCCCGATAGGCACAGTCTGCGCCAGCTGATCAAGCATGGCTCCCGATCTTGATCCCAGACTCCCAGTCGCTACGACGTCAGGCGGATTGCCTCCAGGTGCCGTGTTGCTCCCCATGCTGTGCCCCGGTAAGGAGCACATGAAATGGTGGCCGTTCAAATCCGGTTGTGGCCATTTTCACCGGAATTTGTGTCATCCTGTAACAAATCTTGAGCCAAACCTTGTGAAGTATTAGAGGTCAATGGTAAATCAAGATAGCGGTCAAGTGTTTGATCCCCGGATGTTGGATGAGGTGAAGGAAGGATTGAGAAGAATGTAGGGTAAAAGATGAAGTTCAAATAGGAGTTGGGCACATTTGGATGGAGTTTGGGGAAAGGAAAAATTATTTCGTCGAAAAAGGCTCAAGACATTTGAATCCTTTATGATGACTGCTATAGCCAAGGAATACACATTGTTTAGATCTATACTCAAGTTTGTGTGAGTTATACGGTCTCTGGTTTGGCCAACATGCACAGCCAAACGTGCGTGAAGAAGAATAATTAGAATTTTGAATATTGAAGAGTTCAAAAGGGGTATCAAAATTAATTACTTTGGAAGGAAGGCGATTTATCTAGAACACAATAGTAGAAAATGCCTCATCCTAGAATTCTAATGGCATTGAAGCATGGGCAAGTAGGGAAAGGCCGACTTCAACAATGTGTCGGTGTTTTCTTTTTGCAGAACCATTCTATTGGTGTGCATATGGGCATGAAACATGATGTGCAATACCATGCGTTGGAAGAAAGGACTCAACGATCGGTACTCACCTGCCTTATTAGTTAGTACCGCCTTGATTTCGTAGCTAAATTGTCGTTCATCAAAGCCCACTTCTGCCATGCACAGGGCCTACGGCAGGGGGGTCCGCTCTCCCCGTTCTTGTTCAACATCGTAATGGAGGTCCTCAACTCACTGATTGCGGGGGTGGATGTGGCCGGTATGCTGCGGCCTTTGCGCGATCAAGTTGCCAAGTGTCGAGCCTCTCTCTACGCGGAAGACCTCGTCATCATCCTATTGCCCAAGGTCACGGACTTCACTTGCATAAGGCGCATCCCCGGAGCTTTTCGCGGCGCCCGGGCTTGGCGAATTTAACGTCGACAAGTGCCCCTCACACCGATCCGGTGCTCGGACGTAGAGATCACGGCGGTGTAGGAGGCGTCCCCCCCGCCGGCGAGAGGACTTCCACGTCACCTACCTCGGCGCCCCCCTATCCCTCAAGAGGTTGGCTCGGGCGGACGAACAACGCATCATCAACAAGGTGGCAGCCCGAATCCCAACCTAGAAGGGAAACCTTCTCACGAAGATGGGGAGGAAGACTTTGGCACAAATGATGCTATGAGCGTCTCCCGGTGCACCTATCCATCTGCTGCGCCCTTTCGTCCTGGGGAATCGAGGAGATTGACAAGCGGAGCCGCGCTTTCCTTTGGGGCGGGGGCGAAACGACACAGGGCGACAAGCCGCATGGTGGCTTGGCCGACGGTCTCGTGCCCCCACGAGCCACAGGTGGTCTCGGGCCCGGATCTCCGGCTCAAGGGTTCGCTCTCCGCTGCTTATTTGGGAGTGGCAGCGTCGAGTGGACCCGGATGCGGCCTGGGCACGGCTACCATACCAAGTGGAGAGCGGCGTCCATCACATGTTCCAGGCCTCTGTGTTCATGCGCTTAGGGGACGGTGCTCATGCATTGTTCTAGATGGACAATTGGTTGTTGCCGACGGCGCGCCCTCCCACCTCGCACCGAACCTCGTTCGGGCGGCAGGGCGGGCTGCGCGTGTGGCCGCACCGTCTTGTAGGCGCCGCTGCACCTTCAATGGGTCGACGACATCAAGGGCCCGCAAACGGCGGCTGTCGTTGATGAGAGCTTGGCCCTCTCCGACCTCCTCCAGGAGGTGCTGCTTCAAGACGGCGTCCCGACCAACTTCGCGCGATGGGCGGCCAATGGCCATACTCTAGCAGCGTCGGCCTACGAGGCTTTCTTTGCGGAAGGGGCGCGCTTGCGGCGTAGCGGAGCTTTGGGTGGGCCTTGGCGCCTCCCAAGGTGAAGTTCTTCACTTGGCTCGCCATACATGGGCGCCCGTGGATGCTGCCCGGGAGAGTCGACACGAACTACAGCCCAACACAACATGCGTCTGTGCTGCCGCAAGAGAATGAGACTATCGACCATCTCCTCATGTCATGTGTCTACAGCTGCCAGGTATGGAGCTTGATCCTCTCCAAGGTCGGCCTCGATAGCTTGTGCCCCAATGCAGACTCCTTGTTGGTGGACTAGTGGCTGCGCTGCGTAAGGCGGCCCCACAAGACTACCGACGCGCTTTCAACTCCATGGTGCTGCTCATGTCCTGGGTTATCCGGAAGGAGAGGAACAGATGCACTTTCAAGCCAAGAGGCCCCGACAGACACCGCGACGACCTTCTGTCCGTCCTTCTCGACGAGGCCGAGGAGTGGGTGGCGACCGGTTTCCGTGGAGTTCGCCAGGTTCGACCGTGCTTCTCTAGAGACACCACTTCTTAGTCGCACAAACAGTCTTCTTAGTTAGTACACCACTATCCGCAGCACCATTGAAGCCGGTGATTCATGTAATGTGTGCTTACCTAGTGCGTGCCTAGGCATCTCGCCATGGCTACATTCTTGGTCGTGTGTAAAACTTTTTCCCACTTCTCTTAATGAAATATGGGCAGCGCCCGCCAACAAAAGAAAAGAAAAGAAAAAGCTTTTTGGAAATCATGAAAGTATTGGAAAACTTCTAATTTATGACGTAATAAATAAATCCATGAAAATTTACTATAGTCATCAATAAAACTTAGATAGTATTTATGGCGGCAGACAAAATTTGGAGTAGGGCCCCATACATCTGAGAAGACAAGTTCAAAAGGACTACAAGATACATTTATGGATTTAGCATAAGGCAATTGGTTACTTTTGCCTTGTTGACATGCATCACAAACATGGGATTTATTTGAGTCTTGGACAAAAGGAAGTTGGTGACGATTTATGACACGATGAACTATGGGAAAAGACACATGACCAAGATGATGATCCCATGTGGAGGTCAAAGGCTCGATGGCACTAAACTCTTTCTTACCTGGTGGCTAGATAGGATATATAAAGGCCATGCTCACTCTTGCCTCTAAGGATAATTTCCTTCGCACCTTGATCCTTGACAAAAAAAAAAAAATGATCTGGGTGAAATTCTAAAAAGACATGATTATCACGAGCAATTTGATTTATAGAGAGTAGATTCTTGTTGGCTTAAGGAACATGCAAGATATAGATAGTAGGAAGGGAATTCAATAGACTATGACCAATGTGATTGATTTCCATACATAATCCACTAGCAGTGTGTACTTGTTCGCCACCATGATACTTGTCATGCACAATGAGTTGTTCTAGATCACTAGTGATGTGATCTATTGCACCAATATCCATATACCAGTTGGTGTCCACCATGTAGCCATCTGTTTTTGTAGAAGAGGTAGATTTGCATGTTTGGTGAGGCGGCGTTCCAGAGTAAGACTCGTCATACCGGTTTTAGAACTTGTAGGTAGGGTGGCCTTTCCTTGCCACAAAACTGGCAATGGAGGCCTTGTTGGAAGGAGCATCACGTCCTCCACCACCGCCGCCGTTGTCATGACTACCACAACCTCCATGTTGACGGCCACCACCCACACGACCAACACAAGGAGATTGCTCTCCATGATGACCGCCACATGCCGCCATGTTCACGAATGGCTGCTGACCACCATTGCACGACTCAAGGCGCTGCTCATGACTTCGAGCTGTGTGAAGAATTTGTTTGACGGAGATGGGTTCGACCCTAGCCTACACAGACTAGACAACCGAGTCATAATCGGCGTTCAATCCATTGAGGATGGAGGCGATCATTTTCCCACCCTCAAGTCTTTTCCCAGCTGCTGCCCACTACTACATTAAATCTTTTGCGAGGCCCAACCAGCCCAAACAGCCCATACCAGCTCCAAAAACCATCACTCACTATAAAACCGCCATTTAGCGTTTCAGCTATCATTGCTCTCCCTCTCTCTCAGCCGCCTCTGCTCCCTCTCCCTCGGCGTGCATCCCCACCGCCCCCGTGGCGGGCCCCTTCCCACTCCAACCCCTCCCGCTCCACCGGGCTGGGCGTGGATCTATGGCGGTGTCGCATCCCGCCCCTCCCGACAACATCGGAGGACACGGGCCCGACCGATACCCTCCACTGATGGCGCGGTAGGGCGGAGCTCCTCCATTGGTGGACTCATGGCGTGCTCATCCTTCACTAGCGAGGAGAGCCGGGTTTGGTGTTGGAGAGGCGGATCCGGCGGCGACGATCTTCCCCGTCGGCGTATCCGGTGAGGACGACGACGACCTCCCACGAAACCCTAGCAGCGTCGTTGGGTGTGCCCTCATCCTCTCCCCCCTCCCCTCTCCTCTCTCTCAGATCCAGGGCTGCCCTTCACCTCTCCTTCTCTCTTGGATCTAAGGCAATAGTGACGGTCCTGGTGGCGGCGGGTCAAGGCATGGCAGCGCTGCGACCGACAGCCAGGAGCGGCGCGCGAGCGCATGCGGATCCGATGGTGCGATGCCCCTTCCCTCCCATAACCCTAACCCTAATGGGCCGGTGGCGCAAGCCCAGATCCCGCCCCGTTAGGGTTAGGGTTGGGCTTTTTTCTTTCTTTTTTTTAATATTTTTTAGATTAACCCCACCACATTTAATATTAACCATGGCGGATTTTGGGGTTCAGAAAACCGCCACGAAAAAAAACACCACAGAAATTTTTTAATGTAGTAGTGTCCATAGTATCACCCAACTTCTTCACATTAATAAAATATTCAGTGATGGATGATGTCCCTTTGGCGGAGTTGACTAATGCCATGTGGGTGCTGATGGCTTTGGTGCCGGACAGGGATGCAAAAAGGCTCTCGATCGCAGCCCAGGCACTTGATGCAGTGACATATGTGTTGACATGGCCAAGGATTTCTTTGGACATGTTGGACAAGAGAAACATATATGGTGGACGAAAACATATATGGTGGAGAAGGACAATGCAAACGCCATGAAACTTTTCTTCCGCGTGGAACTAGCTCTTAGATACCATGTTAAGTGAAATGGGTGAACCTGATGCCTTCTGGGGCTGGTCACGGATACGTGTTATATAATTGAGTGGGGAACTCCCCACCGTAGATTACATTTCCTAAATATAGATTACATACACATGCACACCACACATCTATTCAATTACATTGACTCACACATACACACCACATCTATTCAATTACAGTGACAAGTGTAGCATAATTGTCTCAATGTTGTCTATCTTCTAACAACTATAACTTTTGTTTAGGTTTGGTTTGGACGGATACTTTGCGGTATGAGAGTTCTAGCAGATGCTTTGCTGTTGTAAATGTCTATGGCTCCGATCACCATTGGCTACCTAAGCGTTGAGATATCTGTTGTATTAGGCTTAGATGTTGGGGTTGTCGGGTGGAGGGTCCCCCACCCCTCATGTTTCTTGCTTTTTGTATGGTTTGAGGATCTCGTTGGTAATCCATGGATTACCTACGAATCCTTTTTGTATCAACTAAGTGTAGGTCCACTGGTCATTCTCTTCTACTTAATGAAAAGCGGGCTATGTTCGAGAGTTTCAAAAAAACTTTTGTTTAAACGGATCAACATAGAGACGTGTCTCTTCACATGCCCGCCTCTACTATCAAATTAGTTTTAGATATAGATATTTAGAATGACAGAAATCGATAATTTATAGAGGTATCTACCTTAGGATGCCTACATTTATAAATGATTTTTAGAGGCATGCCTTTATCTAAAGGCCATCGAGCATTCTGAACTCGGTCTCTTGATTTTTTGTGGACCGGACCGATTGGACTGGACTAGACTGCCAAAGAGGTGCTATGTCAGGGGATGTGGCTTGGCAACGATGACATGAGGCGAACCCCTCCTTCGTGGGACTGGGCTGCCTCGGAGGTCGGCGAAGCGGTGGCAAGGTAGAGGATCAAGATTGGAAGTCGAGCTGCTCTTTTTTGGAGCTTGGTAACCACTAGTACTGATTTGATTTTTGCGAAAGAGCGGCACAATCTTTTTCGTGACGGGCACTTTTTTTGCCCGTCCGCGGAAAATACTCGCCACATTTTTTTTTTTTTTGTGTGGCGGGCATCTTTTTGGTCGCCACGAAGAAAGTAGATTTTACGTGGCGGGGCGTTTATAACAAGCCCGTCACGCCAAAATGGATTCATTTTTGCGTGGCGGGCGAAGTTAAGAAGCCCGTCACGCAAAAAAGGCCGAGGCCCAAGGCCAAGCCCAAACCGGGCTCCCTATCGGGCCCCATATATAATGCAGTCCTAGGGTTTCTCTCCTCCACCCTCTCATTTCATCACTCAGCACTCTGAAGATCTCTAGATTGGTTTTGGCTAATTGATGACATCATAGGACTAATCTCTTTACGCTAAGTGTTTGTATTATTGGAGATTGGTCAAGCCAAGGTTGTGCATGATGGTCATGGTGGATGGATCGAGATGGTTCAATTGATGATCAAGTGCATGACTTGGAGTGGATGGTGGATCAAAATGGGCTCAAGGCAAAGGTATTTCCATAGGGCCATTTTGATTTTACACTCAAGACACCATAGAGGGTGTGAGTGATTATAGGATCGATAAGCCGTACTATAAAGAGGGGAAAACTATCGTACATATCGGTCCTCATGTGCCTCTAGGTTCAAAATCATTTGCATGCATTCTAACCTAGAGAGCTAACCCAACCTTGAAATTGATTGTGAAAATGCTAACACACGAGCACATGGTGATGTACACATGGTGGTGTTGGCACATTTTGCGGCGGTGATGGTTGCGGGGTTGAGATGGGTTTGGGTACGCTCACCCTCCGCCGAGCTTGCGAGGCGGATTCGGGCGCTTTTGAGAAAATGAAACGTCTATTTTCTATTGCGCGGATGCATCGAAATGGTGGTAAAAACATGCTAGTCCTTGTTCTCAAGTTGGTACACTTGGTGGATAGCATGTCGGCAAAGGCGGGTGAGAAAGCGACAAAAATTATTTGCCGAGTCGGCCGGACCGGTGACCGGACTCTCGGCCGGGAAGCACGGGAAATCGGCCGGGCCTTCCGGTGAGTCGCGTCCCGGCGAGGAGAGCAATTTTCGATTGGATCGGCCGAGGGCGGCCGGACGCGGCCGACGGGAAGCTTCTCGTGTTGACCGGAAGCACCCATCGGACGGCGACCGGACCAGGACCCGCCGCCTTCTGGGTCGGCGATCCGGTTGGGGTTGTCGGTTGTGACGGACCCACCGACGGACTCACCGGTGAGTCGGGTCGAAGGTCCGGTCGGCTGATTTGTGCGTGGATTGCACCCCCAACGGCCACATTTCGTGGTGTGGGGTATTTATACCCCTTTGGCCGGCCATGGGAGGTCTCTTGGTCATTTTGAATCAATCCTAACACCTCTAGAACTGAGCACTCATCCTCCTCCTCACTCCTTTGCTTGAGAGCATTCATTCTAGTGAGTTGAGGTGATTCAAGTGCACTTGCTTTGATCTTTGCATCTAGTGGCACTTGTGGATCGTTGTGAGCCGGTGGTTTTCTTGTTGCTCTTGGAGAGCACCACTCCTAGCCGGCTTGGTGATTGGTGGAGGCATTGGCAAGAGTTGGTGATTGTTCTTGGCCACCTCCGGTGATTTGTGAGAGGACCGTGCATCCTCGTCGGGACGACGAATTGCAAGATAATACATTGCTCGTGTCGGTGAGTACCTCTCATTTGCTTTGGGTTCAAGAAGCATAAAGGCAATTGGCTTGGAGTGAGCTCCACCTTGACCCACACGTGAGAAGGTCGACACAACGGAGACGTAGCTTGACGGGTGCTCAAGTGAACTTCGGGATAAATCATTGTGTCTCCATTTGTCTCTTGTCATACATTGGTGATTGGCTTCATTGGTTATATTGATATATATTTTCCGGTGATTGGATTGACTAACCTCTACATTGTGGTATATCACCTCTACACTCTTGCATTACATTCATATATATTGTGCTAGTGTAGTTGGAGTAGATTTGCTTAGTTGCTTAGCCTTGTTTAGAGTAATCTAGCTTGTTCACCTAGTTGGTAAAGTAGTGACTTAGCCATTGTGTGTGAACTAGAGATCATAGCAACTAGAATTGTCAATAGGAGGCTTTGGAGACAAGTAGAGCTAGAGCAAACGCGTTTATCGCCTTTTGTTATTCTAACAAGTTTGTCTAGTGTTTTGTAGAAAATTTTATTAGGCTATTCACCCCCCTCTAGCCATTTAGGATCTTTCACACTCTCACCCGGCGGATCCAGGCTCCCTCTCTCACCTTGCGGCCGACTCTAGCTACCTCTCTCCTCTCGTGGCGACACGGCCCGGCCGGGCTCCTCCTCGTTCCCCACTCTCTCCGGACTCCTCTCCACCGGGTAGGCCATCCTCGCCTCCCTCCCACTCGGGCGGGGCGGATCCGACATGGAGGCGGGGCGGATCCGGCGCCATGGAGGCGCTTCGGCGCCATGGAGGCGGCGGATCCGGGCGGTTCCGGCGGCCGGTGGCATGGAGGCGGGCGGATCCGGGCGGTTCCAGCGGGCGGCGGCATGGAGGCGGGCGGATCGGCGGTTCCCGCTCGCCCGGCGGATCCAGCCCCGACCCGGCGGTGGATCCATGCGGCGGCGAGGGCGGATCCGCCGGCGGCGTATCTCAGCAGAATCGGTCTTGTGCGGCCTTGAGGCCCAGAGGCCGATCCGGCGGCGGGGGCGTGCTCGGCAGCTCCGTTGCGGATTCCGCGCGGCGGCGGTGCATCGGCGACGCAGACTGGGTTTCGATGTCGGGCCCGGTATGGTAACGGCACTGGGCTGGCTTTTTATTTTTTTTATTAACCGTGGCGGGCAATATTCGCGCATTTTAAAGTGACCTTTGCTTGGTGACGGGCACCCTTGCCCGCCACGCAAAATCTTAATCGCCCGCCACTTAAAAAGTATTCGGTAGCAGTGAGCGGTGACTGTTGTGGCGTTTCGTTTTGGGTTGTATGCCTGTTTTTCATTAGGTTCATCCGGGTCTTCCATGGGAAGTCGGAGCTGCTAGGCGCTTTGCAACCATGCTCGCAACGGTGACTCATGGCAGTTTGTGCTCTTACGCATCGCGTGGGTGGGTTTGCCCTTTGTGTGTCCTGTGTTGGCATCACTTTCGGCAACCCTTCTTGTATATACATTTCTTTTTTCTTAATTGAGAAGCGAGCTCCTGCCTTTGTTTCAAAAAAAAAAAAGAGTGCATAATTATGTTATCAATGGCATCACAAGCAATGACCTAGAGCAAATATGAATGGAAAACGGAAGAACCTAGGTGAAAAAGAAATGTAGACAATCAGGGTTTTTGGCAAGAAATGGTGTGAAAGCCAATGACAAAAGTAGAGGTTGGGGAACAAAGACACCGTCACCGGAAGGTAGACTGAATTGCCAATAAATAGTATCATGTCATCGGTGCCTCCAAAGTATAGAAAATAGGATAGGTACAAATTAAAGGGGTGCAAAAAACACCCTAAACCAATTCAGCATTGCCTCAATCAGCATAGAACATGTACAGAGAAATCGGGAAAATAAAATCAACACTATCATGATCATTGCCTCAGCTACCAGCACAATAAAAGGAAGAATCATCATAGCTCATGAGCACTGCCTCGGTTACTGGGGCATTGCTAAAAAAGGAAGATACTCAAACAAAGCAGAGGTTAGGCCATGATCGTCGCATCATGACACTAAACACAATATTTATGATGTAACCATCGCAGCAGCAGCCCATTCCTTCAAATTAAAATTAAAATATAACAAAACAAAAGTGCACTCATCATTGCAGGTGACCAAGATCGATCAACAGACCGGAAATCATGAGGGATGGACCCTAAGGAATCAAGCAAATATCATAGACATGGTCGCATGCTCAAATTATCCAATCGAACCGATTGAAGTTGAAAGCCACTTTATAGGCAGGTAGGGTTTCGGGAGCAAACCGAGGTTGGGACGACGCGACGAACAAATGAGCAGCCTGGACTGGGGACGTGTCGCACCGAGGAGGGAGGCGGACACCGTGGCACCCGTCAAGCCTGCCGTAGCCGCCCGTCAGGTACCTAGGGTTTCCTGTAGCACAAATTAAGACGTGCTTAGGGTTTCATGTACCATAAGCCAAGTAATTAACCGCACGACGAGAGGAGAGGGAGGAGGCGACGCCGGCAAACAGCCATGCCAGAGAGGTGGAGGATGAAGAGAAGGGGTGCCGCAGTAGCGCCACTCGCCGCATGGGAGGGGGGGCGAAAGTGAAGAGCGAGAGGGAGACGAAGAGGAGGGCACGCCGAGGGGGACGTGGAAGGCAGCGTGGGGCGAGGAGGCTGTCATCGGTGGCGTCGCCATCGCAGGTGGGTGGAACGGGCGTGTTGCGGGAGGAGTGACTAGGGAAGGAGATGACGCCGTGGGGGGATTTTTTTTTTTTTTTTGTGGAAAGGACGGGGAGCCGCGGTATATATTTGGTATGCCAAAGCAGTTTTTTTTCGCAAAATGTAGAGGCGAGCGGATAAACGTAAAAGAACACCAAACTCGAATTTTCTCTTCTTCGGCGTAGGATTCGATAATAAGAGTTGTAGAAAAAAAAAAACAAAACTAATTTACTGTTTACAGTGGGTTTGGGTGGACTGTGATGATGAATTCATACTAATTAACAGAAGAGCATTTTTGCAAAAGCACCCAGACCAATCAGCGATTTTGGGGGCGGCATGGCCACGCTGCCCCTTCGAGGGAATCCATGGGTATTAGGAGTACTATGTGTAGATCTATTGGACATATTCTTCTACTTAATGAAAAACGGGCTATATCTTAAAAAAAAAAAAAAAAAACTTTTGCTTAAACCAGATCAACATGGAGATGGGTCTCTTCGCATGCCCGCCTCTACTATCAAATTAATTTTAGATATAGATATTTAGAATGACTGAAATCGATAATTTATAGAGGTTTCCGCCTTAGGATGCCTACATTTATAAATGATTTTTAGAGGTAGGCCTTTGTCTGAAGACCATCTGAGGTCTGAGCATTTACGGAATTGGTCTCTTGATCTGTTCGTCTCTTTTAATCAAAGAGACTGTCTTCTAAAATCAATGTTCTAGTTGTAGGGAAAGGCCAGGGGTGGGTGGAGACGGGCTGGCAGCAGAGGTGTGTTGCCGGCAGTCCCATCAATGGAGGTCAATGGAGGAGCTAGCAGTGGTGACAGTCCCCATCCATGATTCTTATGCTATGCTTGGAGAGGATGACACCTGGGCCAGACTAACGATGGTGATCACGAACGATGGGTAACGGCCTGCTCATTGCCTATCCGACGAAATCTGATTTGTAGAATGATTCCGTCCAAAATCTGGAATATAAACCTATCGTATTATTTTACCTCAAACCAAAGTACGAAATGCAACCTTGAGATCAAACATAGATAAGCCGACCCCCCCACCAAAAAAGAGAAGAAGAAGAAGACATGGTTTTTTTTTTTTTCACGATAACGCCTAGGCGTATTTTTTTATTAAGCAAAATAAAGTTTTTGTTACAACAGACGAAAAAGGGTAGTCGCAAGACTTCATGGTATCAATCAGGTTTGCAAGACTATATATTCTTGATTCTCTGAACTCTTGGTTAGATCGCCAGACATGATCCTCGTCGTCCTTCTCCTTCTGCACTTCCCACCCCTCGCGGCCAGCCGTGATGTCGACTGGACCATGGATCTAGTATGCGGCTCCAGTGGCAACTACACACCCAACAGCACCTACCATGATAATCTTGAGCTCCTATCCACCAGTCTCCTTACCAAAGTCCCCTCTGCACCATTGCTCTTCGCCAAAGACTCAGTTGGCGCCGCCCCAGACATCGCCTATGGCCTTGCGCTGTGCCGAGGTGATGCCAGTTCCTTCTCCTGCCACGCATGCGTCGCCACCGCATTCGAGGAGGCACAGAAGCTGTGTGCGATTAACAAGGACGCCACCATGTTCCGCAACTTTTGTGTCCTTCGCTTCTCCGACAAAGATTTCCTCAGTCCATCCAGCGGTGGTGGTGTTGTTGCCGATACGCCCATGTTATTGTTCAACACGTGGAACATCACGGCGTCCTTGTTACCTGGTTGGGATCCCAGCAACCCGGCCAGCGTCACAACAATATCCGACATGATCGTGGGGCTCCTCCAGGATACGGCGCACCAGGCGGCGTACAACTCTACGAGGAGATACGCCACGGGCCGCATGGACGTCAGCAGCACCTTCCCGACGCTCTACTCTTTGGCTCAGTGCACGCCTGACCTGACGCCTGCAGACTGCTCGGAGTGCCTCCAGAATATCAGCAAGCTGACGACCAAGTACTTCTCTGGGGAGCAAGGTGGAAGAATTCTTCGTGTACGATGTAATTTCAGGTACGAGGTATATCAGTTCTACTCAGGAGAGCCTATGCGGCGCATCGGGTCGCCGCCGGCTGTTGCTCCCTCACCGGCGACGGATCATGAGCCCAGGCAGAGCCAGCCACAGAAAAGTAAGCCATACAACATATACGCTTTGTGTTTTGCATAATTTATGGAAGACAATAATTCTTCTAATTTCTGTACTTACACTTTCCACTAGATGGATAAAGCTATATGTTATTCATCGAGAACTTTTCAAAATAATTAGCTTTCAAGTTCCATGTGTCGGTTCTGAGCAATCAAATTGAAAATAATTCGAAACTCAGAATTCTTCATCTAAGTCAAGTAGTCAACAATATCTATATATATATGGTAGGTAGCCGCAGACCGTTGATCACTTGCTCATATATAGGACGTGTGTTCACAAGCGAGGTTTGGCTCATGGTTCTCTCGTCAATCGGTTTTGCTTGGTTGTTGCAGGCCAGCAGTGACATGTTACAGTGTTAGTAGTCTCCGATGGAGTTATCTTTTTGTACTGGTCTCCTTACCAACCCTTCTTCTTAATGAAATACACCAATGTGCTCGCGAAAAAAAAAACAGTGTTAGTAGACTGGTGGATAGTGGGCCGACCTGTCTGAAGACGTGATGGCCAAATGAAACTCTTAGCTGCAGGCCGGATACTCTTTGGTAGCGTCGTTCGCTAGATTCGCATAGTCGCTCGATGGTTTGCTTATAAATCGCCTTGTAATTCTTATTGGTGTGTTTGTGTTGGGTTGATTTTTGGGATGCCACATGTGCTTCTCGATCAACGAACACATTCTGTTAGTCAGTTGTAGTAATTTTGAATGTTTCCTGTTATCATGCTAGGGCATACCGACAAAACTCTGGTAATCGCTTTGGTTATTCCACTAATCGTATCATCTTCCGGTGTGGTGATATTCCTAGGATTCAGAAGGCACACAAGAGGTTAGTCATGTATTTATAGTTGATACTATGCTTGGCTCTCCCAATTCTTAGACATAGCATATATAGCACCTTTTCGGTTCCAATGATTATTTCTTTAGTTTCAAGTCGAAAGATAAAATAAAACTCTGAGTGCAGAAAAAAAGTGCACAGGAGGCAGCTCGAATCACACAAGGAAACGGCAAACAACTAGTTTTGGAGCTAGAAGGAAGGAGTTCAGATTGCAAGGAGTATGACTTCTCACAAATATTAGATGCTACAAGTAATTTTTCAGACGAAAACAAACTTGGTCAAGGAGGTTTCGGTCTTGTATATAAGGTAAGAGAGAATTGCTTCATGTTGGTATTAAAAATTAGTTTTCTCATTGATAAAAGTAACAGAATGAAAAATGAAAAAAAAAAACAGACCATGTATATAAACAGTCAAATCCCAAGAATCTTAGAAATGCAATAAACTCACTGATAAATTTCTATTGGATTCCTCTAGGGCGGTTTCCTGACGGTTTGGAGATAGCAGTTAAGAGACTTGCCTCACATTCAGGGCAAGGTTTCATAGAGTTCAAAAATGAAATTCTGCTTATCGCCAGACTTCAGCACACAAATCTGGTTAGGTTATTTGGATGCTGCACTCAAGGAGAGGAGAAGATACTAATCTATGAATATTTGCCAAATAAAAGCCTCGACTTCTTTATTTTTGGTAGCACTTCTTTCATCTTAATGGTACAGATGGGTTCCAAATCTGTTTTCCCTAGCTAATATATCTATCATTAACTGATTTGCAGATGAAACAAGAAGAGCTTTACTAGACTGGAACAGACGTCTAGCAATAATAGAAGGGATAGCACAAGGACTTTTGTACTTGCATAAGCACTCTCGATTTACGTGTCATCCACAGAGATCTTAAAGCCAGCAACATTCTGTTGGACTGCGAAATGAACCCTAAAATTTCAGATTTCGGGCTTGCAAAAATATGTAGCAAAAATGATTCTGAAGGAAGCACACAAAGGATCGTTGGGACATTGTATGATTTTTCAGTAACCGAATCTAACATTGTTTTGTTAAAATGTTGCAAAATACAAAAGCTTAACAACTATTTTACTACATCCTTTCTAGTGGTTATATGGCTCCTGAGTATGCTTCAGAGGGCCACTTCTCAATCAAATCCGATGTGTTCAGCTTCGATTGTGCTAATTCTTGAGATTGTTAGTGGAAAAAGAACATCACGTTTCAATGGATATGGTGACTTCATCAACCTTCTTGGACATGTAAGTTTGCGTGTCTCAAATCTCCAATAAATTGAAGACAAAGATTTAGAAACACACCCATTTGTTTACCATCTCCTGCTTTTCCACCAACTCTTGAATTTATGCCTTTGCATCACCTAGTTTACAGAAGCATATAAACCAAATCATGAATTGTTTTTTTTTTTTTTTTTTGCAAGTTCTTTATATGTGCTGTTTGGTAAAATTATTTGCAAGCAGTCATGGCAGCTGTGGAAAGAAGGAGATGGCCTCAACTAATGGATACATCCTTAGGTACTGACTCTCAGATGTCAGAGATCATGAGATGTATTAACATCGCGTTGTTGTGTGTGCAAGAGAATGCTGCAGATCGGCCCACCATGTCAGATGTGGTTGCGATGTTAAGCAACCAAAGCTTGAACCTGTCCGAACCTAAGCACCCAGCATATTTCAATGTAAGAGTGACAGCTGAAGAGGCGTCCATAGCTGTTGAACCATGTAGTCTTAATGAAGTCACTGTATCTGTTCTTCATGGTAGATAAGTTCCTAATTTGTTATAGGACATGTTAGAACTTCTACTATTATTGCTGCATCCGAGAACCTATTCATTCATAATTACGAAAATCTGAATTATCAATGAGATGAAAATATTTGTGGAATGGCATTTGTCAAATATTAAACGAATAAAACAGCTGTGCTTTCTTCAGGAGCATTTGATCATTCGGCACCATAGGAAACACAAGGCAATGCAATACTTAATGATCAAATCATTAAGATGAATAATTTGGCCACACAAGGAAAATTGTTCTGCTCATATGGATAATTTTTACTCATTCATATCATGATTGAGCTTGATGTGTCTAATACTGCCTAAAGACCAATTTTTGAATACAAAACATACACTGTTTGCACACTTTCCACCATATCAGCCCTGATGAGGCTCCGCCGATGCTCTGTCCCCTTTGATGCCAAGTGCCATCAATATTTATAGCCTCTTCCTGGACAACTAGGAGCACGTCGGCTTTCTCATTATATTGCTGAGCAGTGAGCACCATTGCTTCCGGCCTCTTCCTTGATAAAAACGAGGACGAAAATGACATTACAAGAACAATGTATATCTGAATTGCAGATTTTACTCCCGTTTATTCCATGCCTTCCTTCGTTTGTGGTTTATCCAGTGCCTGAAAAGATGCGAAGAACAGGGAAGGAAAGCAAGCAAAGGATAAAGTCGATCACTGGGCATAGCTTGTAGAATCCTCAATAGAATAGAACACCCATCTGGCATCTAGTTACCTTGCCAAGAAGAAAAGAGCAGATTAGAAACTAGCAAGCCAGGGCATTATCTCAAGCCACACATTTCTTCAGGAAATAGATCTGCATTCCTAGCTAGCATTGGTACGGTGTTGAAGAGAAGACACCTATAGCAAATCAACCACACACCAATAATAATCCAACGGATGAGTAATCCATCGGTGCATCAGCGAGGCTGTCCTAGGTCATCTTTTGTCGGTCCAAGTACATCTAGCTAAGCAAAGGAGAGCTAACTAGGTGTCTCTACAGTCCAGCGAGACCACGGCGGCGGTGGCAGCCGGCCACCGTCCTGTGCTGTAGCCATGGCGGAGCTGGCGGCTGGAGCCGTCGGCTCATTGTTGGGTGTCCTCCGGGCAGAAGCCCAGCTGCTGAGACGCGTCGGCAACGATGTGGAGGTCATCAAGGAGGAGATGGAGAGCATGAACAGCTTCCTGGAGCACCTAGCCAGGACGGCGCCTCCCAGCGGCTCGCACGACGAGCAGGTGCAGACGTGGATGAACCAAGTCCGGGAGCTCGCCCACGACTGCAGCTACTGCATCGACTATTACCTACTACGTGGGGACCCGGCAATCCACCGCGCCAGGGGTGGTCTCAAAGGACACTTTTGGTGGGCTTACTGGTTCGTGCAGGAGTTGATCGCCAAGAACATAGCGGCCACCCGGCTGCGTGAGCTCAAGGAGTGGGCAAGCGATGTCGGCAAGCGCCGGTTGGGGTATGGTGTGGAGATCCCAGGGAAGCCAGCTACCCCCAGTGGTGCCACATCGTCGTCGACACTGATGCCATCGTCCTTGTCCTCGTCTCAAACCATGGCCGCACTTCCAGCAGCTGTAGAAGACGATGATGAGGATGATGATGTTCAGCATCACGCAGGAGCAGTGGCCGAGCATTATTCTTACCACCGCCAACTAGTTCTGGAGCCTCCCACTGTTGACAACTACTTCACAGAGAAGATATGCATCTGGGTGGCGAGACTCATAACCAAAGGGCAGGTGGAATCAATGCCATCCATCGCCATTGTAGCACCAGAAGATACAGGCGGCTTCATTGTACGTGAAGGTTTGGAGAAAGCGAGCACACAATTCGAGCACAGGGTCTGGATCAACCTCCCACTTGTACACTATGCATCAGATAAGCTAGGACCCAACAAGGTTCTTATGTTCATCCTGCGTGTATGCCGACTCCAAAAGGAAAAACACAATAATGATAAGTGGAAGGAAGAGGAATTTATTCGATACCCTGTTTGGAGGGATGGAAGGGAGGAGAAAAGAAGAATCAGGAAGCAATTTGAAGAGACAGTTGATGCAAAAATTAGAGATCTCGAAAACAAGATTCAAGATATGGAGAGCATGATCAGTGGTAAAATGGTTGAGAGCAACAAGAATGAAGCTGCAGAAGGGGGAAATGATATCACAGTCACAGAGCAATTGAAGGCGAATTATGGCAAGATTAAAGAGCTCGAAAACAAGATTAAATACATGGAGAGCAAGATCAATGAGAAAATAGGAGGGGGCCACGTCACAGGAAAAATAGAGGGGAAGACCAAGAATGAAGAAACAGGAGGGAACAAAAAACATGGCTGACAAAACAGTGGGGGCCAAGGCCAACAACAATGGTGCAAATGCAACCCAAGGCATAAGCAATATCGTTAAACAACCAAGTGTGACAAGCATGGCAAGACCACAAACTGTACAAGCTGAGGGTGCTCAGATCCAAACTAACAAACCCTTAGGTGTACTTTTACCTGGCACTGCTAGTGCTATGTAAGGAAAAGAATCAGCAAGAAACCAAGGAGGTACTAGAATCAGATGAGCATGCTATTATCAAGAAAACAGCCATGAAACTGGCAAAGTATATGGAATGTAAAGGTTTGAACCTGAATGAGAGCCAATACGAACGCATTCTGCAGGAGCTTTTCCTGACCAGTGCTAGCAATCATGCCCCTGCTCCTACTACATTGGGTGATCATCAGACCAAAGAAATCAGGGATCAGATCAAAGAAATCATCTGTATGGTTAAACAAGACATCCAAGCAGCCACACAGTCTACCAAGTCCCATCAGCCAGAGCCATCCAATATACCAAGAACAAGATTCCAGAAATGAAGCTCAAGATTAAGCAGCAGATGATGATCAAAGGGATAGTGGATCAAATAAATCAACACTATCTACATGGTAAAAATAAACTGCTTATTATCCTGGAGGATGAAAACAGAACACGTGGACCCAAGTGGGAGGATATCATGAATGCTTTGAACCTATTGGAGTGCGCCAAGGGCAGTGCAGTGATTGTGACCACCAAGGACAACAAGAAAGCCAAAGAGTTTTGCTACCCACCCACAGACGAGGAACCAATAACATATTCTCTAGTTGGACTTTACCATGACATTTTGCTCAAGCTCACAGAGAAGAGGGTTAACAACAAAGATGACAACAGCAGCCAGATTTTCCACAACATCTTGGACAAGTGCCAACCACATGAATTCTGCATGAAGATGTTCGCGGGTGCTTTGTACGCTAATCCCAATAGGAGCAACAAAGAACTAGTGAGGCTCTATGAGGCCCTACAAATGCAGATCCTGCAGGTCCAGCAAACACATTGGTCATTAATTTTTTTTTGACAAAAACAGGAGGGGTTACCCCCTACTGGGCTTTTTATTAAAATGAACAAGTTCCATCTAACAAATTAAGATACATAAAACGTATGGAAAAAAAAAAGAAAGATTACAAATGAGATCGTAGCCATAAATCAAGACTAATTTTGAGTTGAGGTTTTGCTCTAAGCATAACTAGAGCAATTTCTTTCTTGAAGACCTCCCTGCAGCGCCCAAGAGAGTGATGAAGACCTCTGAATATTGCATCATTGCGCATTGTCCAGATAGACCAGT
This sequence comes from Hyparrhenia diplandra, assembly GCA_015847255.1. Classification (NCBI taxonomy): domain Eukaryota; kingdom Viridiplantae; phylum Streptophyta; class Magnoliopsida; order Poales; family Poaceae; genus Hyparrhenia; species Hyparrhenia diplandra. Next base: position 122,178 of record JADLZK010011028.1, read on the forward strand.
ACATAGTGACTATAATCTCCATAAAGCACTGGAACATTTAGTTGATCCTTGAAGCCTTGAACTATGGCACATGGATCTGAAGAAATGACTGGCACCAACGAAAAGCAAATTCCAGCAAGCCGCAGAAAAAGGACAAGTGAAGAACAAATGCATCAAATCTTCTTCCATATTGAGATGGCAAAAGAACACAACTGTAGTCGAGGGGTAAATGCATGTTTCTCCTTTACGAGCAAAGATCTTGTACTAACTTCGATCAAGTAAGAGGAGCCAAAAAACACTTTCCGTTTGTTTTGACATGCAGACTTCCAAAGCCATTTGAAAGAAGGATGAGCATTTCTTTGTCCTATCAGGAATTTATAGGCCTTCCTTGTTGAGAAGACAGCACCCCAAGTGTAAGTCCAAACGTCTGATATTGCCTGCAAATCCAAATTCTGAAAAAGTATGGAGAGGTTATTCAGCTGATCAAATGCCTCCCACGAGATAAGGGCAAATGAAAAAGCTCATGAGTAGAAGCGAGTGTGGAAAGCTTGATGAACTGTGATATATTCCTGCTTTGCATAAGAGAATAGATGTGGGAACCTCTGCGATAAAGGATCAGAATCCCAGGAGTCATGCCAAAGGAAGCAACTTTTTCCATCCTGTATAACCGGTCTTGCCATGGATTTGAATTTATCTATGAGCTTGCATATATCCCTCCACCAGAAGGAAAAACGATGAGTGACTCCAGCAATAGGCAGTGGCTGTCTTGAATAATACTTAGTCCAGACTAAATGAACCCAAGGAGTGTCAGTTTTGTTGTAAAACTTATGTAAATGTTTCATGAGCAGACTTTCATTCGAGCTTGAAGATCCAAGACACCTAATCCCCCCTCTTTTTTTAGGTAATGTAACCAGAGGCCAAGCAGCCTTAGAAGGCTTTTTACTGTTGATGTCTGAACCACGCCAAAGGCCATCCTTTCTGTACTTGTCCACTTGTTTAACTGCTGTCTTTGGCAATGAAAAGATGCACATAGTGAAAGTTGGCAAGGCTGTTAACACAGCATTAGTGAGTTCAAGTCGACCAGCTTCTGTTAAAAAAGAAGAGAATGCAACCATTCTTCTTTCACACCGAGATACCATTGGCCAAAAATCAGCAACATTAGGTTTTGAATAACCTAAAGGAAGCCCCAAATATGTGAAAGGTAATGAACCTTTAGAACACCCAAAGGATGATGCTAGAATTTCCAATCTTTCCTCGTAACATTTCTTTGGAACCATCATTGACTTCTCATAATTTACTCTTAAACAGAAGCATCAGCAAATTGAGAAAGAATTTGCTTCAACTGATTTAACTCATTTAAATCTCCTCTTAAAAAATCAATGTATCATCGCATATTGAAGAATGGGAAATGAGTCACCTGTAGCTAGCAAAGGCAATTGAAGATCCCCCTTTGTCTTTAGCCCGATTCAAAATGGATTGAAGAAAATCAGCGACTAAGACAAACATTAAAAGGTGAAAGAGGGTCACCTTGTCTGACCCCTCTTTTACAATGAAACACTTTTCCGGTACTCCATTTAAAAGGATAGCTGATGTGCACGAAGAAAAAATACTCTTCATCCAAGATAACCATTTGAGAGGAAATCCTTTAAGCTCCATAATTTTCAACATATAATCATGTTCCACTTTATCAAAAGCCTTTTCAAAATCAAGCTTTAAGATAATGATTTCTTCTTTACTCGATGACACCAATGAAGATATTCAAGAGCCCAGGCAATGCAGATCCTGAATGGTTCTGTTCTTAATAAAGCCATATTGATTCTTATGCAAAAGAAATGGCGGGACCTGCTTATGTCTGTTAGCCAATAATTTAGTCAAAATCTTCACGAAGTGTTGAGAAGGGAAATTGGTGCGAAAATCAGATACCCTTTGAGCACCATCTTTTTTTTGGAATGAGGGATATGTGAGAACCATTAATACTTTGCAAACAAATAGTTTCATGATAAAAGGAATCACACATAGCATAGAAGTCTCCTTTAATGATATTCCAACAATGCTTCACAAAGTCATTATTAAACCCATCGGGACACGGAGCTTTATCTCTTGGCAAGCTTCGACAATAAGATCAATTTTTGAAGTTTCAAAAATTTGAATCAGCATAGATAGATCCCGATTGTTACGGTTGATTCTACAAAATGGCGAGAGAGATCAATAGGAAAAATAGAAGCATTTGAAATCCCCAATCTTTCTTTGAAAGAATTCCAAAGGAGTAATTCCTTTTTTCTGAATGATCAACAATAAGTGAACCATCTTCCTTTTCCAAGTGAGAAATATGATTCTTCACGAATTTGATAGTTGCCCGAGCATGAAAAATTTTTTTGTTCTGCATCACCTAAGGTGGCCCATTTTATGGCACCTCTTTGCTTCAATAAGCTTTCTGCTGCTGTAGAAGAGAAACCAAGCTTTCTGCAAAATCTTCACGAAATTCCACTCAATCAAACTCAAATCTCTGAATTCTTCAAGTATATTAAGAAAAAGATAAAACCAGTTTCACATTTACGATAGATTCCTTCAAGGTGGACAAATTCAAACTTCGGCTTTTAAGAACACGCCTTAAATTTTTTAAATTTGGCGGTTAAACGTTTTGCGAGGATCGAGATGTGTGAAGGAGCAACCCAACCATTTTGAATTTCTTTGGAGAAAATACGGACGTTGCAACCAGAAATTTTCAAAGCGAAAAATGGATCCTTTGGGGATGTTTGTGGAAACCACTATCGGGCAAGGGACATGATCCGAAGTTTCTTTTGTCGAGGAGTTGAGGCATAAGAATTTGGGAAAGAAGAAACCCAATTAGCAGAGGTGAAAAACCAATCAAGTCTCTCTAGGAGGGAGGGGGTCTTTGTTGATTGGACCAGGTGTATCTCGGCCTCCGAGAGGTAATTCTACTAGACCCAAAGCACTAAAGGCAAAGCATTGAAAAGCAACATTTCAGCTACATCAGCTCCATCACGATTTCTATCCTCCGGATTCCTATAAAAGTTGAAATCTCCCATGATAAGCCATTTGATCCGGGAAGGCATGTGAATATTCTTGAACCACCTAATAAAAGTTCTTTTGGTTGAAGGTGTACATGGAGCATAGATGTTTGTCAACACAAAGCTATCATCATTATGAGCAGATGTCAACAGAACTGAAAGAGAATATTCATTTTGAAAGATGCATGAACCATGAAACATAGAACTTTTCCAAATGGTTATCAATCCTCCGTAAGCACCATTAGAGGGCAGAACTTCATAACAATCAAAAGAAGCAGGGCAAAAAGACTTGATAAAACTTATATCAAAAGTAAACACGTTTAGTTTCACAGTAAGCGAGATGACATCACAAAAGTCATGCGAAATTGTGTTTCTTACTGAGTTCCATTTTTCTCTCGGCATTAAGGCCACGTACATTCCAACTAAGAAACTTCCATTGTCTTACGACCATAAACACCACGGTGAAAGAGGAAACAAAAGTATCTTAACTAATTAAGATAACAAAAGATAGATGGAGGGCTGCATTTTATTTCTTGCCCTTCTTGCCCTTAGTACTAGGGCCCGACTTGATCAGAACTTGAGGATTTGGGACCCTTGGTTGCCTTTGCACCTTTCTCCTGATCCCCATCTCTTGAGGTTGCAGCTTTTTTACGCTTCTTGGATTTGGAATCTCTGCGGCGGTGGCTTTGATAGAAGATGCTCATCGGGTTAGAGCTTCAGCAGGCAAATTGCAGAGAGATGATCCCAACTCCCTCACTACAGAGATGGATAAAACAGGAGGATTAGCACAACCTAGACAATGCTTATCTCTGCAGACAGGGGATTTGTAACCTCTTGACACCCCATGTAATCTGTCACTTCTTCTAAGTTTAGATTCACAAAGGGGAGCTTGTTTACCTCTTTTGGCTCTTGGAGGTGCAGCGATCACATTAGAAAACAAGTAGGGGGGTGTGGTGATGACTTCTGAATAGCGTCCTGAGTATCCTGAGAAAAAACAAGTGGAGATTGCTTGGTAGCTGGCGAAAGGACATCCTCATCTACACTAGATTCAGTAATGGAATTGTTTACCTCAAAAAGCATGGGGATTTCCAAAGAGGTGACTTTACCTCGGGGTTGGAGACCAGCTCGGGGACTACACCTTCAGTAACAACTGGAGCAACATGATTGACTTTAGCTTGGGGAGCAGGTGCTTCTTCAGCAGCAGCTAGTACCACAGAGTTAAGAGCACTGTAAAGTGCTGAAGGCTCAGGAAGCTCATATTCTTTTAGACCTGTATCCACATCGTCTAAATCCTCAGATAAGTTTAAATCCACTGACTTAATGGACTGAGAACAGGATTCACAGGTAAGTTCTGAAATAACAACAGAAGATTTGTTTCTAGGGAGGGTAAAGGAGTAAGAATTACCATTATTGAGTAACTTACTAATGATTGGCCAAGCTGGGGATTGAAGGAAGGACTTGGCCCAGCCACTGAGTTGGTATAGTAACAGTTGGCAGGCTCTGATCAACTGAATTGAAATATTTGGCCCACATCCTAAGCTGTATCGGGCTTGGGCCCGAAGAGCTCTTGAAGAGATGCAACTCTGGATCCTTTGGAGGTATAAAAGTTTCAACAAAGCCCAACTGAACATCATTGTTTTGAATGGGTGGGCCTTCTGGTAAAGGATCTTGTGGCGCTAGATCATCAAAAGGAACCATCTCTTCCAGTGGTACATCTTCCACTATGAAGGCTTCCATGTTCTGAAGATTAGGGAAATCCACAACCTGGCTGGGGCAAATTTGGAGGTGGGGGTGGGATATCCTCATCAGTGGACTGATCAGTATTATCATCCATTGCTAGCACATCTTCTGCATTTTGCTGAGGAGACTGAGGCACCACTGGCCCTTGAACCTGAATTATTTCTTCCTCTGCAGGAAGCTCCTCATCCTGCTTTGTGCTATAGGAGCTGGTTGTGCATTTTGATCCAAATGAACAGGTCCCATGGCTGGTTGAAAAACCTGCTGTACTACTGCAGCAGGAGGCTGCTGAGCTTGCTGAGGCCAAACTCCCCAACCAAGAGCTGCAAGATGGGCCATGGTCAGAGGAGCTGGGGCTTCATCATCATCCTGATCAGGGGGTAGAGGAGGACCTTGCCCAAACTGACCAAAACCATGAAAGTGAAATCCATGTGGGTTGAAATCATCATCATCAGGGGGAATCTGTTCATCAGCAGGCCCACCACCTAACATTCTCGCCTGTAGCACTTCACACTGAACACTCCAGCTTGGTGATTCAAATCCAAGTCCCTCACTAAAGACAAAGAACCAAGGTATCTCATCTAGAGCTGACACTCTAACTTTCACAATAGCTCTGGACTGAAAGAAAGCATCTTCCTCCCACATCAGTAACCGTCCAAAGGATGAAACAGCTCTATCTAACAGAGGTAGTGACCACATATCCAGATTCAACCCCAGCAGCATAATCCAAACCTCATGTGTCATAATGGTGGCTCGATTATTCCAAGCTTCATTGTGAGGAATGAAAGTCACTGTACCATTACCAAAAGGGATTGGCCCCATATCAATCAGAGCATCTCTTTCAAACGGATAGTTGAGTCTGACATATGCTTGCCCATAAGGGCATGGCTGAATCGATCTGAATCCGACACCATGAGCATTTAGAAAATCTTCAATGATGTTGTAAATCGCCATAAAGTTGAGCGGACCTTGTGGCATGGGATTAAGGTGCACAATTGCAACATCATTGTTGCGCTGAATGATTGGACCCGCGAAAACACGGCGCATTACAGGCCTACCCGGGATGATCCTACGCTTTGCGCATTCCCTCGGCATGAACGGCTCGGGATCAACGGATGAAACGCCATGGGCTGCAGAGAGCGAGAAGAAGCAGGGCGATGAGGGTTTTTTTCTTCCCAACGAATGTGCATAACAGAGCGAGATGGTGGAGTAATGCCAAGCACTTTTTCAGCAAACTCACCGAAAGAGGAGAAGACCGTGGTTTCGATGGCGGCTGCACACGCTGGAGCGATCGATTTTGGCGGCGACGGAGCACCACCACCTTCCACGTCGTCGTCGTCAATGAACTCAGGTGCTCGTATTTTCCAGGGGAGAGTCCAGGGTACAACTACTGGGGGCTTTGGAGGAATACCAGTCAAATGGTATAGGTAGCAGACATGGAAGTGAAGCGGCGCACTTGGTCAGAGGGCCCACTTGCCATAGACTGCTTGTCAACCATGGAAGGTACTGGATATGGCATTGAATCACAGTTAATTCATATGTGTCCCCAGCGCTCGCAAGCTGTGCATTTGATCCGATTTCTACATTGGGCTCTACTATGACCATGGGCCAAGCATCTATCACAGGAAAGGAGAGGCCTGGATCCCAGAATACTCGGCAACCTGCTGTTTGTGGAAAAAATAGTCTGCAGATGGGCTTTGGAAAGAAAAACATTCCCCAATTCGCTGATGACTTGCCATACTAGGCGGACCACGTTGCCACTGATTACTTGCTTGTTTTGGCGGGCCAAACTGGACGCGAGAGAACACAGATTGATTCTGTGGGCCAAATTGGATACGAGAAAACACGGACTGACGTTTGGCACTTTCCTTTGAAGTATGAAAGTTTGAATTCGAAACAAACGGTCTTCTTCTCACCGGAATACTGTTAGCTCCGGCGAGCGGCGGGGCATCACGGCTAGGGACATGAGTCCATTGAGCTGCCTGCTCAGCCTCCCAATGTTTATGCTCTAAGGAATAATTTGGTCCTCCACCATGCCAAAGGTTGAAGAACAACTTAAAGAACTTGCACTCAAAAAGACTTAAGATTATAGATATGAAAACCCACCGCCGGAGAGGCGACTGTGAATCGAAAGACTCTATCACCCAGCTGAACAATGCGAAAAGCATGGGCATGGCCACCAACAACCGATTGAAGAAGAAACGCAACATTTGCAGTTGAGAGACGAAATTTGAAGAAGCCACTAAGATGAATACAGAGGCAGAGGAGGACGGATCAAGACAAACCGGTGATCCATAACGCCTGACGATCTCAGCTTCGACTACTTTGCCTGGACGAAAGCAGAGGGCAGCAAGCTCGAGGGGCATGCCAGCGAGCTTCATGGCTTCATCGACGATCATCGAATCAAGTCATCTCCGATGTTAATTCATTTCTACCCGCGCTACTTATGAGTCACATTGGTCATTAATGCAAAGAAGATTTTCAAGTTTTCCTACAGAGATCTATCTAGAGAGCACAGGACCTGCTTGCTGTACCTAGCTATCTTTAGTCAAGGTGACAACATCAGGCGGTCAACCTTAATAGCACGATGGCTTACAGAATGACTAATAAGAAAGGAAGACTGATCCATTGCAGTTCGCCATGCTGAGCAATGTTTTGATGCTCTCATCGACCGGTGTCTTGTTTGTCCTGGGGATATTAGCGCTAAAGGAGAGTTCAAGAGCTGCATGGTTGGTGATCTTGTCCATGCATTTATCACCAAAATGGCTAAAAAGCAACACATTTTGGATCCACGCCTGTCACATCTCTTGGCTAGGCACTTCTCTATCACCAGTGGTCTCCGACTCGCGCCTCTGATACCATAGACAAGTTTGTCATAGAGCTCCATAATTATTCACCTCAGCTATCACTACTCAAATTGCTAGATCTGCAAGGTTGTAAATGTTTTGACAAGAAAAGCAGCTACCTCAAGGCTATCTGCAACAACATTCCATTTCTCAAGTATCTAAGCCTAAGACAAACAAATATCAGACATCTACCCAGAGAAATCAACAGACTCCACGACCTAGAAATATTGGACATCCGGCAAACCAGTGTGCCTCCAAAGAAAACAAGGCATGTCCTGCTGCTGAAGCTACGGCGTGTAACACCCGTGTTTTTGCATCATTTTAAAAATCACTAAAAATTTGAACTTTTTATAATTACAACTAAAACTTGATTTATTTTCCGCTAAACCGAAACCCTCATTTTAAAACCCCCCGCATCTAAATTCCCACCATATAGAAAATAGGCAATCTTGTTTGTTTCTTGAAGAACTTTATGGTGACCGAGGATGCAAGGTAAGCCTAGAATTAAATTATGGAAGTATAATATTGCATGAGTAACGATTTACAAATTATCTCTGGGAATAAAATATGGAACCAATGTGTACCCAAAATATGTATGAATATTTTATGAGCACAATAAATAAATATTCTCAACTATAATAGTCATGAGAATCTAGAGGTGCTTATACAAATATTTATATTACACATGAAGTATCGAACTGGGGGAGTGTGTGTGTGCACAAATATATACATATTTATACAATTACGATTAATTAAATATTTTCATAAATAAATCATGAGGATATATGAGAGTGCTTGTATAAATGTTTACAATGTATATTTACACACACAAAATAATAGAGAAGGGAGAGATAAGAAAAGAGATAGAAATGAGGAAGGAAAAGGAAAAAGAAATGGAAAATGGAAAACGAGCCGTGGGCTCATTCCTCCCCCCTTTTCTTTTCTAGCCCAACCCGACCGGCTCCCTTCCTCCTCCTTTTTTTCCCACGCGAGTAGGCCGGCCCAACAACGGGACCAGGCTGTAACACCCCGAATTTTGGCTATTTTTAAAATTCGCTAAAAATTCAAACTTTTAGAAAATCTCGATTAAATTTTTTCGCCTTAATAATATTTTATAGCTTAATTCGAAAACTTTGAGGACTAGAATAATAAATTCTATCTCCTTGAATTTTTGAATACATAAAATATTATATTTCATTTTCTTAGTCCCAAAAGGAGTTGACAAATATTTGGGAAATAATAAAAAGGGGAAAGAAATAAAAGGAGAAAGAAATTAGAAAGGAAGGGAAGGAGAAGAAATAGAAAAAAGAAAGAAAGAGTGAGCCGGCCCGAGCCCGGCCCCGGCTCTCCCCTTCTCTCTCCTTCCTATGCCACCGGCCCGGCCTTGACCCGGCCCTTTCCCTCCCTCTCCCCCTTTCTTTCCCGCCGCACGCAGGCCGGCCCAGTAACCGCCCGTCGCCCACCCTTTCCTCGTTCCACTGGCGTGGGACCCGATCGTCGTCGGCCGTCCCCTCCATGGAGACGACCGATCGCGGCACGATCCCGCTTGGACACCGCCGCTTCCCCGCCCGTCTTGGGCATGGCTAGCGGCGCCGGCGGCCCTACGGTGGGAACCACGGATTCCCCCCCCCATCACATCCAACAGAGCTAGCATGAGTTCATCGCGCCGCGAGCGCACCGCAGCGGCGTCAACGTGGCCTGGAAGACGACGACCTGCCGACCGGATCAGCCACGCGGCACGACCGGACGGGGAGCCAGCTATGACGGCAATGGCGGCGGAGACCGCCACGATTGCCGTCGCGGACCTCCGCGGGAACCCCGCGTTGCCAGGCAGACCACAGCCCGGCGCCATCGAGCAAAAACGGTGGAGGCGACGATCATGCCTAGTTGTCAGCGGTCACCTTGATGTGACCACACCACCCCGCCCATTGTCTGGATGCCACAAAAACCCACCGGGCGACAAGAGAATTGACCTGATGGCGAGTCCATCGCGCATTAACCGGCCTTTGCCGGAAAGATCGAGACGGCGGAGAAAAATCTCGCCGGGAGCACGCCCGTGGCGCGGCTATAAATAGCCCTCCTGGGCGCTATCGCCCTCCCCCCTCCACCGAGCTCCGCCCGTCCAAATAAGGTCACCACCGGTCAAATTCGTGGTTGCACGCTTCCCTACTCCCTCCTCTTTCATTTCCCATTATCGCCCCTATTGTGTTGTGTAGCATCGCCGGGTCCCGCCGCCGCCGCCATGACCCACCCCGCCGTGGGGCTACCCTCTACCGCCCCGAGATACACCATCGGGTTCGGGAGAGGTCGGGACCTAACGCGCCCTCGCGACGAGCTACGAGGGGAACGCCGGCCGTTTCCGGCAAGAGTCCAGCTGAGCGCCCGCCTAGGGCAACGGACGGGCGGCACGACGCCACCGCCAACCACCCAAACGACGCCGGGACGCGACCAACCCGGTGGACGCCAAGTGTCCCGCCCCGCCCACCGCCTTCCTCGCCCGTCAAAAGCCACGTGGGTCATACGGGACCCGGTCGGGCCACAAGGGCAAGAACACGCGGTGCGTGTACAATCGAGTAAAATGCTATGTGCACCCGACTTTTGTACGCGGGGAGGTTATAAATATATTTTTAGGGTGTCGAAAAAATTCGAGAAAATATGTAAATAAACTAGATTATGTGGAGATAATTGTCATGAATTTTATTATATTTTTCCTTTAATAAAATATTGACATAAAAATCCCACGAGGTTTATTATCCGGAATTAAACTTTCGAAAATCATAACTTCCGATCCGTAACTCAGATTTAGGTCAAACCACTTCCGGTATTTTTCTAAAATCGTGCTCTATCAGTTTATCATGATTTCACTCATTATTACGTGGTGTCTTTTATCGCTATTCATTCGCCCTAATATTTATTCAATAATCTCGCCGAACGTGGAAGTAGCCAACGAAGACCTTTATCGGGAGAATTGCAACCCCGATTACATGCAGAGCCCGACGACATATACAACCAAGGCAAGTCCTTACCCCCCTAATCATGACCTAATTAATTAGCCTTTAATCATGCAATAATATATATGATGTGTTAATCTAAGTGAATGTTTACACATGTGATGATAACCTCGATTCTAAGCTAAGTGCGTGATGATGCTATGTGCGAGAGAGGTTATCGGTGATATGTGTTCATGATAATGTTTAATTATAAGTTAAGATATAATAATAAATGAACCCGACCAACAAAAGAGGTGGGTGGTGTTAGTCTACATGGAGGTGGGCTAACACGACTTCGAACCGAGGGTTCCTCAAGGAGAGATACTTGCCTCCCCTAAGGACCGGTTCATAGACCATCTACCTAGTGAGATATCACGCATGACCACGCGTCGGGATGGGGGCGACTTGATCTCACACCCGTTGGGTCAAGGTATATTGTATGCCTAGGTGGCCGGTGGTAGGCGAAGGGCTATCGGGAGCGAACACATGGGGAAAGTGGCCCCATGGTCCGGTTGGCATGGATGCCGAGTGATCCTCCACGTAAAACTTTTGGTGCAATGTTATCGTATACCTAATTATTAAGTTGATGGATCTTTGAGTGGTCTTCCGAAATGCCGTGTGCTAATGGGATGCCGAGTGACCTTCCCATTTCCAACCCCGAGAAACCTTTGGTAGAAGATATACCGAAACCTAGGAGGCATCCAAGCGGTACGAGGTCTCGTTGGATCTTTTCTAACCACCGATCATGGAAGGAGTCGATCCATCGTGTGGGGAAATTTGTACAACCTCCGCAGAGTTTTATCTAAATCTATTCGAATAGCCACGCCCTTGGAATGGGCACATGCTAGGCCGGATCATCTATGATTAGATTTTCACACTAATGTTGACTAACCGTTTGTGCTTGTTGTTGATGATAATCTTATCTAAGCTAACCGGGAACTAGCGAGAGCGCTTTTTTATAGTCTCTCGCTAGGGCCCAAACCCATAATAACCACCAACCCCTGTGTGTGGACTTGCCGAGTACTTTTGTACTCACCCGTTGTTAATTTTCCGAGTTAGGCCTCGGATGGGGACTTCGCCACGATGACCATGATAAGGCAATGCGGGATGATTAGACGTTTACGCCTTTGGAGTTGCTAGGACCGGGATGTTGACACTAGGGTTTCGACTACGCCAAGTTGCTTGTGGGTGTGACATGATAGGAGCCACTATGCACCAGAAAGGCACACTCGATAAATAAATAATTAGCCACAAAGATGGCTTAGGTTTATCCACCGTTGTGTAACCTCCAAGATAGTGACCCCCCGAGTCACTCTTGTAAAAACCTTATTTATCCTATCAATAAAAAAGCTTCTAAGCACTTTTTAAATAAATGCTGTGTCCACTCTTGTTTTATAAACGATACGCTTGATCCCGCACTAATACGTGTAATTAATGACCCATTAAAAGTGGGGTGACGCCAGCCACCACGCCCAACCAACCCGGCCTCCCTTCTCTCATACGCGACGGTGGGACCCAATGGTCGCTCCGTGCCTTTCCACCCTCGCCGTCATGCGCGGAGACATCGGGCCGCCCCGCCTGCCCGAAGTCGACGGGACCGTATGGAGGGACGACCACCGCACAAAGACCATCGCCGACCAACGCGCCGAGCTGTCGCGTCATCCGGCACCCTTGCCCGCCCCAACAAAGACGTACACGAGAGGACGACCAAACATAGCTGGCCGCCGGCAGGCTTGATGGGACGGCACGACGCGCCCTGCTCACCGGACGACACGACCGCCACGCGGCCTACATCGCCCGAACGATCCATGCCCACAGTGGCGGGGGTCGAACACACGCCGACGGGCCGACAGCCGAGCAACGGCCGCCATGGTACCCGGCACCCGCGACTCGCTCATGACGACGACAACTCGGTGAGACACTCGCCGGAGCACGTGGCGCACACAGAGGGCAGCTTGGCACGCCGGACTCCAGCGAAGCCCACGCGCCGCGGCCGATGTCGGAAAAGATCCGGGCGGAGGGAAATATCACGCCGGCGAGGTACCCCGCGGCGAGGCTATAAATAGCCTCCGGGCGCCCAATCGATCACGCCACCACCACCCAAAGGTCCGCCTAACTCGGGAACGCCAGGTGCGTGCCTCCAATCCCCCTCCCATCGCCCACACGCCGCGCAACCGGTGTTGCCCCCAAATCTTGCTCCGCCGCCGCAAGCTAGTCAAGGCGTTCCTGTCGATCTCGTCGCTGCCGTTAGGCCCAACTGGTAAGTCCCTGGCTTACCGTCGTCCCGTAACCCATTCCTTTCTTCTTCCATTTTGTGCTGAGTAGGGCATCCCTGAGAGCCGTCGCCGTCGAGGAGCCGCCATACCGCCGTGAGGCGCCCCCCTGTCGCCTATCCAAGACCATCACGTCCGGGACGATGATGGAGGTCGAATGGGCCCCATGCGGCAAGATATGGGTGGAAGATGGCCAGTTCCGGCCAACGCCAGCGAAGCACCGCCGCGCTGGGGTGCCGACGGTAGGAATCCTCGTTCCCAGCCGACGCCGACGTCGACGCCACGACGTAACGCCATCGAGGCAGTAACCACCGGGAGTTGCCACGTCGCCCGGGTCCGTCCGACGCCGACCGCAGCGCTTCGGGCCGCCAGCCCCCGTCATCCCCGTGACGCCTACGTGGCGGCCACAATGGCGCCCACGCGGGACCATGTGGCACCCACGTGTGCAAGAGGCATTTCTGTGTACACTTTGTAAATTGCTACAGCTATTCGGCTATTGTACAACCGAGTATTATAAGTAGACCTTCCCGAGTCGAAAAAAAATTTAAAAATTTATAAATTCATTATTTGATTTATAGAATTTTATCATGTAATTATTTCCAATATTATTACATGATAAAATTATATTATAATATTACCCTAACGACTTAATTAGGGATTAATATTATAAAATCCGCATCTCATGCAATTTAACTCCGTTTCGCGTGAAACGACTTCCATAATTCATCTAAAATCTAGCTCTATGCATCTAACCTATTGCCACCATAATGTTCTATGCTTGTTTTGGTTGCTCTAGTTCAAGCTAGGTTATCAATATATGAGCCGTAGTTCTACATCGACCCGATTAGGAGTTTCCGGTAAAGTAAAGCTAGAGACGTTTCAGGCCGATTCGTAAGAACCTCCGGGTGAAAGTCCTTACCCCCCCTAATCATGACCTTAATTAATATGATGATATAATGACGATGATAATGATGAGATAATCGGATTAGTAAATAGTGGTATGAGCCCCGATAACGTAGCTATGGAGCTAAAGCGGGATGACGTAATCATCCACGTTATCTACGCTCATACGTTGTAATTAAAGAGGAACATGAGAATGCCTAATGAACCCTAACCGACAAAAGAGGTGGGTAGTGGTAGTCTGGTAAAGCCTAAATACCACGTCGGGAATCGCCGCGAGGGGTTCCTGCGGAGAGATACTCGCCTCCCCTAAGTACCGGTTCATAGACCTTCTACCTAGTGTAATATTACGTACAGCCACACGCCGATATGGGATGGCTTGATTCCACACCCCGTTGGTGTCAGGCCCCCACTTTAATGGGTCCTTAACCTCACGTATTAGTGCCAGGATCACGCGCTAATACGTTAAATGAGACAAGAGTGGACACAGATTTATTTAGGAAAAGTGCCGAAGCTTTATTGATAGGATAAATAGAGGTCTTACATAATTGACCCGAGGGTCCAAGTCTTATAGATTACACAACAATAGCTAGGCTTAGGTTGCGCTGTGGCAATTTATTTATCAGAGTAGGCTACAGCGTCTTGTGGTCCTAGTAAGTAACACCCACAAGCATGCCTGAGCGTAGTCGAAACCCTAGTATCAGTATCCTGGTCCTAGTAACTCCACGAATGCCAACATCCAATCCTCTTGGGGTGCATCAACGTGGTCATCGAAGCCGAAGTCCTCATCCGAGCCTATGTCCGAAATCAACAACGGTGAGTACAAAAGTTAGCAAGTCCAAACCTGGGGGTTGGGGTTATTATGGGTTTGGGCCCTAGCAGAGACTCTAAAACCGCTCTTGTTAGTTCCCGGGTGGTTAGGTATATTTATATCCTCACATCATCACAAGCACAAGCGGTTAGTCGTCATTAATATAAAAGCTAATCATAGATGGTCCGCTCTAGCATTTGCCCATTCCAAGGACGTGGCTATTCGAATAGATTCAAGTTACTCTGCAGAGGTCGTACACTTTCCCCACACGATGGACACATCCTCTCCCATGATCAGTGGTCGAAAGAGGTCCAACGAGATCTCGTACCCGCTTGGTAGCCAACCTAGATGTCCATATAATCCCTACCACGGCTTTCTCGGGGGTTGGATTACTCGCCACGGAGGATACAACCCCGACGTACTCTACGGGAGGTTGTCATCCCCTGCGTAGCCCCGCCTGCTGAGCACGACCATCTATCCCACTCAAGATGTCGCACTGCACGCAGAGGAACCCACTACGGAGGCCGCCATCCCTGTACGTAACGAACGGTGCTACGGAGGACGCGCCCCTGTTCGTAGTCACCATCTCTCAATATAACTTTTTCGTGCACATCATGGCCAATCATACATTCTCAACCTTACGTGGAAGACACCTAGCTACCACGCCAACCAGTCCACGGGCCGTCCTTCCCCGTGTCGACTCGATAGACCGTTTGCCTACAACGGCCTCCTAGGCTAGGAATTATATTTCTATCCAACGGGGTGTGAGATCCAGCCGTCCCATACCGACGTGTGGCTGTACGTAATGTCTCACTAGGTAGATGGTCTATGAACCGGTCCTTAGGGGAGGCGGGTATCTCTCCGCGGGAACTAATCCCGAAACGTATTGGCCTACCTCCATGTAGACTAATACCACCCACCTCTGGGTTGATTAGGTTCATATCATCATCACAGTTATTTTAATCTCATACTCGATTATATCATGGTTATAAACATCACATAAGCATTTCATAAGCATCTCATTAAAGTCTCATCATTATGAATATACACCAAGAACGATAAACCATGATCATCATCTTTGGGAGATTATTTGGTTAATTAATTAAATAGAGTTAGGAGGGTAAGGACTTGCCTTGGTTGTCGGTCGCGGGGCTCGGGACGAAATCGGGGTCATTGTCCTCCGGGAATAAGGTCCTCGTCTCGCTACTCCCACGTTTGGCGTATTTAACGATTAAATATTAGGGCAAATAAATAGTGATAAAGTAACCATGTTGTGATGGTCGAAAACATGAGAAACTAATAAAGCTCGATTTCGTAAGAGTAACGAAAAGTGGTTTGACCTAAATCGGAGTTATGGTTTAAGAGTTATGATTTCCCAAGTTTAAATCCCGGATGATAATCCTTGTGGGATTTTATGTCATTATTTTATTAAATGATAAATTTAATAAAATTCCGACAATTATCTCCACCCGACCTAGTTAATTTACATATTTTTTCGGGATTTTTCTCGAACTCCTAAAAGTATACTTCTACTCCTCCGGGTACAAATGCGGGGTGCGGCGTAGCAATTCCCCCGTTAATGTACACACGGTGTGTCTTTACAATGGTCGACCGGTGGGGCCGGTAGCGGAGTGGCCCCACGGAAAGATAACGCATGATGGTGTGTCGGCCGAGAGCGACGTGGCGCCTCCTCACATCGGTCCTCACCGTGACGCACATGGGTGACGGCGACGCCGCCGTCGCCAGACGTACGTGCGGTCCGCCGGGCTGAAGACTCCGCCGACCGCCGAACGAACGCGGTCTTCACCTCGCTTTCTCGTCACGAGGGTCCCGATCGCGGCCCCTCATCACCCCGGGTCCGGGCTGGTGGGCACCGAGCGACGAGAGGCGTCGCCTTCCACGGCTGACGTGAGCGGCGCCGCCGATGGCGTGGTGCGAGATCGCGGTGTTGCAATCGTGCAATAGGAAGAAATAAGTTGGGCAATAGGAAGTGTGGAAGGTAAGGCCGCACTCGTACCGCACTTCCTCACCCGAGATCGATCACCGCGGGGCGGCGAGCTCCAACCCTAGCTGTGACGGCGGGCAAGAACCCGATTGGGGGAAACCTGGATTAAGTGACTGAGGAGAGGGAGAGAGGTAAGATAGCGTGAGCTAATCGCTGTGCAAGTTTGTCGCGAGCTCGCCGGGCTGGGCGAAGTCCGAAAGCGCGGGTCGCATGGCTATTTATAGCCCGGCGCGCTGGGTGCTCTCGCCGGCGAGATATTTCTCGTGGCGTCCCCGATCTTTCCCCGGCAGCGGAGCCGTGCTCGGCATCCTCGCTGTTCGTCACGCCGTGGCCGGTGTCGGTCGGCTAGGCTGCGCTCGGGTTGGCGGGCGTGGTGTCGCATCACGGCGCCGGCGGTACCGGGCAAGGTCGCCAAGCTCCCTGCAGGCGTGGACTCGCGCCGGCGTGGCTAAGCGAGCAAGTGTTGCGGCTCGTGGGTGAGTCCGCTGGGTTCGTCTGTGCTCTCCGTCGTCGCCCACAGCCCTCGGGCGTGGACTATGCCGCTGCGCCCGTGCTGGCTCCTCGTGCGGAGGTCGCCCATGGCGCCAGGCGCCCGCTCAAAGGCGAGGCTCATGCGGGCGGTGAGCTGTCCTAACCACGCGGAGGGGCTCGGGTGGTGGTCGGCAAGGCCACTCGTGTTCTCGTCTTCGCGACAAGCGCCCCGCACGACGGGAGGCGGCCCTTGGCCCTCGGCCACGCCGTGCTTCAGCGCTTGGCGCGTTGGAGAAGAAGGAGGCGGGTCCCGCACGCCGAGAGAGAAGGGGAAGAGGCCGATCGGGCTTCTAGCTTGTTGGGCCGGCCCGAGCGGGGAGAGAAGGAGAGAGGAATAAGAGAGTTGGGCTGGGCTGGGTTTCCTTTCTTCTTTTCCTTTCTCTTTTCTATTTTATTCATAATTCCTTTAGGTTTAAACCAAAAACTAATTGATTCTCGAAATGCCAAGTGTCAAATAAGATTGGGAATGTTGTCGAGGTGTCAAATAAAGATCATTTCCGAAAAGTTCAAATTTTTAGCGAATTTTAAAATTGGCCGAAAATCGGGTGTTACAGTTGGGTTGAGGTATAATTGGAGCCAAGGTGGCCGGAGTAGGCGAACGACCTATTGGGAGCAGACATGGGGAGAGTGGCCCCATGGTGGGATTCAAGCGTGGATGATGAGTGATCTTCCACGTAAGTGTTTGGGCGCATGATGGGCGCAAAGGCTAGGTGCACATATTGATGATTAATGATTGGGTTTTGTGTCGACAAGATAGGTTGGGTAATAAGGTATTACCCGTAAAGCCGTGGGTGATTTGGTATCACCGTATTGTCTAGGATGATGCGTCATCCTTCCAAACCCCCGAGAAGTCGTGGTGAGGATTATACCAATATACCTAGGAGGCATCCAAGCTGGTACGGAATCTCGTTAGGCCACATCCGAGCCAATGATGTCCGGGTAAGACCGCGCCTATCGTGGTGGGGGAAATTTGTACACCTCTGCAGAGTTAATTGAATCTATTCGAATAGCCACGCCCTTGAATGGGCAAGTGCTATGCCGAACATCTATGATTAGATATACACTTATGATGACTAACCTGTGTGGTGTCATGACCGGCCGATGATGGCATGAGATAACCCCGAACTAGCGAGAGCAGCTTTTAGAGACTCGCTAGGGCCCAAGCCCTTAATAATTACAACCCTCGGTTGGGACTTCGAGCAAATGCGTTTGTACTCACCCCTCTATTTTACGGATATCGGCACATGTGAAGGTAAGATCGACGACAAGGTAGAGGACCCGGCCGTATCATAGGAGTTCGTAAGATGTTTGCATAGGAGAAGGACGTTGAAGCCCGGATTTCATCCATGCACAAAATGCACTTTTGGAGTATGGGGCGTTGTCATAGTTAATCCACCGCTTCTCGGTTGGCCAACTCGATATTGTAACCCGACTTGGTGACCCTTCGTCGCCACTTTGTAAGCCCCTCTCTATCCTATATTTCAACAGCTTCGGTTTATTATTATTTTCGTTTTACCATCATACATTTACTAATAGGCGTGTTTGTGGCGTGATCTCGGCACAAACACGTGTGATTAACGACCCATTAAAAGTGGGGCGTGACACGGCGCCTGCTTGCTGGTGACACTGATTCAAGTGCAAGCGGTAATGGCACAGGCATAACAAATAGGAAGCAGAAATCAGTATGCTCAGGTGTCAGTATCCCATACAAGATTGAGAAAATGGAAAACCTAGAGGTGTTGTCTAATGTCATGGCTTCATCACATGGAAATGAGTTGAAGGACATTAGTAAGTTATGGCAGCTAAGGAAGCTAGGTGTAGTTATCAATGATGATGACAACCACCTCTTGAATTTGCTTCAAGCCATTGGGGACTTGAAAGAGAGTCTTCAGTCCGTTTTGATTACAATAGCTGAAACCAGGAAGGAGGAAATCCCCACTGAACCAAAGATAGTTGAAACCAGGAAGGATCAAACCTCCATTGAGCCAAAGTTACTAACAGACCGTATATACAGCCGCTTGGTACAGCCACCAAAACTCCTAAAGAGTGTAAGCATCAACGGACGGACAAATAGGGTGCGGATTCTCTCACTGTTGGGCAAAGGTAGCAGTGAACTTGATAAGGTGGTTCTGACTGGCACCATGTTGGAGCAGAGAAACATTAAGGTGCTTGACTCTCTTCCCAAGTTAAGCTGCATCAGGCTTCGTCATCTTGCATACAATGATCCCCAACTCATCTTCAACAAGGAAGAATTCGAACATTTGAAATGCTTACTTATTGATGGACCCAATATGACTGACATCAACTTTGTAAAGGGAGCAGCTGTTGCACTCGAGAAGATTGTTTTGTCGTCCACCAACATAAAGTATCTTCATGGTGTCGGACACCTTCCAAAGTTAAAAGAGCTTGAATTGAAGGGCAACGAATTATTTGATTCATTCTCTGATGAAGTAGCTGCACAGAAAACCACTGAACCTGTATCAGCTTCTTCTGAAGATAGAGCAGCTCCTGAAAGAAACACTCAACCTGTTTCACTTCCTCAGGATGGAGGAGTTACTCAGAATCAGACTCAAGTTGCTTCACCTCCAGATGATGGAGCAGTTTCTCAGAAAAAATACTGAATCTGTTCAGCTTCCTAAAGAAGGAGCAACTTCTGAGAAAAAGGCTGAACTTGTTTCACCTTCTGAAGTTGGACAAGCTCCTCAGAAAAACACTGGACTGGTTTCACCATCTAAAGATGGAGAAGCTCCAAAAAATACTGAGAGAAATATCACCTTCAAAAAGGAAGAATTCCAGCATCTCAAGTATTTTCATTTTGAGGACAGAAGAATGGTCAGCATCATTTTTGAAAATGAGGCAGCTCCTGAGCTTGAGAATTAAGATCTTGTACATGTCCAGCAAAGAGTCCAAAATTACTGTATCTGGCAGCCTTCCAAAATTGAGGGAGATCGAAGTGAAAGGTGACAAGTCAATCTTCCTTTCACTATTCCAAAATGCTAGTAAAATTAACAAGGTGACTCTCTGTGATACCTTACTCAAAAAAGGTGATGATGTATATAAACTCCTTTCGAGAAACCGTCCATGTGCTGCCTGGAGCTCCTAGACAATTCTTATGATGACAGCAAGCTTACCTTTGATGAAGATGAATTGAGTAACCTAAAGCTTCTTATTATCAAGTGCTCAAAGATAAGAAACATCAACTTCAACAGCGGTTCTTGTTGCAATCTTGAGAAGATCATCTGGTTCTACAATGGGTCTGATGCTCTAGGTGAAATCCAAATCTCTGGCATGGACAAGATTGGGAAGTTGAAGGAGATTGAGCTGAATGGTGATGGCGTCCCTCGTCAGTTGAGAAAAGACATCAAAGCACACAAAAACAAGCCTGTTCTCAGATATGATAAACCACAGCAGGAGGACAATGAACATGAAAATGAACAGAGTGATGCACCATGCTTTCCACATTTCACCACCAGCTATTTATCCAAGAAAAAGGATCAGCACTAGCTGATCGAGGATGATAAGGTTTCTATTCTGCTTCCATCATCATTGGCTTGTGTGTGCTTGTCTCTGTTATTTGTGAGTGAGTGTTTGTGTTTGCTTATTCTCATGTCAGTGGTGTGACTCCAATAAATGCACATCAGTGCATCAGCTGCACGATGCCATCTGAGTGCACGTCTGTGTGTGTGATTGAGGTGTGGAGCAAGATGCAGCTTCTGAGCTGTGACTGTGCTCATGTGTATCGATTTGGATTTCCAAGATTGATGTGTACTTGTGTGTGTCCTTCCTGTACGGAAGCAGATCGAGGCACGCATTCTGATGCTTGCCTGCCTTGAGTGGTTGTCTCTGTATACATATTGTTGAGCATACATGCCTTTGTTGCCCATCCTTGCTCATGGATTTGGTTGTTTGTACTATGTGGCCTCCCTATCGACCATGTGGTGTAGCTGGCTAATAAGTGTGACATTTGGCTTGTTAATTGAGTTTGTTTTGTGCGGTTTACTATCAGATCATCGAATGGCCCAAGCAGTGGCGAAGCTAGAGAAAATTTGAGGGGTTGCCTTTCTTCTATAGACGTCAAAATTTAGTCTAAAACCATGGTAAAAATATGTTTCTAATAGTGGCTTTTCAAAATTTTGTGGGTACCTAGGCACCCACAGTGATACAGCTAGCTTAAGCCCCTGGGCCCAAGTGACAGGGCCAAATGTTTTGTTATGCATTGATGGTATCAGGGAGTGTGGTGGACCCAGAAACCAAGCAAGAGGGGGTCTAAATAATAGTGGAGTACTAGCGACGCACTGATAGATATAACAAAGAATAGAAATGATAATATCAATTCAAAATGCTCAAGCAATACGTTCAAATACTCAAACAGACACGATCCGATAATCAAAACATCATACACGAACATGATGGTCATTTTGAATTTCACATTAAAATGAAACAGGATAACATTATGAATTGAAATAAACAAATACAATAAGTACAATTCATTTCTTGGGCCATGGTGGGGCAAATTTGACATTAGGATTTCTAAGACTTGAGAGCGCTTTAGAATTTTTGCATCTTCAACATATGCAATATTAAGCTGAAGCATGGTCTTTTTTCCCCTTTTCTGAACCGAGCACTCTTTAGTTCTAGCACTACTCATGAATGCATCATTCTTACTAAAATTAATTATTATATTTCCATCCTTGCTAGCTTCCAATGCCTACCAACCATATGATATATAGAAATATTGCAAACTGGTATCTGAGTACTAGGACCTAATCATCTAGACACTAGAAAAATGAAATTCAACAACTACACCCTAATTACCATATACTGCTGAGTGTTCTTAGATCTAACCGTGAGCAGCCTGCAGTACAGTAGAGCAGGGGCAATGCAGTGCGCTGGTGAGAGGTGCCGCTGCCCTCCCTCTCGACTTCTGGAATCTGGCTCGAGCTGCCTGCCGCTCTGTCTGGCCCTCTGGGAGGGAGGAGGGGCGTAGGCTCCCGGGAGCCTGCTGCTGAATTGAACGGGTGCCCAGCCACCTGCAGCAGGGCGCCACGCGCCGCCGGTGACGGCTGTAGTCTGCAGAAGCGGCTGGCTGCCCACGTGCCACGGCAGGGCGGCGGGTTGGAGCGTGGAGGTCTGGAGGCGGAGGCACGGATCTGGGGGCCTCGCCGTGACGCCGTCGACAAGAACGGGAAGAGAATCGGAGAGTCGCTTTTTTTTGGGGGGTGGAGGGGCATCGGGGGGCGTGCTAGGCGCGGCCCAGCCCAGTCCGTATTCTCGCGCTCCAGTCCAACTCGCGTTGCCGCGCAAGGCCGCCTGAAAATCAGCCCAACTCGCGTTTGCACGAGCCCTAGTCATGTTAAAATTATTAAATAAAAATGTTTTGCGTTTGCACGAGCCCTAGTCATGTTAAAATTATTAAATAAAAATGTAAAAAAACACATCTTGTAATATTCGAACCCAAAATCTTATAGATTACCAAGGTTAGAACCCGACCACTACACCATCAACTGTCATTGTATAGACTTAAAATCTATACCTCAAATATGGAAAAAGCTACATAATTCTGTAGAATATTTGGAAATGTCTGAACGCCAAGGTCTTCAGAAACGAAGACGAATCCAACGTCCAGATTGCCCACCGATGCCGGGATGATCTCTTGTTATGGGCCAATAGGTGTAGTAGAGAGGCTGATAGACTCAAAATCCTCCAGTGGTCTGATCGCTTCTCCCTGTAATGTAATCTAGCGAATGTAACTCCCCTCCTCTTCTCTAGCCTCTATAGCTTGTAATTATTCTTGTAATATGTGTGTTCATTATTAATAAAAGTTCAGGCAGCCTCAATGGCTGCCGTAGTTTCTTTCAAAAAAAAATGTGGTTGAATTTTTCATGAACGAGAATGTACGAAACTATTCATTTTCTGCATTCACTCCTGCGTTTTGCCTAGTTGTGATATATTCCTCTTCCGCTACCGCTGAGAATGATAATAATCTAATAGCTAGAAAAATTATGATGTTCTACAGATAATGGGATCGCAAAAAACATGCTAAATTTTCTAGTATGAATAGGATAATGAATAAAAAGACACCAAAGAAAAAGGAAAAAGAACAAATAACAACTAGGCACACCATAAACGCAACAGCTACAGCTAAATACTATGATTATGAAAAATTACAACGAAAAAAGCAAGTCCACCACAGGCTTAATAGTTGAGCCCAAAGCACCATTGGATGCCCACTACTCCCACTGTAGTGCCAGCGGTCACCTATAGGAAACGCCAGCCAGCGTTGTGCCGTTGACGACTAAGACCGCAGGTCTTCGATGCCCACTGTGCGAGCGGTCAGTCGGTCACCTACCAGCTGATTCACCTTCCATGTTGCTTTTGCTGCCGACGCAAGGTTGTCTGCTGTGATCCTTGCAAAAGCGAATATCATCAGTACTGCCAGTCTAGCAAAGGTTGTCTGCCCTGATGATAGGCACAGAATGATAAATTATGGAGCCAGCACTACTAGTCCCACCATCAGTACGGGTCTTGAACGGTCCACTCATTGTGCATACGGGTTGGTGGTGTATATGAACTCTACTACAAACCTTTGGTCTACAATCAAGACGGAGGAAACCCTCATAACCTCAAATCAATACATAACATTGGCCTATGGGCTAAATCTCGGATGTTACAACGAAACTGTTAGATCAGAACGTGTGGCCCACGGGCCCTGCCCCTAGTGGCTCCCCTAATGGCCTATATGTATTCCCCTAATTGTCACTATTGATGGTAATCCAAGTATTATCAAAACCCTAATACTCTCTCATGGTATCACAGACGGGATCACGATCCTTCCACTTCCGCTAGAGCCGCCACCGCAGCGCCTCTCCCCATTTCGCCAGCGCCGTCGCCGAGTCCCTCGCGGGCTGCCCTCCCCTTCCCCACGCCCTCCCATGGCGCCGATGACGACGCCCGGGGCCAAGAAACGCCCGAGGAGGAGCGCCACCAGCGCCAAGCGGCCGAGACCGCGGCCGCCAAGGCCGCGGCCGGCCATGAGGCCGCCCTCGACGCCGACGCCAAGCATGCCGCTGTCCACGCCAGGCCCCGGGCGTCGTCAACATCAAGGTGTTGATCCCCATCACCCTTGATCGCGCCGCCAACAACTACGACCGATGGCGGAAGGTCTTCCTCGTCATGCCGCAAATACGTCCTCACCGACCACGTGCTCTCCGACGACGCGCATCCAACGCGCCGACATGGGTGCAGATGGATATGGCCCGGCCGCCGTGGATCTACGGCACCATCAAGGACGACCGCAGCAGCCGAGTCATGCTCAAGGACCCCACCGCTCACGCCGCTGGCTCGTCCCTCGACAACGAAGTTCCTAGGGCAGCGAGAGTCCCGCGCTCTCTTGCTCTCCGCCCGAAGTTCCGCCCGTTCAAGCGGGGCGCCCTCAACATCACCGACCACGCCGGCGGTTGGAGACGATGGCAAGCGCCCTCGCCGACTCGTGGCGATCCCGCCGGGCGATCGGACCTTGGTGTTGCGATGATCCGCGGCCTCAGCGGGACGTTCCGCCACATGATGTCGCTTTGAAGCTCCACCGCCCTTCCCCACGCTCGACGAGGCGCGCACCCTCCTCGCTTCTTGAGGAGATCGACCTCAAGGATGCCGCCGGCGATGAACCGCTCTACCGCCCCGCCCAGACTGGTGGCCCTCGTGGCGCCTCGCCGCGGGCGCTCCTACCGGCAGGTTTGGGGCTACGGTGGCCCTCCGTTGGTCGGCGTGGGTGGCTCCAACGGCCCACGGCGGCCGCAACAACCGTCGCGCCTTGGCCGCGGCAAGAACAACGGCGGGCGGTGTTCAGGGTGGTCGGTGCCGGTCGGGGGGTGCCTACCGCTGGACCCTCGCCGGCTCCCATACCTAACCCGTGGGCGGGCATGCTCCGGGCCGCCTCCGGCCGCACCCCACGCCCCCGGAGCGGCATGCATCGCCCCCCGTCTGGCCGCCGCCAAAGCCAGCCTCCCCGTCGCTTCCACGCACGCGGCCCGGAGCCCTACTACGCGCCGCGGCCGGTGCCCCACCCGCAGCCGCATGGGGCGCTGGTGCTCCCGTTTTGGCTACGGGGTGTGCCCTCCTCGCCGACAACGCAAAGAAGAGGCTCCTCGGATGCCCATGGTCGGGCGGGTCATGGAATCAAGGCTCATTGATTGACAACTTCAACACCATGTCGCTCAACGTGCCTTCCCCTACGGTTGAGTGGTATCTCGACTCGGGGCCGGCTCCCACATGACCAACACCGCTGGTATACTCACCTCCTCCTTTTCTCCACCCTCCTATCCTTCATCTATCATTGTCGGTAACGGGGCGACACTTCCCGCTACATCCGTCGGGTCTTCTTCTTTTTATCACGCCCGCGTCGGTCACTAGTTCTTTCTAATGTTCTTGTTGCTCCTAGCATTATTAAGAATTTGATTTCTGTTCGCCGCTTTACCATTGATAATAACTGTTCCATCGAGTTTGACCCGTTCGGTCTTTACGTGAAGGATCTTCAAACCAGGAGCGTGATCGCCAGGTGCAATAGTTCGGGTGATGTCTACCCGTTCTTTGTTGCACCCTCCACCAGCACCACCGCCCTCGCAGCCCTTTGCCGCCACATCCACCCTATGGCATCGTCGTCTCGGTCACCTAGGGTCCGATGCTTTGTCCAAGCTCCTTAGCTCCAAAGTCATTTCATGTAATAAGAGCACTACTGAACCTTTGTGTCATGCCTGTCAATTAGGTTGTCATGTACGCCTACCTTTCAGCTTGTCTACCAGTCGTGCGTCTAAACCTTTTGATCTTATTCATTGTGATCTTTGGACGTCTCCTATTCTTAGTGCATCGGGGTATAAATATTAACTTGTCATTTTGGATGATTGCACTCACTATACCGGACATTTCCTCTCCGTCTCAAGTCTCGAGACGTTTTGACCTATTGTCCCATTTTTTTCGCTTATGCACGCACACAGTTTGGCGCCTCCATTAAGGCCGTCCAGTGCGACAATGGCCGCGAGTTTGATCACTCCTCGGCCCGCACGTTCCTCCTCACCCATGGCGCCATCCTCCGTATGTCGTGCCCTTACACCTCGCAGCAAAACGGTTGTGCTGAGCGTATTCTTCGAACAATTAATAACATTGTTCGCTCCCTCATATTCCAGGCTAGTCTCCCTCCTGCTTACTGGGTTGACACCCTTCACACTGCCACATACCTTCTCAATCGTCATCCCACTAAAACCTTGGCTGGCTGCACCCCACACCTCGCGCTCCATGGCACACCTCCATCCTATGATCATCTCCGCGTGTTCGGATGTGCTTGTTACCCTAACTTGTCATCCACCGCCACCCATAAATTTTCACCTCGCTCCACACTGTGTGTCTTCCTTGGTTACTCCACGGATCACAAAGGTTATAGGTGCCTGGATCTTCACTCTAATAGGATTATTGTGTCCAGACATGTCGTGTTCGATGAGTCGTCCTTTCCCTTCGCCGACATGTCCACATCTCCGATTGATCGACACTCTAACTTTTTTTTTGAGCGATGATGACACCACCACTTTGCCCATTGGACCTAGTGCTGCTCCCCGCAGAAGTCCTTCTGGACGCCGACACGGTCTGCTCCACCGCCCTCGCCACCCGCTGGCGTTCGCCTCGGGCCGGCTGGCCCCTCGCGGACACGCCATCCAGTGTCGCCGGCAGCGCCATCGCGGGCGCTCGCCTCCGGCGCTTTCGCCCGCGGACACGCCGCGCCCGTCCCGCCGCCAAGAGCGCCACCGGCCAAGATAATCTGCGTTCCTCGCTTCCGCTGGTCGCCGCTACCGTACATGGCATATCGTCTCCACCACCGCGCACCACCGTCCACGGTGACTAACGCCACGCGATGCGCATGAGGGCAAGTCCGGTTTCATCCGCGCCGACGACTCAACCTCGATCTTCGCCGTCCTCTTCCGCTGCCAGATCCGCGCTTGGTCCGCCTCGTTGACCCGAACCGCGCGGGCCGCCATGCACCGAGTTCGACGCCTCTCGAGGCCAACGACACCGGTCCTTGGTGCCTCGGCCCCTCCGGGCGCCAACATTGTCACCGGAAATGGGTTTTTCGGCACAAGTTTCTCGTTAGATGGTTCTCTTGACCGTTACAAGGCTCGTTGGGTTTTGCGTGGCTTCACTCGGTGTCCCGGCATTGATTATGATGAGACTTTTCGCCGTTGCCAGAAGCCACGCTACTGATTCGTTTGGTTCTCCCTTGGCTCTCTCTCGATCTTGGCCTATGCATCGCCTTGATGTCAAGAATGCCTTTCTCCATGGTCACCCGACGAGAGACGATGCATCAAGCGCTCGGCCCTCCGGCTTTGTCGATGCCTCACGACCTGATCATGTTTGCCGCCTCAACCGGTCACTATATGGGCTCAAGCAGGCGCCACGCGCCTGGCGCACTCGGTTTGCCTCCTTCCTTACTTCGATTGGATTTGTTGAGTCGAAGTCTGATGCCTCTTTATTCACCTTTCACCGCGGCAGTGAAGTGCCTTACCTCCTCCTATATGTTGATGATATTGTGCTCACAGCTTCGTCGCAGAGTTTCCTTCACCGGATTCTTTCAGCTCTCTGCCAAGAATTCTCTATGACTAACATGGGTCTGCTTCATCATTTCTTGGGTATTTCAGTTGAGCGTCGTGGTGATGGACTGTTTCTTTCATGGCGTCAGTATC
The DNA here is from genome assembly GCA_015847255.1 of Hyparrhenia diplandra. Taxonomy (NCBI): domain Eukaryota; kingdom Viridiplantae; phylum Streptophyta; class Magnoliopsida; order Poales; family Poaceae; genus Hyparrhenia; species Hyparrhenia diplandra. The sequence continues at coordinate 150,006 of JADLZK010011028.1, forward strand.
TTTTGGACATTCACGGGCGGGCGGGCATGCGTGATCGCAAGCCTTGCAAAGACTCCGTGGAGACCCACTCCAAGTTGTCAGCTGATGGTACGCCTGTGACAGATCCAACTCACTATCGTAGCATTGCTGGAGCCTTGCAGTACCTCACTTTTACTCGTCCAGATATCGCGTTCGCTGTTCAGCAAGTGTGCCTGTTCATGCATGACCCTAGAGAGCCTCACTTTGTCGCTATGAAGCGAATCCTCCCGTTGTATATTTGCGGGGCAGCCATGACCTCGGCCTTCACCTCTCTCGGAGTGCACCTCTTGACCTTACAGGTGTACTCGATGCAGATTAGGCGGGATGTCCGGACACACCTCGCCTACCTGCGGGTATCTTTGTGTTCCTTGGTGACAACCTTATTTCATGGTCTTCCAAGCGTCGAGCAAAGGTGTCCCGTTCGAGTGCCGAGGCCGAGTATCAGCCGTGGGCCAATGGTATTGCGAAGCTTGTTGGGCTGCGTCGGCTACTTGGTGAGCTTCGCTGCCCTCTTCGCCGAGCCACCATTGTTTATTGTGACAACATCGGTGCCGTTTACCTCTCCACCAACCCGATTCAAAGACGGCGCACTATACATGTGGAGATTGACCTACACCGTTCGTGAGCGCGTCGCCCTTGGAGAACTCCGTGTTTTGCATGTTCCTACTTCTTCAAGAATCTGCCGATATCTTCACCAAGGGGCTTCGGCATCGGTGTTCTGAGTTTAGATCCGTCTTAATGTTCGCGGTGCTCCCGGTTCGATTTGTGGGGTGTGTTAGGATCAGAAACATGTGGCCCATGGCCTGCCCCTAGTGGCTCCCCTAATGGCCTATATGTATTCCCTAATTGTCACTATTGATGGTAAGCCAAGTATTATCAAAACCCTAATACTCTCTCGTAAAACAATGGTGTGGTTGAGCTACCGGTGTTTTAAGTTGGTTAATGCACAACTTGGCGTTTGTGTTGCCCATGTTGGGGTCGTGCTAGGGATTGCCCTGGTCAGATAGCAGGCGCCTTTTGACCAGGCAGCAGCACCCCGCACATCCACGCCCCGCGCTTCTTCTTCTGTACAGGCTGGCAGCCACATGCAGCACGTGCCTGCAAATTTCTTCTTCAACGCAGCATGCAGACCAAGACAAGCAGTAAATCCAAAATTGGTGACATCAGCAAACATCCCATGCTTTTTAATTAAAAAAACTGTAGCTTCTAAACCAAGTATCCAAATCAAAATCCGAGTGCGCCATCGCGTTCCTTCCAATAAACTCTTCAAAATAAGACCCCACATGGATACATTACGATAAATTTTTTTAACGAACATTTATCTCACGATGGATATGTATCTAAAAGATAATCGTCGAACAACACTAAATATATTATAGAACATCGCATATATGGTACGTGAACAACACCAAATACATCCTAGAACATCACCTGTATATTAAGTGAATATCCCTAGAAACACCATATAATAACACTAAATACGTAATAGAACATTGCATATATAGTACGTGAACAACATCAGATACATCCTAGAACATCACATATATACTAAGTGAACAACCTCAAATGCACCATAGAACAACACTAAATTCATTATAGAACATCGCATATATATAGCACGTGAACAACACTAAATACATACTAGAACATCACGTGTGTACTAAGTGAACATCCTCAGATACACCATAGAACATCACATGTATCCTAAGTGAACATCCCCAGATACACCATACAACAAACACATATATACTAAGTAAACATCCCCAAATACACCATAGAACATCACACGTATACTAAGTGAACATCTCAAAATACACCACGAGAATAAAACACATGTATAATATATGAACATTCCTAGATTCTCCATAGAACATCACATGTATGCGTAAACAACACTAAATATAAAACAAGGAAACAAAAAGAATAATAAAATACCAGAAAAATAGTAAATAAAAAAAAAAAGTAAAAAAAAAGAAAAAAAAAAACATAAAATAAATAAAAATGATTAAAAGAAGAAAAAGACAAAAAAAAGTATCAAAGATAACAGAAATAATCTAGCACAAAAAATAGAAGACAAAACAAAAAGAATTAGTTTTAAGGAAAGAAAAAAGAAAGAAGAAAGAAGAAATATAATATGAAAAAAAAAAATCAAGAAAGGAAACCAATAGAAATTGGAAACCCTACCTGCGAACTGCACCAGAATTGGACGGAGTCAATGTTAGGACGGCTGGGCCGCGTGCTCCTAAATGGGCCATCTAATCACTTGGACTTCGGCGCACGACGGACCGGAAGAAATTAAGGACGCCCGGGACAGGGACTGCTGTCTAAATGGGCCAGCTAATCACTTGGACTTGGGCGCACGACCGACAGGAAGAAATTAGCGAATGGAGAAGGACGCGCAGGGGATGTTGGACGCCAAGATTGGCGTAGTAGTAGGACAGGACACTTGCATCGGCTGCTCATGTAAGAATGTAAAAATAAGAATTAGTGGTCATACAAAGGACGCAAGTGGTCCTGTGTGGCGCGCGAGGAGGAACATTCCTGCTGGGGGTTCTTCCTCGATCTCCCCGTGACTTGCTGACTATGAGCCTGTGAGTATTGGCTGGCTGCGCACCTGGTGGTTATTCTACTTAAACACTAGCAGGGATGGCGCAGGTCGTCGTCATCTAATCTAAGCCGATAACAATGTCGCCATCGCTCCTGCTGCTGCCTGCTGTGTGCTCCTCCTTGCAGCAACGGCGGCTGCCAGCAGCGTGTCCGTGATGCCGGGCTGCCAACCGAGCTGCGGAGGTGTAGGCATACCTTACCCGTTCGGCATCGGCGATGACGCCTGCTTCCGCCCCGGGTTTGAGATCCGCTGCACCAACAACAACGGCAGCGCCGGCGGCGGTGAAATCCCAGTGCTGGCGGGGACCAACCCGACGACCATCCAAGTGCTGAGCCTGTCCGTGGCGCCATTGCCGGAGGCCGGGTGCTCCTGCCGGTGGCATGGCAGTGCTTCAACTCCACTGGTGGCAAGACTGGGGAGTACACCGGCAACGTCAACTTCAACCAGGCAGGCGTGTACGGCATCTCCAACGTCTACAACGAGCTCTACGTGCTCGGCTGCAACACCTTGATCTACGTCAAGGGCGTCAAGAACCAGGCCGGCGTCGGCCGCTTCGTCTACAAGTTCTACTCGGGGTGCGTGTCAGTCACCAACGACCCAGACGACCCCCGGGACGGCGCCTGCGCGGGCCTGGGCTGCTGCCACGTCGACATCCCGCCGGGGCTCACCGACACCACCATGAGAATGTTCGATAGCGGCGACTGGTCGCACGAAAAGCAGGAGTTCTGCCCCTGCGACTACGCCTTCATCGCAGAGAAGGGCAGCTACAACTTCTTGGCATCCGACCTGACGGCGCGCGTGCAGATATCGAGTGACCAGACCGCGGCGCCGTTGCGCGTGAACTGGACCATGCCGCTGCACCTGGACTGGGCCATCCGCGACGGCGACCACGCCTCCATCTCCTGTGCTCAGCCTGGGACCAAGCCAGGGTACGCCTGCCTGAGCAACCACAGCGAGTGCATCAACTCAACCGACGGCCCTGGCTACTTCTGCAACTGTACCAAAGGCTACGAGGGTAACCCCTACCTCAATGATGCTGGAGGTGGAGGATGCACCAGTAAGTAATTAATATATCTACATCCTTGCGAGCATCTTGAAACACTTTCACGTATGATGAAGTTAGATGAGGACAAACTTTTTGTTTGTACCTCAATTAATACAAGATCTATAACTTTATATTTGACAGGATCTATAGATAACTTTTGTATTTGACATTGATGTTTGGGTGCCTAATCATTTATTTATGGTTAGCTAGCTTGTTGGCTAACAACTAGTTGGAGACTTAGCTAAACAAAACTAGCCGTATATTGACCCTCTTGTTTGGATGCACTAGAGCTAATTTGAGATAAAATTAGCTAGCTAACAATTAGCCCATGGTATATCCTAACAAGCCCTAAATGCAGACGTTTAGTAAATAGTAAAAAGAGCAGAGGACCAGGCTAAACTAGTATCATGCATCAGTGATCGTGATGCCTAGATAGTATTGTTGACTTGCAATTTTTGCAGATATAAATGAGTGTATACGGCCGGATGAGTTTCCTTGCAATGGGGAGTGCAAGGACACGGATGGATCTTATGAATGCAAGTGTCGTCCTGGGTATGAGAGCGATGGCGATCCAAAGGAAAAAACGTGCCGTCCAAAACTTCCTGGTTCAGCAAAGCTTGTCATAGGTATTTATATATAATTTCTATACCACGAACACTATAAATGTTTGCTTGAAAAAAAGCCACTGGTTGCTTTCCGCGAGGAGACCCCTGCTTTCAGCTCGAGGAACAATTGTTCGTTGATGGGGAGAGATGTTATGGTTGGCAAAGTATACCAGCATAGGAAGTGGACATGTAGCTAAGTCAAGAGTGGGAAACAACATCTAGGCCACGGTCACCGCCTTTTTTTTTTTTGAGTGGAAGGTAAAAAAAAATAGTTTGTTTAATATTGGTAAGGAGAGTTTTGTGTGACCTAAGCTAGAAGTTTGTTAGGACTGAGGCTATTAGGCTTAGAACATTTGCTTAGTAAGATTTAGCTGGAGATTGGATTCAACGTAAAATATTTTTTGAGGGAGATTCAAACCTAAAATATTTAATTTAGCTGTTTTACAAAGTAATGTGCGTGGGCAGCCCTCCTAAGCCCAGACTTGGCCTAGCTCCCCAGTGTGATGGTCATGGGCGGGATTTCTTGGGATGAAAGAGCAGGGTTGTTTTGGCCCAGCCCAAGCCCAGCAAAACCTACACAATGCTCATGTCTACTGCAGACAAATTTTGTTATTAGTTTTGAAAAAGAAATCACTGCTTGACAGGGGCGGATCTACAGTAGAGGCATGCGGGTACAGCTGTCCCCCAAAATTTCTAACAGAAAAAGTCAAGTATATATACTCTCTTTAATACCCTGTATATGTATAATACATTGTTAAATACAATTGCTAGCATACTCAGCCCATACAACAGCCCCAACTAGTTGATGTGCGTAACGACACAAGGTTTCAACAAGTGAAGAACCTTAATGAGCTCTCCGTCAAACTACTTGAGACAAAAGAAGCACGATCGCTTTAAACTTATTTATTTATTGCTGAAATTGGTTCTCATCCTCCCTGTAGCTACTGCAAGTGTTGAGAGTATTTTTCAGCAATGAACTATCTGAAGAATAAGATGGGTGATGAATACTTAAATGATTGTTTGGTCACATTTATTGAGCGTGACTTTTTTCGATGTGTAGCAGTGAAGATATCATTAAACGCTTTCTAGCCATGGAGGAACGGCGTGTGAAGCTTTAACTGGAAACTTGTATTAGAATTATGGAAAGTTGGAAACATGTAACTTGTTCCATCTATATATATAATCACAACTACTTCTATAAATAATCACAACTATTTTACTATCGTTTAGTGATCTAATTATCTCATGTCCATGTTGGTGAACTATATCGTTTTTGTCCATACCCCCATGATTGAAATCCTAAATCCGCCACTGTTGCTTGATTATGTTGACTGCTGGAATTATGACAACTATTGATAGCATACCATCTACTCATATTTGTGCATATCTTGTCTACAGGTATCACTGCTGGTACTTCGGTCTTATTTTTTATTATACTTGGAGCTGGGGTATGTTATATTCTGAAGCGGACAGAGCAGAAAGTAAAGGAGACTGAACTGAAAGAAATTGAAAGAAAGAACGGAAGTGAGAGACTTAAAAATGTGAAAACTCTAATATTATTCACGAAGGAGGAACTTGTTGAAATAACAAAGAACAATGCGGTGCTTCTTGGCAAGGGAGGCTTTGGAGAAGTTCACAAAGGGACTTTATCAGACTCAGACAAGACTGAGGTGGCAGTTAAGGCTTCTATTGAGGTAACTGAAGCTACACTGGATAAGTTCGTGGAGGAAGTGGAAATTCAGTCAAGGATGATGCACAGGAACATTCTCAAGCTCTTGGGTTGCTGCTTGCGGGTCGATGTTCCATTGCTGGTATATGAATATGCTGCTAACGGAAGTCTCGAAGACATTCTCCATGGCAAAAACAATGATATGCAGCGTGAGCCTCTCTCACTTAGCTCACGTTTGGACATTGCCATTGGTTCAGCTCAAGGTTTAGCATACATGCATTCATACACAGAAAATGGCATACAGCATGCCGATGTCAAACCAGGCAATATACTTTTGGATGGTGGGTTGGTTCCAAAAATCTCAGATTTTGGATTATCAAAGGTTTTTATAGTAGGCAAAGATCAAACCTCGAATGTGATAGGATGCTTGAATTACATGGATCCAGTGTACAGGGATAGAGGGGTGCTAACTCCAAAAAGTGACGTCTACAGCTTCGGGATTGTTCTCTTAGAGCTTATTTGCAGAAAGCCCGTTGGATATGGTGAAAGCAGTCTTGTCAATCAGTTTAAAAGAGTTTATAAGCAAGATAACACTGGAAAAGCATTGTTTGACAAGGATATTGCTGAAGAAGATATTCCTATCCTTGAAGAAATTGGCATAATAGCGATGAAGTGTTTAAAGGAAAAGATTGATGAAAGACCAGCTATGGCGAGCATAGCAAGTGCACTTGTGATACTGAAAGATTAATGGGAAGAAACAAGACAAAGGTTCTATTCTACTTCAATCAACTAGCAAGGGGCTATTTGATGAAGCTCCCCTATAAGTGGTTCTCTATGGATGTGACTATGAAGCTGAATGTGATAATCTATGACAAACTGTTTGGAAGAAATGAATTAGAAGGAAACACTACAAGTTTGCAAACTGTCATCCGACCAAGCTCCTTAGGAATCACTATTCTAGTTTGCTCTAGGACGTCTACTGACGTGCTGTTAGTGTTAGACTTTTTGATATCATTATGGTCTTATAAACTACATCGATGTTGAATCTATCATAATCAAAACATCTTGAGCGTTGCACAAGTTACAAGATAAAAAAGGAATATATCCTTCATCATAAGCTTCAATAGATAATTGCTTTCCATGCTATTTGTTTCAAGATTTCCATGTCATATATATATATTTTCTGTCACGCAAGATGTCAATGATTATTGTATGTTAGTTGCATTTAATAAAATGTTGAACACCCGGCAAGTATCAAGCCCAAGGCAAACAACATTCAATTTGTCAAGTGTCTAAGCCTAAGGCAAACAAATATCACCCATCGACCGAGAGAAATCAACAACCTCCATGGCCTAGAAATATTGGACATCCGGCAAACCAGTGTGCGGAAGCTAAAAGGTGCCTTCTGGCTGGTCACACTGATTCAAGTGCAGCGGTAACAGCACTGGCATAACCAATAAGAAACAGAAGTCAGAATACTCCTCCAGTGTCAGTATCCCATACAAGACTGAGAAAATGGAAAACCTGGAGGTGTTGTCTAATGCCAAAGGCTTCGATGCGTCGCATGAAATGAGTTGAAGGACATCGAGTAAGTTATGGCAGCTGGCCGAAGCTCGGTGTAGTTATCAATGATAATGACAAGCACCTCTTGAATTTGCCGAGTAATTGGGGACATAAAGAGTGCCTCGGTCGGTTTCGATCACTATAGATGAAACAAGGACGGAGGTACCCTCCACTCACTACGGACTCGCCCTTTCCCCGTGAGTGCGGCGCTCACGGGAAAGGACTTTCTGGCCCTCACGGGAAGAAAGCCTTTCCGTGGGTTACTCACGGCATAGCTAAGTCGGGAAAGAAGGCTTGGGGAAAGACCCTTTCCCGTGAGCCAAATAGGGGCTCGGCTTAGCCTTTCCCGTGTACCCCCGGCTCACGGGGAAAGGGTTGACCCAGCGAGGGGGCTGCGGTAGCGGCACCTATGCCGTGAGTCGCCCGTAGCGGCCCGACGGCAAAGAGATGAGCCCTAACGGCGTTTGGGTCCCCTTTCCCGTGAGCCCTAACGGGCGCAGCTCATGGGAAAGAGACACACCTTTGCCGTGAGTGGCTCACGGCAAAAGATATGGTCTCTTTGCCATGAGTGGCCCCAACTCACGGCAAAGATATGGTCACTTTGCGTGAGCTGGCCTCATGCTCTCGGCAAAGATTTTTTTTTATTTTTTTTCATTACAGCACATATTTGTCACGTATATATATTGCATATATAACACATATATATCATAGATTTCTCAGATATCACATATATAGCTCAATAATCCACAATGGCACATATATCACATAAAATCCACATAGGAGTCACAAGTTTACAAGTTCAACCATCACTGAAGTTCACAATGACTTCACGAGTTCACAATGAGTCCAACCATATCACTCAAGTTGCAAAAGTACACCACAAGTTCATCACCTAAATCATCACAAGTTCACGGCCAAGGGTACCACTTGCCTTGTTGCTCCACAGCTTGGTCCCAAGGGTTCGGAGGAGATGGGTTCGGAGATGGGTTCGAGGCGTGAGATTGAACCTGCACGTAGGCAAAGATATTGCATTTGTGAGACAAAATTCAAGATAGATTCTATTAACTATAAAAAAAAGCTAGATAAAGTGTTAGAAATTTGGCGAGCACCTCCTTGCACGGAGGGGTTTCCAAAACTGCAACAAAACAATGGCTCGATGGCCGACAACCACATGTCCATATGCACATCTCATGGTGCATTCAAAACTCCAGATCATTTCCATTCACATTCATACATGCATATTTGGAGTTAAGGTAGAGAAACTCACATGAGTGACATAAGGATCCGGTGGTGGAGCGAAGACCAGCGGTGGAGCGAAGGCCATCTGTGGCGGCGGCGCTTCACCAACCTTGCCTCCAATACGTGCGACGTACGCTAGGAGAGCTTCCAAGTTCTGTCTGTCCGCCTCGGCCCTCGCTTGCTCCTTTGAGCCCTCGCTTTTGCTCCCTCGCCTCAACCTCCTCCCATCGCCTCCTCTCTTCCTCTATCCGGGCCTATTTCAACACAAAGTTAGAACACGGAGAAACAATATGTAAAGATAAATGAACCTCGAATAAATAAAAAAAAACTGGAGTGTAGCAATCGTAGGCGGTAAGTGGTTGGCCGCTCGCGTATGGCGGGCCCCCCGAGCTTTTGCTCGTTGCTCGGAGCTCGAGAGAGGCGTGAAGTGGTGCCGGGTTGATATATTTGTCGCCCATATAGTACCGTCTGCCGTGCTTCTTCCCTCCTCAGGCCATCATGACGATGTTTCCATCAATGTTGTGGCAGCGGGGATCGAAGCTTTCCCCCCAAGACCTCCCTTCTTTGTGGAGGTGTACTACGTGAGGCGGTGTGTAGGCGGTCGGGTTGGTGTAGGCCTCGGGCGAGATCCTCAGGGTTGTAGATGACGTCGGATGACGCCTTGCCCTTGTGGGAGCAAGCAAAGGCCTCTAGCGTGGTCGGTGGCATGCCATGTATCGCCTCTCTGTGTCATAAAAAAGTAGGATGGTTAGAAAGTATTGAGTTGCGCATCGAGAAAATAAGAATTGGATAAGACTTACATATCTAGCTGCGTAGGCCGGGAGACTAAGGTTGCCTTGGTGGTGTGGTACACGGCATCATGGCACGCCGCTCCTGGTAGTCGTTGTGAATCTTCTCCCAATCTTTATGGCACCACTTGTCCACCTGCATCTCCCAGGACCACTTATGAGTCAAGCACCACCATGGAATCATCTACAGGACACCAAGTATAAAACATATTAGAATATCAAATTAAGCATACTTAAACTTAGTATGAACATTCAATATTTACCGGCATGTATTGTTCTCACGGTTGATTCTTCTTACGGACTTCCTCTTTGGTGGCGCCTCTTTCATGACTTGCCGTAGTATGTCGATGGCTGGAGGCGTGCCTCGTATCACATGTCGTCACCTTTTGAAAGCGGGCATTTGCCGCCACTTCATCAGCCCGAGTTTCGTATCCGCCTACCGCACTTGAAGTAATCACGCACATAGAAGCAATTTTTCCATGGATTCAAATGTGGTTCGAGATAACTCCTTAGCACAAAGCTGGTGGAAAAAATGGCTCAACTCTGCCATCACTTGCGGATATGCTGCGGGACATAGCCTCGAAGCATCAGGAAGAAAGCTGCTCCATCCATATGTGGTAGTCATGACCCTTGAGCCCATTGATTCGCATAGTAGATAAATTCACTTCCCTCCTTAGATTTTCTTTGCGTACCCATCGGGGAACATTAACTTTTGAAACCATTGCGGTACTTCCTTCCTTTGGGGCCTGCTCAACACCTAAATCGGCCTTAGGTTTTTCCATTTCTTGCCATTGCTAGGAGGCTTCATTTCTTGCTTGATCACGTCACACAACTCTACCAAATCAGCTCTAGCCTTAACGTTGTATTTTGACTTGCTAGTGTCCATGAATGTTCCAAGAAAATACTCGGCGATATTCTTTTTAGTGTGCATTAAATCAAGGTTATGTGGAAGAAGAAGATCATCGTGATAGGGGAGCCTCTCTAAGCCCGACTTGTGAGTCCATGCATGATCCTCGCCATAACCCACAAATGCATCTTTTTTATCAGCCACAAGAGCATCTAGTTGAGCACGTACCTCGGCAGCAGTCATCATCTCCGGTGGAGGGTCTATAACTTGGAGACCTTTCGTATAGTTCTTCTTGTCTAGTCTGAATGCATGGTCAAGAGGGAGGAATTGTCGAACGCAGAATACTTGCCACCCTTCTTCAACTAGGTGAACCTCGAGCCGTCTTGCATCTTGGGCAAGGGAACTTTCCATGAACACACCACCCACGTAGAATATCCCATACGCCAAGAAATCATGCGGGGAGTAGTGGTACCAAAGCGTACATTACGAAATTTTTTCTTCAAAACTTCGGTCATATGTCCAAAACCCTTCGTTCCAAGCTTTGATCAATTCATCAATCATAGGCTCTATGAACACACCCATTTTATTCCCTGGGTGGCCAGGAATTATCAAAGATAAAAGGATGTTCTTCTATTGAAAGCAGACACCCGGGGGGAGATTGAGCGGGATAACGAATATAGGCCAACAAGTGTATGGGGCGAGACATCATTCCATATGGATTGAACCCATACGTTGCCCGGCGCAACACGCACATTACGAGCCTCCATAGCTTTGTCGGGATGAATATTGTCAAAATGGGTCCATGCCGGCATCGAAAGGGTGTACCATCTTATGCGGATTGTAGCGGCGCCCATCTTTGTGCCATGTCATACATTTCACGGACTCCTCGGTCATGTACATCCATTGTATCCTCGGTATGAAGGGAAGGTGTCGTAGGATTTTCACGAGGATGTCAAGCTGCCTCTTGTGACCATCACCAGAGTCTATCTCTATGTACCTTGAGGATTTACACTTTGGACAGTGCGTAGCATTTTCGTAGTCTTTCCTAAATAAGGCGCACCCGTTCTCACAAGCATGTAACTACTCATATGGCATCTTAAGTACCTTGAGGAGTTTCGTCGACTCGTACATGTTCTTTGGCAGGATATGACCTCGCGGAAGCAAGGTCTCAAAGACTGCCAACATGTTGTTGAAGCCGAGTCGACTCATGTTGCACTGGGCCTTCAAGTCCATAAGGCGTCCAATGGCATCTAGTTGAGAGACCTCTACATGGTCGTGAAGGGATTTTACGTGCCGCCTCCAACATGGCATAATAGTCCTTTGCGGTTTGGTTTGGCTCCTCCTCCCTCGATCCCCATGTCCTTCACCAAAGTTTCCGGCATGGAAGTCATCCAACATGTCTCCTACCCCGGCATCGGAAGCAAGATCATCGATGCGTTGCCTCACCACCTCGTCTCTTAGGCGCTCGGTTTCACCATGGAAGATCCACAGCTTATAGTTCGCCGTCCATCCATTCATGCAAAGATGTTTAGACATGTCACTTTTTTTTTGCCTTCGCTTATTCCCACATTTGTTGCATGGACACCAAACCTTACTCGCACCTCGAGCATTCTCAAAAGCTTTTTCCATGAAATCACTGCTCTTCCTAACCCATTCATTGTCCCAATCTCCAAAACTCCTCCAGTCATTGTATATCCACTCACGGTCATCCATTACGAATCATATACGCGAGAATATAAGAATGCATTGCATCTACACAAGGATCCTACCATCTAATAGGTGAAGATAGGTCCTAATCCCACCCGAGGATGCATAGATGAGGTTGCTTCCATGCTCTACTCCTATCAGAGATAGAATTTGGCGACACCTCCCATTTGTTCTCCAAATACACGTCCAGACGGGAGATTGTGTGTTCGAAGAACAACGGGGGGAGAGATTCGCCCGAAACTCTGAATCGAACAAGAGTAGAACATGGAAACTAACCCCATCTACGCATCCACGGGCTGTCCAAAAATGTGGACAATTCGAAACAGATATGGTTATAGGTATGCAGAGATCTGCATACTTCCAACCGTATCTCTTTCGAACGGCAGACGCCTAACTAAGTTCTTGCGATCTAGCTACGACCATGATATGGAAAGAGGATTATACCTAGGGTCGTGGTAGAGTCGGGGCTAGCGGCGAGGAAGGCGATCGGGGCCGCCAAGGCACTCGGCTCGCTCCGACGGGCTCCTATCTGCAAAAAAAAAGAAACACATGGGCTCAGTTGAAAAATTTGATAGAACCTCCCCTACGGTGAGGTTTCCAAAACCTGCAAAACAAACATACGGCATGATGGCCGACAACCACATATATATCGACATTCACATGGCTCGATGGCCGACAACCTGCGAGGCCGAAGACAAGCGCCAACTAGGGGCGTCGCGGGGCGCGAGAGAGGCGGGTCGAGCAGCGTCAACGAGGGCGGGTTCGGACGGACGGCGGAGGAGCGGTCTTGCTCCTCCTCCCTTCTCCCTCTTCCTCTTCCTCCTCCTCCTCCCCTTCCCCCCTCCCTTCTCCCTCCTTCCTCTTCCTCCCTCCCTCCCCCTTCCTCCTCCTCCTCCCCCTCCCCCTTCCTCCTCCTCCTCCCCCTCACCTTCCCCCTCCCACCCTTCCTCCTTCCTCCATCCGGGCGGCGTGGGTGCCGGGAGGGGGCCTTCATGGGGGCGGGGCATGGGGGCACGACGACGAGCATGCCACGGCGGCGCGGAGAAGTGGGGGAGGCGGCGGCTGGCCGGTGGGCGTGGGGCCCGCGGCGGCACGGTGGTGGGTGGAAGCGCGGCCGCAGGCCGGGTCGGCGTGGCGCGGGCGCGGGCGGGCGCGGGGGCGGCGGGGTGGGGCGCGCAGCGGCGTCGAGTCTGATGGTGCGGTGGCGTCGATTGAGAGTGGCCGGTCTTTTTAAAGATACATTTCGCCTTTGCGTGGCGGGTCGGGCAGCTCACGGCAAAGGCCTCTCCTTTGCCATGGCTGCCCGATCTCGCTCACGGCGGCTTTTGCCGTGAGCTGCCCGATCTCGCTCACGGCAAAGGCGGGTTAAAAAAATTTATTCGAATGCGCCGCGTCCATCCGCCACGTCACACCTTCGCCGAGAGTAACCCTAGCAGCTCTCGGCAAAGGAGTTTCTTTTGCCGTGAGCAAAGCGGTAAGCTCACGGCAAAGACATTTTCAGAAAATATATTTTTACTCTATCTCTTTCTTTTTCCAAAGATATATTTTCAAATTTTGTTCGAACTTACTTCAAAAATACCTTGTCACATTCACTCACCCATACATAATTGATGCTTTAGCGAAAAATTGACCATTATTTCATGTGGTTTTATCACTAATTCTATTTACTTAATTACAACATAAAATTATAATAATTATCAAAATGATGGGAAAATAACCAAAAATTCACATGACACAATCTCTAATGTCTATTGCATATAAAAAAGTTTCATAGTCAAACCACAACTTGTTCGCCACATCTACATCAAATCATCTTTGGATCATTCTCAACAAACATGAAACTTTTACGTAGATGTTGGAGTTTGTGAACATCGTGTGTGCCAACTTGTGGGAAACCTTCTCAAATTTTTTACCGTAGCCTCGGCATAAGATATCATGACATATTATCAAATTTCATGATTTTTTTGACTTCGGTTGATTTTTCTAGAATTTTAAAACCACTCGAGCACGGCTTAATGTTCGTGTTTTCATAATAAGATGTTCGAGATTTGGTTTTATTTTTTATATGTAAGGCCTTAATTTGTGTTGAATACTTGGGAATATCAATTTTTTACTCTATTTTTTCAAAAATTTCAATCACTTGTAGTTCAAATTTGGATTCATTTTGAAAATTGCCGAAGAAGAGAATAATTACCTAAATATACTAAATAAAGTCAAAAATTCACCAAAATTGAACATGGAGTGCCATATGATGTATATTAGCTGCGAGAAAAAGTTTGGAGGCCAAAAACCAAAAAACAAAAAAAGGTCCAGTCTTTGTCGTGAGTAGGTCCCCCTGCTCACGGCAAAAGGGGGTCCTTTGCCTAGAGTTTGCATATGCTCCACGACAAAGAGCACACGGGAAAGCCTTTTGCCGTGAGCTGGACGGTGAGCTCACGGCAAAGGGTGACGGAGGACGGGACGGCCTCCGCCGTGGCCTTTCCGTGAGCACCTCCTCATGGCAAAGGTTGGTTGCCGTGAGTGAGGTCTTTGCCGTGACCAAGAACCATGCTCATGGGAAAGAGGACCCTTTGCCATGAGGAGCTCACGGAAAGGTTTCCCCCCACGGGGGAAAGACCTCGATTTGGTAGCGGCCCGAACAATGGTTACTACAAGAAAATATTTACAAACACTTGCCACCAATACTCCTAGAGAGTGTAACCATCAATGGACCGGACAAATGGGGTGCGAGATTCTCTCATTCTTTGGGCAAAGGTAGCGATGAACTTGCAAAGGTAGCTCTAAGTGGCACCATGTTGGAGCAGAAAAACCTTAAGGCTCTGTTTGGATGTAGATATTGAAGACTTGGCATTGAATTGGTTTCAATACCAAATCGAGTAGAATTGGTATTGGGTTAAAATACCAAAACCATTGTTTGGATGCCCATGAAATTGTTAGATGGAATTGACCCTCTTCTTCTCTAACCCTCCACACCGGACCGAGGGGGACGGCATGGCTAAGCGGCACAAACCCCGTCGGCGGGTGGGCAAAAGCTAGGCGGTGTTGGCCCCTCGGCGGGCAGCCATGGCTGGGGCAAAGCCCCCTCAAAGGTGACTATGGCTAGGCGCGGCTCGGGGCGGATACGGGCCGAAACCATGGCGGGACGGAGCTGGGCTTCTTGCCGCGGCCATGGCATGGTGCCACGGAGAGGGAAGCTTTGGGGGAGCTCGACGAGGAGCTTGACGGCCATGGATGTGCTTCCACGGCTGTCGCGGCGTCACGCCTCCATGACCGCCCGCCTCAACAACCACTCGCCGTCGGATGTGGAGGAGAAGGGGTCGCCGGCCATGGAGGAGGCTCGAGCCCGGCCATGGGGAGCTCGACCCAGCAATGGATGTGTCTCCCACGACCCGCTCGCTCGCCTCCACAAGCGCCGCACTGCCGGATATCTGAGAGGAAGGAGGAAGAAGGGGGTGCCGGAGGCTACGTCGGACCGGCCTCGGGCGCCTTGAGACGGAGGCGGCCGGCCAACCCGAGCCCCGGCTACAAGCGGCTCGGGCACGAAGGGGGTGCGGGCGTGTGAGGAGGAAGAAGGGAACGCGGGTGCGAGGAGGAGAAGGTGCCGGCCACTGCGTGCTTTTGGATTCCGGCCCAAATCGGAGGGTGCCTTACGTATTGAAGGGGAGCTATTTTAGTCAAAGTCGAATGCCGTGGAATTGCTCTTCAATGCCATCTCACAATGCCAAACACATCCAAACAGCAGAATTGGGAAAAACTCAATTCCAATTGTGTTGACACTCAAAATTGGCTTGGAGTAAGGCACGGTAGAATTCGGACTTAGCCAATTCTATGAAGGGCTAACCCACCGCAAAATTCGAGACTTAGCCAAATTTGGAGGAAGATCAAAATGGGCTTCTCTGGAAGTGACCGGACGGTGGCGGCCGGAGCGTCCGATCAACCATCTACGCGTCCGGTCAAAAAGGCACGTTTCAGCTCGGAAGTGGCCGACGGCCAGCGGCCGGCGCGTCCGATCATTGTTCGCGTCGGTCGTGCGTCGGTCGAGCGTCCGGTCGGCCAGCGTTTCGACGCGATTTCAGAGCTCTCGGAATCGGCCGGATGCTAGTGACCGGAGCATCGGTCGAACCCGATCCGGCGTCGGTCGGCCAGCGACGAATTTGTGTCCCGTACGATCCGAACCGATTGTTTCTAAATCGTGTTTTGGTCGGTTTTGGAGTTTGGAAACATCAAGGATGGTTTCCTAAAAGGATAAGACCACCCTCCTCTATATAATAAAGAGGTTCATGGCCGATTTGATCCCATCTACATCCAATCGACAAATCGGTCTACTACCGTCTTGCTTGTAGGTCATCTTCCTCTCCTTCTTCGCCGCCGATGACATGAGCGGAATATCGGCGACAACAACGCCTTAGAGCGGTCGGGCCGGCTAGGGCAGCCCATAGGCTGGCTGGGCGCCCTCACGGGGTTAGATCGGGCGTGCGGGGTTTCGGGTTTCAAGAGACTTGGCCGGCGTGTCTTGGCGTATCGCGCTCCCGACGAGGGCTCCTCCGGCGACGCGTGTCTTGCGTATCGCGCTCATCATTGGAGGCACACGGTCTAGGTGTGGATATCCCTAGGCGTTTGCCGATTCCCCGATTCCGGCTTGCCCTCGTAGAAGCGATCTAGCTCTAATTTTTGGTGTGTTGCCGGTTTTTATCGTCAACGCACTTTTTTGGCGACTCATTTGGGGAAGAAGAATTGTTTTGGATCTACTTGGCAAACTGAATATATCTTTACCCTAGCCCTAATTTATCATTGATCTATCAATTTGTCGCTTGGTGTTCATCACGTGCAGTGAAGGAAATTTGGGCGTGTTGTCTTTGTGTTTCCTACGGCTCCAAGAATACATGGAGACGTGTCAAGACACTACATCTCAAAATCATTGCTCCCGTCCAAGGTACAACTTGCAAATTCATATTCTAATAATTATTTTGCAAGTAATATAAATTCTCATGATGATGTTGCTAGTTATCATAGTACTAGATATGTTTCATCGGCTACCTCATTGATAATGTTCCTTCACATCATAATTATGTATATCATGATAAAGAGCCGATGTATACTGAAAATTTATTGAGTTTTAATTCTATTAGCAACATGCATCATGTACATTCATATACATCGGCTATACGCTCACACCGTAAAATGCCAATGAATGACAATGCGAATTATTTAGCCAATTGCGCTCCAAATTCAGCATCATATGCAGGTACTAATGTTAACACTGAAATTTGGTGAAAAGCAGATAGTAAATTGGCGGTGCAAAGATGCTAATAAAGAAGAGATCGGCAAAAAAACCATTCGGCAAGACACTCGTGCGAGACGGAATAATCGCGGAACACCTTAGCATTCGGTGAAAGTATCATCATTAATTTGAATCACGCGTGCCGGGAGAACTTCGAGTGTTTGGTTACCAAAAATGATTCGCAAAACGTGGAACATTAAAGGCCAAGCATGCGGTGTTGACGGTCACTAACGACATATTTTTACCGTCAACTCACTACCATAAAGGGAATAAAACTATATCTTTTTATACTCATATACATTTATTACTAACATATTTCCACTTGTCTTGTTCGAAATGTATTTTGTAGTATTTACAATAAATACTGGTGGAAATACGTCCAAAGAACGCCATCACGGAAAGCGCATTCTCAAGGATATCAAGCCCGGGGTGGAAATGGACCAAAGCGCATAAGCGGACCGAGCCAAGCCCACAAAGACAACTTCTCGGGCCAATTCAAGACGACACGCCGAAGCACAGGCGGCCCACGCCGAGGGGTGCGCCCACACCCCAGTGTGCGCCCGCACCCTGTTGGGGGCGGTTCGAGCAAAGCCGGCATGTGGCGGTACATTAAGTGCTCCAATGGTCGGTTTGGGTGTTGATGGCGGTGCAACGTGCACGGGCGCCACGCTTAGGTCGGTTTAGGGGTAGTTAGGACATTTGGTCACCTCTCCTTTGTGTATAAATACCTCCTCCCTCTCCCTCATTCCACACACCACACTTGGAGTCACCACACCAGCACACTCACACTCTCTACCTCACTCTCCACCACCATCTTCTTCTTCTTCTTCTTACTTGGCTAGAATTGGATTAGAAGAGCTACAAAAGGAGGACTTGTAACCTTGGAGCAAAGTGAGCTTTGGTAATATATATCTTCCATGGATCTTTCTCCATTGTGCAAGTTCTATTTCTATGATCATGGTCTAACTTATGAATTAGAGTTTATGTTCTTCATCGATCATCGTATGCATAACATGATTATAGATGGGATAACGGTTCGTCGTTCTTTCGGGTTTGCTCTTGTCTTATTCTGACCATCCGTAGGGTGGGGATCCTGGGGGGACAAGAGTAGTGCTCTGGTACGCGGGCATGGTGCCCGGGTATTACGACACCTTCGAATATGAGAGCATGCCACGGTCGTGAGGGTAGGCGGCAGGGTTGTGACAGCCCTGTCCGTCCCTTGTAATCCCTCCACGTTCGCATGTGATGTAGGAGTTCGTAAATGCTTTCCATTGGGCCGGATGGTACCGGGAAGTCTCCTTGTTATCCTAGACATAACCATGCTCATATCATGTTAGCATATGATCCTAACTATTCATTATAAGACCATGACTAGAATACATTAGATTACTCCATAGGACATTCGTTTATTCTTTATCTATTTTCTTTATCCTTTACGGTGGATTCCAATGTGTGTGTCACACTATCTATAAACCATATTGCTTACCCCCTGTTATGAACGAGTTGGTCTTTGCGTGCACACATTTCATCATCCGGATGCCATGCTACTTCTTATACAACATGCCTTCCTTTGGGGAAAATATAAATAACGATATCCCGAATACTTCGGGTGAAATGCTACAATGATAGATCCGTGCGCTTGCGGATGAAATATCAACTATGGCAAGATCTATCACCGTTGATTGAAAGTGCGTTATCACCGACACGGTGGTTCCACTTAGTGATATCGGCGGCTCGTCTCCTAGCGTAGTCATCGGGGGTTGGGTTCTAAACCTGATTCTAATGATTGCGCTAAGAAACGTCAACAAGCATTTCTCGCGCCGTTGTCGGGAAGGCATTGTTATAAGAAATCACTAGCTGGCTATGAATATGAAATGTGCATGCGTGATAACCACTTGCTCATACGGGCTAATCTTTTATGTTTTCTCACATTTGTGGATGAAAACAGGGATAGTGTATGTCGGGTTTTCCAACTGCCGACAAACTTCATCGAGAATCCCGAGGCGCTCCTAAGGAAGAACAGGTCTCGTACCTCTTCTTTTTCAGCCGGAACCTCGGCAGTTGAGACCGACACCCTCGCACCAACCGAACGCAAGCATGCATGGCTCAAAGTCGCTCGCGATTTCTACGTGCCCTCTTGTTGCCAACGTGCCCACCGGGCGGTGGTCAATGTTGCGGACAAGAACTTCGAAGCCGCGACTTTGGGCTAATCACCATGGTGCGGGCCGGTCCCTTACGTGGACTACCTAGCGAGGACGCCAACGCACATCTCCAACACTTCCTTGAGCTGTGCGACACGATTGTCATCAGGACGTCGAACCCGCGTTATCGGGCTCGCTTTGTTTCCTTTCTCCCTTGTGGGGAAAGCAAAAGCGATGGTTCTACAAGGACAAGGAAGCGATCAATACGTGGGCAAAATGCTCCACGGCGTTCCTAGCTAAATTCTTCCCTATGGGCAAAACCAATGCCCCGAGGGGAAGAATCGCCAACTTACTGGCGGAATTCAATGGAACCCATCCGGAGGCGTGGGAAAGGCTGCGAGGAATATATTCAAGCATGCCCGCACCACGGAATGGAGAATTGGCTGGTGCTCCAAAACTTCTATAATGGTCTCACGGCCATATCGAAGGGGGCACCTAGGCGCTGGCCTTTGGTGGCGCATTCTTGTCGCTCACTATTGATGGGGCAACGGCCCCGATCGACAAGATGGTGGCAAAACCCAGAGGGGGGAGGATAGAACCCGGCCAAAATACAAAAGGCATGCATCCCGTGAAGGAGGCGGATATGCTTGCCGCAAAAATAGATCTATTGCTGAAGAAACTGGATGAGCGCAGCCCGGACTCAGCTAATCAGCGGCGCCCGTTTACGCCCACGGACTCACACATGACATGTGAGACTTGTGGTGAAGTTGGCCACTCAGGGGATAACTACCCGAGACCCGTGAAGAAGCAGCGTTCATAAACAACAACGGGTATCGCCAACCTCAGCCAAGGCTGGAACAACCCGATCCCGTCCACCATTCCAAGGTAACGGGGCTATAATCCCAATTACAGCTCAGGTCAACCTTCACTTAAGGATCTGGTGTTGGGCCAAGCCAAGATCAATGAAAATCTCACCAAAAAGATGAGCCATCAAGATAAAATCCTAGAAGGGGTGAATAACAAGCTAGAAGGGTTGACATCATTTTGTGAAGAATCAATTGAGCTTCAATAAGATGATGGAAACACCGCTAGCAATTCTTGCCCAAGTGCGGTTAACGACTTCGGGTAGGATCGGGGCAACCCGAGGTCCCGCGACGAGTCGATCAACATGATATCAGCGAGGCTCCGTCAACCCAAAGAGTTAGCAAAGATCCCCCGTGGACTCGCCGTTTATTGCCAAGAAGGGAGACCCTGGGCGTCCGATCATCAGCTGTGCCATTGGTCCCCACATATTCGCCAATGCATTTTGTGACTTGGGGGCCAGCATTAATGTGATGTCCAAGGCTACCTTCAACGAGAATCCATGGTGGGACACTTGCTCCCGCAAGCTTTGTCCTCCAAATGGCGAGATCAAACAACACGCGGCCCGAGGGAATTCTCGAAGACATCTTGATCAAAATCAAAGATGAATACATCCCCTTGAGACCGTGGTCCTAGACATGGGCGAAGGAGGAAGATGTGTCTCTCCTTACGGGAGGCCATTTCTCTACACCGCCAAGGCCGATATCGGCTTGGGGGAAGGGCTTCATCATCTTCCATGTCGGGATAAGGCGGTGAAGTGCCCATTTATTGGGAACAAGCAACAACACACCCGAGGCATCATCATCAAAACCGGTGTGGTGTGTTGGGGATCTAACTCGAAACCCCGGGCGAGGTACTCTCCACCGGTGTCGGGGAGAAGTCGACAGGTGGCTATAAATAACCTGCCCTAAAAAAAAAAATGGGGTATATTTTAAAAAATGTTTTATAAAAATATTTTATTATCAAAACAAAACAAAAATATTTATCACATAAAATCTATAAGTAAATATTTTCAAAAACTAAAATAAAGATCTTTATAAATAAAATAAATTTTTCTATGAAAAAAAAAGTAAGAAAAATGTTTCTTAGATAAAATATGTTTTCAAAATAAATTTGTAGTATATAAAAAAAAAAGAAAGCAAAAATTTTGAAAACTTTTTGGGGAAATCAAAAAGGGGAGAAAACGGCCGAACCGGCGTGAGCAAACAACGGTCACAAACTTTTCATGACCGTTGTGCACGCCCAACCAAAATCAACGGCGGCCGGCTCGGGCGGGTGCGGCCGCACCCCTAAGGTGCGCGCGCAAGACTCGTCCGGCGCAGCGTGGGCCCCCGCCTTTGCCAACGGCTACTATCCGTTGCATGGCGCGCCCACGGTCGGTTGCTCGGCTATATATAGCTTGGGCACGGTGTGAGAGCACCCACCTTCCATTCTCACTCTTTCTCACTCTCACACTCTCTCCCACTTTACACTACACTCAATTTTCTCCACCAAAAATATTGTGTCAAGCAAGATCACGGGTGTGAAAGTTCATACTTTCAACTAACCCTTGCACACCCGAGGATTTTGCCCAATCGTTTTTGCGCAAGTAGCCATGAAGAATTTGGGAAGATTTTCAGCGGGTTGAGGCGATCATCAAGGCATAGCTCGCGGCACACAAGCACAAGCTCCTTCAACCTCGACGAGCAAGAAAGCTCTCCCATGCAAGAAGATCTTTGCACCCGGTCGGGAGGAAGAAGCTCAAGCTCCCCGACTCTCGGCGGCCGATGCTCCATACCTCGACATCGGGGGAACCCGGGGAGATGCAAGCCTATCTCCTACTCAAGGATCGTGTGTGTTCCAACACACGCCCGGGATCGACCCGACCTTCTCGAACAAACGGTATGGACGATGAATTCCGTACTATTTGGAAAGCGGTCGGGTGGCGGGATTATCCCCCTCTCGAGGAGGAAGGTTCTCGCCTCCTAACAATCCGGTTTCTATGCACTTTGGTAGAGGACAAGCTAGGCATTTCTTTCCGCCACCCCGGACGTTCTTATCATATCAAGTGGGCGGAACTAGCTAGTCACTTGGGCTTTAGTTATAGATGTGCACTAGATGTGGATCTTTGCTTTGCCCGGCCGTTCGACCCCAATTTTGGGAAGAGATTACGGTGCTCACGAGACCCGGTGTCTTCAAGCCTCGCCACTCACAAATCCGGCACCCATCACTTAGATTCATTCATCATTTGGATATCTTTGGCACTTGCATTTCCTAGGCACGGGTTAGATGGGTGAATGAGACTGAGCTTAAGCTTCTCTATGCCGTTGTCAATAAGGTGAAAGTAGCCCCGATGGTAGAGTTGTGCAGGAACCTTCACCATATTATCACCAAAAGATTCTTTGTTTCGGTCACCGCACATCGATTATCACACGCATCGCTTCCTGCGATTGGGGCATTGGACAACGAGCATGTTGAGTACATATCCACACCCCGTGAGTCTTGGATCGCCGCCGCGGCTAGTAGTTGGGCACCTGGCAAAGACACTACCCGGGGAGAGCTTGCGCATACTTCTCACGGCTATACAAGCGTGATTCGGTTACCTAACCCGGATCTACGGTTGTATAAAAGCCGATCTTTGACTTTTGAGCTCGAGGCTGGCGATAGTGTGCGGAGAGGAGAGGCCCCGAGTAGTTCCACCCGCGGTGCCGGGGAGACGAGAGGTTGGCTCAAGCTCTCATGCAAAGCATACTTCACACCACCACCCACGGCGCGCAGACGCCTCGGGGCGGGGAGGGTTCTATCCTTTGGGGACCCTAGGGTTCATGCCGGGTATGATCCAAGGTGGGAACCTCCGCCCATGACGCCCTGCACCATCGGAGTGGCTGAAGGAGAGATTGAAGCATGGAGGGCCAACATGGTGGACCTTTCCGGCGATTCTCCGAGGGTATGCCCCGGAAGTCCGGCCAAGACCATCGGTATACGGTGCGGAGGCTATCAACGTGCAGCTATAGAACCTCGGCGTCGCGGGTAACATTGAGCATACACTTAACACTCATATGCGAGAACACCCATCGGTGGCAGCAAAGCGGGAATACCAAAGACAAGCAACGATGGGACCGGCTCGAGGCAAACATGGCTACATAGCGCCGCACGCGAGGAAGCATGCGGAGGCACCGGGGCTTCGATCCGGATCGGTAGGCCTCCGGATAGCTTGGGGAGGACCCCGCGAGGTATCATTGCATTGCATATTTACCTTCATCAAACTTTATTTTATTTTAGCATGTTTAAATTCCAGCAATCTTGCATTCAAAAAAAAAATCCAAAAATAGAATAAGTAGCTCTTCTTGTGCTTTCATGTCTATACATATGAGCTATGAAAATGTTTAGTTTTAGTCCCTTATTGAAATGATGAATAGTTGCTCTGTCTTATGCTTTGCATGTGCCTAGTTTATAATTCGAATTTCTCTAAAGTTTGGGTTTAGTGGCTAAATCTAAAAACTCATCTGAAAAACCCGATTCATGTGGGTTGCATAAGCTCTATCCAGTCTAAGTTGTTGCCAAGTATGATATGGTACAAATAGATTTACTATGATTTCGTCCAAAAGAGATACTTGACGTCCGGGGGAAACTAATTTGAAAGAAAAGAGAAATGCTATGGGCTATGCTAAAATAAAAAGAAAGAAAGAGATGAAAAATGGACATGTGTCCGAGGGCGAGAAGAGCCCACATCTCCCAAAAAAAAAAAAAAAAAAAAAAAGAGAAAACAAAGAGAGGAAATAAAAGACAAAAAGTCTAGGGCGAAGCAGAGCCCACCTCTCCAAAAAAAAATATATATATATATATATATATAGCAATAAAGCCCATACTTTCTCGAAAAACCAAATATAATCTTAATCTAAATAAATCCCGGATGAGAAAGTTGATCAAAAGGATGAATGAAAAGTATTTCTTTTTATAACCATTCTATCGGCAACAGCCCAAGGCTTTGAGAAAAGCTAAAAAGCCCTTCTACGATGAAAGGTAATAAAGGGTGAGAAAAGATGTGCCATTTTATTCAAACTATAGTAGAAAATCTTATTATAACCCCGGCACTTGTGAAACATAACCGGCATTGTAGCAACTCTTGATCAACAACCAAGTATTTATCTTTTGCTCGAGGGCGTGCAAAGGGTAAGCTTGGGGGAGTTTGTTGCCCGGTCACTAACGACATATTTTTACCGTCAACTCACTACCATAAAGGGAATAAAACTATATCTTTTTATACTCATATACATTTATTACTAACATATTTCCACTTGTAGTGTTCGAAATGTATTTTGTAGTATTTACAATAAATACAGGTGGAAATACGTCCAAAATGCGCCATCGAAAAGCGCATTCTCAAGGATATCAAGCCCGGGGTGGAAATGGACCAAAACTGCATAACTTGGACCCGAGCCAAGCCCACAAAGACAACTTCTCGAGGCCAATTCAAGGCGACACGCCGAAGCACAGGGCGGCCCACGCCTGGGTGCGCCCGCACCCTGGGGGGGCGGTTCGAGCCCGGCCGGCGCGTGGCGATACATTAAGTGCTCAATGGTCGGTTTGGGTGTTGATGGCGGTGCAACGTACTGGGCGCCCCGCTTAGGTCGGTTTAGGGGTAGTTAGGACATTTGTCACCTCTCCTTTGTGTATAAATACCTCCTCCCTCTCCCTCATTCCACACACCACACTTGGAGTCACCACACCAAAGACACTCACACTCTCTACCTCACTCTCCACCACCATCTTCTTCTTCTTCTTCTTACTTGGCTAGAATTGGAGTAGAAGAGCTACAAAAGGAGGACTTGTAACCTTGGAGCAAAGTGAGCTTTGGTAATATATATCTTCCATGGAACTTTCTCCATTGTGCAAGTTCTATTTCTATGATCATGGTCTAACTTATGAATTAGAGTTTATGTTCTTCATCGATCATCGTATGCATAACATGATTATAGATGGGATAACGGTTCATCGTTCTTTCGGGTTTGCTCTTGTCTTAGTCCGTCCATCCGTAGGGTGGGGATCTGGGGGGACAAGAGTAGTGCTCTCCGCACGCGGGCATGGTGCCGGGTATTACGACACCTTCCGAATATGAGAGCATGCCACGGTCGTGAGGGTAGGCGGCGGGGGTTGTGACAGCCCTGTCCGTCCCTTGTAATCCCTCCACGTTCGCATGTGATGTAGGAGTTCGTAAATGCTTTCCATTGGGCGGATGGTACGGGAAGTCTCCTTGTTATCCTAGACATAACCATGCTCATATCATGTTAGCATATGATCCTAACTATTCATTGTAAGACCATGACTAGAATACATTAGATTACTCCATAGGACATTCGTTTATTCTTTATCTATTTTCTTTATCCTTTACCTGGTGGATTCCAATGTGTGTGTCACACTATCTATAAACCATATTGCTTACCCCTGTTATGAACGAGTTGGTCTTTGCGTGCACACATTTCATCATCCAGATGCCATGCTACTTCTTATACAACATGCCTTCCTTTGGGAAAATATAAATAACGATACCACGAATACTTAGGGTGAAATGCTACAATGATAGATCCGTGCGCTTGCGGATGAAATATCAACTATGGCAAGATCTATCACCGTTGATTGAAAGTGCGTTATCACCGACACGGTGGTTCCACTTAGTGATATCGACGGCTCGTCTCCTAGCGTAGTCATCAGGGTTGGGTTCTAAACCTGATTCTAATGATTGCGCTAAGAAACGTCAACAAGCATTTAAAGGCGCCGTTCTTGGGGAAGGCATTGTTATAAGAAATCACTAGGCGGCTATGAATATGAAATGTGCATGCGATAACCACTTGCTCATACAGGGCTAATCTTTTATGTTTTCTCTGTTGTGGATGAAAACAGGATAGTGTATGTCGAGGGTTTCCAAGCTGCCGACAAACTTCATCAAGAATCCGAGGCACTCCTAAGGAAGAACAGGTCTCGTACCTCTTCTTTTTCGGTAGGAACCTCGGCGGTTGAGACCGACACCCCGCACCAAGCCGAACCGCAAGCCATGGCTCAAAAAGTCGCTCCGCGATTTCTACGTACTGCTGTTGCCAACGTGTGCCCACCGGGCGGTGGTCAATGTTGCGGACAAGAACTTCGAGCCGCTTTGGGCTAATCACCATGGTGCAGGCCAGTCCGTTCCGTGGACTACCTAGCGAGGGGCCAACGCACATCTCCAACACTTCCTTGAGTCGTGCGACACGATTGTCATCAAGGACGCCGAACCCGGCGTTATCAGGCTCCGCCTGTTTCCTTTCTCCCTTGTGGGGAAAGCGAAACGATGGTTCCTCAAGGACAAGGAAGCGATCAATACGTGGGCAAAATGCTCCACGGCGTTCTAGCTAAATTCTTCCCTATGGGCAAAACCAATGCCCCGAGGGGAAGAATCGCCAACTTCAGCCAGAATTCAATGGAACCCATCTCGGAGGCGTGGGAAAGGCTGCAGGAATATATTCAAGCATGCCCGCACTATGGAATGGAGAATTGGTGGTGCGACGGACTAATAGGAATAGATCCCCTGTCTTTTACCTTTAGATTAAACTTGCATGTCTATTTTACTTTGTTTATGCATATACGCCTCAACGAGTAATGAGTATTTGTAGATCTATTTAGATGTATGCATGCTTTTAGCTTGTCATGGTTAGATTGTATCATGCGGTGGATTGATCTAGTTGTGAGAAGTGGTTTAGATCTGTAGCAGGCCGTATCATGTGGTGGATTAGCTTGTAAGGGTTTAAGCTAGACGGGTTTAAGAAAACTATCGTCTTGCGAGACTAGTTGGGTGAAACCTATGCATGTGTTATCTAGATTAGATTTATATTTATGATTCACCTACTTTATGTAACATGTTGTCAATCGATTCGATATATGCAATAAAAGCTTTATGATATCATATCTTGATGATCGATTTACTTGTTCAAACATGTCTTCTTATGTTCATTCGTAAATTGTTATTACCTCATATCTCGTACATGCTTGCGAATGTATTCATAAACACGCGGGATGAGATAGCTTCTATAGCTATATGTCATTGCAAGTGGCTTCAGGGGGCCGTATATGTAAACCTGTCTTGATCTCACTAGGCATGTTCCAGCTCTCACATTTATCTCCTTGTCAATTTTGAGGTCAAATTGATAGCGCACGCACCGACTCAAGACACCGGGCA
Source organism: Hyparrhenia diplandra (assembly GCA_015847255.1). Classification (NCBI taxonomy): domain Eukaryota; kingdom Viridiplantae; phylum Streptophyta; class Magnoliopsida; order Poales; family Poaceae; genus Hyparrhenia; species Hyparrhenia diplandra. Next base: position 177,567 of record JADLZK010011028.1, read on the forward strand.
CCCGAGTTAAGCTAGCTAGTTCGGCTTGTCGGTGTGTGAGGCACAAGAGGCACTTTTGTGTCAACACACTTTTTGGCACGCTTCGGTGGGGACGAATCAAGATCAAGACAAGATGCACGAAAACCTTGACAAGAACGATCATCACGCTCCAAATTTGGATGATTTGCCGCCAGACATGGAGGCTAGCGGTTAGAGATGCAGGCAAAACTTTCGGCGCAAAAGTGCTTGTCATGCTTCTCCAAGAACAAGAGCGGTGCTAGATCTTCCAAAGATTGTGATGCACGGAGACAAGGAACCAACTGCTGAAGAAGAAGGAAAAGATGGAGAAGAAAAAGATGGGCCTATTGCGTAAGAGATCGGTTAGATGGAAGAGATTGTCCAGGGAGCCGTAGGAAGAGCAATGACTAATCACAACACGGTGTTCCTCAATACCTTTCATCATGTCATGAGAAGTCGCTTTGGACCTGAGTTTGATAAGGGTGAGATTTCGGGCCAACATACTTTCACACGCGAAACCGCAACCAAAGAAAGGGGGCTGTAGGTGAAGAAGCTGGGAGGAGAGAACAAGACACAGAGAAACCCGAAGGAGTCCGAGCCAAGACACTGCTACATATGGAGAGTTGGCATTCGGTACACCTAGAAATCCTCCAAAGATACAATTCTTACTCCATTGCTCCAATGGCCGGTGGGTTCTGAGAGAAATCCCTTTGGCCCTGGTTATGCGAGAGTTCTCACGATTACTCCACTATCAATGCTCGCGAATCCACAGGTATAGACCAATTTGGGACGATCGGGGACAGATCTTATGGACCCTAGAATTCAAATGTGGATATGCTCCTAGAGAGGATGGCCAATATGATGCAAAACCGGTTTGGGTTGAAGCCCAAGAATCGGCCCTATATGTATCGGTCACCATATCAGTTGGTACAACGAGTGGCGCTTCCTTCAAGATCGAAGCCTCCAACCGACCGACACGACCAAGTTCTCTGGGCAAGATGACACTACCACTACCGAACACATTAGTCGGTACTTGATCCAGCTAGGGGAGCTTGCCAATGACGAAGCATGGAGGATCCGCTACTTCCCTACATCCCTCACGGGGCGGCTTTTCGTCACGGTTTACCATGTTCTTAGGCCAATTCTATTAGAACACAGGCTGAATTGGAGAATAAATTCCCACTCGTATTTCTTGGCGGTTCTAATGAGAAAGAGCTCGTTGACTTGATGGGGTTGACACGAAATACAATGAGACACCTCAAGAGTTCTTGCGTAGCTTCAGAGAGACTAAAAAAACTCTGCTATTTCTGAATTTGCGGACCATCGATTCTTCGGCCGTAGCTATACAGCGGTATGCATCTAGCTATCAGGGAGAAGCTGGTTGACATGGAGTTTGAAGACCTTGGACAGCTCTCAAGACGTTTGGCAATTATGGCCAATCAGTTCCAGAGCATCAAGAAGGACACCCGCTATCGAGAAAGGGAGCAATGTGGCCTATGAAGCGTATCAACACTTTCCGGAAGGGGCGAAGAGGAAGACGATGGCCAAGAAGACATAGCTTTGCCGAAGAATTTGTGCGGGGCAAAGAGCTTTGTCGGGTTAATCTATTTGGATGAAAACACTCAAGGGGCATACGACCGATGTCTCCAAATCGACAAGCTCTTTGAGTTCTTGGTCAAGGAAGGGCGCATTAAACTACCAGAGAATCACTCTATGCGGCGTCTTGACTGGGTAAAGACTGGAAAGTACTATGGTCTCCACGACATGAGCTCCCACAACATCAATGACTGCCGAATATTCAGGCAGCAAATCCAAACGGCTATACAGCAGGGTCTCTTAAAGTTTAATAACAACATGAAGGTGGACAAAGAGCCTTTCCCAGCAGGCATGGTCTCCTTCTCTACAAACATGGTGTCTGTAAGTGATCCCAAGGGCAAGGGCCCAATGAAAGTGCTGACTTCTAAAAGGGCGAAACAAAGTGGTTCGGTAGACCCTAGTCGGCAGGTGACTAGAGTGGAGCTACAAGAGCGCAGTGTTCGGTTCTGAATAGCCGAACGAGAAAAAGGAGAGACCTCCAAATCTAGGGTGACCTCTCGTATCTTCTGCTGAATAAATGGCAAACACGGCAAGAAAAGCAATATCGTAGAGATCAACGGCTTGCGAGAGGGAGCAAACAAAGGTACGAGAAGGAGATGTATCACCCGGGAGGGGAAGAATACATGAGAGAACGAGAAGAATCTCATTGGGATTGTCCTTTCTTCTGACATTGCTGGAATGAAGGCTTAAAATTGCCTGCTAGAAACAAGCGCCCGAATGCAAAGGAATGATTATCATGGATACAGTGCAGGCTCGAGTCAACCGTTGACCCATCCAAGAAAGACTGGGGGCACGTTTCCTAGAGGATGATCGGCGTCTAAAAATAGAAAGCAACAGGTCACATAGCAGCAAGAGAGTTGCCGATCAGGCATGGGCTGACGTTGAAGACTATGAAGACCTAGATGATTTGGACTCTCCTCAGGAGTACGTCTAGCAGAAGGGGCAATGGTGCCCTCCAGGATTGAGGAAGAGTCAGAAGAGAAGGGTTCAATGCCTCAGGAACAAGGAGCTCAAGGAAGCAAAGAATTTAACGCAAGAAAGTGTGGCGCCCAAAAGAAGAAAGCTCGGGAAACCTGATCATTCAAGAAGACGAGCATTCGCAAGCGGGCGTTCGCGATGTTGGCATGGTATTCTACATCCCAATAGAGTTTGCCGCTCCCGCGATCGTGCCACTGTTGATCAGGAAGAAGATGCTTATTCAGATGAGGAGGCTTACTGTGATTTTGATAGCAAAGACATGATAGACCTCCTGGGATAGTTGGCTCTGTCAAGACAAGCTATATTCGACAGGCCCAGGAAGCACAACCATCTGAAGCCTCTCTACCTGAAGGGATTCGTCAATGGAAAGCCCCTGACTCACATGTTTGTTGATGGAGGAGCTGCTATCAATATTATGCCCTATACAACTTTCGGGAAGCCGGGGATGACCAAGGGAGGATTTCTTCGAAGACGAGATATTATGCTTAGAGACTTTGCTGGCAATCCTTCAGACACCCACGGAGCCGTTCACGTTGAGTTGATGATCGGCTCGAAGGCTTTGATCACTACCTTCTTTGTGGTCGATAGTAAGGGATCCTATAGTTTGCTTCTTGGAAGGGATTGGATCCATGCCAATTGTTGTGTCCCCTCTACCATGCATCAAGTCCTTATCCAGTGGAACGGTGATGATGTTGAAGTAATCCAAGCCGATGACTCAGTGAGTATCGCTGCTACCGAACCATCGTTCTGGGAATATGATAGCATGGAGTGCTTCTCGGGAAGGAATGGAGAGAAGGTCTGTCAGTGCTCATTACGGGATCAACGGCCAATCCAAGCAAATCGGCTTTACACGGCAATTTTTAATGGGGAACCCGATCGACGGTAACAAGGGGAAGCTTGGGCATGGTTTCAAGTCGGCCGACAAACTAGAAGAAATAGACATTGGTGATGGTGACAAACCAAGGCCGACTTATATAAGTGCCCGGCTAGATCAAGAATTCAGAGCAGAATTAATAAAACTCCTCAAGGAATTTAAGGATTGCTTTGCTTGGGATTATTCAGAGATGCCTGGACTGGACCGCTCTATTATTGAACATCGATTGCCCATCAAACAAGGATATCATCCTTATAAACAACCTCCTCAAAAGATATATATAAAGAAGAGGTATTGGTAGAGCGTGAAGAAGGAAATTGAAAGATTATTAGAAGCAAACTTCATTCGGCCATGTAGATGCGTAGAATGGATTTCCAAGATCGTACTGTCTACAAGAAGAATGGAAAGATGAGGGTTTGTATAGATTTCAGGGGGATCTTAACAAAGCCACACCCGTGGATGGGTATCCTATGCCGATTCTTTGACTTGTTAGTGGATCTTTGCCCATTTGGACATGAGGTTATTAGCTTCATGGATGGGAATGCTGGTTACAACCAAATTTTTATGGCTATTGAAGACATTTCGAAGACGGGTTTCAGATGCCCTGGCCATATTGGTTTATTTGAATGGATCGTTATGACATTTGGTCTCAAGAATGCGGTGCAACTTACCAAAGAGCTATGAATTATATATTTCATGAGTTGATTGACAAGATAGTAGAGATTTACATTGATGATGTAGTTGTTAAATAAAAAAATTATGAGAAACATTTGGCCGATTTGAGAAAGACTTTGGAGTGCACGGGAAGCATGGTTTGAAAATGAATCCAAACAAATGTGCCTTTGGAGTCCATTTGGTGAATTTTTGGATTCTTGGTTCACAAAGGTGGAATTGAAGTTGGAAAGAAAAGCATGGAAGCCATAGAGAAGATTGCTCCTCCAACCGATCTCACAGAATTATAATCATTGCTCGGCGAGATCAATTTCGTAAGAAGATTCATATCAAATTTATCGAGAAAGGATCCTGCCGTTTTTCTCCATTATTAAAACTCTAGAAGACTCAAAAGTTTGTATGGGGTGACATAAAACAGTAAGGCTTTGGATGAGATCAAAGAATACATGAAAGCACCTCCTGTGCTTGTCCCTCCAAAAACTTGACAAGCCTTTCAAGTTGTGCGTAGCGGCCGATAACCTGACGATAGGGTCGGCCCTCATGCAAGAAGAAGATGGGAAGGAGCGAGTAGTAGCCTATCTTAGCCGAAAACTATTGGACCCTGAAACACGGTATTCGGCTATAGAGAAGTTATGCTTATGTGTTTACTTCTCATGTACCAAATTTCGGCGCTATTTGTTGAATGCCGAATGTATAATAGTTTCAAAATTTGATGTGATTAAACACATGTTGTCAATGCCGATTTTAAATGGAAGAATCGGTAAGTGGGTGTTAGCATTATCGAATTTGATTTGAGGTATGAATCGGCAAAAGCCGTTAAAAGGTCAAATTATTCTGATTTTGTTACTCAACATCGTGACCCTTACGCTAACATGATTAACATTACACCTTGGGCTTTATTTTTCGATGGATCATCCTGTGAAAAAGGAGGAGGTGCAGTGTCTTGTTGATTTCACCCAAGGGGGCATCTTTTGAGTTTGCTATTCCTATTAATGCTCTTGTTACTAACAATCGAGGCGAGTATGAAGCATTGCTCAAAAGGACTCCAACTTCTTATAGAAGTAGAAGCCGCATTGCGATTGAAATCTTTGGAGATTCGAATTGGTGATTAAGCAAGCGGCCGGCGAATACGAGTGCAAAAATGACATCCTAAGAAATTATCATGAAGAATGTCAAAGGTTCTTTGAAAACTTTTAAGGTGGTGACCTTGCATCATATCCCAAGAGAGCATAACGGAGAAGCTAACAGACTAGCTCGAGTGCTTACGGGTACAAGGAAAACCAAGAAGTTTTCACTTTTTGAGATATATATGCATTCGGTAACGATCAAGGCGATAATGACTAGAGGACCGAGATTTTGAATACCTCGAAACCCATCGAAGAAAGTTTCCGAAACTTCAGGTACAAAGCTATTATATTTGTACTCCTTGATGATCAACTATATTACAAATCCATAGATGGAGTTTTGCTTAAGTGCTTAAGTCAAGAGGAAGCCAAGAAGATGATGTATGAGGTGCACGAAGGGTTATGCGGTGCACATCAATGTCGGCTTACGAATGAAGTGGATCATCGGGAGGATGGGGTATTTCGGCCGACCATGTTGGAAGATTGCTTGAATATTTTAAAAGGGTGTCAAAGGCTGTCAAAGATTTGGCAATATTCAGAGAGCCCCGGCATCGACATTGAATCCCATCATCAAGCCTTGGCCGTTTAGAGGATGGGGTATAGATTTAATTGGTCGATTCATCCTCCGTCAAGCAAGAGCCATAAGTTTGTGCTTTTGGCCACCGATTACTTTACCAAATGGGTTGAAGCCATCCCATTGAAGAAAGTCACATCAGAAAATATGGTTGAGTTTGTTAAGGAACATATAATTTACGAGTTTGGAATTCTGAAACCATTGCAAGCCCGACCAAGGGAGTCGGTTTGCCGCAGAATTTTGTGACTTTGCCGAGGAGATGGGAATCGAGTTATATAATTCATCTCCTTATTATGCACAAGCCAATGGTCGGTGAAGCTTCGAACAAGATCATGATCAAGATTATTCAGAAGAAGATCGAAGAGAAGCCTAAAAGATGGCATTTGGTTCTTAATGAAGCATTATGGGCTTACCGAATAGCATGCCATGGATCCACTCGGACATCCCCTTATGAGTTAGTATATGGGCATCATGCCGTGTTACCTTGGGAGATGCGATGCGGATCTAGTGTTGCCTTTGCCGCAAAAGGATTTAGCAAAAGAAGATTACAAAAGCCTAATGATAGGCGGGTTGGAAGATCTACATCGATTCGTCTAAAAGCCTGGAAAATATTGAGAAAAACAAAATTCGCGTTGCCAAGTATTACAATAAGAAAGTCGAGAATCAAGGAGTTTGCCGAAGGTGATTTAGTTTGGAAAGCAATATTACCACTTGGGACCAAGGGCAGTAGCGTTCGGCAAATGGTCCCCCTAACGGGAGGGACCTTTTCGGGTTTTAAGGTGTATCTTAGGGAAACACGTATATCTTGAAAATCCTTGCAAGGCGAAGAATTCAAGTCATTTGTCAATGGAAGGTTTCTCAAAAGTACTATCCTAGTATTGAAGTTGGAGCACTGAAAAGATTATGATTCTCAAAATAGCCGATGCATAAAAAAACATCGCCTTTAGCGTAAAAAAATACTCCAAAAAAGGAAATTGGAGAATAGTAGGCATATATATGATGTGTCGCCTTTAGCACAAAAATACTTCAGAAATTGGAGAATAGCCGACCGAATGTGTCGCCTTTAGTATAAAATCACACCGAATTCAAATGTTACATTTTCAAGATGATCATCGGGAGATTTTGGATTAGTCGGTTGGATCGAAAGTGTTTTATCTTCAAATGATCTTTCGGAAAATAAACTGAAAAAGCCGTCTTAGTCTGTGCCGTTAACGTCATTTTATTCGCAAAATTAGTCGGTTAACAATGATTCGGCATTGATTTAATCAGTCGAGACAACATTCATACAAGAAAATTCATGAAGACAAAAGATAGAAAATAAAAGGCAAGGTTGCAATTTTATTGATGGAAGGGGCCAAGCCGCCATACAGAGGTTACACTGTCTACATTTTCTAATCAAAAAGACTGTTATAAACAGCCTTTAGACGCCTAAATGCAGCCTGCAGCCTCCGTCCATGATCAGGACCTGGGGTGCCTTCCACTTCAACCATCTCGCGGGTTGCGCGAATCAGACGGGCGAAGTTTCTTGCTTGACCTGAGAAGAAACAAAGATAAACAGCTAGTTATTACGAGGGAAACTATCATAGGAATTACCCAAATACACAAGCAAAGACTTAGGTTGGTGTTCTCCGTCAAGAAGTCCTGAGCTTTCTGGAACTGGTCCAGAAGATCCTCCCTGTCTTCCAGGTCCTGGAGGGTTTCTTGGTGCGCCGCTCGCTCCGCTTCAAGCTGACGGCGCAGTTCGGCGACCTCCGAGGCGGTGCCGGCACTTGAGGGTTTTTCAAGAAAGAAAAATCAAGAATCGGCAAGATGCGAAGGAAAAAAAAATCAAAAGTAAAACTAAGATGAACTTACTCCACTGCCGGATTCTTTGGAGGGCGAGGATCAGCCGAATCCTCGGCGGAACGCTTGTTGCCCGAGCTCGCCATCGATCTCAAATTCAGAGAAGGAAAAGAAGGAGAGATTGGAAAATATGAAAGATTTGGATGGTTGTCACCAGCAGAGGTATGCGCCCGTATTTATACATAGAAGGAAGATTAGAGGGCGTGATTTGGGGTGACTGTGAAAAATCAAAATGAGAGGTCGATTCAATGCCTGCTTTGGAGCACCTCGAGAAGTTGGAATGACTGGTTGCCAATTCACATAGGTGGAAGGTTTCGGTGGTGCATGTCCCAACGACAGATGGGGATGCCAAACAGTGCGGTGGGAAGTTTCCAGAACGGCTGTTTAAATTTGCCCTGTTTCATTGAACAATCCTGGCCCATTTAAAGGTTTAGATTCAGGATTGCAAAGGAATTTGGCAGTTATGGTCAATTTTGGAGCAAAAGGTAAATTTACCCCAAAATTGAGGGGGCATATGTTAACACTGAAATTTGGTGAAAAACAGATAGTAAATTGGCCAGTGCAAGATGCTAATAAAGAAGAGATCGGCAAAGAACCATTCGGCAAGACGCTCGTGCGAGGCGGAATAATCGGCAACACTGTAGCATTCGGTGAAAGTATCATCATTCGGCTGAATCACGCGTCTGGGAGAACTCAAGTGTTTGGTTACCAAAAATGAGTCGGCAAAAAACGTGGAACATTAAAGGCCAACTGTCTAGATAAAGATCCCGCATTGTACACGCCATCAACAACTCGAGAAGACTTGGAGTAAAAGTTATTTTAGCTAGATTTTTTTCCTTTATTGTGATCGTAGTCGGTTAAGACTCATATCAAGTCCAGGGTATAAATATAAGACCCGTGGCACCTGTAATAGACCTACCCAATCAATACAACAACAAACTCGGCTCGCGCCACCTTTGAGTCCAAGTCGTGTCGTCGATCTGCGAGAGGATACATCGATCCGCCGACCTCCGTAAGTACCGGCAACCTTACATTATGTTCTAGTATCGTGCGGCGGATTTAGATCATGATGTAAGTAGCCTTGTTACCATGCTTAGTATCGTGCGGCGGATTTAGGCTATGGAACAGGGAGGGTTCTTTGTTAGATCATGAGTCGTGCGGCAGGCTAAGGTCTAGCTTGGAGCTAGTTATCGGCATCATTAGATTTGGCGAGATCTAGTGAATTCATTAAGTTACCACGTGGTGCATGCTTCTTATTTATTGTTTTATTATGATTGCACACACTTTTGCCCAATTTAGATTGATAAGGTTCGGCTTTATCTCATGTTAGATCTAGTTGTCATCAATGCTTTTATTGTTCTTCTCGTCATGCCGGTAGATCTATTTGTTTACCATAGCCGAGCTTAGATCAATCTAAGTTGTTACATGTTGTGGGTTCGTATACGTTTAGTCATGAGTCGATGCGGCGAGGCTAAGGTTTTGCGTATGAGTTCCTTCTTCATGGACCACGATTCGGCAAGCTTGCGAATACTGATTATGCATCTATGTGTAGCTTGCATGTGTAAGTTTATCTCTTGTTAGTGTCTAGTCGGCAAGCCATATCATGTGGTGGATTAGCTTGTTGCGGTGTATCATGCGGTGGATTCTTTGTTAGGGCGAAAAAGGATTTAGGATGGTTAGTCGTGCGGCGGACTAATAGGAATAGATCCTGTCTTTTACCTTTAGATTAAACTTACATGTGTATTTTACTGTTTATGCATATACGCCTCAACAAGTAATGAGTATTTGTAGATCTATTTAGATGTATGCATGCTTTTAGCTTGTCATGGTTAGATTGTATCATGCGGTGGATTGATTTAGTTGTGAGAAGTGGTTTAGATCATCAGAGCAGGCCGTATCATGCGGTGGATTAGCTTGTAAGGGTTTAAGCTAGACGGGTTTAGAAAAACTAGGCGTCGCGGTAGACTAGTTGGGTGAAACCTATGCATGCGTTATCTAGATTAGATTTATATTTACGATTCACGTGCTTTATGTAACATGTTGTCAATCGATTCGATCTATGCAATAAAGCTTTATGATATCATATCTTGATGATCGATTTACTTGTTCAAACATGTCTTCTTATGTTCATTCGGTAACTGTTATTACCTCATATCTCGTACATGCTTGCCGAATGTATTCATAAACCTGTGGATAGATAGCTTCTATAGCTATATGTCATTGCAAGTGGCTTCAAGGCCGTATATGCGGAACTGTCTTGGTCTCACCAGGCATGTTCCAGATCTCACGTTTATCTCCTTGTCAATTTACAGGTCAAATTGGCACGCACCGGCTCAAGACACCCGGGCACCCGAGTTAAGCTAGCTAGTTCGGCTTGTCGGTGTGTGAGGCACAAGAGGCACTTTTGTGTCAACAACTAATGCTCATGATTCGGCTATACGTATTGTTAAAAACCATTGCCGAATTAATGAAAAATTTAGCACCTTATGCTAATGCTTATTCTTATGATTCGGCTTCATATGTTGCTACCAACTCAAGCCGAATTGATAAAAATTCAGCGAGGGTGTGCTAATGGGAAAACTTATGATTTGGCTTCATATGATGCTCCTAATTCTAGCCGAATCAATGAGAACTCACAAGATATTCCCGTCCCGATATTCTTTGAACCTAAAGATGCATTGTTATACTTTAAAAGAATAGTTCAGAAACAAAATGAAGATTTCTTTTCGTAAATGTCTTGAGGATATAAGAAAGAAAGAAAAGTTGCATGCTCCTCGAAATTGGCTAAGCCGATTACTACCTTACGTGGACCAACTACTAGCCTTGAATCGGTCAAACCGACTTGTAAAGTCGGCCGAGAACCGATTGCTTCCCATAATCAAACCAAATTGGTCCCTTCGTGTCACGCCCCACTTTTAATGGGTCGTTAATCCTGCGTGTTTGCGCCAGGATCATGCCACAAACACGTCTGTTAGTCATAGATAATGGTATACAGAAATAATAGTAAACCGAACTGTATAAATATAGGGTAGAAAGGGGCTTACAGTGGTGACGGAGGGTCACCAGTCTGGGTTACAAGATCAGAGTTGGCCAACCGAGAAGCGGTGGATAAACAATGACACTTGCCCGTACTCCACAGGCAAACTTGAGCATGGATGAACTGCGGGCTTCATCGTCCTTTTCCTAAGCGAACACCTTGCAAACTCCTACAGCTTATTTGGATCTCTCCTTAACGACGAACTTACCTCCCCGATGTGCGATGTGCGTAAAAATAGAGGAGGGGTGAGTACAAACGTACTCAGCAAGTCCAAAACCAGGGGTGGATGTATTATTAAGGGTTTGGGCCCTAGCAGAGTCTCAAAAACTGCTCTCGCTAGTTCCCGGGGTGGATCTTGTTCTCATCTTCACATGTGCCAAACAGGTTAGTAAACATTAAGGTGAATTCTAATCATAGCTGGTCTGGTCCTAGCATCTGCCCATTCCAAGGACGTGGCTATTCGAATAGATTTAATACACTCGGCAGAGGTTGTACACTTTCCCCCCCACGATAGGCCTTGTCCTCACCATGCGCTCTTGGCTCGGGCGAGGGCCTAACGAGATTCGCACCCGCTTGGTAGCCAACCTAGACATCCATATAATCTCAACCATGGCTTTCTCGGGGGTTGGATTACGCTCACGGAGGATACAACCCTATACATACTCTCTCTACGGAGGTTGTCATCCCTGTACGTAACCTGCCCTGCGGAGCACGACCATCCACTCCACTGAAGATGTCGTACCTATACGCAGAGGGAACCCACTATGGAGGCCGCCATCCCTGTACGTAATGAACGGTGCTACGGAGGATGCGTCCCTGTACGTAGTCCTCATTCCTCTATATATCTTTTGTGCACAATATGGCCAATCACACAATCTCAACCCTACGTAGAAGACACCTAGCAACCACGCCAACCAGACCACGAGCCGTTCCTCTCGCGTCGTCTCCTGATAGACCGCTTGCCTACTCTGGCCTCCTTGGTTAGAGATTATATTTCAATCTAACGGGGTGTGGAATCAAGCCGCCCCATACCGGCGTGTGGTGGGTATGCGAAAATATCTCACTAGGTAGACGGTCTATGAACCAGGTCCTTATGGGAGGCGAGTATCTCTCTGCAAGAACCCCTCACGGCGATTAATTCCCGATGTGGTATTTAGGCTCTACCAGACTACCACCACTCACCTCTTTTGTTGGTTAAGGTTCATTAGGCGATCTCATGTAAGCCCTTAATTATAACGTATGAGCGTAGATAACGTGGATGAGTACGTCATCCGGCTTAGCTCCATAGCTACGTTATCGGGGCTCATACCACTATTCACTAATCGATTATCATAGGTGAGCATCATGTCTATTATGGTATGCTTTCCACATCTCATCAATCAAGCGGGCACCTAGCCCCTTAATAATATCGAGCACTCGGCTCCTCAATAGCATTAGGCACCACGACCATTCATAAACATTGAGCACTTTCGGCTCATCATAAACATCAAGCATACATACGGTTGTTGGTGTTTCTTAGCGTAAAGGAAATAGTCATAGCGCGACGGAAATACCGTTGTAGCACTTCACCCGGAAGTGTTCGGGGTATCGATTTCCACGAGGAGCGGGTGTTAAGTCAGGCTCGACTAGCTACCGGGAGGAAGATGGAAAGGGTAAAGCGGGTAGTGAGTTTCTACTACAGCGGATTATCCTAAAGCCAAATTACTTCTTTTCTTATACGTTCACGTAGCCACCGGCTCTCCCCGGTTGCGAGAAGGGTCCGCCTCCGGACTACCGCACAACCGGACGTGGAGGAATACTAAGGTCGAAACGGGGCTGTCACCACCGCCTACCTACCACTACCACGTGGACTGATTGGTAAACGAGGGTGGCGTGTAGTTTAGACACCACGTCTACACTACTTATCACGTACTCTAGCGTTGGCCGGGAGCATCCGTCTTCATCGGGGAGTCCTCTACTAGAGCATCTACCGTTATGGTAAACAACGAACCGGTGAGCGTATAATTAAAGTAATAATTTAAACTCAAAGATAATTGTTGTAGATAGAAAACGGATCTCTTACTCAAACCCAAGTAGGATGATCCGTAGAGGTACAAGTGCGGGAGACGGGAGCCGACAAGTTTGGAACTCCGTGCGCACAGGCGGAGAGGGGTCGCTACTCCTCTTCTCCACACTTCCTCCTCTCTCACTCCCTTCTACTTCTAACTTGGCTCCTTTCCTCTACTCCAATGTGTACTAAATGTGATGGAGTGGAGTGTGTGAGTGAATGGAGTGTAATGATGTGTATGATGATCAATGTGATGCTTCATGATGAGGGGTGCCTCTCTTTATATAGTGGAGAGGAGGAGGGAATGGAGGGCCCCTTGCTTCGAGCTGTTCTTGGCGGGAACGAAAATTTGCACCGCATGCAACCGCCCGCTTGAAAGTCGCTCCGAACCGCCGGAGAAAGGGCGGGAACATCCGCCGAAAATCTGCGCCGGCCGCCGCGCGGTGGGCGGCCGGCCTAAGTTTGGCCCGGCTTGAGCCGGGCTTTCGCGTGCCGCCTTTTGGTCCACTTTGTTTCAGCATCCACGTAGGTGCGTTGGCCCGTTTTTCGCTCGATTTCGGTCCGTTGGCCTTCCCTTTGACAAGGCGCAATCGGTTTTGCGCTTTCTTTGTTGATTGGCGTATTTGTACTAGTTTCCACTTTTGTTCCTACAAAATATGTTTTTGACAATACAAGTGGAACTAGGTTAGAAATAAATGCATATGCACCATGAGATTGCTTATTTCCCTTGGAATGAACACGAGTTGGCGGTATAAAATGCTTGATAATGGCCGCCAACAACAGCTCATCATCATCTCATACATCATTGCATACGATAATAGTCCATGACCTCGAGATCTTATCATCATCATCGTTATCTCATTACTTAATTAAGGTCATGATTAGGGGGTAAGGACTTGCACGGGAGGTTCTTACGAATCGGCACGGCGTCGAGCGTCTCTAGCTTACTGCGGACGGGGAAACTCCTAATCGAGTCGTCGAATCTACTTTTTACGGCGATAAACCCTAGCTAAACTATAACATGAAAAACAAACATAGAACATTATGGTGGCAACAGGTTAGATGCATAGTCCTGGATTTTTTAGATGAATTATGTAAGTCGTTTCAATGCGAAATGGAGTTAGTATGCATGAGATATGAATTATACAATATTAATCCCTAATTAATTCATTAGGGTAATATTATATAATAATTTTATCATGTAATATTATTGGAACTAATTACATGATAAAATTCTATAATTCAAATGATGAATTTACAAATTTTCTAGAGATTTTTTTTTCGACACGAGAAATAGTACTTATACATTGCATTGTACATTAAGCGGGTGTACCACGGCAATTTCCTACGCGTGTACCCGGCTCTACGTCCACGTCGCGTGCGGTGGCGATTGGGCCCCTTGGATGCCCGTGGGCTGGCGTAGTGACACCGTGGGTCGTGGGTCCGTCCTCGTGGTTTCGTGTCGGGCCGTTGACCCGGCGTGCCACCGGCGGCCTTCCAGCGGCTCGCCCCTAATAAAGTAGCGGTGGGGAGGGCGGCGTCTTGAAGGGGTCGCTCCCGTCGGTATGTCATCGGCGGCGCCTCGCCGAGTCCGGCCGAATCGGCGCGGACCTTACGTACTTCGCCGCCCGAGGCTTCGGTGGCCTCCCGTCGTCACCCCAATCCGTTGGTGGGCGCCGGGGTAGCGAGAGGTCTTTTCCCCACGGCGGTGGCGCACGAAAGCGGTGCTTCTACTGTGCAAGGCGCAAGATGATGTCACGGTATGACAAGGAGCGGAAAGGAGAGGAAACGAACAAGTGGAGCTAGAGGGAACTCACGGCTCATTAAGCTTCGGACCCATGGTGGCGCAATCGCGAACGGGCCAACCCCTAGCCGATGGCGGCGACGGAGCTCAGTTGGGGAGAGAAATGGCGTAGTGTGTAGAGGAGGTGGAGAGGGGAGGACTGGAGGGGAGCACCTTGCTTTCCAAGCTGCGGCGGAGCTCGTGGGGAAAGGGCGAGTCCGTTCGTCTTTGTCGGAGGGTATTTATAGGGTGCCGATCGGCGGCGTCGCTGAGAGAGATATTTCCTCCTTGCATGGCGATCTTTTCCGACCGCACCTCCCTTTGTTCGTGGACTGCGGCTGGTGCCTCGCTAGCTAGGACGCGTTGTGCTCAACTCCGGTGAGTTGGCTTGGCCGTCGAAGTCGCGTAGTCTTTTTGGCGGGTGTGGTGCCCGCCATGGCGGCAACGTAGGGGCTCGGTCTCTTGACGTCCCTTCGGGACGTTTATCCTGGCTCCTATGCGTAGACTCCAGCTGGAAGTCCTTTCGTCCTCGTGTAGCGTGTGTGCACCTCGTGCTTCTTCGGCTGTCCCATCCGGGCGGCGGGCCGGGAAATGTCTGTACGGTAAGCGCCGGGTCTGCTTGCGTTGAGCTTCAGCGCATGCTCGTTGAATCTCACTTTGGGGAGATCGAGGCCGGTGGCTTTGCCCGGCCGGGCTCACGATGCTGCCCATCGTCTCATCTTGTCGGGTCTGTCGGAGACGCGCGGTGAGGTCGCGTGCGTCTTTCGGCGTGGAAGATCCCCGCTATGCGCGGGCTCTATGGCGGCTGGGCGACGTGATGACTCCATGGTGAGGTCAGCTCAAGCCTTTGCTGTGGTGGTCGTCAGGTTTCCTCGATTTGACAGGATGGGAGGCTCGGTGGGGTCGCCTTTATCCACGTCGGTCGCGGGGCCGTGGTGTCGCGTGCAGCGTCGGGATGAGGGGAGGAAGGGGCGATCTTTGGGCGCTCGCCCCACACGTTCTTTGGGCTCGCTTCGGTTGGGCTTGGCTGCGGCGGCCGAGCTGGGCCTCGTCGATCACGCGGAGGCAGGTGGGCCGGCCTGTTTTGCACGGGCGAGAGGAAGGAAGAGAAGGGCGCTGCTGGGGGAGTGGAGGGAAGTGAGCCCGTGAACTCCTTCCTATTTTCTTTTCCTTCTCCCATTTTCCCTTTTCTTTTCTTCCTTCACTTTTATTCTTTCTCTCCCTATTTCCCATCATCCCATGTGTGTGACACATATATTATGAATTTTTATACAAGCACAACTATATTCCCATGGCTGTTGTAGTTGAGAATATTTATTTATGGTGCTCATAAAATTATTCATATATTTTGGTACACACGTGTGTCGATATTTATTATTCCCAGAGAAAATTCGTAATTCAATCTCACGCATTTACTTCCATAACCAAATCTAGAACTTACCTTGCATCCTTGGTCACCATAAAACTCAACAAGCAACAATCAAGGTTTCCTATTTTCTAGATGGTGAGAGTTTGAATGCAGGTTTTTGAAAACGAGGGTTTCGTTTTGGCGGAAAATAAATCAAGTTTTAGTTGAAACTTCGAAAAGTTCAAATTTTTAGTGAATTTTAAAATGATGCAAAAACACGGGTGTTACACTTCGGCACCCAAAGCCGATAAAACCAGTTTAGGAGATTCGTTTTTCTATAATGTGCGAGGAAAGCATATCGCTTTGAGATTGCAATGAGAGAAAAAGAATTAGAAAGTGCTAGAGAGTCTTTGGTTCTATGGTTCAAAAACCTATTCAGGTGACTTGCGGGAAGACACGTTCCATGGCTGAAATCTTAGAAGAAAATAATCCGGCCCGTCTTAATTCGACGAGCAAGCCGATTCGCTATTGGAAAAAATGTCATAATCGGGCGAGCCTAGAGAGCCTAAGAAGAAAAGGCAAAATTCAGATCGTGAGGTGGTGCTAGAAAGATCTAATGACAATGGGGAAAGCCTCAAGATCACCATCAAGTCTTACGGGCTCGGCGGCAAGCTCAAAGTCCCATTCATAGCGAGAGGTCAACCACTAGTGTCATCATCCAAAAGGATTGCTGGAAACAATTCTAAAAAGTTGGCCAAAACAATTTTAGAACTAATGGATAGAAAAAATCAGCAAGACCGATTGCTCAAATCGGTCAAGCTATTCATAAGCAAAAAGTGCAGCACACACATAAAGGTGGAGTATTGGTTCCTCGCCCATTAATGTGTCAAGATCTTCACCAAAAAGAGGGTGTGTGCTAGTGAAACTTCGCAATGGTCAGCATTACTTACCTCGTAGCGATTGAGCCATAGCCAATCGTGCCGATAAGAAAAAGAACCAACCGAGTCGGCCAGGTCAACTACCTTACTTGAGATGGCTAAGCCGACCCCAGAGGCGACCCGAGCTGGCTAAGGTTCTTTGCCATTGAGCATGAATCGGCATTGGCGACTTCCGAGTCGGCTAAGTCGATTCCTATTGTTGTAGATTTTTCCACAGGCCATCAGGAAGTTTCGCCACTACTATGATGGGCGTTGAGATGCAAGAAGAGCCTGAGGAGGAAATTAGTGGCGTTAGAGAGCACACAAACTCTTTCTAAAGGTATTGCCAACGGTGAGACCATCGAGAGAGAACCTTGGTTGCTACATTTTTTCGCCACTAAGGTACAAGATTGCATCGGCCTACATGTTGTCTTCAATTGGAAGGCCGATGATAATGTTTTGTCGAAGTTAAAGCTCTTCCCAATGCTTAATGTGAATTATACATATATGTGGATTGCTTTACTTATTTTAAATTCAATTCATACTTGGTCCCGAATGAGATATAAGTTTTGCAATTACTTGGGTTTCATGATTCGATTAAGATTGAAGAACATTGCTCATGCCGATGTTTGTTCTACATTTAATTCTATAATATCGGCATGAAAGATAATTGTAAAGGTGTGGCGAATGTATTAATGTCAAATTTAATCTCTTCGTTTGCCAAACGGGGCCGATTCTACAAGAAAATCGGCTTACAAATTTAATGCTCACCTTTGGTTACGCGTTGTGATCATGTTTTTAGTATATTGCAGGAAAATATATTTATTAGGATTATTGATCACAATGCTTTGCCATCAACTCAGAACTTGGAAGAGTTTACATATTGCAAATGGTGTAATTCATTTAATCATAACACTCGTACGTGCAATATGTTTCGTCATAAGATCCAATCGGACATTGATAATGGCGATTCAGATTTCCTACGAAACTTCGACATATGAACCGATTAGATTCAATCGGTTTTGATGGCAAACAGGTTTCGAATCGGCTTGCACTACTAGCCGATTCACTTGAAGCTCAAGGCTCCAACGCTCAAGAGAGAGATGGAGAATCCTCAAGTGAAGACAAAATTGTTGTCCCCGAATTTCAAATTGAAGATGTTTGAAGGATGACAATGTTACCCCAATATTAGAAGACATTGGGGGCAAATAAAATCTCTCCATCTCCACCAAAAGCCGATTGATTCCATTGAGCAAGGGAAATCGGTGGAGGTCCTTCTTTGGAGCCTATCCATGAAGATGAAGGAAAGGAGGATGCTCATAAAGCTAGTGGAGGCAAGGAGCATGACAAGAAAAAGGCAAAAGAAGACCGAAGCTTAGCTTGAAGAACTTCTAGCTAAATATACAAAGATAGGGAAGCGAATCGATTAAAGAAAATCCAAGCATCAAAGTTGCCTCCAAAGCATAAGCCTCAAAAACAACATTGGAAAAGGAAGATGAATGTTCCATCATATTTCGAGCCACAACATGAGTATGCAGCTCGAAACGCTTGAAAGAGTCATCATCTTACAAAGACCGATTTGATCAAAATCGGTGCGGAGTAATGCCAAAAAGAGAAGGTGGTAAAGCAAGTTTACAGCGTGAAGCATGATGGACGGAAAAAGAAAAATTCAGATCTGAATGTCACCATTGAAAAGCCGATTACATTGTTGAAAAATCTGGCTATTAAAGGTAAACAAGTTGAAAATTCATCTATTAATATTATGCGTACCAAATCTAAACAAAGGAAGGTAAAAGTACCTAAGACCAAGAGAGAATTGCTGCTGTCCAAAACAAGAATAAAACCGTCACGCTCAATCGGTTTTACCAAGATGGCGAGGAAAAGAAATTGCGAAGCTCAGCGGAGAAGCTAAAAGAAAGGGGCTTAGCATGGGTTCCAAAAAAAGAAGCATTGAAGTTCAAAAGGGTGATGATCAAGCAAAGCGGTGCAACAAAAACAAAAGATAGAAGGAAAAGATTCAAGACCACGATTGCCAAGTTGGAGGTTTGCACCAAATTATTAAAATCATTGGTCATGGCATCATCCATTTTCTGCACTGTGCATATGTGGAATTCACCTCATGGTATGCATGGTTATCCCTCATATTCTTATGTTGATCCTTGGTATGGGTCTTTACATTATGGAGGGTCGCCGGATTATTACTCATATCAATGACCAAGAGCCGAAATATTTTATTTCGGTCATACATACTCGTGTGCGTGAATTCGCATGGCTGATACTTTGTTATCGCCCTGAGCATGCGATAAAGCCGATGAATGTTTACAACCATCGTGCTATATGAAAAGCCCCCTAGGGAATTTTATTTCAATGATTTAAGGCCGGGGGGACAAGAAGAAGATCACTTGCACGTGAAAGAGCAAACTTGCTTGCTCAACGAGGCATCCGGCTTTGAGGTAAGTCTAAATATTTTCATTTACAACATTTGCGAGAAGCATGAAAGTTTGTTTGTTCAGATTCTAGTGAAAATTCGGTTCAACCAAAACTAATTGGACAAACCGATATTACTTGTGATTTGGGACAGCAAAGAAAACTTCTTTTAAATTGGTCTATTTCTGTTTTAGACAATGGTAGTACCGATTTGGAAGATTGGAGAACTCCTCTCTTGTCTTTTGGCGGGATCCTAGTGCTAAAGTTGACAAGAATGTTCGGGCGACTTGCTTTCAAGTATACATTGCATAATGGAGAGCTATATCGAAGGACCACCGAAGATTTGTCGCTAAAAGTGCTTAGGGACCGATCAAGCAAGAGTGGCAATGGGAGAAGTACATGAAGGCATTTGTGGTACGCATCAATCGGCTCCAAAGATGAAGTGGCTACTAAGGAGGGCTGGTTTTATTGGCCTACTATGATGGCCGATTGTTTTCGTTACTACAAAGGATGTGAAGAGTGTCAACGGTTTGGAAATATTCAGCTAGTGCCGGCTGCTATGCTTCATCCTATCATCAAACCGTGGCCTTTCCGCGGTTGGGGTTTGGATTTCATTGGTCAGATTCATCCTCCATCTTCGAAGGGGCATAAAGTTCGTCTTGGTTGCTACCGACTACTTCACTAAATAGTCTAAAGCAGTTCCATTGAAGAACATGACACACAAGGAGGTAATTGAGTTCATCACCGAGCACATTATTCATAGATTCGCCATTCCTCAAACATTAACTACGGATCAAGGAACGTCATTTATGGCAAAGGAGGTAAAGGATTTTGCCAAATCATATAAGATTAAGATGCTCAATTCATCTCCATATTATGCTCAAGCCAATGGTTAAGCGGAATCCACTAACAAGACTTTGATCAAGCTTATCAAGAAAAAGATAGATGAACATCCAAGAAGGTGGCATGAAGTCTTGTCAGAAGCTTTGTGGGCTCATCGTATATCAAGACATGGTGCAACTAAAGTTACTCCTTATGAGCTGGTGTATGGTCAAGAGTCGGTGTTACCCGTCGAGGTAAATTTGGATGCATATAGATTTGCTAAGCAAAATGATCTATCTCCTACTATGAATCATGATTTGATGATGGACAACATCGATGAGGTGACCGAGCAAGAGAATACAAGCTCTAAAGGAAATAGAGAAAGATAAAGCCCGTGTTGCAAGAGACTACAACAAGAAAGTCAAGAGCAAATCGTTCCAAATCGGTGATTTAGTTTGGCAAACTATATTACCGATAGGGTCGAAAAGAGCAATCAATTTGGCAATTGGTCACCTAATTGGAAGGGTCCTTTCAAAGTGGTCAAAGTAGTATTTGGGAATTCCTATGTGCTTAAGTCAACAAGTGGAGAACGCCAAGCAAAGGCAATTAACGGGAGGTATTTAGAAAAATATTTCCCTAGTGTTCGGCAAGAGGCCTAGTGCTCTCCAAACAATGGCCAATGCATGCATCGCCCTTAGAACAAAAATGGCGATACATAGTATCGCCCTTAGCCACCGGACAACCGTCACGATGGGCATTCGTGTTGTTTGGTTTTCTTTGTCTTGTTTTCAGGTTCGTGCACCTCTCGCCTGAAAATAGGGGGGACATATGTTGACACTCAAAATTGGCTTGGACTAAGGCACCATAAAATTCGGACTTTCAAAAGCGGGCTTCTCGGAAGTGACCGGGGACGGCGGCCGGAGCGTCCGGTCAACCATCTACATGTCCGGTCAAAAGGCATGTTTCGAGCTTTACGGAAGTGACCGGACGCTGGCGGCCGGCGCGTCCGGTCATTGTTCGCAGCGTCCGGTCGGGCGTCCGGTCGGCCCGGCGTTCTCGGCGCGATTTGAGCTCTCGGAATCGGCCGGGCGCTAGTGGCCGGAGCGTCCGGTCGACCGATCCAGCGTCCGGTCGGCCCGCGACGAGCTGTGTCCGTACACGATCTGAACTGATTGTTTCCTAAATCGTGTTTTGGTCGGTTTTGGAGTTTGGAAACATCCAAGGACGGTTTCCTTAAAGGATAAGACCACCCTCCTCTATATAATAAAGAGGTTCATGGCGATTTGATCCCATCTACATCCAATCGACAAATCAATCTACTACCGTCTTGCTTGTAGGTCATCTTCCTCTCCTTCTTCTTCGCCGCCCGATGCCATGAGCGGAATATCGGCGACAACAACGCCCTAGAGCGGTCAGGCCGGCTAGGGCAGCCCATAGCTGCTGCGCGCCCTAACGGGGTCCGTCCCGGCGTCGCGGGGTTTCGGAGTTTCAAGAGACTTCGCCGGCGTGTCTTGCGTATCGCTCCCGGCGAGGCTCCTCCGACGACGTGTCTTGCGTATCGCTCATCGTTGGAGGCACACGGTCCAGGTGTGGATATCCCTAGGCGTTTGCCGATTCCGATTTCGGCTTGCCCCACGTGAAGCGATCTAGCTCTTTATTTGGTGTGTTACGGTTTTTATCGTCAACAAATTCCAATTCCCACCCCTAAATATCTACATCCAAACGCTACCTAAGGTTCTTGCCCTGCTGCTAGCCTCTTCCCAAGTTACGGTGTATCAGGCTGCGACATTTTTTTTAGAATTATAGGGCATAGCCCCGTCTATTATCCATGGTCAATAGACCAATCAAAACAGTTTTACAGCGCCGACAAATGAGGGTATCTCATCTGAAACGTTTAAGCGTTTTCCAAAATAAAGTGGTTGTGTGTACTGCGTGGCCTCCCTCCGGACCATGTGGTTTGGTTGGCTCCATTCCATATAATAAAGTGTGATATTTGGTTTGTTAATTGAGTTCCTTTTGTGCGCTGCATGTTTGCCATCATCTCACCGAATGGCCCAAGTGACAAGGTCAGATGTTTTATACATCTCTGGCATGCATCGATGGTGGCTAGCAGCCAAGCACCCAGAAACGAAGCGCGAGAGCGGGGCTTAATAATAGTGGGCTAGAAGCAATAGATATAACAAAGAATAGAAATGATAATATCAATTCAAAATGCTCAAGCAATACATAGAAATAGAGGCCATCCCATACTTCCATACCATCTTGATGGTCGTCTTTAATTCTACATTAAAATTTAAAATATGGCATAGTTGTTGAAGAACCGAGATAACATTATGAATTGAAACAAACAAATATAATAAGTACCATTCATTTCTTGGGCCATGGGAGGGCAAATCTAACATTCGGATTTTAAAACTTCACAGTGCTTTAGAATTTTTTCATCTTGAACAGATGCATATTAAAGTCAAGCCGTGGTATTTAATTTTTTTCTCTGTTCTCAAACCGGCTTTCTTTCATTCCAGCACTACTCTTCAACGCATGTCTTAGTAAAATATCTTTCCACCCTTGCTAACCTTGTACGCCATACGATATATCAATGAAATATTGGACATCCGGAAAACCATTGTGCCTGTCAAGGAAACAAGGTATGTCCTGCTCCTGAAGCTAAGGCGCCTGCTTGCTGGTGACACTGAATCAAGTGCAACGAGTAATGGCATAGGCATAACCAATAGGAAGCAGAAGTCAGTATGCTCATGTGTCAGTATCCCATACAAGATTGACAAAGTGGAAAACCTGGAGGTGTTGTCTAATGTCATGGCTTCGTCACATTGAAATGAGTTGAAGGACATTAGTAAGTTATGGCAGCTGAGGAAGCTCGGTGTAGTTATCAATGATAATGACAAACACCTCTTCAATTTGCTTCAAGCCATTGGGGACTCAGAACCAAGGTTACTACCAGACAGTATTTACATCCGCTTGGTACAACCACCAAAACTCCTCGACAGTGTAAGCATCAACGGACACACAAATAGGGTGTGGATTCTCTCATTATTGGGCAAATGTAGTAGTGAACTTGCCAAGGTGGTTCTGAGTGGCACCATGTTGGAGCAGAGAAACCTTAAGGTGCTTGACTCCCTTCCCAAGTTACACTGCATCAGGCTCCGTCATTTTGCATACAATGAACCTCAGCTCATCTTCAAGAAGGAAGAATTTGAACATCTGAAATGCTTACTTATCGATGGACCCAATATGACTGATATCAACTTTGTTGAGGGAGAACCTGTTGCACTTGAGAAGATTGTTTTGTCCTCCACCAACATAAAAGTATCTTTATGGTGTCGGTCACCTTCAAAGCTAAAGGAGCTCGAATTGAAAGGCAATGAATTATTTGAATCATTCTCTGACGGAGAAGCAGCTGCGCAGAAAACTACTGTACCTGTATCAGCTCCTGAAGATAGAGCAGTTCCTCAGAAAAACACTCAACTTGTTTCACTTCCTGGTGATGGAGCAGTTCATCAGAAAAACACTCCTGTTTCACCTCCTGATGACGGAGAAGCTTCTAAGAAAAATACTTAATCTGTTCAGCCTGCTGAAGATGGAGCGACTCCTCAGAAAAACACTGAACTTATTTCACCTTATGGAGAAGGAGCAGCTCCTCAAAAGAGCACTGGACTTGTTTCACAATCTGAAGATGGAGCAGCTCCGCAGAAAAATACTGGGAGAAATATCGTCTTCAAGAAGGAAGAATTCCAGCATCTCAAGTATTTTCATTTTGAGGACACAAGAATGATCAACATCATATTTGCAGATGGGGCAGCTCCTGAGCTTGAGAAGATCATCTTATCCATGGCCAGCAAAGAGTGCAAACTTACTGTGTCTTGTAGCCTTCCAAAATTGAGGGAGATCCAGGCCCTTCCAAAATTGAGGGAGATCGAAGTGAAAGGTGACAAGTCAATCTTCCTTTCTCTCTGATACCTTACTCAACAAAGGTGATGCTCTATATAAACACCTTTCGGAGAAACCAAGCATGTGCTGCCTAGTGCTCCTTGACAATTCTTATGCTTAAAGCCAGCTTAGCTTCGACAAACATGAGTTCCGTAAGCTAAACATTCTTATTATCAAGTGCTCTAAGATAAGAAACATCAACTTCAACAGCGAATCTTGTCCTGACCGCGAGAAGATCATCTGGTTCTACAATGACTATGCTACTGAAAATGAAATCCAAATCTCTGGCATGGACAATATTGGGAAATTGAAGGAGCTTGAGCTGAATGGTAACTATGTCCCTCGTCAGTTGGAGAAAGACATCAAAGCACACAAAAACAAGCCTGTTCTCAGATATGAAGAACCACAGCATAAGGAGGACAAAGCACATGGAAATGAACAGGATGATGTGCCATGCTTTCCACATTTCACCACCAGCTATTTCTCCAAGAAGAAGGATCAGCACTAGCTGATCGAGGATGCCAAGGTTTCCATTATGCTTCCATCATCGTTGGCTTTGTGTGTTCTTATCTCTGTTATGTGTGAGTGTTTGTGTTTACTTATTCTCATGTCAGTGGTGTGACTCCACATCACTGCATCAGCTGCACATGCCATCTGAGTGCACGTGCCTGTGTGTGTGTGTGTGTGTCTGTGATTGAAGTGTGGAGCAAGATGCAGCTTCGAAGCTGTGACTGTGCTCATGTGTATCCATTTGGATTTTCCTGATCGTCGTTTACTTGGAAGCAGAGGCACACATGCTGATGCTTGCCTGCCTGGAGCAGTTGCCTCTGTATTGTGTGAGCATACGGGCCTTTGTTGCCCATGCATGCTCATGGATTTGGTTGTGTGTACTGTGTGGCCTCCCTCCGGACCATGTGGTGTGGCTTGCTCCATCCATATAATAAGTGTGATATTTGGCTTCTTAATTGAGTTCCTTTTGTGCATTGCATGTTTACTATCATCTCACCGAATGGGCCAAGTAACAGGGCTGGATGTTTCATACATCTATGGTGCGCATTGATGGTGTCTGGGAGTGTGGCGGACCCAGAAACCAAGCAAGGGGTTCTAGATAATAGTGGGCTGGAACCCGTTCTAGCGGTCCACTAATAATAGATATAACAAAGACTAGAGATGACAATATCAATTCAAAATGCTCAAGTAATATGTACAAATAGAGACCATCCGAAGATCATACATGTCCTCAAAATTTCACACCATCTTGATCGTCATTTTTAATTCTACATTAAAATTTTAAATGTGTCATATGATTCTTGAAAAAACAAGATAGCACTACTAATTGAAATAAACAAATACAATAGGCAACATTCATTTATTGGGTCATCGCAGAGCAAATTTAACATATGGGTTTTTAAGACTTGTGAGTGCTTTAGAATTTTTTTCATCTTCAACAGATGCATATTAAGCTCAAGCTGTGGTCCTTTTTTTCTTAACTCGGCTCTCTTTAGTTCCAGCACTACTCTTCGAAGCATCATTCTTACTAAAATTCCTTTCCATCCTTCCTAGATTTCTATACCTATGACATGATTGAAACATTGCAAATTGGAATGTGAGTATCAGGATCTAGTAAACTAATCATTCGAAAATTGAAATTTGACAGCTAGACCCTAATCCCATATACATACTGTTCTGTATTCTCAGATCTAACAGAGTAGAGCAGGGGCGGTGCCGTGCGCTGGTGAGTGGCCATGCCTCTGCCCTCCCCTCGACTTGTGGGAGCGGAGCCTGCCACTCTGTCTGGGCCCGATGTGTGTGTGTGTGTGTGGGGGTGGAGCGCAGGCTGAGGGAGCCGGTTGCTGAGCGGGCGACCAGCCACCTGCGGCAGGGGCGCCGCCGCCGGGTAGGGCAGCAGTCTGCAGAAGGGGCTGCCACGGCCGGCGGGCGTGTTGAGCTGGAGGTCTGAGCTGCAGCCCCCAGCCCAGGGCCACGTCCGCCCACACTGTCTGGTCATTTTCACACAGCAGAAAAAAGAAAAGATGAGACTTGAAAGAAATGAGTAGTTATCTGTTTCCTTTTTTTTCTTCTTACATGTTATATTGTACTTGGTATATATTTTTTTTCGAATACGCAAAAGGTTTGCGCATCTTTTATATTAAGCAGAGAAACGGTGAAGTTTACAACGACGCCACGAATGACGCACTAGGGGGAAGCGAGTTGTACAATCAGTTCAGCCCTCCCTAGCGGAAGGAGATTAAGACGCTATTACTTGCTAATCGAACTACCTAGTCGCCACCAGCGATCGGCGCGTCGGCTAGCGCGGGCGCCTCAACCGCATCGGCCTCTCTCCTGTGAGGATACTGGTATATATAAATTCAAGACATTGAAAGTGTTTGTCGGTTCCTTTAACGCAATGTTCATGTATGTGATTTACATAACGAATCTCCTGTAGCATGGAACTACCTGAAACATCGCATGATTTTGAAAAGCATTTGCATGGATCTGTCACAGTATGGTCCCAGCATAAGTCTAGCATGGTGATGTTTTGCATGGCCTGCACATCATGCTGAAACCCGGGTTTTGCATGCGCATGGTCCCAGCATTAGCTGAAAACTAAAGGCATAAACCATCATGCTGTTACTTCCTACGACATCACGCCATGTATGTAAAGTCGGCCTAGCTGGGCTTGTAATAGCGTTGGCCCAATGAGTAGTCTGTGTGTGAGAGATTATTTGTCTTCTGGGATTTGTGCCTGTTGCCAACCTAAGGTTAAGAAGAAACCTGAACTCATGGCAATGGACATCATGGGTTTGGCATTCATTAGCTGAAAACTAGACCAAGGAAAATTCTTGACAGCCAAAAACCGTCAGGAATGGGCCACAAACCGCGTGTGGGGTGAAAAGAAGATCTCGTCGGTTTACAGCCGATAGGAAAGCATGTTTCCTGTTGGATTTCTCCAACCATCAAGTTATGTTTCGGTTCCTGTCGGTTTATATTTTCCTGACAGTTATTTAAGGGCTGACAGGAGTTCCTTGTTAGTTTCTTGTCGGTTTCTGCAGTCCGATAGATTTTTTTAGATAATGTCCAGTCCGATAGATGTGTATTGCAGTTCTTGTCGGTTTTCCAAATATCGACAGGAAAAAACAAAAGCCGTCAGAGGAATTTTCCTCTCTCTGGTAGCGAGAGCATGACCATCATGATATTATTTCCTACAATACATAGTTCGGAGCATCGATCACTACGGGGAGACAGCTGCTTTGCTATTTTACAATCGGTAAATTTTTTCACAGCAAAGGGCTCTTTGCGAAAGTGTCTTTTGTCGAAAAACACTTTGCAAAGAAAAAAAAAAAAAAAAAAATAGCAAAATTTTTTCCCCGGGGAGGCCCCCACCAGCCACCCTATTGCTTTCACACTCTACCGGATTTTTTTCACTAAACTTGCAAGTGCGGGACTTGAACCCGTGACCTCCCGCACGTGTGTATTCCTTCTCTACCACTGCACTACTTCATCACTTGTGTTTAGATTCCATTTCCATTTCTTAAATATTGTACTAAATCGAGTGTAAATTGCTTGTTTGAGGCTGTAAACGAATTCAAATAAAAAGTTGTCAACTACAAAGTTTCATAACTTTTCGAGATCTATAATTTTCATTTAGGAAGTTTTTCCATTTGAGGTTATTTGAAAAGTTCGAATTTCAAATCTGAGAGATTGACGTAGTTTTGCATGATAAAGATGATTTCAAATAAAAAGTTATCAACTACAAAGTTTCATAACTTTTCGAGATCTACAATTTTCATTTAGGAAGATTTTCCATCCAAGATCGTTTGAAAATTTTCCATCCAGGGACTTCCTCTCACCATTTTGGATCATCTACAGGAACTCCTTGGAGACAAGATGCATCCTGGGGACATGGAAATTTTGATGAGCATCAAGGGCAAGAATATGAAAAACTAGCAACATACAGAGAGGACGCATGTCTTTCTCTGCACAAGGCTACCATGATCAGAGTTTCCCAGGACCATTCCCATTTCATCACCGGCCACCACCACATCCAATTCACTTTGCACCATCACAGCATGAGTACTACCAGCCATATCCACCACCACAGCACCATCAGCCACCAACTGGAGAAGATGTAGGTGAGATACTCACTGGTTTTGGTGTTCGTATTGGTAATCTTGAGACAGGACAACAAGAACTGCGTAGCACTCTCCATCAACAAGAAGAATTTCAGCACCAGGAATATGAAGAAAATCAAAGGTATCACCAGCAGAACCAATCAAATTGGATGTATTTGTTTGCGAACATGCACATTCAACCACCGCCACCACCTCAGTGATTTCATCAGCTAGCTTGGGAGAGGACCCCCATTATCAGGTAAGTTTTCTTTACTTATTTTACTTTTTATACAAGATTGTTTATTTTCCTACATCTTATAAGAAAAACCATAAAAATGTGAAAAACCAGAAAACCCAATAAAAATTAGTTTGTAGATTTTAATTTCTGCATGATTAAATGAAAACCTAAAAAAACAGAGTGTGTATATAAGTTTGCTTTAATAATTTGCTTTCTAGTGTACTGTTTTTGTTTTTAAGAGTTGAATAAATATGTAGAATCTGAAGATATAAAAAAAAAATGCTCAAGTTATAATTCCTTTCAAATGCCTAGTATTTAAATTTGAATTCTTTTTACGGGTTGCATGAAATTAATTTGACATGAAGATTTGCTCTACACTTTAAAACCCGTGGGATGCATATGCTTGATCCAGATCTAGGTCATTGACGGATATGTGATATAAGATATTTTGAGCTGCTATTTATCTTATTCTAAGTGAAACTAGATTTCGGAGATTTATATTTTAAAAAATTTTAAAAATTTACATGATGAGATTCTATATGACGAGTTTGAATTCCTATCAGAGCCAAAATGAATATATATTTAGTATAGAAAAACTTTCCACTCTTATGCTATTTGTATTTCATTGAGTTTAGTCAAGCTTTGTTGTATGCCATATGAGAGGTTTGTCACACTCTTAAAATCAAGATCACGTACACTCCACATATATATTCTTATGCTACTCCTACACTAGGAGTGCACATCCAAATATTTTCCATCTTAGCCACCCAAAAATGTTATTCTCCTACCTTTGGGAGAAAACACCAAAAATATTCCATTTATAGGTTTCTGTCAATAAATGCTCCAAAGTTTTTATTGCTCTCTCCCAATTATCATTATTGTAAAAGAAGCATGGGGCTATGCAAAAGAAGTATGGAAAGAGAGTTAAAAAAAATGGACAAGTGTCCTCCATGAAAACAATGGGTACTTAGATGCCGCGTCTCTAAAAAAAAAGATAGCCCATGTTTTCTTATATTTCGAAGTTCAAAATAAGCGAGACAAGTATTCCTCAAAAGGAGCAAAGTAGAATTAGGTTAGCCATCATATATATATATATATATACATATATATTTACCTCATTCCACACACATGCACATCTTGATTTTTAAGGTTGACTTAACTCTCTAGATCCATTGTTTGACTTTATAATATATGTTTGCAAATATGCATCGTACATGCTTTTACCTCACCTATGAGCTCCACATATAAACTTTAGTTGCGGGATGAGAGAAAAGGCACAATATATCTTTGCCTTGTTCCAAAAATACCAAATACTTGAGAGAAAAGGCATAACACAATTATCGCCTTAGTGAGGATCCAAAAATACTACATATATGAGGGATTTGAGAGTGTCATGCAATGAATCTCTGTGTTTTATTTTAAACTTATAAAAAAACTCTGGAATGAAGGTTGAATGAAGAATTTGAGACATAGTGCTCACTTGATTGTTCTATCTTTCAATTACTCAAGATTTAAGTGGTTGCTAAAAACTCCATGGTTGAAAAAGATACATGAGTAAGTTTGAGAGTCAAATTAATGAATTATAATCCGAAGAAGAGATCTTGTTTAAATGCATATGTATTTTTGAGGAGTTATAAAATCTTTGAATCCCTTATATATTTTTGTTTTGCTAAGGGATTAGCAAAAAGATAAGCTTGGGGAGCTTGTTGATGATTATTGTGGTCTATTTTTAATCATCAACTTAGTGCATAAACATGATCAATCATAGCCTTATTAGGGGTTTCAACCGACAATTTCCACAAGTTTTGGTGAGTTTCTATTTTTCACAAGATTATCCGAATTACCTAAAAAGAGGAGGATTAAGAAGCAAATAAGATGAAACTTACCGAAGGGCTAATATACAAAATAGGGATCTAGAAGACACCGAAGACACCACGCACAAGACGGGCCCCACCTCGACAGTGGACTGCCGACCGGCCATAAGGGCACGGCCGGCCGGCCATCCACCCTCTCGCCATGTGTCCATCTTCTAGAAGATTCCTCCAACCGACGTATGGATTGCATCTACACCATTGATTAAGGTCGGTTTGATCCGAGGGCTGAGATTCATCCTCAAGGGCTATAAATAAAGAGGCGCACCACCCCCTAAAAGGAGAGAATTCATTATGAGGAAGTCATTTTGTAATCAATAGAATTGGAAGCTAGGGTTTCCAAAGATTAGAGGATTAGAGAGCTCTAGTTCTTCAAGGTTTATAGTTTAGACAATCTATTAGAGATTCAAGGAAGGGTTCGAGCAATGCTCGGGACTTTGATATGTTATTCTTGGAGATTCGGTAATATATTTATTTGAGTTCTCATTATGACTTTGCTTTATTTCATTACATTGCTCTTTATTCTGTTCTTAGTATATTATAGTTTGATATTTGATATAGTTCTAGTTAATGATGATTATATGCATATGATCGTGGACAACTTAGCTTTATTCTCGAGGGAGTCAAGTCGTAAGTCGTATGTAAGCATGGTGCTTGGATATGAGTTATTTGCGGATGCCATCTTTGTGCTGGGTCGCGGGGTAGTTCGTGGGGGTGACAACCCCATTGAGTCTTCTATAATCCTCCTCCCGTATCTAGAAAACGGTAGAACATGGTCGCATTGGAGAGTAATTTATCTTATAATGAAACCTCCTTAGTTGATGTTCCTTATGCTATATAATTCTGATTTAGCTATGCTATAGATGAGAGTATTTTTATCTGCTTATGCTTAGACTTAATGATTAGTAGTTACTTAGAGGTCTTTTACTCATAGAATTGTTATGATTGTCTTTACTACATTAGTTGAGTCTCTATATTTTCTATCTTTGAAATACCATTATTAGCTTATATTTATCATTTACCATTTATCATTTATTATTTATTTATATTGAGTTACCCTTGCTAATGTATTGGAATGATTGATTTATCATAAGTAAGTCATAGTTTTAATTAATTATAAGTCATATTAACATTTGTCTCATGGTCCTTCCTTTGGGAAAAAAAATAAATAACGATACCCCAGAATACTCTAGGTGAGATGCTACAATGGTATAGAGTTAATTATCGTGCGCTTGCGGATATTAATTTATGCATATGTTTATATTCTTAAGTAAGTGATGAGTTAATTTATACCAACATCATTTCTTAGTGTAGTTGCTGTTTAGTAATTGCGCTAAGAAATGTCAATAGCGCTCCTCGAAGGTCCGACAAAAAGAGAAGAAGAACAAAAGGTTGCAGTAAAGTCTAATGCAATAAACAAAAGGACCAGGCGAAAAGATTGCGAAATAAGCCACCACCTTCTCGCGTGACAAAGCGGCGCTCATTATGGCCATGTCATTGCCTCCCGAAGACCAGAACATGTTGAAAAACCTTTTGCTGCAAGCGTTGGCCTCGGCGGGAACTCTCCAATATTGGTCAACATCCGAAAGGTCAAGATGCTCCAAACGGTCGCATCCACTTTCGAAGAGACCCGGCGGTCATGGCCTTCAGAGCAGTCACCGCGGTGAAATCTCACCCTAGAGTCATGTGACTTTCTAGGGATGAAACCTCGCCGCGAAGCCACTTGATAAACGAGTCGGCACCATATTCGACCAGAAGTTGCGTATCACAACCGAGTCCATGGAGACAGCGGCGATATTGGGACGCAACTCTAGCCTTGTTCTTAAAAGAGGTTGTCTCGTGTATTTTCGTTTGGTGCACCTTAGCCAGCTCATCCTTAAGTTTCGCATGGCTAGCTTCCGCCGCCTTTCGGGCTTCCCTCTCATCGTTCTTTTTCTTACAGAGATTCTCAATCTCTTTCTCCAATTCTTCAATTCGGTGACCCTTCGCCACAACATCTTCTTCAATGCTCTTTCGTACAGCAGGCCTTGGTTCTGCAAACTCTAATCCAGGATTATAGACTATGAAATAAAAAATAGTTAAATCAAGTCATTTGAAGTGCGAAAAAGCTGAAACAAAGAGAAACATGCCTTTCGAACAAGAAGGCTTACATTGATCAAATGGTAATCAGAGGCCTTAGCAAGAGTGGCCGAATCCATGTCAAGGAGATTCCTCTCAATCTCCGAGCGAAAAAGAATGGCCGCAGAACTCTGAAAACTTGGCGGCGGTGGCGCTGCTAGCCGGAAGGAGCCCAACGTCACGGAAGTTGAATCTGCACGCCATTTGGGCATCCGACGGAACCCCTAGAGAACGAGCAATGCGATAGGATTCTTCTTTCTTGGAATCCTTTTCGCCAGAGGAGCTGGACCCCGAATAAAATCTCATCTCACCATAGTCCCCAGGTTTCGATTCAAGAATAAGGCGACCCGAAACCCAGAAGTTGTCTTTCTACCATGTCTTGTGTTAAGCGAATAGACTCTCGGTAGAATCGCTTCTTACCTCGGTTCGAGGCTACCACTTTGTCTTTCGCTGGGGGAAAGGGGCTTTCTCCTTACCGGCACCGCATTCGGTGGCTCGGCTCTCAGGCACCTTTCGCCCAGCCACAGATTTATGGTGTTTGGTGCCATCCTCCCGCACAGCGGCATCTTGGGCACGCCCACTCTTCTTCGCAGCCCCCTAGCGAAAGTAGGGAGATCGATGACGGACAAATCCTCATCAAAAGCAGTAGCAGCAGCAGCTGAGGCTTTTAGGGGCGCCATCGGACATGGAGGTGAATAAACCTTAAACAGGCAAAAGCAAGTAAGAATTCGAAAACAAAACAAAAACAGAAAGACATAAAAGGTCGAAATCAACAACTAAAATTTATGTAAATGCGAAATGGAGCCTACCATAAAAGGCAACTTACCCTATCACTAACACACTAACACTACTGTCACCAGCACGCTCGCTTAAGGAAAAACAAACTTTTCGAGTTTTCTTTAGGATAGGTTTCGTCATTTCACGGCCTATTTGAATGTCCATGGGCTCCTTAGCCTATCGCTTACTGGCAACCTGACGAACCTTTCCCGGTTTCTGTGACGAAGTCGGATTGCGCAGTTCTTCTTCATTCATGCCTTTATCAGCTAAAGAAGGACAGTCTTCATATGCTACGGCCATCAAATCGAAAACTCGGTTTAGACTTTTTTTTTCGAGCCGAGGCTGGTGATCTTGGCTTCTTGTTCCTTCCCAAGGCAAGGACCGTAGATCTTTTCGGCCTGGTTTTTGACGTAATTGATGAATATCTTGTCATTTCCAAAGGCACTCGGCCTTTCGCATTCGATGGTCGGGCCCTTGTACCCATTTAAATCCATGGGCGGACCCAGTGGGTAGTCCGGGTAGGCCACGGCCTACCCCGGAATTTGGCCCAAAACTTTTTAGTACTTCCAGACAGCCCATGAAAATTTGGCCCATGCTCCTCTCTCCCAGTCAAGACAGCGTGCGTCGAGCGGGAAGCCGTCTCCGCGACTCCGCTCCCTTTCCTCCCCGACGCTTCGCGAGTCAGGGCGCAGCCGTAGCGATGGAGGAGCCGATCCACGGAGCAGCCACGGCACCGCCCCCACCCCGCCCGGCCCGCCCCGCCGGTGGGCCGCCGTCTAGGCGCCCCGCGCGGCAACGCCAGCTACCTCGCTGTCGCCGTCGCCGTCGCCGTCCTACCCTGTCCGGATGGCGGACGGCGAGTCGGGGTAGCCCGACGCCCGCTGGCCGGCACCAGCTCGCCATTGCCCCCATCCCGCGGCGGCTGGGCCGCCCGCTCCTGCTCCTCTCCCTCCGTTCCGCCCGAGTCCTACTTCTCTCTTCCTTGTGAGTTCACTGCTTTTCCCCAAATGGCTAATTTCTTTATGCGAGTTAAGCCTTAGGGTTTTGTTTTTGGAGATTGGATTGGACTGTAAAGGCTTAGGGATTGTTAGATCTATCATCTATGAGTCTAGAATTGAATGAAATTTGCTGTGATTTTTCAGGAAGTTGAGGCATGAAGAAATCCAAATATAACATTTCTTTTTCACAAGCATGAGGCTTAACCCGGGCCTAAGGAAGAAGAACCGCCTCCAGCTACAGCTGCTGATGTTGATTCTCTTGAGCATGACCCGGGCCTAAGGAGTTCTATTTCAACCTTTGATGTCAATGAACAAGATTCTATCAGAGGAAGGAACATTTTAAAAGGCCCATGTCATCTTTATGCCTATAATTATCCATTTAGAAAAATCTGTGGTAAACATGAGTCTTCAACTTTACACGAGTTTGCTCAAGAGAAATACAGCTTATTTGTAAAAAACGGTACAAAAATTAATATTAGAAAAATAGCAGTGTAAAATTGATAATCTATTTGTGCAAGTATTGGACTTATTGATGTAAGTTTTGAACCTTTTAATTGTATTATCGCAATTTGGTTAATTTATAACCATTTTACCGAATTTTTTCTTTAAATTTTGTCGTATTGCACATGAAACTTTTTATTAGGACTACTCTTGTTTCAAATCCTGGGTCCGCCACTGTTTAAATCCACTACAAAGTGGCTTGCGTCCAATTGCTATGCAATCCTCAATCAGATCACGGCTAATCTGCCAACGGGAAGTAAGAATGCAAGCCTCCCCGCTGGCTATCTCGTTCGGACAGCTGGACAAAAAGCAAGGCATACGAATGCCTGAAAAAGGCGTCAATTTGGAAACCAAAGGCGAAACTTTCTCCAGGCCATTCGCTTCGGCGTCAACAACCTGGGAGTCAGTACACACTCGGTGATAGGACCAGTACTGGGACCATTGCGGCCACTTGTTCCGATAGGTAGGCACTATGTCAATGCCATCCTCAGTCTTCTTCAGAACAAAAATGTACGCGCCGAAGTCAGAATACACCTCCTCGTCAGCATTCGGAATCCGAAATTTGTTTCGGTGTTGTTGGATCTTATAGAACCGAGCAAAAGTATCAGCGGACAATTCCGACCCAGTCATCTTCATTGGCATAGCGAAAACGCTGAGCCTTGCAATAGCATTAGGAGTCAGCTAGTGAAGCTGCACTTCGAAAAGTTCCAGAATATCCTAAACAGAAGGCTCCAGCAGAAATTGCAGACCAGCGATGAAAAGGTCGCGAAAGACCACCGCTTCATACGCCTTCGGATGTGGTACTATCTCTTCGCCGGGAGGACGAAACTGACAACGGCCCAAGCTGTCCGAAACCAAATAACCCTTGTTTACGAAGTCCTGCAGCACCATGTGGGTGACTCGTGACGGAACAAGGATAAAAGTATTGCCAACCGGAGCAGGTGCAGGCGAATCGCTGATAGACTCTGTAACTGATAAGTGCGCAGAGGTATCGGATCCATATGATTTGGCTGAGCCGAGACGCAAGTTCCAATTCCAACGGAAGAAACAACCCGAGAATCATTCAAATTTCGGCGGGATGTACCAGAACTGCCACTGCTGCTCGAATCCGATGAATCAGACGAGCTACTAGATGCCCTGTCGGCAGCGCTCCGCTTCGCGAGCCAGAAAGCGAGGAGTTCTCTACCGTGCGAGCCATCTAGAGAGATGGCGAAGTCACAAAACAAAACAACAAATACGAAAGTAAAGAAACAAGGTAAAACAGAAACTGAAGGAAAGCGAAAGCGAAAATATAAACTCACCTGACCGAAAGTCTCAGCGAAAAACCTTGTTCCCCATGAATATGCGAAACGCCAGCCGAAAGCTCTTCAATTGAATGTCTAAAAGCCAAGGCAAACGAGGCGCGGCTCAAACAAGCAAAGGGCAGTCGGTTTATATAGCCGCTCCGGGGAAGGCCAACAATCGCGGCACGAAAACCAAGAGACGCAACGCAAACATCGCGTCAGTTCGATTTAGATAACACCAAAGTAAAGAAGAGCAAAAAATAAAATACATATTAGAATAGAGATTTTTTACGGTGCTCGGAGGAACCGATGGTTCCTCCCGTTGATTTTTTTTCTCGCTGGTTCCTCCCCTTAATTCTCGTAATTAAGGGTAGTTTAGTACTTTTAACCTATACAGCTTCTCATTTTTTTAGTAAATCAGTTTCTCACGTCCAAATTCAGGAACCGATCGTTCCCATCGACCATCGTAGTTTTGCCGCCGCGGCCGCCTCCTCCCCATCGTCTTCAAGGGTCGCCACGGAGACGCCGGCGCCAGCCATTTCCTCTCCCTCCACCTCCCCTCCCTTCCCCAGCACGGCGGGATCCCCGCCACCGCCGCCACCAACTGCCGCCACGGAGGTGCCTGCGCCCGCCACGCCCTCGCCCTCACCCCTAGCGCTCCACCTCCCCTCCCCAGCCCGGCAAGATCCTTGTCTGCTCCCTCCACCGCCGCCCCGCGCCTCGCGCCGCAGCCGGCGTACCTTTCCGGTGGGTGCAGCGCGAGGGTGGATTCGTCCACCCCTGCCCTCCGCTTCGCGAATCACCTGGAACACGGACTCGGGGTGTCCGGCGATCGAGGCAGCGGATCGAGGAAGGCCGCGGGCAGACTGCGGCAGAGCAGAGCACGCAGCTGTCGTCCTACTTCGAGCTGTGCTTAGGGCCTGGGCGTCCTCAACGCCGACGAGTCTGTGACACTCCTGGACGCCGTCAGCCGCGCTCCCTGGTGGATCGTTCGCGGCGGGCAGGCTGCAGCTGTGGCGGGGCTGGCTGGCCGCTGCAGGTCTGAGCAACCGAGTTGCTCGGAGGAAGCCTTCTCGAGGAAGCGGTCGTAACCGGCAAGCACAAGGATGGCGAGGAGGACTACAGCGCCAGCACGGCGGCGAGAGAGACAGCGGTCTCGGTTTGACGGAGCAGGCAGCAACTTGACGTCCGCATGTATTTCTGTACATAGACGTGTCTGACAGTGGGCCCTTGTTGCAACAGATGTAGAAAATAGCAATAGTCTAGATCAAAATAACCCTTTATTTTTAGGAGAAGCA
Source organism: Hyparrhenia diplandra (assembly GCA_015847255.1). Lineage (NCBI taxonomy): Eukaryota > Viridiplantae > Streptophyta > Magnoliopsida > Poales > Poaceae > Hyparrhenia > Hyparrhenia diplandra. The sequence goes on from JADLZK010011028.1 coordinate 214,746, forward strand.
GCTTCTCATCAGATTTGAAAAGACCATTGTACCCTTCAAAATTAATTACAATTCAGTTCGGTCCATGGTAATTTTCGGTTCCTGCCCGCAACTTGGTTCCTCCCATCTGGTTCCTCTTGCTTTTTAACCATTGGATCTAACTGAATGGATGGCTTATATTAATCCCAACCGTGATAAAAACTCTCATTAAAATACATCCAACATAACACAAAAAATAATAATTTAATAACAGGCCAACCGGCCAGGCGTTTCGCAACTTGGAGAAGGCGTCGGCGGTCGAAACATTGGTAAATCACGGCGCCCACTTTCGACGCAAGCGGCGAATGGGGCTCTGATGGGCTACTATTGGGGAAGGCGTGAGGTTTTGGCCCCATCATCGCTACATCCTTTCGACCTGAGTTTCGGTACATCGGCTAGGACTGGGCAACCTGACGCCGCTATCGACAGGCGAAACGACGTTTCGGCCGACTTATTGGCGCTATCGGCAGGCGAAACGGCATTTCGGCGCACCGGCTGGTTCCGAATAGCTCGCTGCAGCTATCGGCGTGCGAAACAAGGTTTCGGCTCACTCAGCTGGAACCGAGTGACTCACCGACGATATCAGTAGGTGAAACGGCGTTTCAGCGTACCGGCTGGAACCGGGAGAAGCACTGCCGCTATCGGCAGGCGAAACGGCGTTACGGCCCACCGGCTAGAGCCGAGCAGCTTGCTGCCGCTATCAGCATGCGAAACGAGGTTTCGGCGCATTCAGCTGGAACCAAGCGACTCGTCGGCAGGCGAAACGAGGTTTCGGCGCTCCGCTATCAGCGTAGTTGTCGAATGCTCACGGAGGCTTTCGGCACAAAAGGCGAAAGTCTTTCGTGCTTCTCCACGCAGGTTTGGACATGTTGACGATCGCGTTGTCTTGTAACTTTGTACAGGTTGGTCTCTTCGTTGGTGGCGCTTTCAGCAGGGTTTTCGGTACGTCGCTAGTCTAGCCAAGCGGGAGAAGGCCCACAAGGGAAAGACGTCCGCCTGGAGACACGGGAGGCTGTTGGGACCAAGATCGCCCCGCCGGTTCGGAATATACTATAGAATCATGGCAGTTAGAGGGGCATTTTGGTCCCATGTAAAAGATACGGTTGTGTATAAATAGAGCTCCATGGGAACCTTGTAAGGGGAGGATGGAACCTTGGTTCCTTGATCAATACACACATACCTTTTGCCCATATTTGTTCCTTTCCGTCTCACTTTCGGTAGCTTGAGCAGCAGCCTGGTGTTCAGAGGCTAAGGCCTAGAACAACAGCAGTGCAACTTTTAATTACTGATGGTTTCATTCGATTAGGGTGTAAAAATCCTTCACAGCACATGAATCTGACTCAATTGAACTTTTATCAATCAAGCAGATCTATGGACATCTGAGCTGAACAAAAAAAAAAAAAAAATGCTGAATGGAGTGAGTACAAAAGCTTCCCTTGATATGGAATAGAATAACAAAACTATCTGCCATATAGGACAGACACTGTGACATCGTAGTGACTACTAGATGGTTCTGTAGCCGTGGACGCTTCTTGGTTTCCTACCCTTACGTAGAAATACGCTGGGTGCTTAGGTTCCAGCAGGGTCATACTGTCACAAGTTAGCATTGCAACCACATGTGACATGGTGGGTCGATCGGCTGTATTCTCTTGCACACACAATAATGCAATGTTAATACACCTCATCATCTCTGTCTTATGACACTCAGTTACTAATGACGCATCCACGAGCTGAAGCCATAGTCCATCTTTCCACAACTGCCATGCCTGCCAAGAGTGTGACACAAAATACATACTCAATGGACAAGCCAAAATAAATGTTCACAAATGCCTTTCAAAAACAGAAATCTAGAACAATAATGTTGGTGTTGAAGAGCTTTTCGAAATTGGTCACTGGAGCGCTTAAAAATCTGTACTTTTCCTACTTTTGGAAGATTAGAGATGCGCAATTGTGTGTCTAAATATGAAAATACTTACGTGTCCAAGAAGAGTGATGAAGTCTCCATATCCACGGAAATTTGATGTTCTTTTTCCACTTATAATCTCAAGAAGTAATACACCGTAGCTGAACATATCTGATTTGACAGAGAAAAGGCCCTCTAAAGCATACTCGGGAGCCATATAACCACTGCAAACATATTCATAAGAAGCTATCATGTCCATAGGATATATTTGGTAAATGCATAGCATTGAGTAATTTTGTAATAAAACCTTACGTACTATGTCCCAACAATCCTTTGTGTGTTTCCCTCAGTGTCATTAGCACTAAATATTTTTGCAAGCCCAAAATCTGAAATTTTAGGGTTCATTTTGTCATCCAATAGAATGTTGCTTGCTTTCAGATCTCTATGAACAACACGTAACCGAGAGTGCTTATGCAAATACATGAGCCCTTGTGCTATCCCTTCAATTATGACCAGCCGTTTATTCCAATCAAGTAAAGTTCTTCTTGCTTCATCTGCATTCAGTAGTAAATAAATATATCAGAGAAAACACCAATTTAGAGCCAAAAATCTGTACCATGACAATGCAAGTAGTAGAGTACCGAAGATGTAGAAGTCCAGGCTTTTATTTGGCAAATATTCGTAAATTAATATTTTCTCCTCTCCTTGAGAGCAGCATCCCAACAGCCTAACCAGATTAGTGTGCTGGAGCTTTGCTACGAGCTGTACTTCATTTTTGAACTCGGTGAACCCTTGCCCCGAATGTGAAGCAAGTCTCTTAGCTGCTATCTCCGTGCCACTAGTAAATCGACCCTAGAGACAAGTTGTTGTGAGAAAAATCATAAAAAATTGCATAAAATTTAAGACTATTCCAAAAAAAAAAACGCCCCAGCCCTCTCATCACCCCTTCACAGGCTTAAACGGGCAGCCGTCGTCGCCGCCGCCGCCGCCTCCGCTCACCGGTGCCTAGACCGCGCGCAGCCGCCAGATCCGGCTGCCCGCCGCCGATCCGATGACCCGCCGCAGCATGCGCCCTCTCTGCCGCGATCCGGAGATGGTAGAGTGGGAGCAGGCCTCCCTGGCTGCGAGAAGGAGGGAGCCTGCCACCGTGGTGGAGAAAAGGAGGAGCATGCACCGGATCCGGCCGCGTCGTGTAACGGTAATCGGTAACTGGAGGTAGAATTAGGGAGAATCGCAGCAAGAACCGGGAAGAATTGAGACGAACACGGCGAGATTCCGTGGGATTCAAGATTTCGGAGACGGGATTAGCAATTCTGTTCTTTCTTAATCTCGTTCGTTTACAACGGTCAGCTTATATACGCTGGCCGTAACCGCCTCAGCGGCCACCGACGCTCCCGACGCATCACAGTAAAAGGCCCACGACCCACTATGCTACCAGCCGGCCCAAGGCCATTACATTCCCCCGACCTTGAAACATAGCTTGTCCTCAAGCTGAAAGAAATCCGATAATATCAGCCACCACTTCGCGTCAGGTGATCAGAAAAATCTGAAGCATCTTACTAGGTGGCCATGTCACCGGCAATTGCTCCCACTCGATCAAGAATTGAGTTACCAGTGTATCACCACCGACAATGACTCGCTCCTTCAGCACTTGCTTAGGCCACATAATCGATCCAGATCCACACCAACAGAGTGAAAATCAGTACTTATCGGGTACGAGAGAGTGGGATGTGTTTCTTCGGTTGTGATACATGAACAACTGGATGAATCTTGGCATCTGCAGGCAGGTCCAACTTGTATGCCACCTTACTGACTCTCTGGATGATCTTGAATGGCCCATAGAATCTGAAAGACAACTTCTGATTTGTCCTGTTGGCTACAGAGGACTGCACATAGGGCTGGAGCTTCAGAAAAACTGAATCACCCACTTCAAAGACCCTTTCAACTCGATGCTTATCAGCTTGTGCATTCATTCTATGTTGGGCTCTTGCAAGCTGTTGCTTCACCAGCTGAGATAGAAGCTCTCTTTCAGTCAGCCATTGTTCTAAATCTGGGACAGTACACAACTGCAGATTTGCAATTCCTAGTTGTCTTGGAGAATACCCATATAGTACTTCAAATGGTGACTTGCCCAGAGCTGAGTGCATTGAGGTGTTGTACCAGAACTCAGCCACAGACAACCATTTGCTCCATTGTCTAGGACAAGAATGTACTGTGCATCTCAAGAATGCTTCTAGACACTAGTTGAGTCTCTCTGTCTGGCCATCTGTTTGTGGGTGATATGAAGATCTCATCATCAACTTAGTGTCAGTCATGGTGAAAAGTTCTTGCCACACATTACTAATGAAAACCTTGTCCCTATCTGAGACAATTTGCTTTGGCAGACCATGCAACTTGTAAACCTGATTCATGAACACTTGAGCTATCTTCAATGCGGTGAAAGGATGCTTAAGTGGTATGAAGAGGCCATACTTGGTGAATTTGTCAGCCACCACCAATATTGCATTAAATCCATCTGAAGGAGGCAAGCCTTCTATGAAATCCATTGTAATTATTTCCCAAGCTTGTTCTGGGATAGGAAGAGGCTGCAGAAGACCTGGATAGCCCACTCTTTCTGTTTTTGCTTGTTGACATGTTTGGCATTCTTTGACAAATTGCTAGACAGATTGCTTCAACCTATGCCAAGCAAACAACTGCTTTACTCTTGCATAAGTGGCACTAATACCAGAATGCCCTCCTAATCCACTATCATGTAGAGCCATCGAATGTGTTCTTGAGCAAGAGAGTTTGTGCCCACCCACACTCTCCCTTTATATCCGAGTATGCCTTGCATCAATTTGAAATTCTCATTGCTATCAGGTGCCAATGATAACTCAGTAATCAGCTGTTTGGCCTGAGCATCATCATTATAGCCCTCCTGAATTTTTTGTATCCATGTTGGCACACATTCTGAAATTGCTTGCACCTCCACAACATGTTCACATCCGGATAGTGCATCGGCAGGTGCATTGTTGGCTCCCTTCTTGTACTGAATTTTTGTCTTTCAGTAAATCCATCAACTTTACTAGTTCCTTGTGTTGTAACTTGGATGATACTCTTTGCTCAGTCAAATCTCAGAGACTCTTATGATCGGTTATCACAAATGGCTGGTGCTGCAAATAAGATCTCCACTTCTCAATTGCAAGCAAAATTGCCATGCACTCCTTCTCATATACTGATAGGGTTTGATTCTTAGGTCCCAAGGCCTTGCTCAAATAGGCCACTGGGTGATTATTTTGCATGAGGACAGCACCAATACCCAAGTCACTAGCATCTGTCTCCACTACAAATTCCTTGGAGAAGTCAGGGACAGCCAATACAGGTGCTTGCAATAATTTCTCTTTCAATATATTGAAGGCCATTTCAGTTTCGGTGTCCATTGAAATTGGACGTTCTTCTTTAATAGCTCGGTGAGTGGTCTCGCTAATCATACCATAATGCTGAATGAACTTTCTCGTAGTATCCAGTGAGGCTCAAAAATCCCCTTAGTTGTTTAGCTGTTTTAGGTGTTGGCCAAACTCTTCCGCAACTTAGAGCTATCGCTGGCAACACCATCTTCGAGAGATCACATGCCCCAAGTATTCAACACTCTTCTTGGCAAATGAGCATTTAGACTTTTTAATGAAGAATTGATGCTTCTCTAGAATAGCAAAGACCTGTTTCAACAATTTGACATGGTCTTCTAGGGATTTGGAGTAGACGAGAATGTCATCCATAAACACCAGGACTACATGTCTCAACAATTCAACAAAAATCTCATTCATGAAGCTTTGGAATGTAGCGGGGAGCATTTGTCAACCCAAAGGGCATCACTAAGAATTCAAAGAGCCCATTATGTGTCCTGAATCTTTGTCTTGTATTCATCACCGGTAGCCATACATATCTAATGATAACCCGGATCTGAAGTCTAGTTGTGTAAACCATTGAGCTCCTGTTAATTCATCTAACAATTCGTCTACTACAGGCATTGGGTGCTTATTCTTGACAGTGATTGCATTCAAATGCCTGTAGTCTATGCAAAATCTCCAAGACCCATCCTTCTTCCTGACTAAGAGCACAGGAGATGCAAAGGGGCTTGTGCTAGGCCTTATCACTCCCTGAGCCAACATCAGCTTCAGTTGCTTTTCAATCTCAATCTTACGGATTGGAGAATATTTGTAGGGTCTCACTTTAATGAGTTGAGCCCCCGCACCAGTGGAATCTTGTGATCTGCCACTCTTGATGGAGGTAGCCCCGAGGGTTCTGCAAATAGGTGGTTGTATTGACTGAGCAATTCAGATACCACATTTGGTGTTGGCTCCTCAGGTTGCACTGTACTGTCCTCATGATCAATCTTATGGATAGATGATTCAGAGGGAACAGTCAACTGAATACAGTGTGCTATAGCTCCTTGTTTCAACAGGCCTTTAAGTTTGTGAGCACCGACTGGAGTGCATACCTTGGAATTATCAACTACTCCTTGCGGAACAAAGATTTACCCTGATGGGTGAACTGAATTGTCTTGAGTTTATAGTCAATTGTCATTGGACTGAATTCTTCTAGCCAATCTTCTCCTAGTATGAGATCATAGCACTTGAGTGGTAATACTCTAGCATCAGACTCAAAGAAATGTCCATGTATGTACCAACTCATGTTACTAACTTTCTCTTCACACACCATTAGTCCTCCATCAGCAGCCCTGAAAGTTACTTTATCACAGGATGATGTTGGCAGCTTGAGTTGATTGACTAATTTCTCACTGACAAATGTGCCTACACTCCCTGAATCCACCAGAATAAGCACCTTATGCTTGCCAATCTGGGCCAAGAGCTTTAAGGTCTGCCTGTGAGCCTTCTGCTGGGCAGGAGTTGTCTGAACTACTAGAATTTCTAGTTCTGCAGTATCTGATTCCTCCTCACTGTCCACATCCTCATTACTTTCCACAATATCCAAGGCATCCAGAATTTCTTCTAACACATGCAACGAAATATGTGCGGGACAAGTATGAGCAGGACTCCACTTCTCACCACATTTGAAACAGAGTCCATTGCTCCGACGAAAAGAGTTGAGGCTCGCCAACTTGTCCTCGGCTTCAGTCTTGTTTGCCTTGATAGCAAACTTATTATGCTCCTGTGGCTTCACCTTGTCACCGCAGCCCCCTGTCTTCGCCAAGCCTCTGGTGAAATCCCGCCCAGAGGTCTTGGTGCTTGACTCAATCTCTTGCTCCTGAATCAATGCCAAAGTACTCACAGCATCCACATCTCGTGGTCGGTGCAATCGAATTGCGGCGCGTATATCTTCACGAAGGCCGGCGACGAAGCGCGTGATGAAGAACGTGTCATCGAATGACGGGTTGTACAGCAAGATCCCATGAGAAAGCTTCTCGAACTCGCATGCGGTACTCAAGAACAGATCCCTTCTGCTTCAACGAATCCAATTGCCCCAGCATGATCTGGTACTGGTCCTTGTCGAACTTCGCGTTCACCAACTCGACGAGCTTGCTCCAATCCGTGATGCGTCCACGCCTCTGGACCGTCTGCAACCATGCCACGGCTAGTCCCTTGAAATTGAAAGTGGCGAAGCGCGTCTTCATCATTTCCTGCACGGCGTAGACCTCATAGTAGGTCTCGCATTGGTCCCACCACCAGCGAGGGTTAGTACCATCGAATTTGGGAAATTCCATCTTCGGAAATGGTGGATGATGCATGTGAGACTCCTCTGGACCAAGAGTGAGAGAGATTGGTTGCTGAACCATACCATTTCCGGTGTATGGCGGAAGGGCTCCGAGGAGGCTTCCGCCCGCGCCGGGCCCCATGGGCATGTCAGCTCGTGGTAGCATCGCGCTTGTGGATGCAGACGTGGCCGGAACGATGTTGAGGTCAATCCCTTCCGCGAATCGCTGTTGCGGCCGTCGTGGGAAGCGGACCTTGCTGCCATTGAAGCGGTGGAAGCGGTGGTGGGACGCAACTCCAGGCGCGATAGTCGGCGTCGTTGCCTCATCCATCCGCGCGGCGGTGGCAGCCGACGCCTCGAGCGGGGTGCCCATGGACGTCCACGCCGAGGTGCGCCACTCATCCGAGCGATCAACTTGTCGAGGGAGGTCAACACCATGTCCTAAAATCCGGCGAGCTGCTTCGCCATCGTCTCCATCGTTGCCTTCAACTGCTCCACGGACATGGCCATCTCGATTTGGTACTTCGACGGTTGACGCTTCTTCGGCACCAGGATTTGGGGAAAAAATTTCAAACCCCAAATCGACGAGGCTCACGATACCAAATGTAATGGTAATCGGTAACTAGAGGTAGAATTAGGGAGAATCGTAGCAAGAACTGGGAAGAATCGAGACAAACACAGTGAGATTCTGTGGGATTCAAGTTTTCAGAGACGGGATTAGCAATTCTGTTCTTTCTTAATCTCGTTCGTTTACAACGGTCAGCTTATATACGCTGGCCGTAACCGCCTCAGCGGCCACCGGCGCTCCCGACTCATCATAGTAAAAGGCCCACAACCCACTATGCTACCAGCCGGCCCAAGGCCGTTACACGTCGCCGCCGGATTCAGCCCGTCCACGCGCCTCCGGTTCCAGATCCGGGAGGGGTAGATGAGGAGTGCCGCGCCAGGTGGTGGTGGAGCTGCGCCATGGGGGGGAAGGAGCCCGCCGCCGCATGCGTGGTGAGGGAGGGAGCCCGCCACCGTGCGCCCTCACATGGAGAAGCGAGCCCGCCGCTGCACGCCCTCGCATGGAGAAGGGAGCCCGCCGTCGCACGCCCTCGCGTGGAGAAGGGAGCCCGCCGCCGCGCCCTCGCATGGAGAGGGAGCCCGCCGCCATGCGCCGTGGGGGAGAACTCGCAGAGAGAGTGGGAGAGAGAAGGGGTGGTGCCGGCGCCGTCTTCGGAGGAGAGGGAGGGGCGCTCGGCCTTGGTGTGTGAAAGGAGAGGGAGAGAGAGGTCGAGTGGAGAGGGGGAGAGGAAGAGAGGGAAATTGCGCGAGGGAGACCGGCCGCTCTGTCGACTGCGCGCGAGGGGGTAACGAAGTGAGAGAGGAAACCCTAACATCTTGTATATATATGCGTGCTCGGTATTGGGCCTTGCCTGAGCTCAGGATTGGGCTACTATTTTTGGTGGCGGGCTTCATAGTGTGCCCGCATCCAAAAATAGGTCATTTCGCCTCCGTAAATCGATTTTCCGAACGGGCATTAATCGAGGCGGGCAAAAGAGGTGTCCGCTTCAGTTAAGTTTTTTGGGATTCCATGCAAAATCAATTCTGTAGTAGTGCTCTAGGCTCTCACAGTTCGGTGACATCGATGGCGGCTTGGTGGCATGGCGGAGTGGGCGGCGGGGGGTCGGCGGAGGTTGCTAGGGCTGCGTGGCTTTGTTGATGCAGGGCCGGCTCGGTAGGGGTCGGGACATTTGTGGGCTAGGCAACTAGGGCATCTTTTGATCCCCGGCCGCTTCCCCGCCATCTACCTTCCCCCTTTCTCGGGATGGTTTCCATGGCAAAGCTGACCGAGCTGCTAGCCAGTTTTGTCGGTTCTCGGCGGGGCGCGGACTCTCTTCGGTGGGCTTGTCCCGATGCTTATCCTAGCCGGTGTCTCTAGGGGCGGTGGCTAGGCGGGACTGCTGCTGATCCATCACCGTACCCTACCTTCCAGGTAGGGTTCGGCCTCCCCAGCGATGACGGTTTTGGAGGTTTCTTGAGATTGGGGCTAAAGCTTGGATGATGGCGTCCGCAGACGCCGTTCCCTTCTTGGAGGCGCGTCCTTTCCTACCTCTCCTCCTTCCGCACTGAATGTTGCGGTGAAAATCTTTCCATGGCGGGCTACCTTGTCGGCGCTTTTAGCGTCGTTTCCTCCTTAGAGGCATGGTTAGGCATTCCAGTTCTGCAGTTGCTCCTATCGGATGTCCATGGTGGTGCCCCAAGTTGTGCATTTTGGTGTCATCCGACAGGTTGTTGGGTTTGAGTTGTTTTAGTTGGGTTGATTCAACTAAGTTGGAGTAAGTAGTGGCGTGAGTTGTGATAGTTGTCCGGTGATTGTACCAAAGTCCTGTTAGGATGAGTTGAACGCTCTCCTCGGTTGTATGGTTTTTGGGCCCGTTTCCATTCAAAAAAGTGGGCGGGCACTTGCCTTGTTTTTTCTTTCTTCGTTAATAGAAATCGCGGCAAAGCTTTTGCGGTCCTTTCCAAAAAAAAAAAAAAAAAATTAAGACTATTCCTCAATATGCTTTCTCACTCTATGCGCACATGTTCTTGCATTCTTGTCTACTACTCTTACCTTGTATACTGGTCCAAAGCCTCCTTGCCCAAGTTTATTTTCCTCTGAGAAGTTGACTGTGGCCTCTAATACTTGTGAAAACTCATACATTGTGATTTCTGAATTTCTTCCGTCTAGTCCACAATTTAATTCTTCAGATTCATTGGCATGCACGTTAGCCTTATTGAGTGATCCTTTAATGATAAAAAAGTATTCAACGTGACCATTCATTAAAAAAAAAATGAAAATAGCAATGAGACTAAGCAGAAGCACAGTGGCATTATATGTATGTAGACAAAATATAACTGACCTTTTCTGTAAAACCTTTTGATCCCACATTTAACCGTGCAGGTAAAAATCAGTAGAAGTAGCGGCAACAGGACATACAGAATCGTCAAGCGCCCTATCAAAATGATATGACCATATTATTACAATAATATAAATATAAAATCTGGTAGAACACATGGCTTGGCTCATATGGGTAATACAATTATACAAACTTCTGGTTTAAATTTTCAAGGATGGCTGCAACTAAGCATGTATAGTTTGCATGGCTTATAAGGTTGTAATTAGTCATCTAGTGGGGCCGTCCTAATAGATTGAATCTAATTGTATGTGGTTTGTGGTGATCAGATGAATCTTAAATGTCGTACATATATAGTACAGCGTCGAGTGTGTTCGACACTTTAGCAGCACGAAGAAGAGGTAGAATGAAGAATCATAAGTTTAAGTCGAGTGTATTCAAATTTAACTCTTATGTTTTCCAGATCAAAATTAAATCCCAAAACGTTATAGGTTCTACTATATATAGATAGACAATTTATTTGGCCATTCTACATTTTGATTGGTGGTTAATTTTTTTTCCCATTGTCGAAAATTGTGGGTCGAAAGCCATTCCGAACCATTTAAGCTGCGTCCTCTAGTCACAAGTCCGTCTATCTAAGTTTGTCCAAAGTCAAACTATTAAAAATTTGACTATCAATATATATCAAAACGTTACCACAAAAATTATAAGGTTGTATATTATAAACTATTTTATTTAGTAGTTAGTTTACTTGTATTATACTTACATGGCACCGTTGAATTTTTTTCATATGTTTGACTATTACTCTATTCAAAAAATATATATATTTTGATACACAAACAATGAATTATTGAAGTAACGAAAAAGTATTTTTGGTCAAAGTTTGAGAAAAAAGTTCAATAATGTAATAGATTGATGTTTTATATATATCGTTAACGGGTTAAAAATTGACTCGGGAAACAGATGATCAAAAGAGTTCAAAGATGGCAGGACGAACACGGTGTGCTTACTCTTGCTTTTGTGATTGGGCTTGGCCATTTGCGGCACAACACCGCCGGCCGGCGGCACGATGCGCCACATGGGCTCATCGCCGTAGAACAGAACCGTGTCATACCTCACGTTACACCGCACAGACATGACCCAACCTCCTTGTTTCCCGGCGAGGTTGCTCGTCGCCGTCTCGCAAACAGAGCTGAGGCAGTCCCAACAGACGCTGGGCGTCAGGTCCGGCGTGCACTGCGCCAGCGAGTACAGAGGCGGGTAGGCACCGCCGACGTCCATCCGCGCCGTGGTGTACCTCCTCGTCGAATTGAACGCCGCGTGCCTGGCCGTCTCACGCAACAGCGCCGTGACGGTGCTCCTGACGGCGGCGACGCTGCCAGCGTCGCCGGGGTCCCAGCCGGGGAGAACCGGGACGGTGGCGTCCTGCGCATTCATCACCGCCAGCGCTTTGCCACCGGTGCTGGGCGTGCTTACGTGTGTGTTGTAGTCCTGGCCGGAGTAGCGGAGGAGGCATGCGTCGTAGAAGAGGATGGCCTCCTTGCTGCGCGGGCACATCCGCCGCGCTGCCAGGAACGCTGCCTCTATGCAGGCCGTGCAGCTGGAGGCGTTGACGTCGCCCCGGCAGAGCGCGAGGCCGTAGACGGTGTCTGGGGCGGCGCCGGCGGAGTCCATGGCGAAGAGGAGTGGCGTGGAGGATGCCTTGGCAGGGAGCACGGCGGATAGGCTCTCGATGTTGTCTTGGTACGTTCTGTTGAGAGAGTAATCGCCGGTGTCCTCGCAGAACCCCGGGGGCTCCGTAGTGCTGGTCGTCGCTTTTGCCAAGACGAGGATAAGGAAGATGATCATGGCTGCAGAGGAATGCTTCTTTAGCAAAGCTATTATAACGGTATATACAAGCCCAAGCCGTCCGTTTATATGTGTTATTTGGAACTTACTACATTTCAAATAAAAAAGTCGATCACGAGGATTGACTCATCACTGCCCACACGTTTCTGCGGCTCATGTTCATTTCCCTGGAAGTTTCTGTGCTCTTTTTATCATCCTTGTTATTGTTTTATTGCACACACGCTTCCCGGATTTTTGTTGACTCAACTCCTCTCTAATATATTTTTGATCAGCAGACTGTTCAAATTATTTCACAGGTTACTACGGTTCATAGTCAGCGCCATGACATCCTAAGGTGGACTCCAGACAGGAAAGGAGACTGCACCACTAAAAATGTTTACAGATTTTTCAGTGCTCAAATGCAGGTCCAGTTGCCACACACGAACTAGGAGCATCCAGCACCAGGCCAATACAATCCTCCAGAGAACATGGAAGCTTAAAAATCTTCCTCCTCTCATCAAGACATTTACATGGAAGCTAATCCATCGAGCTCGAGCAACCGGATGCAGGGCTGCAAGATTCTCAGCACATATTGATCAACATTGCTCCACCAGTGGTATGGTTGAAACTGATGCACATTTATTTTTCCACTGTCATTTCGCTCGTGCAGTTTGGTTTTCAGCTACCCCGCCGCTCAGAAGCGATACACTGCCCATGGAAGATGATGGAGTTCAAGATATCCTTTCAATGCTTATAACTGATGCAACTGCAAGTGATTTATTACAAAAATCCTGACAACCTTATGGTATACCTGGAAAGCTCGAAATGATCTCAGATTTGCTAGGAAATCATAGACCACTTGGCAGGTGCACCATGCATGCAGTTGCTGCGCATTTAGCCTCAGCAGCAATGGCGAACTCAACTCTAGATGCACAGGTACAAAGCTGCACTGATGGACAGCCCCATCTCTGCAGGAGTCCACAAACCACCAGTCGGCCATTACTGGACCTCTGAACCAGGAACAAACACCATCAGGTTCCACTCCCCCTATACACTTACGAATCACCCTGGCTTCCATATGTACAGGTGCACAATTCCAATGACGAACTGTAACACCCTAAAATTTGCATTCTTTTTAAATAGATGAAATTAATTTATTTGAGCATATTTGTGAGCATTTAATTTAGACGAATAATAAATTTTATGAAATTAAAACTAACTATAAGGTTAGAAACATGATTGAAGCATTCATGCTGAAGCATTTAAATTTTTGTAATGTGTGGCCTTGCTTAAAATTCAAAATCCATTTGAAAATAACTTTTGAAAAGATTTTAAATAAAAGAAAAAAGCTTTTAAATCCATTTCAAGAGTACATCCTCGCCTGCCCACACCACGGCATGGAGCAATGGCTCATGCTCCAAAACTTCTATAATGGGCTCACGCCCATGCCGAAAGGGCACATAGATGCCGTTCTTTGGAGGGGCATTTCTTTTCCCTCACTGTCGATGGAGCGCAAGCTCTCATCGAAAAGTTGATTGAGAACCAAGGAGGGGGAGAGGAAAGAGCCCCATCGAAACACAAAAGGCATGCACACCGCAAAGGAGGCGGATATGCTTGCTGCAAAAATGGATTTACTGTTGAAAAGATTGGACGATCGAGCTGCCGAGAAGCAAGCAATGACGTGTGAGGTCTGTGGTGATGTTGGACATTCGGGAAGCAACTACCCGAAAACCCGTGAAGAAGCATCGTACATCAACAACGGGTTCCGACCAGGTAATAACGGGTGGAGCAACCAAGCCCGCCCACAAGGAGGTAATAATTTCAGTTTGAATTATAATTCAAATCAACCTTCCTTAAAAGATTTAGTTATAGGACAAGCTAAAATCAACATAAATCTAAATAAAAAGCTTTCTTATAATGATAAGATGATAGAGAATATTAATTCAAAACTTGAAACTCTATCATCTTCTGGAAAAAACCAACTAAGCTTCAATAAAATGATAGAAACCCAAATAGCTCAAATAGCTGCTGCATTATCATCTTCGAAGTCGGGAAGGATTCAGGGAAACCTGAACCCTCTCTCGAATCTGTTAACATGGTGACAACAAGGCTTGGTAAACCTCTACGTCGGAGCAAGCCTACCTTTGTTGCAGATCCACCCTTCGTTGCCAAGGAGGACCCAGGGCGCCCGGCGATCACCTGCTCTATTGGTCCACACACTTTCCATAGAGCATATTGTGATCTGGGAGCAAGTGTGAATATAATGTCAAAGAAAACATACGACAATTTGTTGTATGCACCCTTGACTCCCACCAAAATGAAGCTCCAAATGGCGGATCAAACAGTCAAGGTAGCAGAGAGAATAGCTGAGGACATAGTTGTAAAAGTGTTGGACAGCTATATCCCCACCGATTTTGTCATCCCGAAACTAAAGGCATTAGACACTACGAGACCAAGGAAAATTCTTGACGGCCAAAAACCGTCAGGAATGGGCCACAAACCACGCGTGGGGCAAAAAGAAGATCCGGTCGGTTTATAGCCGACGTGCAAGCACGTTTCCTGTCGCCGTTTTCTCCAACCATCGAGTTATATTTCAGTTAATATCGGTTTATATTTCCCCCGTCGGTTATTTAAGGGCCGATAGTTTCCTTGTTAGTTTCCCTCGTCGGTTTTTCTAGTCCGACAGGTGTGTATTGCAGTTCTTGTCGGTTTTCCAAATATCGACAGAACAAAAAAACCGTCGGGAATTCTCCTTTCTCCGGTAGTGAGAGCATGACCATCATGGTATTATTTCCTACAATACAGAGTTCGAGCATCGATGTATCCTTCCAGTGTGAATGTGTTCAAACATTTTATGTATAGTCCCTTCACCTAAAGTATATTTCCATGTGATGAAGAGAAAAAATTTTATATATTCCGCGTTTTTACAAGAGTAGTTTGAACACATGACGTCAAGTGATAGTGAGGGAGATGAAGGCACCTGGTGCTCGGAGTCGGGGACACTGTGGTGGCGTCTCAGTGCAGTAGAACCATATTATCATTGTTCAAGCAAAGAACCAAATTCTATCGGGCTATGTTTCCATAGCTATATTATGTACAATTTAATGACTTAAATCATTGGATGCATAATTGCATATAGAGCCAACCATACTTTTCTCTGAAGCTCATAAGCTTGTTTTGGTGTAGCAAATTTTTCTGAAACATATGGGACCATCTATGTCAATTAAGTGTTATAGTCTGGTCATAAATATAATCCATGAGTAGCAAGACTATACTAACTCCAAAACTCAAAATCAGAAATCTTGCTTACTGTTTATTTATTCAAAATTGCCCTTGAAGCGTCAAACCTATGAATTAATCTGATGACTTGCTTTATTTATTTCAGTATACTTGGAAACAATTATTTCTTGCTTACAAACGATTGAGTGCATAGATACATGTAGTCTACAATATTGCTCTCTGAACCTTATGACCTCTTTTATGTGATCTGAACGGTTCTGAACCATATGATCTCCTTTGTGTAAACTGAATGGTAGGCACATGGGACAAAGGGGCAAGCAAGCTCTAGTAGTAATAATCGAAAACGCCTGCACATTACTGCTATCTGCTTAGCTAAAAACGTTATATATCCTGGCGAACTGGCCTACACAGGCTGGGGCGCGGCAACCCCATGCCGGTTTTTCTAGTGTATACTAAGTGAACATCTCAAAATACACCACAGAATAAAACACATGTATAATAAGTGAACATTCCTAGATTCATCATAGAACATCACATGTATGCGTGAACAACACTAAATATAAAACAAAGAAATAAAAAAAAGAATAATAAAAAGACCAACAAAATAGTGAATGAAAAAAAGAAAGTAAAGAAAAAAGAAATAAAAACATAAAATAAATTAAAAAGATTAAAAGAAGAAAAGAAAGAAAAATAAAAAATAATCAAAGATAACAAGAATAATCTAGCACAAAAAAATAGAAGACAAAAGAAAAAGAAAAGAATTAGTAGAAAGGAAAAAGAAAAAGAAAGAAGAAAAAAAAAAAGGGCCAGCTAATCACTTGGACTTCGGCGCACGATGGACAGGAAGAAATTAGCGAAGGGAGAAGGACGCGCGGGGGAGGTTGGACAGTGACTGCTGTCTAAATGGGCCAGCTTCGGCGCACGATGAACAGGAAGAAATTAGCGAAGGGAGAAGGACGTGCGGGGAGGTGGGACAGCGATTGCTGTCTAAATGGGCCATCTAATCACTTGGACTTCGGCGCACGATGGACAGGAAGAAATTAGCGAAGGGAGAAGGACGTGCGGGGAGGTTGGACAGCGACTGCTGTCTAAATGGGCCATCTAATCACTTGGACTTCGGCGCACGATGGACAGGAAGAAATTAGCAAAGGGAGAAGGACGTGCGGGGCAGGTTGGACAGCGACCGGGGCTCACCGACACCACCATGACCATGTTCGATAGCGGCGACTGGTCGCACGCCAAGCCCCTGCGACTACGCCTTCATCGCGGAGAAGGGCAGCTACAACTTCTTTGCATCCGACCTGACGGCACGCGTGCCGAGATCGAGTAACCAGACCACGCCGCTAAGCGTGGACTGGACCATGCCGCTGCGCCTGGACTGGGCCATCCGCGACGGCGACAACGCCTCCATCTCCTGCGCTCAGCCAGGGACCAAGCCAGGGTACGCCTGCCGGAGCCACCACAGCGAGTGCGTCAACTCAACCGACGGCCCTGGCTACTTCTGCAATTGTACCAAAGGCTACGAGGGTAACCCCTACGTCGATGATGCTGGAGGTGGAGGATGCACCAGTAAGTAATTAATAATTAAAAACAGTAAAAAGAGCAGAGATCGTGATGCTAGACTAGTATCATGTATCAGTGATCGTGATGCCTGGATAGTATTGTTGACTTGCACTTTAACTTTGCAGATATAAATGAGTGTACGCGGCCGGGTGAGTTCCCTTGCTATGGGGAGTGCAAAGACACTGACGGATCTTATGAATGCAAGTGTCGTCCTGGGTATGAGAGCGATGGGGATCCAAAGGAAAAGCCGTGCCGTCCAAAACTTCCTGGCTCCGCAAAGCTTGCCATAGGTATTTATATATTAATCTTTAAACTTTTTCTACAATAAATATGATAATTGCTATACCACGAAAACTATAAATAATGTTTGCTTGAAAAAAGCCAGTGGTTGCTTTCCGCGAGGAGACCCCCTGCTTTCAGCTCGAGGATCAACTGTTCGTTGATGGGGAGAGATGTTATGGTTGGCAAAGTATACTTTTTTTTTTTTTTTTGAGTACAACTGTAAATAAAAGTTCAGTTTGTTCAATATTGCTTAGGAGAGTTTTGTGTGACCTAAGCTAGAAGTTTGTGAGGATTGAAGCTATTAGTCTTAGACATTTGATTAGTAAGATTTAGTTGGAGATTGATTCAACCTAAAATATTTTTTTAGGGGAATTCAACCTAAAATATTTAATTTAGCTATTTTACACTGTAATGTGTGCGGGCAACCCCCTAAGCCCAGACCTGGCCTAGCTCCCCAGTGTGATGCTCATGGGCGGGATTTTCTTGGGATGAAAAAGCAGGGTTGTTTTGGCCCAGCCCAAGCCCAGCAGACAATGCTTGATTATGTTGCCTACATGAATTATGACAACTATTGATAGCATACCATCTACTCATATTTGTGCATATGTTGTCTACAGGAATCACTGCTGGCACTTCAGTCTTATTTTTTTATTATACTTGGATCCGGGGTATGTTATATTCTGAAGCCAATAGAGCAGAAAGTAAAGGAGAGAGAACTGAAAGAAATTGAAAGAAAGAACGGAAGTGAGAGACTTAAAAATGTGAAAACTCTAATATTATTCACAAAGGAGGAACTTGTTGAAATAACAAAGAACAATGCGGTGCTTCTTGGCAAGGGAGGCTTTGGAGAAGTTCACAAAGGGACTTTATCGGACTCAGACAAGACTGAGGTGGCAGTTAAGGCTTCTATTGAGGTAGTGGAAATTCAGTCAATGATGATGCACAGGAACATTCTCAATCTCTTGGGTTGCTGCTTGCGGGTCGATGTTCCATTGCTGGTATATGAATATGCTGCTAACGGAAGTCTCGAAGACATTCTCCATGGCAAAAACAATGATCTGCAGCGTGAGCCTCTCTCACTTAGCTCACGTTTGGACATTGCCATTGGTTCAGCTCAAGGTTTAGCATACATGCATTCATACACAGAAAATGGCATACAGCATGCCGATGTCAAACCAGGCAATGTACTTTTGGATGGGGGGTTGGTTCCAAAAATCTCAGATTTTGGATTATCAAAGGTTTTTATAGTAGGCAAAGATCAAACCTCGAATGTGATAGGATGCTTGAATTACATGGATCCAGTGTACAGGGATAGAGGGGTGCTAACTTCAAAAAGTGACGTCTACAGCTTCGGGGTTGTTCTCTTAGAGCTTATTTGCAGAAAGCCCGTTGGATATGGTGAAAGCAGTCTTGTCAATCAGTTTAAAACAGTTTATAAGCAAGATAACACTGGAAAAGCATTGTTTGACAAGGATATTGCTGAAGAAGATATTCCAATCCTTGAAGAAATTGGCATAATAGCGATGAAGTGTTTAAAGGAAAAGATTGATGAAAGACCAGCTATGGCGAGCGTAGCAAGTGCACTTGTGATACTGAAAGATTCTTGGGAAGAAACAAGACAAAGGTTCTATTCTACTTCAATCAACTAGCAAGGGGCTATTTGATGAAGCTCCCCCTATAAGTGGTTCTCTATGGATGTGACTATGAAGCTGAATGTGATAATCTATGACAAACTGTTTGGAAGAAATGAATTAGAAGGAAACACTACAAGTTTGCAAACTGTCATCCGACCAAGCTCCTTAGGAATCACTATTCTAGTTTGCTCTAGGACGTCTACTGACGTGCTGTTAGTGTTAGACTTATGGTCTTATAAACTACATCGATGTTGAATCTATCATAATCAAAACATCTTGAGCGTTGCACAAGTTACAAGATAAAAGGAATATATCCTTCATCATAAGCATCAATAGATAATTGCTTTCCATGCTATTTGTTTTCAAGATTTCCATATATATATATATATATATATATATATATATATATAGGGTAAATTTTTCCTACACCCTGGGAGTAACTACTCCCCCACGTATATTAACACCGAAGCGTCTCCCAACGTGGTGCTGAGAGATTAATTAGCCGGTTAAGCAGGTTAGTTAAGTGGACCCGTTATTAGTGGATATAAAAGGAGAGATACACCCATCATTTGTGGGCGTCGAACGACCACAGCTGGCGGCGGCGGCTTTGATCGCTCCAGTAGGCTGCCGCCGACCACGATGCTTTGCTTCGATCTGAGATTTTGGTAACGTGCGCGTTTGTTAATTGAAACCCACATCCTTGTTCCTAATATGATCATTGATCAATTTCTTTATCCCTAATCTTATTCTCCATGTAGCATGCAGATCGGAGATGGTTAATTCCACCGTCAGGCCAGACCAAGGCTGCGAGCGGCGCGCGCCGGCCGGGCCGCGTGAGTACGCCGGATCCCAGCTCCGCCTTCGCGAGCAGGTATGATTCCATACGTCCTCTGAATCTGAATTATGATTACTGATTACTGCACCATCCACATCCATCCATTATATTCCTCTATATTTTTTTATTCTGTAGTCAATCCCGATAGAGGTAAATCTTTCTCTTGCTCACCCGTGTAGCCTCTTTTCAGATCAAGAGCGCCTAGCCCCCATCCGTCATTTGTGTTGAACATCTGTCATCATCCGTGTTGCCTCGATCAGTTCTAAATTAAAAGGTATGTACATATACTCTATTCTAAAAAGTATGCACGTATACTCTTATATTCTAAAAAGTATGGACGTATACTCTATCAGCCTACCCCGTTTCCATCAGGCTGCACGCATCTTTCATGAAGGTACGGAGCACCTTCTGACGACTTGAAGATCTATCTCTTTGTGTGCGTGCAGATCGCAGACGATTTGACGATGCCGACGACGCTCGGCAAGGTACCATCAGATGTTGAGGGAGAGATATGCAAGAAATTCCCTCAATGATACGTTGATAAGAAGCACATCATTCTCATTAGCTTGCTTTTGTGAGAGTCCTGACTGCATATGTAGCATGATTAGATTATTTCTTTCAGCAATAGACCTGAACTCGTTCAGTTCAAAAAGTATGTGTATATACTCTCTTCACAAATTAGTATGTATATATACACTCCAAATAAGAAGTATGTGTATATACTCTTCTCAAATTAGTATGTATACGTACACTCCAATTCAAAAAGTATGTGTATACACTCTTCTCAAATTAGTACGTGTAGATACCCCAAATTCAAAAAGTATGTGTATATACTCTCCTCAAATTAGTATGTATATATACACTCCAATTAAAAAAGTATGTGTATATACTCTTCTCAAATTAGTACGTGTATATACAGTCCAATTCAAATAGTATGTACATATATACTCTTCTCAAATTATACTATATGTATATATACACTCCAATTCAAAAAGTATATATATATGCTCTCATTCAAAATGTATGTGTATATACTTCCTTCCAAAAGTATGAACGCATATATATATACATATGCACCAATGTCAGATGCACGTATCTACATCCCGGACGCACATGCACCAGCAGGCCACACAGTGTCAAACTCGAATTTTTTATACGTAACCGATCGGCCGGAGATCACGGTACGAGCAGATTCAATATTAAGGGTCGCAGTCTGATACACGCGCTGATCCACAAACCTAAGACAAAGCCACCCGTGTACGTATATTAGATAGAGGGTATAGTTACTCCGGGTGTATAAAAAGTGCACCTATATATATATATATATATATATATATATATATATAGGTATTCTATATATTACCCTGGGGTAATGAATAATAAACACTACCCGAGCCCAAATCACCGAGCCCAAACAACGCGGGCGTTTCCCGCACCGGTCCGCCCGCTTCCACCTCGGACCCGAGCAAAACCACGTGCTCCCCCGCGTCGGTACCTCGCTCCCACCTTCCTTATCTAGTTTTTTTTTTTTTATATTTTATAATTTGGAGATCGTGGATTCGTGGGGAGGAGACGCCAGTTTCGATTGCTCGCCGCCACTGCGCGCCGGTTTCCCCAGCTCGCCGCCCCCCTCCGTCGCACGAGCACAGCTCGCCGCCCCCGTCCGTCGACGAGCACAGCTCGCCGCCATAGGCCCAGCTCGCCCCTCTCCCTCGCCTCCGCAGCTTTTCGACCGCTGCCTCTGCAGCCCCGACGGCGGCCTCGTCGGTGGCCCCGCGGGTCGCCGCCCCTCGGGCGGAAGTTTGCGGGAATCAGCAACCGTTGTCCTCTCCGGGCGGCGGCACCTCGTATCTCTCTCGTGTCCGGCGTCGCTGCTTCCAAGCTCGGCCAGCACAAGCTGCCGGATCTGGAGCGCTTGGCTTAGCCCTCTTCCGACACCGGCTGCAACAAAACTGCTCGACGCTGGCGGTAAGAACCACACGGCCGGGGAGGAGACCACTAGCCCGACGAGTCCGCGGTGACCCATTGACCCATGCGTACGAACGGAAGGTGACATTCTTTGGCTCGATCTGTCTTCATGTTTATTTATTTATTTATAACATCACCTTCCGACCCACAAATCCAGTTCCTTTACTTCCCTTCTGAATTCCCTTCCCGATTTTTCCTTTTACTCCTTGTTTGTTTTGATTTCCCCCTGCCGTGAGTGGACATAGCATCCAGCAGTGCTAATTTTGCTCAAATCCGATGTACAGCTATGAGACTTAAAGTATGCTTTTTATATTTCTAGGTAAATTGTCTAGCATATAATAATCATTGCAAATTGGTGTATCTTCTCTCCGTGTGCATTTGTGCCATACAGCCTACACATATTCAGTTTACTTTTATTTTCTTCTATTCTAGTTTTGATAAGCAGTATGCATATATAATGCTTTGAAACCACTTGGTATTTTATTAAATATAAATATGCACTCATGTAATTTCATTTCTTCCTTGCAACCATAGACACTGATTAGCTTTCCACTGATTTTTTTAATTGTTTAGACCTTACGCTTATTATATGTGAGTACTTTTTGGTGTGATTATAATTTAGCAAAGGAATTATATTTATTCTGCAAATGCAAATCGTCAGTCATTGCCACCAGAGGATGTTCATGCTGCAAAAAGGTTCAGTGTTGTCAACCAAATGGCTCTTTTTCACATCCTCTTTTTTTTGTCCTTATCTTATTCTATTCATAATTTTATAGACTGCTATATTTCATCAATGAGCCAGTTGCGTGGATTCAATTCATTTATCCAAGTTGTTGACCATTCATATGTGGTATTCTAAATAGGCTTTTACACAATGTCTTTAGATTTCGATTGGAGTTGGTTGATAAGATGTCTGGCAACCCAAAGAGGGTTGTATTTGAGAGCACACAACAGAGGTAAGTAAATGTTTGACAATTTTTTTTCTAGTTTCCTTTTTAGTGTATTGGGGCTGCTTTGCTCTATAGGATGTTGTTAATTTGATGATTTCCTGTTTAGGTGTGAGGTCCCTCTACGACACGACGAGACGTTAACCTCCTTAACTGGTAGACATTCTATATTAGCTCCACACAACAGAGGTGTAAAAGGGGAAAAATTGTATTTTAATGGTTTCCAATTTAGCTTTATTTATTATTTTTCCTGTCTATTCCCTAGTGTATGCAGATCCAATGCATTCCCCTTCTGAATACCCTGTCATCCCAACTTCATTTGACGCCGAGCTGTGTTCTCACGGGGCATGCACATTGTTTGCTGCTTTGTAGATATAGTTTGAATCACGATAGGCTCATGGGATGCTACTACTGATATATGATCATGGCGCAAATTAGGGGGAGTAATTCACTAGTAGGTTGGCCCAATTTCTCAATAGTGTTCGTATCGTTGTATTTCCTGTTGAAAGTAATCAGAGCTTGACGAATAGTGTTGTTGATCATGAGGAATTGAGGATACAGCATCAGCATGCAAGCATTCTATAGGATTAGAATTTATTGCTTTGACCTGCCCTTAAAACAATTACATTTCGAACTACCAGCATGTGTGTAGTATACTCAGTATACTCAGGTTGACCATGCTGAGTAGTGAGGACGGCACATGCTATAGTGCTCTGCCATTTATATTGTTGTCAATAGTTGAATATTACATATTAATAGTTCACTCTGTCTTTTTCAGGATTTATCTCAAACACATCAAACATTTCTGCAAGTAAGGATAGTCAAAGGTTTGTGATCTACATACTCTTTCTAATGTTACTTATGCTAGGATTTCTTATCCCAAAAACAGCATAATTAATAGTGTATTGACAGACTTAATGGCAAAACATATGTTTCAGCTCCATCTAATATAATTCTTTTCCTAAGTTCATTTCAAAAAGTTAATACCATCATGGCTTAATCAGTCACATATGATTTCGAATCTACTGAAGTCCTCATACCTTTTTTTAAAAAAATTATGTGCTTTTGTATCAGAGTTTCTAAATTGCATTTAATTTTTGCCAATGCAATGATGACTGTGTTTGCTTTTGTCCCATTATAATGTGCTCAAGGGAAGACCAAACCTGGTTACTGTGTGTAGTTTTTTTTAACCATAGCATAAATTATTTAAATCTTGATTTCAATTCATTCATTATTGCAGCTACAACGTAAGGAATGAGAAGGGGTGGTCAGTTTTCCCAATGAATAGCTCAAAATGTGATCCAGGTGCGCCCTCCCTTTCGCCTGTTTCTACCGCCCCTCCTTTCAGACCTGTCCACATCTATCATCAATATGAAATTTTGCATGGCTACATAGATCCCTGAATTCTAGTCCATATCCTGATGTTAGGATTGCCATAAAATTTTGCCATTTGTCTATTTCATCATAGAAATGTGCTTCCTCAGTTCAGCCCGAGCTGTCTATTTTTATACTATCCTACATGTAGAATTTGCCTATTTTTAACCCTAGGACACGGAGACACAAAAGTAGTGCGTGCGCCTAATGATTATGACTATTATCTGAAACTTTGTGGTTTTTCTTCTCTGTTCTTTCAGTCTGGCAGCAACTTGATGAATTAAGATAAGATCAGATGCTAACAAGCCGTCGGTTTAGCAATGACACAACAAGTGTTCTGGTTACGTTAAGCAGGAGTAACAAATGCTCTTTGCTTCCCCTTTGTGATAATTTCAGAATTCATTAAGGATAATCTGGACAAAGCAGCTTATTCCAGTCTGTTAGTTTACCCCATCCCTTTTTGCCTTATTCCAACTGCATTAGGTGGCTAAATGCCTAGCATATTCAAAGTACTCTGAAAAGTGAGAACTCAGTTCATTTTCATGTCATTTTACAATGTTTGGTATACAGAAAAGGGAACCAGCATCACTAATACATTAAACTAATATAATTATGAATCTTATTTCCTACGGTCATTATTGTCTTGGTAAGTTTTAGATTATGCCTACGGTCATTCTCCATTTTAAATTGCTTTCCCTATAGAGTATATACCGATGACTGCTTACCATATGTGCAGGTGGATCATCACTTCTATATATTTCTAATCTTTATATATATCATAATATGCTGAATGAGGCTATGTTCAGGTGCAACAGCAAATGAGAAGTGGTCATAATAGAACTTGAAAAATATGTTATCACAATGAGCTTAACAAAAGCATCAGAAGATTATCCTGATGCTAAGAATCAGCCTCATGTTCAAGCAAAAGTTGTGTATCCTTATTTTGTTTAGTGATTTTTTGGGTAAGCCAAAAAAACAGATGAGCTAATAAAAGTGTAAACTGGGTTCCACAGGTTGCTTTGAGACTCAGGCAAGAATCTCCGAGTGTTCTGCTGCAGACAATGGCAGACCGTGGGGACAGATCAAGGTGGGGCCAATTCCAAACTAAACTAAATGGTAAAATCTTGCCACCTTGGTATGTTCTATTCCTTGTCTACTCTGTTCCTAGTTAGACCCTATGCCGGTTGTTGCTCATTGCAGTTAATGAAATCTTAAAATGCTAGACTCTTGTGAACAATTCTACTGCCACCTGTAGATAACTCAGTTTACTTTTACTGATGTTCTACGGATCATTAGTTTGGAGTGATCCCACTTGTTATGCTGAATTTACTTATATAGGACCAGCATGTGCAGTAGAGAATCCTTCAAAGTGCATTGTCACCTCTTACATTTTCTATATAGAAATTTTTAGACTACAGAGTTTACATGTTTGAAATAACAATATGAAAATTGGCAAATATTTAAGCCAACTATTTTCAAGTTAGAGAAGCTAGCAGTATACGTTTATTCTAATTAATGTTACCTTCTGCTGCTGCACAACCGATTGCGAAGCATGTCGATAACAACCTCCTGCTTCTATGGCGCCAACCTAGCCTCATGCATATTTGACTCCCACAAATTTGCTCATGTTTTAAACGAAGCTGTGAATTGTGATGATTTTTTTGTGGTTCAATTGAAATAGTAACATGAATGTGGTTACTATTGGTTACTATGTGGGTTACAAGTACCCAACGAGAAGTTGGGAGTGGGAACAGAGAAGAAAAAGTGCTGACAGCAGAGGCCTACAGAGACTAATCAACAACTAAGAAAGAAGAAGAAAACAGGTCACGGAGAGCATTGAGCCAATTTATAACAGATTGATGAAGACTCAACTTACTTTTTTTTTTTAGATAATGGATTTTTTTTTTTTTTTTGTATTTAACGAATTGTATCATTACTTGTAATGGTTTTGATCAAGCAGAATACATACTTTCAGTTCGGTGTTTTTTTTCCCTGTTTTCGTGCCCTCGCTTCGCTCCGTATACAATGCTACTCGCGGCAGCATGACCTCATGGTGCTCTTGGATAGTGATAATGGTGCTTGCAGCTATATATTCTTCATACAAGGGCATGTTACAAATATCAGTCAACGAGCCACTAGAATTGTATTGAAGTTAAATATTTCCTATTTACTTTGGTACAAATAATGTTTTTCACAAACGTACTTTCATGCTTTGATCCTAGACGCTCATAAAAAATGTTGGGCATTCTTGATGGGGATTAATAATAGAAAACATAGCACAATTTTATACATCTAACAATTTTATTTACACGTGACATAAAATTCATTGTTCTTGATGGTGACATACAGTGAGCACTACAATAAAAGTGCAAAAGAAAAATGATGCAAAAAGAAGCACTACAATAAAAGTGCAAAAAAGAAAAATGATGCAAAAAAGAACGTGAAAAGTTCATGCAATAGGCATGCAAAAAAAAAAAAATAAAAAAGAAAAGAAAGAAAGCACCGAAAAAGAACGTGAAAAGTTCAGGCAAAAAGCAAAAAAAAAAAAATGATATGTGCGGTAGAAAACAACTGCGAAGGAAAGAAAATGCATACGGGCATGCACTGGAGGGGAACCGCTCGGCATGCGGGCGTGTGTAGGCCGCTCGGGCAGGCTGGCGCGGCGCGGGGTGCTCGGGTAGCAATTAATAATCACTACCCTGGGTATGATTTAGCGCAGCCCTATATATATATATAGGGAGAGTATACTCTGTAGCTAGCTACAGAATTTGATATTCTGTAGCCAGGCCGCTCGATCCGCACCAGGTTCGCACCGGCTCGCACCGAACCAGCTCGTGGGTTTCGGTAATTCCGTGATGGAGACAGCTAGTGCATGCATGTATCCGGCAGAGTAATTGCATTGTTTATTAAGGTAACTGAAAAAATCAATGCTCGGTGGGCCACCGTGTTACACGCTGCAGCATGGATCTCGTAATTTCATTTTCCTAGTATGGTAACAGGAGGCGTACATGCATGTGCTTGGATTAGTTACCACTTACCATAATTTGTTTACTAGATTTGCAATCCTTTTACCATAATCCTTGCCTTTCTGTCCCTAATAGTTACGATATTATTTTTTAAAGCAAAGTTACGATATTATATATTTACTAGAATTTTAAAATTATTTACTAGAAAAATAGATAATGCGTCAAACAGCTATGTGTAGTTACGTTGTTACTGGAATACAAGAACAAATAGCTATATTGAATGTGATTAATTTACCATAACAAAATACCGGGAGTTATGCCATTTTTTTATATCATCATGATACAATGAACCAGTTACCGTAACCAATAAGATGAGTTACGACAATTTTGAACTAATAATTACGATAATTTGAGTGTGATGATAAAGTTAATTAGGAGGTCACCGGAATTTGATATTTCATCATTGACGTACGACTGTACTCCGGAATATATGTCAATTATATGGTATGAATTACTATAATATATACATGGTGACTAAACAATAACAATGTACGCATATTTGCAAATGAATAATTACTGCAGTAGAATAATCTATGTGTATTGCATATGATTTACGATACATTTCTAAATGAGTTACTGTAATCCTCTTGCTGACGTGTAGCCTGAAGAAGTTGAAGGCGGATCGGAGAGTAAGGAGAGTAAGGCGAGCACGACGGCGGCGAGCCCAGCCGCGACGACGCTAGCGACCCCGGCACCGTCCTCCCTAGAGAAGGCGCCATGCATAGAGGACATAGATCCCCATAATCCACTGCCGCTTGGGCTGGCCGTGCATGACGACGACAGACGCCTGCAGCACGGCGGCAACGGCTGCAAGCAGCATGTACACCGGCGCGCTGGGTGCATCGGTGGAAGAAGCGGTGCTGACCTCCATCGCGACAGTGCTCGAACTGGAGACGAGGAGGACGCGGCTCCTGGGTGTGCTGCCGGCCGGCATCATCGCCGCTGTGGCCTGTCGAGATCCACCACCATTGACAGTGAGCCGAGCGCCGGCCTCCGCATGAGTGCTGCATGCTCCAGGCTCCGTGATGCAGGATTGCAGGGGCAAGCAAGGCTGCATGGGACGCCGCCGCAGCTCCAAACGCTCGTCGGAGGTACTGGATCCATGGCACCGCTTCTTGGAGAGGTCTGCATGCGAGGAGAGAGAGAAATTAAAAAAATGAGGGAGAGATCGCCGGCGAGCACCTTTTAATTGCGGTCAAAGCCTAGCCATATATAGCAACCATATAGCAAATTAATTTCACCCGTCCAGGTGCACGCTCGCATGCAACAAATTAACCAGACCAGTCCGTGGGTCTATTAATTGGTTCGTTAGGCTGAATCGGATGCAGCAGGTCGGGCCTGGCTATAGAATTTGATATTCTATAGCTAGCTACAGTGTAGTATATATATATATATATATATATATATATATATATATATATATATATATATATATATATATAGGGTAAATTTTTCCTACACCCTAGTAGTAGTTACACCCGCCTACACATGCAAGTGTATTTCTCCTACCGCACGCACATGACAGACGTGAAGTTGATTAGCGGGTCTATTGGTGGATCCGTTAACTGACATAAAACCATCGGTCCTATCTTCACTCTCGCCTCCTCATTTATTAAATCGATCAGTGCCTAGGATAAAAAAAAAGATCGGTGCCTACTGAGAGAAACGGCGGCGGCGACAACCCACCAGTCCTCCTCGATCGGCCCCTGCGCAGCACACGACGGCGCTCTCCCCACGTTAACACACCGGCGGCAGAAAGCGGCCTCATGAGGGCAGCAGCCAGCGGTGGTCTCCTTGAGGCCAGATGCGACTCGTCGCCGTACGCCACGCCACCACCCGTCGATCGAGATCCGGCCGGCACACCCGTAATCTCCCATGCGCCTGTCTCTGCGGAACAGGTCGTGCTGGCCGCGTGCACGTCTCCGCCGGGCGGGTCGAGTTGTAGCCGCGTGCGCCATGATCTCCACCGCGAGGGAACATCCGTCGATGCGATCCAGGTATGGTCGAGATAGTCCTAGTCAGTCCTAATTCATACTGTATAGATCGATTTGTTCCTTCCAATCTAATATCCCTGCACCTTGCAACTTTTTCATTATAAAGATTAGCATCGGCGAGCACGCCGAGAAGAAGTTCCGCGGCGGCCGCCTGGGCGCCTATGCCTCTGTCTTGCATATATATATACTCATATCTTGATTCTATTTTTCTGATCTTAATATACAAATCACCATCACCAGAATACAGGGCCTCTTTTTCCCTGGTTTCATCGCCGGCGTACGTTGGAGAGCAGCATGTATTTTGTGTCTGTCCGGCACTAGTTGAAGCCAAGCAACGGCAAGATGGAGGAGGTTACGATCGGAGATGCATGGCAGCAATTAATCGTATTAGAAGACTGATGGAAATTTCCTCTCTTAGTATGTACAAATACGTTTCTGAAAAGTATGTACGGATACTCCATTATGAAAAGTATGTACGTATACTCCATTATGAAAAGTATGTACCTATACTCCATTATGAAAAGTATGTAATTATAAAAAAAGTATGCACAAATACGTTTCTGAAAAGTATGTACGGATACTCCATTATGAAAAGTATGTACGTATACTCCATTATAAAAAGTATGTAATTATAAAAAAAGTGTACATATAAACCGTTCTACAAAAAAATGTACGTGTTATGTACTCATATGTATTGCATCATACTCGCTTTTTTTTCCTAAAAAGTATTTCTTCATACTTTATTTTTGTAAAATAGTATTAGTTCATACTACTGTTTATATATATACTATAGTTTATACTATTTTTTCTAACTCTGTGCATGTGTACAGAGTACATAACTGTGCTAGCTAGACATATACACTTGTGTGGGTCAATATATCCTAATAATCGTATATACAACAGAATTATATAGACGTACTCATGAAATACCAGTACGTATGCACATATACTACATCCGTAATTACTGGCCTCTCCAACTGACTGCATGCACGGCACGGGAGGCAAATTAAAATCACGCGCGCGTGTTTGACGGAGCTGCTCATAGCGGGTTCGGCGGTATCAACCCATTAGTGCTAACCGGCTGTTGCACCTCTTCATATTACTGGTGGGTGTAGATACTCCGGGTGTATAGAAAGTGCACCATATATATATATATATATATATATATATATATATATAGCTACTATTCTACTGCCTACGCGTTGAATACTGAACAACGCACCGGCGGAGCGCCGCCTGCCTCCGGCGACCGGTCCAGAACGGCCAAATGTGCCCACCTAATTATAGCACTTGCATGCAAAAGTCAATCGCCATAATTACCGCACCTGCAATTACCACTCCGCACTCCTTCCGTAAATAAATACTCCACAATTAGTACCTCTGCTTCCCGGCGTCCGCTCTTCGCCCCCACCCGCACCCGCATGATCCCGTACAACGCACGCAGGCACCGGCACCACGTAGCGGCGAGGTGCCAAGGTGGAGTTCTCCAGTGGGTGCCCATCCGGCGTTCCGGCCTTGTCTACCCCGACCTCGACACTACCGGCGGTGACGCTGTCGTCACTGCGAGTGCGACGCCGTGCCCTACCTTCCGACTACGCAATCTGCGGCACCCCCACCCACCTCGATGTGATCGCGGCGGTCCTGACCATCCGGGCGGCGACGGTGGCGGCGACGGCGGCGGCGCGGCCATCCCGACGGCGGCCGCGGCAGCCCCTCTCCCTCTCGGCGCACCAACACCAAGAGAGGCGACGTCGTCATTGTGTCAGGGGTGAGCGTGCTGCCTCCCCTACTCAGTAGGGCAACATTGCGTCCCGAGATGGCCGAACAGACGAGGTGAGTAATATGCATGGTTGCGCTGATGGATTTACTTCTTCTGGTTTCGTGCTTGTACCGCCAGATGAGGTAGAGCAGCATGACAGGCCACGAGCGTTGTCGAGGAGCGGCTGGAGGTCCTGCTGTGAACACCTTCCTCACGGCGTCGCGGGATCACTGCACCCCATGTTGATGCCCCACTCCCTCCGGCGGCGCGGCATGCCCCGTGAGGACGGCTCCTCCCACAGCGGCACAGCTCTCGCGGCCTCGCGGGGACGGCCTCTGGCTGCTACGATCGGTATGAAACTATGAATTTGAGTAACTGCAATTTGTTTATTCATGGCCGGTGATAGCCAACAATGGCCAGGTCTGCAGCCCGTGGAGATTCGCGGTATATCCTCGGCATCAGCGTCTCCCCACACAACGTCAATGGTGGCTTCAACGACGGGCTCTTCAACGAAACCCGTATCTCGGATGTTGATCTGTTGTCCGTGTGCAGGCTTGTAGTGTGTTTGTCCCCTTATTTCTGAATCTGAATTCTGAAACTTCCTCGCACGATTTCAAAGGGATTAAATTGTCCGTGTGCTGGCTGTAGTGTGTTTTGTTTATAAAGTTTCGATGAATTTGTCAAACACATTTGTCCAACACTGATCCTAACTCCACGACGAACACAGCTAGTACTATTTGGGTTTGTCTTGTTGTGGCTGAATACAGTCAGTGTGGCTTGCCTAAAAACAATAAAATATAAATAATTTCAATCACCAGCGTCGCCAATCGCCCTGCTTTCACTCTAAGCTGACTGAATTTGAATCTGTAGTGTTTTTTTTTTTTTATTATGAATCTGTTGATAGATTTGATGCTATTTCCATCATGTCATTTCGATCACGACCAAGACAAACTTATTTTTGAAATTTGTACCAAGGTTATGTGATTTGGTTTGTGTACATAAGTAAAAAAATCATGTTCATAGATATTTTGCTTCTCACAGCCAAGATGTAATTATTTATGGAAGAAAATGTACTGATAGTAATAAAAATTAAGAGAAAATGGCTAAGTTGTTATTAACAATATGACAAATCATTAATAAATATTAGTCCAAACGGAAACCAAACATCTAGTTGATTAGCACAAGCAAAATTGCCGCTCACAGTCCATGAACCAATAATTTTATTAACAAATGATACTAAAAGTAATAAAAAAATAATTACCCCCCGACATGTTGAGTAAAATAATTCCTTCTGGGCATCCGAGCGGTAAAATAATTCCTTCTGGCCAATTAAAAATACCCTATTATTAGTGGATGAAAATTTATAGTTCACAAGGTTGAGGGAATTATTTGCTTAACAAAATGTTACCGAGTAGTAATAGAAAATTATTCGAACAGCGGCAGGATGCGCCGGTGAGTTGCATATAAAAACTATTAGTAATAAAAAAATTGTTCGAATAGTGGTTTGGTGGAATTATTTTATTAACAAGATGATACTATTAGTTTATAAACAAAATGATATTATTTTACTCAACAAGCGGGACGTAATTATTTTATTAACAAAGTAAAATATTAGTAATAAAAACTATTCCAACCGTGGCGGGCACGCCGGTGATTAATACAACAAATTTTACCGCTCTAAGACCAGGTGGAAATTACTTTCATAACAAAATGATATTATTAATATTATTAAAAAAAAATAGTCTAACCGTCGATCCGACATGCCAGCATAAAATTACCGCTCACACGCTTGAGGTAACTACTTTGTTAACAAAATGATAGAATTAGTAATTATTTTACCACTTTCGGATGGCCAGAAGGAATTATTTTACTCAACAAGTCAGGAGGTAATTATTTTATTAACAAACTAAACTATTAGTAATAAAAAAATAGTTTGACCGGCGACGAACACGCCGGCGATTAGTAGATGAAAAATTATCACTCATAGGCCTGGATAGAATTATTTTCTTAACTAGTATCGCGCGCGTCGTTCTTACGGGATAACTAAATTTTATATAAAGCACATGGATCACATGATAAGATAACAATATCGTGAAAGTAGCCGCCCATGTGCACATGTTAAACCACTCAGCGTGTATGAGTCAACAAATCATGCAGAACATATCAATTCAAGTTTGAATAGATTCATTTGTTACAACATCATATATGTACAAGGTATATGTTTGTTTAAATAAAGCTATATAGATGACACATATGCCCTCCTAGAAAGTGATTTGGTTCTAGCCACAAGCAACCCAAGTCTCCCCGTCTTGGCTTTCTTTCACACATTTTCAAATTTCAAATGAAGAAAAATTACGTTTGGATTCACCCAAACACATTAACCCACCATTAATCTTTTCACACAAAACAAAGATGCAAACATAAGGATGTATTTATATATTAGATATAATTCAACTATAGCATCACTTGGCTCACCCCCGAATACCCAGAATCTGCCTACACTCTGCCACACTATCCAATACCATGGAAAATTAAGAGAAGCAATATAGGAATAAGAAAATACATTAATTAAGCAACCTTTCGTGTTACATGAACACTTTTTTTTGGCAGTATGTACATACAGTAGATGTCCTTAAATCAATGAATAACTACAAGCACCAAGAAATAACTTGTACCAGGTATCTATAACTTGGATATTAGTGTATTCAGCTGTATTACCTGACGGCTTTTCACAAGCAATAGAATACAAGCAAGAAGATTTATATACCTATTTTTTTATGCGAGAAGTTCTTGTCGGACACTTTTCAAAGCTTGTTTCAATAACCGACCAGCAGGTGTGGCTTTTTCTCACCTGGATCAAGATAAAAGGAAGATAATTAACAAGCATCAATCTGTTCTGCATATCATTTAGTCACATTTGCAGTAACAGGAAAATAGAGGCCATCGACCCAGCGTCCTTCACTCTGAGATCATTTGTGAGCTTAATTTCAAGAGAATCAGCCTGCTGACCATCTAATGGCTGAGCACATGAGCGCATTGCTGCCATGTGAGCCTCCCTCATTTTCATGTCAGTTCGTCTCCACATCAAACAATGGGCACAACCAAGGTTCACTTTCTCTAAGATCCAATCATGGCTTTCTGCCCACTTCCAAGCAGATGCATTCAACGGTTTCTAGAGGCCAATGCCATTGTCGTTGAGGATGAGATTGCTACTCTGGCCAAATATACACTCTAGCCTCCTCAAACTGCTTGCTGCTGCATACGATTCACTAAATACTCACACGCATAGAGATAAAGATGAAGAACTGAATGAACAAATCTCCCCATAATGAGAAGGGGAAAAAGCTAGCCCGGAGAGAAGGCAGGCGTGACGTACGGTGGGCAAAGGCAGCCAACCACAGGAGGCAGGACGGAACTCACCATGGCCGGCGCCGTGGCCGGGGTGGGGTCGGGGCGTCCTCAGATCTAGTCGGCGCCGCGTCCTCAGCGAATGCGGAGAGATCCACGCGATCGCAGCCATCGGCGAACTGGGTTCCCCTCCATCGCAGCTGGCATCCACCATTGCGGTGGCCAGATCGGCTAGGATCGTACTGGTCGCGCCTCCCGCAGCCTCTTTTGGCCTTGCCATGGCCGGGCGTGGTGATAGAAGAGGCGGTGGGAGGAAGCCCGTCGCGCGCGTCCGCCGATCGCCGTCGATAGCGTTTGACCATGCCGTAGCAGGATGGAAGCGACAGTGGGAGGAGGTTCATGGTCGTTCCTTGGCGAGGTTTTTGGGAGAGTTCCTTGTGCGTGAGCGTGATTGGGCAGTGATTTGTTTCCTTCTCTACATTTGTTTCCTCAACAAGCCAGGAGGTAATTATTTTATTAATAAAAGATACTATCAGTAATAAAACTATGTGAGCGGGGATTCAAACTACATGATTTAGCCTAAATATCGTTGGTTGCTTTGATTACCTAATTAAAAAATGGCTCACATCCACGTACGTCAGCCTTGCATGCAGGTTGATTGCGGCGCAATCATTGTTGCCATAGCAGGCCATGCGTCAACGGGGGAAGGCTGTAATCAGTAAATGTGTCGGCATGCAGAATAGTAATTAAAACGCGTCTGTTAACTGTCCTGTCCCGGTTTCTTAATGCGCACCAGAGTGTGCTGGCTCCGGCCGCCGGCGCGTTGCTTAATATTCATAGCGTAGGCCGTAGATTAGTGGGGTCCTATATATACATGCTAGAGTTTTGATTTGATGTTTTGCAACATCAATCAATTGGGCGTGCAAGACCATATACCCATACCTGGTGAAAAATTTTCGAAAAATACTCTTGAAGACCATGCGACCAGAAAATATAATTAAAGACGATGCATGCCAGCAATAAACATTCTGGAGAAGCCACGACGAGCGTCGCTATCCATGCATGCTTGACATCAATTATTGAAGACCCTCGAGCTCGAGATGAAATTTGAAGACGATGTCACTTTCATGCAACAGTACAAGAAGATGATTATTGAAGACCCTGCTGAGGATGACCATGAAGGCAGATGTCCCAGGAGATGCCTCCTTAGGGCACGTCACCATGTCTCATATAATTGGAGTCACTCAGATGATAAACACGAAGGACAGTTGAGGTGATACGTTTGAAGGACGCTGAAGGCTTACCTGGAGGGGTTCCAGAAGGCTCTTCTGCTTCTATAAAGCAGGAAGGCTGTCCTCTGCATTGAAGATCGAGAGACATCCGCACCCGCAATCCGCACCCGCTCAACCATCGCAACACCATCACCTGCACCCACTCCACTCATACTCCACTTCCACTTCTACCATGCAGATCCTAGTCTCAGGAGTCCTCTGAGATTAGCAACCACCACCACGAATAAGTTAGAATCCACTACCGTTGTATAATACCACCCTTGTAAATTAGCTTGTGACGGAGGTCCTCGCGATCCTCTCCTGCTTGTAAGGTAATAAGGTTTGTGCTAAGTGCTTGGGGTTTCCCGAAAGGGAAAGCCGTATGTAAGCTTGTTTGCTTTAATGGAGCAGTTTTAGCTTTGAGAATCTCTGCTTTTCTGTAGCCGTTCATGTAAGTTTGAGTCTATGCTACGGACCCTAGAGGGGAAACCTCTGTGCATATTGTTCTTGTATTGTTCTCGTGTTAGCCCGGTAGCGGCGTTTTAGAGAACTCGAAAAGAACTCGAGTCACGTAGAAGTGTTCCCTTCGGGTGGAATTGCCTGGGGAGACGATAGACGTCTTAGCGTTCTACGTCACGACGGAAAACGGCTATCAGGTCAGCGTTAGAGCGATAGGATTAGCTGCTGCTTTATGAAGAGAGCTAGTGATGCATACGGTGAGTACCGAGTAGGATCAACACAAGCATAGTTGCACGCTTAGGCAGAAAGTCTGGTCTCGCCAGCCTTGCAAAGATCCTGTGAATTTTAATTCCGCATATCATCCCGCATACCGC
This sequence comes from Hyparrhenia diplandra, assembly GCA_015847255.1. Lineage (NCBI taxonomy): Eukaryota > Viridiplantae > Streptophyta > Magnoliopsida > Poales > Poaceae > Hyparrhenia > Hyparrhenia diplandra. The sequence goes on from JADLZK010011028.1 coordinate 251,141, forward strand.
TAGAGAATATTCACTAATCGAGTTCACTAATAATCACGCACTCACGGATATTCACACACATCACTATCATTGAATAGTAGCAAGTGCCTTGCATAGTATCTAAATATTCACGTATTTTGCTAATCAAGCTTTGTATAATTTGCATCCACTCACAAAAATCAAGTGGCAAGTGCTCGCATAGTAGCCGAATAGTAGAGGAATATTCACGCACTCCGGTATATACTAATCAAGATCATATTAATCACGCACCGCATCCATCCAATTTTCACAAGTGCTCCAAATAGTAAAGCACTTTGAAGTGCCCGATCCACTTCAGGTGAAGTGCTCGTGCAATCGTTTATAATATCCTCGAATTTGAATAGTGTCCAATATTTTGAATAGTGACACGAATTTGAATAGTAATACTTGAATTTGAATAGTGCTATGAATAGTAGCTCGTAAATATTAAAATTTTGAATTTTGAATCCGAATAATTTCCAAATATCTCTTTAATAATATTATATTTTATTGTGTTAGTGTGGTATCGATTCGAGGTTAATAATATTGAAAGTATATTACAATTAAATACCTTGTTCATAATGGAAGAAATAGATAGCCAAATCGGGAGCTATGAACAAAAGATAAAGAATATCCCTAATGAATACTTTACTAATGGAATAAGCAAATGGCCACATTATAAGAGAAAAAGAAGTTTATTTTATAAGAGAAATTTATAGAATTAATCAACTTAAGCAAGAAGTTGAGTTGAATATAAATAACAAGAAAAATATTGAGGATCACAAAGATATAAATATTATGCGAGAATAATATTGAAAAAAATGAGATAAGTGAAGATGAGCAATGAGAAGTAAATAATAAGTTGTTATTAGAAAGTTATGAAGAAGAAGTAGATAATGCCGATAATTATAATGATTTTATAAACTCCTTAGGTGATGAAGAATTATGCAATCGAATAATGTTATGGAAGGTTTAGATATAATATCTAATAATATTGACAGTTCTAAAGAACCAAAAACTGAATTAATGGACCAAGATAATTGTGCACATGATTGGGTAAAAGCTAGAGGTGACTATAATATAAAGTGTACATTTTGCATATTCTATCCTAGTCAAGATAATAGAGCTACATGCAGTACATGCTTAAAGCAAGCATGTGTTTCATGTTTAAAAACAAATAATCGAAATGGAGACATGAAGTAGAAATAGAACTAGAAGATAGAATATTAACAAGCGAGAGTTAATTTTAGAGAATAGAATAAATAATTTAGAAGAAGAATTAGAAGAATTAAGAGCTAAGATAGAATTCAAAGACCTAAGTAAAAGCGAAGAAAAAGCTCTTGGTAATACTTGAATTAAAAGACCAAGCAAAGATTAAATAAAAATAATGATAAGAATAAAGCGGTGTTAAATAAAAATAATGATAAGACTATGCAATTAAAAGATGCCATACTAAATTTTGGAAGTAGATTTATAGTTAAGTTGCCATTTAAAGAATTAGTAGGTATAAGAATACAAGAAAAATTAAACCTAACCCCTACAATTACCTATAAAACATTAGCATTATTAGATACCGGTTGCACAAAGAACTTAATACATGATAAATATTTTGTAAAATGCCCGTAAATAGTCCATACAATAGATCAAAATAAAGCGTAAATGTCTCATCGATATGTGCGGAATAACAAGATTCCATAATCAAATAGCTTATAATGTTGAAGTACAAATAAATAATACAAAGTATATAATAAATGAGATCACAATAAGAGACCTATCGGGATAAATGTTGATATGTTGTTAGGTCTAAGATTTTTATAATTTTTTACGTGCAAACAACAATCATACATGAGCAAGGAATTACATTTGTACCTTATCAAGATAATATCCCATACATAATGAAGTGGTAAGAAATGTAAATTCTAATTTAGAAATTGAAGAAACTAATAAGAGTACAAATGAAGAGTTAGGTGAAAATATAGAAGATTTTTATATAACAAACACATGTATAGAATGCTTTGGTTTACAATCCTTAGCGCCAAATTGGTATAGAGATATAAAATCTAAAAAAAAGATATAGATAAAATAGTTCAAAGATTGGAAGATATCCAAATAATTGGAGAAATACGGATGAAGCATTGGGATAAGAATGGTATAATATGCAAAATTAACATAATAAACCCAAATTACATAATTAAGACTAGTCCTATAGAAGCAACACCCAAAGATATAGCTGAATTTAAAATGCATATAGAAGAACTATTAAAGCTAAGAGCAATAAGAGAAAGTCGAAGTCCTCATAGATCGCCAGAGCTTTTATAGTTAGAAATCATGCCGAAATAGCTAGAGGAAAATCAAGGATGGTTATTAATTATAAAAGACTAAATGATAACACTATAGATGATGGTTATAATATCCCAAATAAACAAGAATGGATAAATAGAATACAAGGTCAGTAAATATTTCTCAAAATTTGATCTAAAAGCGGTTTTGGCAAGTAAAAATGGCGTAAGAATCAATAGAGTGGATTTTGCTTTCACATGTCCTCAAGGTCATTTTGAATGGATAGTAATGCCTTTAGGATTAAAGAATGCCCCTGCATTATTTCAAAGGAAAATGCAAAATATATTTAATGAAAATCTAGAATTTATAATAGTTTATATTGATGATATTCTAATCTTCTCAAAATCTTACAAAGAACATATAGCTCATTTAGAAACATTCTTTAGAAAGGTAGAACAACATGGATTAATACTATCTAAGAAGAAAATGGAAATATGCAAAGAAAAGATAAACTTTCTAGGTCATGAAATTGGAGAAGGAAAAATTCATTTGCAAGATCATATTGCTAAAAAAATTTTACATTTTCGGATGTCATGAATGATAAGAAGACTTTTGCAACAATTTTTAGGTATAGTAAATTATGCTAGAAATCATATTGAGAATTTAGCAAAGTTAGTTTTGGACCTTTGTATGCTAAACTAAGGAAAAATGGACAAAAAAATATTTTAACTCTGAAGATATAAAGCTAGTAAGAATCATAAAAGAAAAGGCTAAAGATTTAAAACCCTTAGAGTTACCCTTAGAGGATAATTATTTTATTATAGAGACGGATGCATCGGAATTAGGATGGGGTGCTATACTTAAGCAAAAGCCTAGCAAATATTCATCAAAGTTAGAAGAAAAAATATGTAGATATGCTTCAGGTAAATATAAGTTAAAAGCAATAAATAATACCGATAGAGAAATTCTAGCGATTATAAATGCTATAAATGCTTTTAGATTATATTTAGGATTTAAGGAATTTACTGAAGGACAGATTGTGAAGCTATATGTAAATACTATAATAAAGTTAATAGCAAGAAAAGTTCAACTAGACGATGGGTTTTGTTTGAAGACATTATTATCGGAAATGGTTATAAAGTTATATTTGAGCATATAAAAGGGAAGGATAATATCCTCGCCCGACATATTTTTTCACGATCATCCTGTTTTGCAGGAATGAAGAGGGATCAAGCCCTAGTCCATATGAAACCGAATTTTATCATTTTGGAAATGATAATAAGCTAAGAATCTTCCCACCAAAACCTTTAACTTCAAACCCAAAAATAATGTTATCTTAGATAATGTTCAAGAATGCATATTAGATAATTTTCGGTATCAATATAATAATAAAAGGGATGAAAAAGGTTATATGTTAGCAATATTAAACAGACTGGCAGAATATTTTCATGTGATCAATGGAAAAATGCAATCAAAAATAACACCTGAAGAGAATCCTTTGTATGTTATATATGAAGGAGCTAGGCCAGAATTTACACAAAATATGAAGAAGTTATAGCTCAAAAAAATAGAAAGAAAGAATAAAGGGGGAATACAATGAAAAAAAATATTCGGAAGTTGATGAAGCTTTATCATGGGCAAGAAGGTTGATAGGAATAAATTACTTCATAGAGCCGAAGCAAAAGACTATATTCAAAAGCATAAAAAATAAATGAGAATAATATCAATATGACCAGTACAAATACCTCGTAAGTGGTTCATCAAAGAGTTCCCTCATATAAAGATATTGCAAAAAAGATATATTGAATGAAGATATTATTGAGAGAAAAATAAAAGAAAGGCTAGAAGCTATAATCCCTCAATTAAAGAAAATATAAAAGAAGAACTACTGCTAGAAACAAGATATGAAATAAATGAAAATTTCATTCCGTATATCAAGAATATGAAGAGAATATAAAGAAAGATTATGAGGAATACATAAAGAAAGATTATGATTCAAAAAAATGAATATAAATATATCGATTATGATAACAATGAGGAAGAAAATAATGAAATGATAGATGAGAACATGTTAGATATTCGTGGTCATGGGCAACCACCGTAATATTAATAAATCGATGATACGGATTTTGAAGATATTGATTAAATAAGCAAAATATTGAAAGTTCTATGAATATATATTTGCATATGTTGATAAGGTGTTATCAACAATTTGGCCGGGGAATAACATTATACACATGCGGAGTTTTTGATTTGATGTTTTGCAACATCAATCAATTGGGCGTGGAAGACCATATACCCATACCGGTGAAAAATTTTGAAAAATACTCTTGAAGACCATGCGACCGTAAAATATAATCAAAGATGATGCATGCCCGCCAATAAACGATACGGAGAAGCCACGACGAGCGCCGCTATCCATGCATGCTTGACATCAATTATTGAAGACCCTCGAGCTCGCATGAAATTTGAAGGCGATATCACTTTCATGCAACAAGACAAGAAGATGATTATTGAAGACCTGCCGAGGGATGACCATGAAGGCGGATGTCCCGGGAGATGCCTTCTTGGGGCACGTCACCATGTCTCATATAATTGGAGTCACTCGGATGATAAACATGAAGGACGGGTTGAGGTGATACGCCCGGGGACTAATTTGAAGGCCCGGAGGGGTTCCGGAAGGCTCTTATGCTTCTATAAAGCAGGAAGGCTGTCCTCTGCATTGAAGATCGAGATCCGCATCCGCACCCGCAATCCGCACCCGCTCAACCATCGCAACACCATCACCTGCACCCACTCCACTCATACTCCACTTCCACCATGCGGATCCTAGTCTCGGGAGTCCTTTGAGATTAGCAACCACCACCACGAATAAGTTAGAATCCACTACCGTTGTATAATACCACCCTTGTAAATTAGCTTGTGACGGAGGTCCTCACGATCCTCTCACCTTGTAAGGTAATAAGGTTTGTGCTAAGTGCTTGGGGCTTCGAAAGGGAAAGCCGTATGTAAAGCTTGTTTGCTTTAATGGAGCGATTTTTAGCTTTGAGAATTCACCTTTTTACGTAGCCCGTCCATGTAAGTTTGAGTCTATGCTACGGACCCTAGAGGAGAAACCTACGTGCGTATTGTTCTTGTATTGTTCTCGTGTTAGCCCGGAGTAGCGGCGTTTTAGAGAACTCTCGAAAAAGAACTTCTCGAGTCACGTAGAAGTGTTCCGCCGGGTGGAAGCGCAGGGGGAGGCGATAGACGTCTTAGCGTCTGTCGCCACGGACGAAAACGGCTATCAGGTGGCGTTAGAGGGATAGGATTAGCTCGCCGCTTTATGAAGAGAGCTAGTGATGCATACGGTGAGTACCAGTAGGATCAACACAAGCATAGTTGCACGCTTAGGCGAAAGTGCGGTCTCGCCCGGCCTTGCAAAGATCCCGTGAATTTTAATTCCGCATATCATCCCGCATACCGCTAGAGAATATTCACTAATCGAGTTCATAATAATCACGCACACATCACTATCATTGAATAGTAGCAAGTGCCTTGCATAGTACCCGAATATTCACGTATTTTGCTAATCAAGCTTTGTATAATTTGCATCCACTCACAAAAATCAAGTGCAAGTGCTCCAAATAGTAGCAATATTTGAAGTGCACGAGCCACTCAAGTAGTGCTCTTGCGCTATTCATAATATTACGAATTTGAATAGTGACACGAATTTGAATAGTGACACGAATTTGAATAGTAATACTTGAATTTGAATAGTGCTATAAATAGTAACTCGTGAATATTAAAGTTTGATTTTTGAATCGAATAATTCCCCAATATCTCAATATTTATACGTTTAATTTATTGTGTTCACTAACACAATAAATAAACGTATAAATATTGAGATATTGGGAGTGAACACAATAAATTAAACGTATAAATATTGAGATATTGGGAATTATTCGGATTCGAAAATCAAACTTTAATATTCACGAGTTACTATTCATAGCACTATTCAAATTCAAGTATTACTATTCAAATTCGTGTCACTATTCAAAATAAATAGCACTATTAAAATTCTGAATATATACAGTGCACTAGCACTTCACCCGAGAGGTTGAGTGGTTCTGGCACTATGAATTCTTGCTACTATTTGATTACTATGTGAAGCACTTCCCGTGTGATTATGGATAGAAATTATATGGTGCAGTATGAGTGTGCGATATTATTTGACGATGGTGACGTGTGCGTGAGTATTCGTGAGTGCTTGATTATTATGTAAATGTATTTAAGTATATGCAAGAGTGCGTCGCGGATTATGCGTAAAAATAATTCACGTAAACTTTGCAAGGTCGATACCGCATTTTTCGCCTAAGCGTGCAACTATGCTTGTGTTGATCCTACTCGGTACTCACCGTATGCATCACTAGCTCTCTTCAACAAAAAACAGCAGCCTAATCCTATCCCTCTAACGCTGACCGATAGCCGCTTTTTCGTCGTGACGTAGAACGCTAAGACGTCTATCGCCTCCCCGCACGCCTTCCACCCGAAAGGGGAACACTTCTCGTGACTCGAGTTCTTTCGTGAGTTCTCTAAAACGCCGTTACCCGGGCTAACACGAGAACAATACAAGAACAATACGCACAGAGGTTTCTCCTCTAGGGTCCGTGAGCATAGACTCAAACTTACATGGACGGCTACGTAGTGCTGGGGATTCTCAAAGCTAAAAACTGCTCCATTAAAGCAAACAAGCTTACATACGGCTTTCCCTTTCGGGGAAACCCCAAGCACTTAGCACAAACCTTATTACCTTACAAGCGTGAGAGGATCGCGAGGACCTCCGTCACAAGCTAATTTACATGGGTGGTATTATACAACGGTAGTGGATTCTAACTTATTCGTGGTGGTGGTTGCTAATCTCGGAGGACTCCCGGTGACTAGGATCCGCATGGTGGAAGTGGAAGTGGAGTATGAGTGGGTGCGTGTGATGGTGTTGCATGGTTGAGCGGGTGCGGATTGCGGGTGCGGATGTCTATCTTGAATGCAGAAGAGGACAGCCTTCCCCGCTTTATAGAAGCGTAAGAGCCTTTCGAACCCCTCCGTAAGCCTTCAGCGCCCTCGTTGTATTATCATCCGAAAGTGACTCCAATTATATGAGACATGGTGACGTGCCCTAAGGAGGCACCTTCCGGGACATCTCGCCTTCATGGTCATCCTCGCCAGTTGTCTTCAATAATTATCTTCTTGTAATTGTTGCATGAAAGTGACACCGTCTTCAAATTTCATGCGAAGCTGCGAGGGTCTTCAATAATTGGTGTCATGCATGCATGGATAGCGACGCCGTCGTGGCTTCACCAAATTATTTCTGGCATGCATCGTCCTTGAATTCACGATGAAGTCCGATGAGTCTTCGGATGTCGAAGGCAAGAGCCGATGATTATCTTATTCATTCATATGAATTATCTTTAATCATATTTTTTGAAAATTTTTCATCGATATATATATATATACATACATATATATATATATGTATGTATATATATATATGTATGTATATATATATATATGTATCTATATGTATATGTATATATATATGTATATATATATATGTATATATATATATGTATATATATATATGTATATATATATATATATATATATATATATATATATATATATATATATATATAGGTATTCTATATATTACCACGGTACCGATTAATATTCACTCCCCGACCCCAAATCACTGAGCCCGAGCAAATGGCGCCCGCGCCGGTCCGACCAGGCCACGACGCTCCCTCCCGGGCGGTTGGCCCACCACCTCCCACGACCTCGAGCCGATATGCCGCCTCAGACCTCTCTCCTCCACACTCACGATTGTTTTGCGGTTCCTATTTCCTCCACCCGGTAGCTCGGTTTCCTCCGCCCGGCTGCCGCCGCCGATCTCACCCGGCCCCTCCCTTCCACCAGCAGCGGGCGCCGCGGCCGGCCCCTTCCTCGACCTGTGGAGCGGCCTCGATCATTCCCGACCCATGGCGGCGCGGCTCGCCCCTTCCCGCACCCACAAAGATCGACGACGTCCTCTCCTCGCCCGGTGGCACCCCGCAACCAAAGCAGATCCGGAAGTCGCCCTTCCCTCCCGTCCTCCGAGAGATGGCGATGTCACATTGCCCGCTCTTGCCGCCGTCATCCCACAGCCACCGCCTCTATGCTCCTCCAACACCGCTGGCAGATCCAGGTGCCCATCCTGTAGATCCCCCCCCAGCTCGATGTATGCACGTCTCCTATTCCTTGATTCGATTTAATGAGTAGTGTGCAGGATGTGTTCCCTGTGAGGCTTCGATTAATGCATCCATAGGGGCGTCGATTTCCATCAGCTGTGAGCACGGGATCTGATGCAGGACAATTCAGATCCAGTAATTCCTCTGTTCATGTGCTAATCTCGTTTGGCTTTGGAGCTCGCCATTTCTGATTAGTAAATCTAACATTTGTTCATAAATGCCACCTGATAATTCCCTGTTAAACAGATCCATTTCTAAGAAGAGATAATTATTCAAGAAATTTGTTACCTGCTGGCTAATTAGAATATATCAGCTTCCGCTCATAGTTATGTATTCTGTTGCCCAATCTTCTTACATTAGAAAAAATTGAAATGATTTCATCTTACACATTTTTCTGGCTCACAAGATTAAATCCCCGAAAGAAGTGTATGTAGTATGTACACACTTTAGGTTAATGGGTTTGATATATATTTTTCTTTTTAGTCCATTGAGTTCGTTGGGTGTTGATATTTATTTGTCCATATAATATTTGGAAACTCATCATTTCTCTTGTAACCTAGTGGAGAATCCACTGGTTATTGCAGTTTTTTTCTGTATCATTAAATTATTGTAATGGTAAACATTATTTTATTCTCTTGTAGTTTTATTAAAATACGAGTTCTCCCTGACTCCGTACGGTGTGTAGTATCCATGCAGTAGTTTGGTTGAGATGAACTCGTATTGAAATTTCACCTATTGGAAATGAAGTAGTGATGCATGCTTGCTTGTTTGCAGGCAAGTACATGTATTCTTTGTAAATTCCATATTTGAATCAATTTCCATTCCTTTTTTATTCAAATCACTGCTTCACAGGCCACACCACACGAAGGTGAAACATCAATTAATCTGGACAAAAATTTGTGTCCCAATCTTGATCTTTTGCGAGCTACAGTAGTATAGTTTGTTTATTGATTAATATGCATAAAGAATGTTGATCTATGACAATATGAGTAGTTTGGTTCTCTATGAAATTTCATTGCTTGTATTTTTTTTCTTTTGCAGATTTGGAACACAAGGCACATAACAGTTAGTGTGCTTGCAGCGCATTGTGACTCATCGTCACTTTCTGTTATGAACTCCCAAAGAAAGGTGTGGCAACTCGCTCGCCGGATTTGGTGCTGTAATTCCCAACAAGTAGCGTTAATTAGAATATATTATGTTTCTAAAATCAAACCAAAGTACATTGAAATGTTCAGTCTGGCTTTGGGAGAATATATATGCATTTTATTTAGGATTATCACATATACATGCAAACATGGCCTTCATTTATTTCTTGCACGAACCCCTTGGAACACCAATGCCTCCATAGCGTCGATTTCCATCAGCTGTGCAGGCCAATTCAGATCCCGTAATTCCTCAGTTCACGTGCTAATCCCGCCTGGCTAATTATAATTATATTAGCTTCCGCTCATAGTTATTTATTCTATTGCCATTTTTCAATTAAGTAGTGCTTGTATCCCAGCCAATCAAGTGAAGAATAAATAGTGCACTATATAATGATGTTTTGAGGAATATGCTCCCCTCGAAATAAAATTTGAGAAAAAGAACCCTTTGTCCTTTCTGCTCAAAATGCTATCCATGGTGGTACTTATTGTTTTTGTTTGTTCAAGCTGTTGGTTTTCATCAACACTAATAGCCTTTTCATCCAGATTTGATGATACACATCACATGATATACATCACATATGTGGTCTTAGCCTATTTTTCATTAGCCCTGTTTTACTGTTCATCCGTGATTTGATGATACACATCACATGATATAATCTTTGGCCTATCAGCAAAGAATTGTGCTGCACTTTTAGAAACTAACCCCAGGAAGCTTGAAAAGTAATTGTGGCTGAAATGTGCATCTGAAAGGAACATGAATCCAACAAACAAGTGTTTTTCGACCGGCTCAATATTTTTCCAAGTCCTAAATAGAAGTGCTCATACTCCCATGACATATGTTTTAGATTAAATTCATATTTGTCAAATTGAGATTTTGCTTGGGCTCAATATTTATTTATCACTTGCACCAGCACACATGTTAATCACGATAAAGCAAACTTCTACTGCATCATTGAATATTTCTCGCCTTTACTCAAAGTGATTGCCCTGTTTCGAACTTGAAAATTGCCAAGCATACAACAGTTTTTCTTGAGCACTAGGACCATGTGAGATTTTTGTTTATTTTTCCCAGTAGTTCAAATGGTTGTTTCTTCATTAAAAACATGTCAACATGAACATTCGCTGCTGCTGTTCATAAGGCATCTGCTAGTGCACTTGGAAGCCAATCATAAGCTCTATGTCATTCGAATGTCGCCTACATCAAATAGGCACGGCGACTTCAGCAGTTCAGCAAGCCTATGAGTAGTTCTTGAAATGAAGGTATATTCAACTTTTGTTGTTCTTCAGGTTCATAGTGCCCTAGTCCTATAGATTATGATCCCCGCTAATTTAACAATAATAGCTGAGGTATATCCATGCCCTACAAAGACTCAATATATATATATAGTTGGTCTACATTTGTGATCCTGTTCTGTCCTGTTTCTCTAAATTTTTTCTTGTTTAATCTAATGAACTGCTACTCATATTGTTCTTCTATCTTCTGTGTATTGCCCACTTGAGAATGCTTCAGTACAAAAAAATGAAATATGTTTCGCTACGAACACCCAGTCCCGATATCTGTTCTCTCTTTTTTTTTTTGTGTGCCTTCAGAATAAAGAGTTGTAGATACTCACAACAGTGTTTTGCTTCTGAACCTGTGACTTCTCTGTCCACGTGCCAATCTTGTTTGGTCTTGGACCATATTTGTGCAGCTGGTTACAGGCAAGAAAGGTAAACATAGCACAAATCTAATACTCCCTCATGCTTCATTTGTATGCATTTAATACTTTTTTTTTTGGGACTAACTGTTTCCTCTGCTCTCTATTTTGTTTCTCTATGACTTGTGCAGTTTGAGGACACTAGGCTAATGGGATTGTGTGTCTGTGCCATTGCCATGTCGCAAACCATCTATGTCCATAGGGAGGTGGCCAGGAACATTTTAATTTAATGTTTAAGGTATAGTTCTGTCACTTCTCTCAAATAAGTTATTTTGTGCTTTCTGCTTTGCCTGAACTTATGCCGTGCTATCAATAAGTTTTTTTCTGCCAAGTGACCCAAAGTCCAAAACCATAAGGATTTGTGTCAAAATTGATGAAAGCATTAGTTGTTTCAAAAATGACCTTTTATGGTTGACAATAAATTCATCATGAAGTTTTCTGCAGTTGGGATTGATATTGGTTCTATGGATAATAGTACGTTGACTAATTGAAATTTGTTCTATACAGATTGCCACATGCTCCCATTTGTTTGTGTAAACATCGCTCATGAAGGATAGTAGGTACCTTTTCATCTAGAAATAAAAGCTTTTGGCTTCAAACTGTAGTAACGTAAGCTTGCTTAGCATATCTGTACATTCTTTCCAGGCAAAACAAGGTACTGGTGAACCAGCTGAGTCAACTAGAGCTAGGAACGTCAGATCTTTATTTGCCTACAGCGTACAGCAATCCACAATGGGACAGCTCAAAGCCTGCCTCTGGAAGCAATGGCTGACCTATTGGCGCAGCCCAGGTTACAACCCCGTTAGATTTACCTTCACTTTGTTTGTTGCCTTGCTGCTCGGCTCAGTTTTCTGGAGGATAGGCACCAAGCTGTAAATTTTATTACTTTCTTCTTTGGTCGTTAGTGTCGCTAGTGCTGAACTTAAAAATCTGAAAGAGTTGGTGTATTCTATTGCAGGGGAGATTCATACACTCTCAGGATGGTTATTGGAGCAATGTACACTGTTGTGATGTGTGTTGTCATCAACAATTGTTTAACTGTGCAGCCAACGGTTTCAATTGAGAGGACAGTCTTCTACAGAGAGAGGGCTGCTGGGATGTACTCTGCAATGCCATATGCGTCTCAGGTAAAGAAATATCACACAGTGTAACTAAGGTGATATCTGCTCTCCGCAATCGCTCAATTTTATGGTTTGCAGGTTGTCATAGAGATACCATATGTGTTTGTGCAAACAACGTATTACACCCTCATCGTCTACGCCATGATGAGCTTCCAATGGACAGCTGCTAAGTTCTCCTGGTTCTTCATTTCCTATTTCTCCTTCATGTACTTCACCTACTATGGCATGATAACTGTCTCAATCTCCCAAAACCATGAGGTTGCAGCCATCTTCACCGCAGCTTTCTATTCTCTATTCAATCTCTTCTCCAACCTGTTGGTTATTTCTTCAATCGTGACCCTTTTCTTTTGGATGAAAAAGAGAACTTATGTTTTTTCCCCTCTATTCTTGTTTCAGAGAATTCCCAGATGGTGGATCTGGTACTACTGGATTTGCATATTGTTCTCACTTATTTTGGTCTCGTTGCCATTAAAAAAGGCTATGGTGTACGTTTGGTTCAAAGGGCACTGAAAGTAACCTCCAATCGGATTTGACGTTCATATGGAGCTTTATAAAAAAATCATCATGAAATGGATGGAGAATAAATTAGAATTATGTATCTTACCAATGATCATTAAAGTATTATTACTTTGATGCAAACTCTGAAATCTACATCCTGTTGTATTTGTGCTCAATATATGTTCTTTGTTGCTCATTGGAGGAGTTTTTGCTTTGGAGTTTCAAACTAATGTAATTTCATTTCATTGCTCCTGAGTAATGAAAAAGAAATTGAGTTTGTGTTGTGCTCAATATATTTGATTTCAAATTATAGATTATGACCAATTTGTGTCAATCACATGGGCAATGAAAGTCGATTTCCGTGCCGACCAAGTCATATGGGCAATGAAAGTCGATTACTTTGAACAATAATAAAACCGGCTTGTCAATATCATATGATAATGGGGTCATTTTTTTTTTTTTTTCTAAAAAAGGCTCAAAATACCTGCCATGAGTATGGGCGGCAAAAACAAATAGGTCGACAAAAACGCCTTCGAAGGTGAGTCTCACCATCTCACGGCGGAAAAAAATGATGACGAAAAAAGTTTGATCGACCCGTGGCGGGGGCAAGGAGGGACTCTGGGACACGTGGTTGGCTGGCTTGGACGAGCGCAGGAGAGGGCCACAGGCCGGGCGCACGGAGGGCCATAGGCCGGGCGCGGACACGGGGTGCTCGGAAGGCGGCCTCGCGCGATGGGGGCTCGGGTAGCGATTAATAATCACTACCCTGGGTAGGATTTAGCGCAGCCCTATATATATATATATATATTCTGTCACGCAAGATGTCAATGATTATTGTATGTTAATGGCATTTAATAAAATGTTGAACACCCGGCAAGTATCCAAGCCCAAGGCAAACAACATTCAATTTGTCAAGTATCTAAGCTTAAGGCAAACAAATATCACCCATCGACCGAGAGAAATCAACAACCTCCATGACCTAGAAATATTGGACATCCGGCAAACCAGTGTGCCGGAAGCTAAGGCGCCTTCTGGCTGGTCACACTGATTCAAGTGCAGCGGTAACAGCACTAGCATAACCAATAAGAAACAGAAGTCAGAATACTCCTGCAGTGTCAGTATCCCATACAAGACTGAGAAAATGGAAAACCTGGAGGTGTTGTCTAATGCCAAGGCTTCGTCGTCGCATGGAAATGAGTTGAAGGACATCAGTAAGTTATGGCAGCTGACGAAGCTCAGTGTAGTTATCAATGATAATGACAAGCACCTATTGAATTTGCTTCGAGTAATTGGGGACATAAAAGATTTGCCTCAGTCAGTTTCGATCACTATAGATGAAACAAGGACAGAGGAACCCTCCACTGAACAATGGTTACTACAAGAAAATATTTACAAACACTTGCCACCAATACTCCTAGAGAGGGTAACCACCCGTCTTTTTGCTTTTGACCCTTTTTTTGAAAGTTTTTCTCAAATACGCCCTTTTTCGTATCCGTGCACAATATGGACCCATTTCTCGGCGCCATGGGGCACGGCGCCGAAATATAACGCCTCGGCGCACCCTGACCATGGCGCCGAGGTTCACGGCGTGGGAACCAATTTTAAACGGCGTGGCGCCGCAAATTTTATATTTTCCCCCTCGGCGCCATGATCCACGGCGCCGAGGGGGGAAATGTAAAACTTTCTCTTTTTGCCTTGTATACACGTGTTTGTAATAGAACAAATAGAACTGTTGTCTAAACTAAGCAGTAAAAGAAGCTATAGCTCACTGGTTATTGCGTGCGGAGCTAGCCCTGGCAGCCAAGGTTCAAGACCCAGCAACGCATCTATTTTGTTGCTTTTTATTTTTTTTTGAAAAGTCATGCGACTTTTCATAGGAAACGTTAAACGTAAATAAACAAATGCTAAATTCCATGTATATGATAATATAAGGAGAAATTAGATTTAGATTTTTTTTTTGAGGGAAAGAAATTAGATTTAGATACTATATATAAATAAACACACATAACAATAATGTTCTCTCAATTTTTTTTTTTATTTGATTTGAAAACTTCACGTGAGAAGTTTTTATTTTATTTGAAACGTTATGTGACGTAATAAATAAAGCATTACATAAATTTAGGACTGTCCAAGTCATAGTAAAATTTATGTTCAAATCATAAGGTTCAAAACCATAGAAAAAATTCATAGCATTTTAACTGTTTGCTTATTAAAATAAAAAACAAAAAAAACTGCAAAGCTTGGGTTTTGAACCCTGAACGTTGAGGCACTAACCTATTGCGCGCACGGGATAACCAACTAGAGGGCAACTTTGTCGCTACTCAGCTGTAAGAATAAATTTACTTGTTCATTGCAAACACGTGAAAAGAAGGCAAAAAAGTGCAAGTTTTACATTTACCCCCTCAGCGCCATGGATCATGGCGCCGAGGGGGTAAATATAAAATTTGGCGATGCCCACCGTCAACCTCGGCGCCATGGGTCATGGCGCCGAGACGTTATACCTTTGACGCCGTGACTCGTGGCGCCGAGAAAAGGTCCATTTTTTAAAAGCGAATCAAAAAGAGTGTATTTGAGAAAAACTCAAAAAAAAGAGTCAAAAACCAAAAAAGACGGTGTAAACCATCAATGGACGGACAAATGGGGTGCAGATTCTCTCATTGCTGGGCAAAGGTAGCAGTGAACTTGCAAAGGTAGCTCTAAGTGGCACCATGTTGGAGCAGAAAAACCTTAAGGTTCTTGACTCACTTCCCAAGTTATGGTGTATCAGGCTGCGATATTTTTTTTTTAGAATTATAGGGCATAGCCCCGTCTATTATCCATGGTCAATAGACCAACCAAAACGGTTTTACAGCGCCGACAAATGAGGGTATCTCATCTGAAACGTTTAAGCGTTTTCTAAAAATAAAGTGGTTGTGTGTACTGTGTGGCCTCCTCCGGACCATGTGGTTTGGTTGGCTCCATTCCATATAATAAAGTGTGATATTTGGTTTGTTAATTGAATTCCTTTTGTGCGCTGCATGTTTACTATCATCTCACCGAATGGCCCAAGTGACAAGGTCAGATGTTTTATACATCTCTGGCATGCATTGATGGTGGCTAGCAGCCAAGCACCCAGAAACGAAGCGCGAGAGGGGGCTTAATAATAGTGGGCTAGAAGCAATAGATATAACAAAAGAATAGAAATGATAATATCAATTCAAAATGCTCAAGCAATACATAGAAATAGAGGCCATCCCATACTTCCATACCATCTTGATGGTCGTCTTTAATTCTACATTAAAATTTAAAATATGGCATAGTTGTTGAAGAACCGAGATAACATTATGAATTGAAACAAACAAATATAATAAGTACCATTCATTTCTTGGGCCATGGGAGGGCAAATCTAACATTCGGATTTTAAAACTTCACAGTGCTTTAGAATTTTTTCATCTTGAACAGATGCATATTAAAGTCAAGCCGTGGTATTTAATTTCTTTTCTCTGTTCTCAAACCGGCTTTCTTTCATTCCAGCACTACTCTTCAACGCATGTCTTAGTAAAATATCTTTCCACCCTTGCTAACCTTGTACGCCATACGATATATCAATGAAATATTGGACATCCGGAAAACCAGTGTGCCTGTCAAGGAAACAAGGTATGTCCTGCTCCTGAAGCTAAGGCGCCTGCTTGCTGGTGACACTGAATCAAGTGCAACGAGTAATGGCATAGGCATAACCAATAGGAAGCAGAAGTCAGTATGCTCATGTGTCAGTATCCCATACAAGATTGACAAAGTGGAAAACCTGGAGGTGTTGTCTAATGTCATGGCTTCGTCACATTGAAATGAGTTGAAGGACATTAGTAAGTTATGGCAGCTGAGGAAGCTCGGTGTAGTTATCAATGATAATGACAAACACCTCTTCAATTTGCTTCAAGCCATTGGGGACTCAGAACCAAGGTTACTACCAGACAGTATTTACATCCGCTTGGTACAACCACCAAAACTCCTCGACAGTGTAAGCATCAACGGACACACAAATAGGGTGCGGATTCTCTCATTATTGGGCAAATGTAGCAGTGAACTTGCCAAGGTGGTTCTGAGTGGCACCATGTTGGAGCAGAGAAACCTTAAGGTGCTTGACTCCCTTCCCAAGTTACACTGCATCAGGCTCCGTCATTTTGCATACAATGAACCTCAGCTCATCTTCAAGAAGGAAGAATTTGAACATCTGAAATGCTTACTTATCGATGGACCCAAATATGACTGATATCAACTTTGTTGAGGGAGAACCTGTTGCACTTGAGAAGATTGTTTTGTCCTCCACCAACATAAAGTATCTTTATGGTGTCGGTCACCTTCCAAAGCTAAAGGAGCTCGAATTGAAAGGCAACGAATTATTTGAATCATTCTCTGACGGAGAAGCAGCTGCGCAGAAAACTACTGTACCTGTATCAGCTCCTGAAGATAGAGCAGTTCCTCAGAAAAACACTCAACTTGTTTCACTTCCTGGTGATGGAGCAGTTCATCAGAAAAACACTCCTGTTTCACCTCCTGATGACGGAGAAGCTTCTAAGAAAAATACTTAATCTGTTCAGCCTGCTGAAGATGGAGCGACTCCTCAGAAAAACACTGAACTTATTTCACCTTATGGAGAAGGAGCAGCTCCTCAAAAGAGCACTGGACTTGTTTCACAATCTGAAGATGGAGCAGCTCCGCAGAAAAAAATACTGGGAGAAATATCGTCTTCAAGAAGGAAGAATTCCAGCATCTCAAGTATTTTCATTTTGAGGACACAAGAATGATCAACATCATATTTGCAGATGGGGCAGCTCCTGAGCTTGAGAAGATCATCTTATCCATGGCCAGCAAAGAGTGCAAACTTACTGTGTCTTGTAGCCTTCCAAAATTGAGGGAGATCCAGGCCCTTCCAAAATTGAGGGAGATCGAAGTGAAAGGTGACAAGTCAATCTTCCTTTCTCTCTGATACCTTACTCAACAAAGGTGATGCTCTATATAAACACCTTTCGGAGAAACCAAGCATGTGCTGCCTAGTGCTCCTTGACAATTCTTATGCTTAAAGCCAGCTTAGCTTCGACAAACATGAGTTCCGTAAGCTAAACATTCTTATTATCAAGTGCTCTAAGATAAGAAACATCAACTTCAACAGCGAATCTTGTCCTGACCGCGAGAAGATCATCTGGTTCTACAATGACTATGCTACTGAAAATGAAATCCAAATCTCTGGCATGGACAATATTGGGAAATTGAAGGAGCTTGAGCTGAATGGTAACTATGTCCCTCGTCAGTTGGAGAAAGACATCAAAGCACACAAAAACAAGCCTGTTCTCAGATATGAAGAACCACAGCATAAGGAGGACAAAGCACATGGAAATGAACAGGATGATGTGCCATGCTTTCCACATTTCACCACCAGCTATTTCTCCAAGAAGAAGGATCAGCACTAGCTGATCGAGGATGCCAAGGTTTCCATTATGCTTCCATCATCGTTGGCTTTGTGTGTTCTTATCTCTATTATGTGTGAGTGTTTGTGTTTACTTATTCTCATGTCAGTGGTGTGACTCCACATCACTGCATCAGCTGCACATGCCATCTGAGTGCACGTGCCTGTGTGTGTGTGTGTGTGTCTGTGATTGAAGTGTGGAGCAAGATGCAGCTTCGAAGCTGTGACTGTGCTCATGTGTATCCATTTGGATTTTCCTGATCGTCGTTTACTTGGAAGCAGAGGCACACATGCTGATGCTTGCCTGCCTGGAGCGGTTGCCTCTGTATTGTGTGAGCATACGGGCCTTTGTTGCCCATGCATGCTCATGGATTTGGTTGTGTGTGTACTGTGTGGCCTCCCTCCGGACCATGTGGTGTGGCTTGCTCCATCCATATAATAAGTGTGATATTTGGCTTCTTAATTGAGTTCCTTTTGTGCATTGCATGTTTACTATCATCTCACCGAATGGGCCAAGTAACAGGGCTGGATGTTTCATACATCTATGGTGCGCATTGATGGTGTCTGGGAGTGTGGCGGACCCAGAAACCAAGCAAGGGGTTCTAGATAATAGTGGGCTGGAACCCGTTCTAGCGGTCCACTAATAATAGATATAACAAAGACTAGAGATGACAATATCAATTCAAAATGCTCAAGTAATATGTACAAATAGAGACCATCCGAAGATCATACATGTCCTCAAAATTTCACACCATCTTGATCGTCATTTTTAATTCTACATTAAAATTTTAAATGTGTCATATGATTCTTGAAAAACAAGATAGCACTACTAATTGAAATAAACAAATACAATAGGCAACATTCATTTATTGGGTCATCGCAGAGCAAATTTAACATATGGGTTTTTAAGACTTGTGAGTGCTTTAGAATTTTTTTCATCTTCAACAGATGCATATTAAGCTCAAGCTGTGGTCCTTTTTTCTTAACTCGGCTCTCTTTAGTTCCAGCACTACTCTTCGAAGCATCATTCTTACTAAAATTCCTTTCCATCCTTCCTAGATTTCTATACCTATGACATGATTGAAACATTGCAAATTGGAATGTGAGTATCAGGATCTAGTAAACTAATCATTCGAAAATTGAAATTTGACAGCTAGACCCTAATCCCATATACATACTGTTCTGTATTCTCAGATCTAACCGTGAGCAGCCTGCAGCAGAGTAGAGCAGGGGCGGTGCCGTGCGCTGGTGAGTGGCCATGCCTCTGCCCTCCCTCTCGACTTGTGGAGCGCGGAGCCTGCCACTCTGTCTGGCCGCCCTGATGTGTGTGTGTGTGTGTGGGGGGGGAGCGCAGGCTGCCGGGAGCCGGTTGCTGAACGGGCGACCAGCCACCTGCGGCAGGGCGCCGCCGCCGGGTAGGGCAGCAGTCTGCAGAAGGGGCTGCCCACGGCCGGCGGCGTGTTGAGCTGGAGGTCTGAGCTGCAGCCCCCAGCCCAGGGCCCACGTCCGCCCACACTGTCTGGTCATTTTTCACACAGCAGAAAAAGAAAAGATGAGACTTGAAAGAAATGAGTAGTTATCTGTTTCCTTTTTCTTCTTACATGTTATATTGTACTGGTATATATTTTTTTCGAATACGAAAAAAGGTTTTGCGATCTTTTATATTAAGCAGAGAAACAGTGAAGTTTACAACGACCGCCCACGAATGACGCACTAGGGGAAACGAGTTGTACAATCAGTTCAGCCCTCCCTAGCGGAAGGAGATTAAGACGCTATTACTTGCTAATCGAACTACCTAGTCGCCACCAGCGATCAAAGGCGCGTCGGCTTAGCGGGCGCCTCAACCGCATCGGCCTCTCTCCTGTGAGGATACTGGTATATATAAATTCAAGACATTGAAAGTGTTTGTCGGTTCCTTTAACGCAATGTTCATGTATGTGATTTACATAACGAATCTCCTGTAGCATGGAACTACCTGAAACATCGCATGATTTTGAAAAGCATTTGCATGGATCTGTCACAGTATGGTCCCAGCATAAGTCTAGCATGGTGATGTTTTGCATGGCCTGCACATCATGCTGAAACCCGGGTTTTGCATGCGCATGGTCCCAGCATTAGCTGAAAACTAAAGGCATAAACCATCATGCTGTTACTTCCTACGACATCACGCCATGTATGTAAAGTCGGCCTAGCTGGGCTTGTAATAGCGTTGGCCCAATGAGTAGTCTGTGTGTGAGAGATTATTTGTCTTCTGGGATTTGTGCCTGTTGCCAACCTAAGGTTAAGAAGAAACCTGAACTCATGGCAATGGACATCATGGGTTTGGCATTCATTAGCTGAAAACTAGACCAAGGAAAATTCTTGACAGCCAAAAACCGTCAGGAATGGGCCACAAACCGCGTGTGGGGTGAAAAGAAGATCTCGTCGGTTTACAGCCGATAGGAAAGCATGTTTCCTGTTGGATTTCTCCAACCATCAAGTTATGTTTCGGTTCCTGTCGGTTTATATTTTCCTGACAGTTATTTAAGGGCTGACAGGAGTTCCTTGTTAGTTTCTTGTCGGTTTCTGCAGTCCGATAGATTTTTTTAGATAATGTCCAGTCCGATAGATGTGTATTGCAGTTCTTGTCGGTTTTCCAAATATCGACAGGAAAAACAAAAGCCGTCAGAGGAATTTTCCTCTCTCTGGTAGCGAGAGCATGACCATCATGATATTATTTCCTACAATACATAGTTCGGAGCATCGATCACTACGGGAGACAGCTGCCTTGCTATTTTACAATCGGTAATTTTTTTCACAGCAAAGGGCTCTTTGCCGAGTGTCTTTGTCGAAAAACACTTTGCAAGAAAAAAAAAAAAAAAATAGCAAAAATTTTTTCCCCGGGGAGGCCCCCACCAGCCACCCTATTGCTTTCACACTCTACCGGATTTTTTCACTAAACTTGCAAGTGCGGGACTTGAACCCGTGACCTCCCGCACGTGTGTATTCCTTCTCTACCACTGCACTACTTCATCACTTATGTTTAGATTCCATTTCCATTTCTTAAATATTGTACTAAATCAGTGTAAATTGCTTGTTTGAGGCTGTAGAACGAATTCAAATAAAAAGTTGTCAACTACAAAGTTTCATAACTTTTCGAGATCTATAATTTTCATTTAGGAAGTTTTTCCATTTGAGGTTATTTGAAAAGTTCGAATTTCAAATCACGAGAGAGATTCGACGTAGTTTTGCATGATAAAGATGATTTCAAATAAAAAGTTATCAACTACAAAGTTTCATAACTTTTCGAGATCTATAATTTTCATTTAGGAAGTTTTTCCATCGAGGTCATTTGAAAAGTTCGAATTCCAAATCACGAGAGATTCGGGACGTAGTTTTGCATGATAAAGATGATTTCAAATAAAAAGTTGTCAACTACAAAGTTTCATAACTTTTCGAGATATACAATTTTCATTTAGTAAGATTTTCCATCCATGGTCGTTTTGAAAATTTTGAATTTTAAAATTTGAATAAATTCGAATTTTCAAACGACCTCGGATGGAAAAACTTTCTAAATGAAAAGTGTAGATCTCGAAAAGTTATGAATCTTTTGTAGTTGATAACTTTTTGATTTAATTCGTTTAGGCCTCAATAATGGATTTGAAAAACTATTTTACCGAGTGCTAAAAAAAGCACTTGGCAAAGCCACTCCTTGTCGAATGTCAAAAAAAAAAAAAGCACTTTCGCACTTTCGGTAAAGCGGTTTTTCAAATCAGTTTTTGAGGCACTAAAGCGAATTCAAATAAAAAAATGTTGTCAACTACAAAGTTTCATAACTTTTCGAGATCTACAATTTTTATTTAGTAAGTTTTTTTCATCCGAGGTCGTTTGAAAAATTTGAATTTTAAATTTGAGAGATTGAGACCTTGTTTTGCATGACAAGATGAATTCAAATAAAAAAAATTCTCTTGTAAAGGTTCATATCTTTTTGAGATTTACAAAGTTTAATTTGGTCATTTATTCATTTGACAAAGTGCTAGTAACATTGTTAAGTAGAATTTTATTAATCTCTCTTCTAGTTCCGTGAAACTATGAGAGGATATGAGATCAAATGAAGAAATGACCCAAATAAACTTTGTAGATCTTGAGAAGTTATAAAACTTTGTAGTTAAAAACTTTTTATTTGAACTCGTTTAGGGCCTTAAAAACTGATTTTAAAAACTGCTTTACCGAGTGTCAAAAAAGGCACTCGGCAAAGACGCTTTGCCGAGTGCCAAAAAAGGCACTTTCGGCAAAGGGTCTTTGCCGAGTTTTTTTTTTTTTTTTTTTTTTTTTTGCCGTGTGTTTTTAGTTGGCACTTTCGGCAAAGACAAAAACACTTTCGGCAAAGATCCAAATTCGGTAGTATGTATCCTTCCAGTGTGAATGTGTTCAAACATTTTATGTGTAGCCCCTTCACCTAAAGTATATTTCCATGTGATGAAGAGAAAAGATTAGATACTCCGCGTTTTTACAAGAGTAGTTTGAAGACACGACGTCAAGTGATAGTGAGGGAGATGAAGGCACCTGGTGCTCAGAGTCAGGGGACGGTAGGTGGCGTCTCAGGTCACCCCTCGCATGGGGGGCACCCGGGCTACACTGCTGGCTGTCCCGACCACGTTGTAGCACTAAGAGCCACCATGCTAGGTCTCCACACAGATGCGCCTCGCACCAGGAATGGATAAAGAATAGAGAGGAGGCGGTGGGGTAGTGTATCCATATGTTGGGCGCCCGCCCATTCACGACGCGATAGGTTGCTGCACGGGTCCCGCCTATCAGAGGTGGAAGACATTGATGACCACACAAAACAAACTGCTCTAGCCAAGTTTTTCCCATCGGCTCTATCCCCCACCTAGCAGTCAATATCAATTTCACCATCGGTCTTGGACCAGAACTAGTGGTGATATAATATCACCGTTGGTTTTATAAAAACGACAGTAGAAATGCCATTGACAAAAACTATTTATGTAGTAGTATATGAAATATGAGAAGAGTGGTGAACGAGTGCATTTTGGTGAAGGTGATTAACGGGGTAATAAATAAAGGAAAAATATGGTAAAACATCAACAAATTCACTTGACATGCTTACATGTTTGAAAGAATGTGGGAAAACTAAAAATCATAACAAATGAAGTTACTGTCAAATAATGTAGCAAAGAAATATGAGTCTCACATAGAAACATCGGGCATAAATCTCATCCCACAACAATATCTGCAGGGATCCAGGAAAATACAGCAAAAGACAGTATGCCCAAGTTCAACGGTCAACACCGAAATATGCTAACGGCAATACATCAAGAGTCCCATCACTAATGTGACAAAAATACGATATTTCCCGTAACTCATGAACATAGCAATGACTCCCAGTGGTATAAGCATCAAGCTTGTGGACCTCCACTGTCGATTGAAATCATTTCTCTGACAGCTTTCTTGAATCTGTCATTTAACATGCGGAAATTTAAAAAAAATGATAAGGAGGATAACAGCAAAAATGGAAAACAATTGACATCAATGGGCAGCATCTTTCTTTAAAGAAAACTTACGTGCATCTCCAAGTCTATCCTTTCTTGAATTTCTTGTTCAGTCTCTGCAATTAGTTGCTCTTCCTGCCCCTCTTCGATGTGCCAAATTTTTAGCCACTCGTTGAATATCCCATACTCCATATTATATCTCTTCAAACGCTAGGAGATGTAGCACAAACAGGAGTGTCACAAGTAAGGATTTATTGCAAATCAGAGGAAAGAAATATGTAGCTATTGCAGTTGAGAGTGTGATGAAATCATCAATGCGTGTAATTCTGGGAGACAACTTACAAATTTGAAATGTGCACAGCCATTATCCGGCCTTGTTTCAATTCTGACAGTAGGATGGTTGGGAAGTGTCTGAACGGCAGTATTAATGGAACTTGAAACACATTTTACATCTTCAGAAATGCCGTCATTTTCTCCAATAGCAGAAATTTCATCGTCACAGATGCATCTAATTTCGACCTCGAGCTTGCTAAGTTCAGACAGGTGCTGGATGCCAAAATTAGAAGTACCATTCAAGCACTTCATCTTATGCACAGGGAGCCGAAGCTTGAGATGTTCAAGCATTGGCATTGATCCTGCTTCAAACTTAAGCGCAGTCCCACAAGCATCAATTGCCAGTGAAAAATATTTGAGATTTCTAAATCCATTGATGTCATTGAAGATGATGCTTCCGTTGGTGGCTCCAGCGGTGCCTAGTTCTAGAAAGAGCAAACTGCGTATTGCTCCAAGAATTTCAACATCATCTGATCTCATACAGATGATATACAGTTCTAGCACACCGAGATTTCCAAGACGGGGGATCCAATCCGGAACCTTATAGATGGGACATTCTTTCAGGTGGAGCTTATGGAGGCTACAAGGAGAAGCAGGGCGCCATGTATCGAGTGACAGTGGGTAATGCTCATCAGAGGTGTCCACAATATGCAGATTGTGAAGGCTGCATGAAGAGAGTAAACTTCCCACGTGACTGTGGAAGTTCTCAGCTTTGTTTATTTCTTCTAAGTTATCTGGCCAATTAAAATTCCAGCTAATATCTAAGGTTCTCAGCTTAGTCAACTTATTGAACTCTTGCAGGGTTTTTCCTTGTTCATAAGATACGAGTCCATACTTGCATAGCTCTTCCATGCTCTGCATCTGTCCAATCATACCATCTGGAAATCTAGTTCCTGAATCAACATATAGATGGGCCAATCGTTTAAGCTTTGTGATTGATGATGGCAACTCTTTAATCTGGGTATCTTGTACATCCAATGTTTCTAGATATTGCATTTCTCCAATTTTGTCTGGGAGATAAGTTATTGAATGTGAACCAAGGCGCAAGTACTTCAAATTGAACAGCTTTTTAATACTTGAAAGATGATGGTTTTCCAGAGCACTGCAATTGGCTAGGTCCAACACACGAAGAGCAGTGAAAGCAGAAAAAGAAGTTTGCACAGGATTTCCAAATATAGCAAGTGATCGGACGTGAGACAGAACTAGGCCTGTCAATCTGGTGGCCTTTTCTTCGTCATTGTTAATGACACAGAGCCTACGAACCTTGTATTCTGAAGGATATCCATGATCAGTAGCATCTAATGAGGTTAAAAAATTATCTTCAGCAGCCTTGCATTTGATGTAGTCAAGAATAATGTCATGAACTCTGCATGCCTTGGCCTGACCATAAATTACACCAACAGGTTGGATCATGCTTCTATTAATGAGATCATTAAAATAACGCTCACCAGTTTCATATGCACTTCGACCTTTTTCATCACAAACGAATCCTTCAGCAATCCATTTATTTATCAAGCATTGTCTCTCAATTGTCTGATCTTCTGGAAATATGCTGAGGTACAATAAACATGTTTTCAGATTGTGGGGAAGGTCAAAATAACTGAGTGCTAATATATTTGTCATTCTCTCTGCATCGGGGTCTCTTGCAAGTCCAGAACCTATTGCATTTAGCACCCGCTCCCATTCAGCTTTTGCATGCTGATCGGCTAACATGCTAGATATAGTAATAATTGCCAATGGAAGACCACCACATTTTCCTAATATCTCATGCGGAACAAATCCAAGATGAGGATAGTATGAGTTCTCAGAACCAAATGCTCTTCTGAAAAATAACCTTTTTGAATCATTGGAACTAAGAGGCTCCATATGATAAACTGAACCACCATGAGCAGAACAGAATGATGCGACCGTAACACTACGTGTTGTAGTGATTATTCTGCTCCCACAATCATTATCCAATAATGCAAGCTCAATAGTCTGCCATGCTCTTTTATCCCATATATCATCAATTACAACAAAGTATCTGCCAGAGTTTAACAAATATGCAGTTAGAGAGTGCTGAAAGCATCAATATTGGAACTGTATTTGTAGTACACATAAATTTTACTTGTTTTAAGGCCATTCCCAATGTGAGTTTATCGTGTTTGCCTAGATGGAAGGTTGACCTGTTAACTAAAAAAGGGCAATGCATCAATGCATCCTAGTAAAGCATGTTCTTAAATCTTTGATGGTTTATTTTGCTATGGCTATTGATCTTCCTCCCTGGGCCATCAAGGCTATCGACAAATTCAGGAGGGGTTTTTGTGAGAAGTAAAGAGGAGAAAGGTGGCCACAATCTAATGGTATAGACCAAAGTGTGTCCCCCTAAAGAACTTGGTGGTCTTGGAATTTCTAATCTCCAAAACCTTGACTGTGCTGTTCAGTTGAGATGGCTATAAGAAAACACATCCTACATGCCTACGGACTAATTTTCATGTGCTGGTCCTGATTGTGTCCAAGCCTTATTCTCTATTGCCGTGGTTTTAGAGATTAGTAATGTTATTGCAACATTAGTTTGGACAGATAGGTGGTTAAATGGACAAAGCATATCTGATCCTTGCCTCAAAAGTCATGGCCTTAGTTCCCAAAATGAAAAACGAACAAGAGAGCACTTATGAAGCTGTCACTAACCATACATGGGTTAGGGATATTCAAGGTCCCTATATGCCGATTTCTTCACTAAATATCTTTCATACCCAAAGTGAGGCTTCAACCAGAGGTGGAAGGCTCACACGTTTTGGCCGTTCTCATCTGATGGGCAATATTCAACGAAATCCTCCTTCAAAATCCTGATTTGTGGTACTATAATTTGTAGCCCTTCTAATTGTATTTGGAAAACTTGGGTGTGCCAGGTAAATCACATTGTTTCATGTGGCTAGTGGCCCATGAGAGGTGTTGGATGTGTGATTAGTTAGCATGAAGAGGGCTGCCACATCCAGCCTGTTGCCCACTTTGTGAGCAAGAGGAAGAAAATATTAACGGTAATGCTGTGGGTCATGCCTCGACGCCGCTTAATCTCATCGGGGACGGGTGTCATGAAACTATTTGACCGCCTGTGCTGCTCCACCGCTCCCCATCCCCATCCCGTCCTTCCCACACGGTCCCCATGGCCTTCACTTTTTCTCTCCCTCTGCTCTCTCGCTCTTCCTTGCGACTTCTTGCTCGCGTGCCGCTGCCCCTCCGACCTCGATGCCGCGACGCCGGCGTCTTACGGGTGAGCGTGGGCTCCCTCCCTCTCCCTTCCCTCTCTGTTACCTCCGCGACCTCCATGCCGGTGGGAGAGTAGGGCGACGGCGGTGGCTTCCCGCGAGCTCACCCTCCCCTCCCCGCATCCCTCCCCTTGTTTCTGCGACCTCCATGGCTCAGGAGAGGATGCGATGGCTCGAGCCTTCCTCCTCCTCCTCCTCCTCCTCCTCCTTCTCCCCCTCTAGATCTGGATCCGAGGGACACGGCGCCGTCCTCCCCACAAGGAGTCCAGAAGACTACAGATCCGGTGGTCGGCGTCCTCCCCCCACAAGGAGTCCGCGTGAGGCTCTTCCCCCCATGTTCCAATTGTGTTTTTTCAATTGTTTCAGAAGCTTTTAGAGGTATGTTGCAGTAACATATTCGTGGTGTTTCATATGCCTCAGCGCAATGTTGCAGCTGCCGATCCGATGTTGCAATAATGTTTTAGCTCCTTCAACCTATTGTTGCAGTAGTTTTTTGTGCTTTTTATGTTGCAATGGTCCATTTAGAGTAAAATGCACCCAGCGTCCTCAAACTTTTGGTGACCTCCCATCTACGTCCTCAAACTATGGAAGCGACTATGTAGGTCCCCGATCTATGGCTGGCGCGGACCAAAGATGCAAAACTAGCCATGTCAAGACGAACGGTGATGTGGCGTGCCATGATGACAGCCGGATGCCATGGCCATGGAAACTTTTAAAAAAAACTGTACCATCATCGGCTAAACCCGAACGGCGACGGAAGTTTATCGGAACCCGCAGCTCGTCTTGCCGCCGGTCTTTGTCGGGAACCTGCAGGAGCTCCCGTACCCAGTGCCGCGGAGTCCTTGCCCGTGCACACGACTTCGAACGTGGCGCCGCGGAGTCCTCGCCCGACGGTTGTAGCTTGCGGGGAGAACGGGCGCGGCAATAGCGAGCCAAGTGGGGAGTCCGACTGAGGAGGCGGAGTCGTGGAGAAGAGCCAGCATGTGTCCATGCTCAGATTCACGGCCACCCTCATGTTTGCCCTTGCAGTTAAAACCTAAGCCGCTGGCCTCCTTTTCCCTTTCCCGCTCCGCCAGCGGCAAGACTCCGCTCACCGGCAAAATTAGCCGGCGCCCATCCACCCTCATCCGTTACTTTCACATACGCTTGAGACTCATTCTTGCACTCCAATTGGACCCGATCTTGGCCAGGTCATGTCCACGCCATCTCCGTACAACCAAGGAGCCAACCGAGTCATCTTTGGCGTATCCATGCTATCGCGGCGATAGACAGCCGCCAAACGCCGGAGCGGTGAACCTGCCTCTGTATCAATGTGTCGCTTTCGCTGCCGAAGCCGGCATGGCCGCGCTGAGCATCGAGTGAAACCCCAATCGCTACAAGCCACCACAATTCCAATCAAGCACGCCTCCATGCTTCCCACGCCTACTCCCGCAGCGCCATCGCGTTTGGGTGCCGCAGTGGAGCGCGCCCGCTGCCGCGCCGTAGTTGCATTCTCCCCCCAGGCGAGGCGGGCGTGTCCAGCCGTTGCCGCCTGGCGCCTTGGCCGAGCAGCCCGGGCGCGCCTTGCACCCCCACGCGCCCACGTGGTGCTGCTGGCGTCCGGGTTTCCAACGCCTCATCGTCACTGCTGCCGCTGCCATCGCTCGCGACGCCCGATGCCACGGCCATGCTCACGCCCTGCTCCCATGGTGGCCCATTGTGGCCTCTCCCTCATGGAGCCTGAGCCGGGTCCTGGTTCGCAAAGGGCCTGCGCACCCACCCGGCCGGCCGTCGCCGCCGCCGAACACCTCTGTGGTCGGATTCGGCACCGGCCGGCGCTCCCCAGCCGCCCCGCTCTATTTGTTCAAGGTGAGGAAGGAGCCAGGAGTAAGAAACAGAAATGGGTTTTTTTTTTTTAAGAAAAAGTTTCCATGGCGTCCGCTGCCGACGCGTGGCATGGCACATCAGCTCTTTGGAGCCGACATGGTTAGTTTTGGACCTTTGGTGTACGCCAGACCATAGATCAAGGTCCCGGATAGTCGCTTCTATAGTTCGAGGGCGTAGATGGGAGGTCTCCAAAAGTTTGAGGGACGTTTGGTGCATTTTACTCGTCCATTTAAGATGCCGCAACATGTTTTTTGGATTTGAAAATGTTGCAACACATTTTTCCTGGATGTTGCAATAGTTTCGATTTTTAAGATGTTGCAACATGCGGTTTTTCGATGTTGCAACTGTTGATTTTGAGATATTTCAACATGTTTTCATGGTTGTTGCAATAGTCAATTTAAGATGTTATAATAGTCGATTTTCCCCTGTGTGGTGTCCCACCCCGAACCTAGCGACAACGGCGGTGCCGTGCCCTTTCCCCCTGCCCTGCACCGGACATGCACGCAGGGACATGGGCACTGGTGCTGGGGTGGGATGCCGGGATGCAGGCCCTGGTGGATGCTTTTTTGCAAGCTGGGGGGGTGCTGCTTTGCGGGACATTCGCATGCAGGAGGCGGGCATCTGATGGGACTCAATCCCATCGGACGTCCATGCGCCAGCAGCGCCCAAATATTAATCACCTATTAACTATTGTCAACCTCTCGTCCTCTGTCTTCACACGAGAATTTTGGTTCTTCCTTCTACACAGGGTCGGCTTGCATAATATGACTCCCAATCATTTTCTTATGGGCCTGGGCTTTGTGGGGTCTCCATAATCAATGCATTTTTATGGTGAACATCCTAACCTAGGCAGATTACATGCAGTACATTGCTTGGGGGTATGAAGCCTCCCTTAGATATATGGCAAGCCGAGATTATATATAGAGTACATTGCTTGGGGGTTGGAAAGCCTCCCTCAAGGATAAGGCAAGCTGAGATTATATAATTCTAATCCACTGTATCTACAAAAACCCTAATATAGCCTAGCACCCCCTTGTAGTCACAATAGGAGCTGGGCAGATGGTGAAACTAGAGAAGAAGAAGCTTAAGGTTGTAAGCGGATGAATTGACATCACTCGGCAGTCATAACGGTCGATGTGTTGTAGATGTTGCGTCCGGAGATCAAGTGGCGATGCAAGATCTAGAGGCGTGGAGATGAAGTGGAGAAATCGGATCTTGAGTTGCTTCGATGCCAAGCCTCCTTGATGTGTGACTCCACCTTGGCCGACTCCAATCTCCGTTTCCCAATTATCTCCGCATCAGGTGCTGGTGGTCGGATCTATGGTCCAATACCCTGATCTAGGTGGGGCAGAATAGATCTAGGAGGGTGCCGGCCGAATCCATGGTTGGCTCCCTAGATCCAAGTGGAGCACGAGGAGCACATCAGGCAACCGGAGGATAACATCACTGCATGGGACTGACGAGGACGGGGTCTACAATGGCGAAACATAGGTGTTGTGTTGGCGGTTGCAACGGTAGCTAGTCTCTGATATGCTCAACGGGCTCGACAGGCATACATGCTACTTTTCTTTGTTATTTGTCATTGATTTCTCGAGGCTGGCATCGCTGGTACCTGTCAAAATACAACATTAACGGAGACCTCATTCTGGAGGCAAAGGTGTTTCTTGCATCTGGAAATTTCTTTTTGGCTGCATATGATATTCTATTTCATAGTAGTGATTGTTGAAGCCTTAGATATAATTCGAGCTAAACATTTGCCTAATAGTTAACGACCGCCCATCTTAGTTATAAATTGTTCTCTTATACCAATATAGCATCATTTTTTTCAATTGCGGGACTAAAACTATATGTACCTAACAATTAATGTCTTTATATTGTTTATTATTGTGACAAATAGCAACGTTGCACATATACTTTTGTATTAGAATTTTATAGCCTAATACATTATACAAGCCTATATAGGGTGCGTTATATATTTTTGTTACTCAAGACGTAGTGTATGGCTATATAGTAAAAAAGGATACCCCATATGGTTGGGTGTATGGTGTTTCTCCAAGTCTTCTATCTTTAAAACTTTATAGAAGAAAAGTAGCGTTGTTTTCCTGAGTCTTCTATGCATCTACCCTTTTGAACAAAAAGTGGTGTATCATTCACACTTTGTGTACCAATCATACTAGCCTCTGTAGTAACTTTGTAAGTAAACAGAATTTTTGGTATCATATATGATTCAGTGATGTTTAAACCAGCATTTTTCACGGCTAAACAATACAATTATATAATATAAAATTAAGAGGTTGTTTCAAGAAGTTTGAAGGACAACGAAAATTTGTGAAAAGAAAATCTTACAGAGAATGGAAGGACTCTGTGCTCCTCGTTTACATCAAGAAGTAATCATTGGAATTTTTGTTTCGTTACTTACTGAATTTGTTATGATAGATCATTCAAACACCACAAATTGAATTTCATCTCAACAGCACAACACATGCATATATTATCATAGATGAGAAATCATACCTTTTATCATGGAGGTGCTCTCTGAGTCTGTTAATGAGCTGCTGCTCGTCGTCATCCAGTGGATTATCAGATACATGTACTCCTTTGGCTATATCACTTAGAATCTTTCTCATATTAGGACTTCGAGAAACCGACACAAAAGCTGCACATGAAAACTGGCTTTTGATAGTGTGATAGACTTGGTTTTGCAATTGTTGTCTTACCAAG
This sequence comes from Hyparrhenia diplandra, assembly GCA_015847255.1. Taxonomy (NCBI): domain Eukaryota; kingdom Viridiplantae; phylum Streptophyta; class Magnoliopsida; order Poales; family Poaceae; genus Hyparrhenia; species Hyparrhenia diplandra. Next base: position 283,242 of record JADLZK010011028.1, read on the forward strand.
ACCCCCACAACCCACAATTGACAGCACTTTCAGCCTTGAAATAGAACCCCTTGTGCTCAAGGATAAACGTTCAATTATATGCTTCTTTGGTCCATCTATGCCCACAAGCCTATCTATCTCTTCATAGATCGCTGGTAGCCGAGGATCAACAAAAGAAGAGCCAGATTTGGATGCCAGCATGACAAAATTATACCTCTTGTACCTCTCGCTTGCCTCTATTGCACGCTTCTTGAGCTCTTCAATCTCGTCGGCAATCTCATGGCGTGCTTTCAGATTCTTCAGCTTGTGAAAGAATTCCTTGAAGCTGCTGCTGTGTCGATCATGGTTAACACGACTCATGAAGGCATCCACGCAATCTTCAATATCATAGGCTAGCTCGCGAACCTTGTTTCTCCATTCTTCCATCTGAGGGTTGAGCTTCTCTGCATCAGTGAGCATCTGGAGCGCAGCACTCATGGCGCTCAATTCATCTTTCAAGAACAGTATCTGCTTGCGCAAACCTTTGAGCTTGACATATTCTTCTTCTAGAAGCTTGGAGAGCTTGGACAGCAGAGGTAGCATCACCCCTTTGGAAGCGTCCACTAGCAGGTCTGCCATTGCTCGCTTGTGTCTCAACTCTGTTCGCTATAGAGCATTTGTTTGCTTGAGAAGTTATATTGTGAATAAAGCGAGAATTTGAGGATTTTTTTTGGTGTCTTCGTACGCGCAGCATCAGTTTTACGAAAAGTAAAATTGACTTGTGCTACAAGACTGGAATATTTAGATGCTCCACTGTTTCAATCAATTCTTTAAAGCGTCCTTTGCTTGCTGCTCGGCTAATGGAAATTCCGTTTTTGTCCACTAGTCAAAGATTTAACGTGAAAAACACGTGGGGCTTCAAAGCCTCTAGCCTCCCTGCAGTTTCCTCGAGAAAAACTCATAAAGGCGCACTAGCAACAAGATGCGTCATTTGTGTTCATACAGGATACTTGAAATTGCATCATTTTGCTCCTAGTGTTCACTAAAGTTATGAGGTAGCTTTTTTTATGCGTCCTGAAATCTTCTTCTTTCAATTGGCTGTTAGGAATTTCTAATGACTGTATTCACTATGCCAAAAACGATTTTAGAGGAGTTTCCGTTGTTGGGCGGAGGCGACTTTATTAAAAATAGTCAGTAAAAAAGTTTAAGAGATGGTCGTCTCTTGGAATCCATTTCTAGAGGCGGTTGTTGTTCCTAGTGTACATTAAGGTCCTATGAGCACCTGAGGGGGGTTACATTGGTTGTTTAATACAAACTTAAAACCTAGCGCTCAATTTAATCTACAACTGGAAAAAAACATAAACTACTCAAATATGATATGCACTAAAGTTTTTCTAGTGTGCTCTAACTTACACTCAATCCAAAAGAATTTTGCAATGTATTAACTAGCCTATAGCTAATTTAGGAATTCAAAGGTCACACAAGCAAAGCACATGCAAAAGCAACAAACGAGGTAAGTACAAGGGCTCTAGAAACAGAGAAGGCAAACTCTAGAAGACATACCTAATCGCAACACCTAATTTACATTGGTGTTCCATCATGGTTTTCTAAGGATCACAATGTTCGATTTTCCGTACAGGCATCCACCAATCAAATGCTAGTTGCGTGTCATCATGCTCCACCACCACCGCCACCACGATGCTCTTCTGGTCAACTTGATGCCTTGTACACTATGAAGCTTCTCAACAAGAGGGAGGAAGTCCCCTCGTCCCACAGACAGTGATACGATTCCGATCGATGGTGTTGGTGAAGAAAATCTCCATCTGAAACACATTGAAATAGACCTGTGCGCAAAGGCCCTTACCCGACGCGCCGACTATTAGAATAATTAGCTCTGGCAATACGGATCAGCGTATTACGCACAGGGAATCATAAGGGTAGCACACGGGACACAAATTTATACTAGTACGTTCGGGTACATGGTACCCTACGTCCAGATTGGAGTAGATCTCTTTATCTTATATATGCTAGAGTTTACAAAGGGCTGCTGATGGCAAGTTGCTTAGGGTTGCTATGAGCGAATGTTGGATCTCAGGATGTATGACCTGGTTCGGGCCCCCCACCCCTCCTTATATAGTCCATGGGGTGGGGTTATAGATAGAGTCCCGATAGGTTTACATGCGAGTTTTCTAGTTTGTTACAAGAAAACCTTCCGGATAGCGTTGGTTTCTATATATATATATATATATCGCTATGCCTTGCCTTCCAAGTAGATTAGGTACCGTTATGCCTGCATCTCGCTTGGGCTGTATTCCATGCGGGGAGATACCCTGAATACATGTCACCGACAAGGATGTTACCGACATATATAAAGATTTCTGGATTACCTTAGATTAATTTCTATAATGGAATATGTGGGTATTTAAGATTAATAATTGGCAAAATAAATGGCAAAATATGTTAGTACACCGTCACAGAAAATAAATGGCAAAAAATGCCCACTCAGGGCTCAAACACTGGACCTCCAGTATCCCAAGGCTGCGACTTAACCAGAGTAGTGAATTCGTAAGAACTCCAGTATATAATGAACAAAAACAATGAATGCCCCCTTTACAAGTGGCCGAGTGGCTGACATTGGGCTACCAATGTTAGTTGGTTCACAATCACTACATCCCTTCACATTCACCTACTGTAACGATCCCGATTTCCTCGAAGGGAAATTCACAGATTCGAAGTATAAAGTGATAGTCCCAAACGATCATTCTATCACAGTATCCAAATCACAGTCGATATCGATTACAATACTTCGTTCAAAAGCAAATAAGGAGGTCTAGTACTTTATTACATCGCCACTCAGCGGAATCAAACTAGCACGAAACATCCGAACAGCATAATCAGAGTAGCGGAAGCATCATCAACTCCAATCTTGAGCGTAGGCACGAGACTCCTCCTCAGTCCTCCCACTCGTCGTAGTCGTAGTCGTAGTCGGGCTCGTCCCCTGAAACAACTATCAGTACGAATTGTATTGGCCAGGTTCCCCACCCTATGTGCATTGCTTTGTGAATGTGGATGCAAATGGGATATAATCAAGAGGCCAATTATTTGGCTGTAGTTTCCTATGCATGCATCAAGTTTAATAATAATAATCAAGTTTTAATCTCATTCTCATCAACATACCAAAACCCAAGTTTCCACCATCATGTATCTCAAGTCTCACAACACCCACTTTCGACAAGGCAGCTCCGGCTCCTTCTACCCTCGCCTAAGCGGCTCTCGGCCCTCCCGGCTCTCCGGCGTAAAAACCCCCACACGCAACTACTCCCAAGGTAAGAAGAGAAGGGACACCTCTCACTACTCAGAGAAGGGAAATCCAGGGAAAACCTGGTCAATAGACTGACACATGCCTGAGGGTAGTCCAGGCTCGAAGGCTGGCGCAAACCCTGAGTAGTCCAGGTTTAGGACAGGTCCATGCCCTCGTAGGCGGGACTATACGTCAGATTTACAACTCTGTAGAGCGTGTACACAAGACCACAAGATCACCATCATCGGTGGTACGTATCCACCTAGGATGATAACGGAGACCTCCTAATCAGAACGATGCCACCCTACCACTCAGCTCTGGAGAGCCCCGGAGTACCACCGGCACGCTGAGATTGTGAGAACGTAGTACCGGGCCCTATCAAGGTCACCATGCTGTCTCGAGAGGGTGTGGGACATCTCGCGCCCGTACCTCCCTATACACTATCCGCTAACCTCCCAGTAGGTATGGCACCGCCTGACTAAAAGGGGCAATCCGCACCCCGCCCATTCAGGGACGTGTGGTGAGCACCAATTCCCAAGACTTCGGGTCCTCGAAGATACAAGTCCTTAGGTAGGACCAGGCAAGAAATCTTCAACACTTCTGCCCCAGACTTCATCCCATGACAAGATTCCATCCCGGGGACCATATCATTGAACGCAATTTACCCGCCACAGGTAGCATAGCATGGGAATGCCCAGAAGCACCCCCCGGCAAGACTCATCTCCACGACTCGTCGTATACCCTGCCTGGTCGACACAACCCTCACCACCACACACCCAAGTCACACACGCAAAGTCTAACTCAATCGGGTATCACAAGTTATCCGTCCGGCTCATATAATCCGGCTCTCAAATATATAACGTAAGTGTGATAGCATAGATAGCAGCAATAAATGATAAGCGCGTGGCTAAATCTATCAGCGGGTGTGCAGGGGGTTGGTTGCGACAAGGTAAAGGCTCACAAGCATTCTAATATGCAACCTAGCATATAGCATTGCAACATAAAGTAAAGCGCTAGCAATTCTAGCATGATATGTCTAATAGGAGCTAAGAGGTTGGGTGGGACATGGCACCTGAACGGTCACTCAGCTCCTGGAAGTAGTCCGAGTCCTCCGGGTCCTCCTGCGGGTCTGCAAAAGCGTAACATTTGGTTGCGATAAGCAACCAAAAAGAGGATCACAAAGAAGCAATTGAAATCTAGAAGAACCAAAAGCACTCAAGCACAAGCCTATGACGTAGAGCTTGATCTTAAAAATTTGGACTCTTGTTTCATAATTTTCTCGACTTCGTATGTATTTTCTATGAATTTTCAAAGATTAAATCTATTTACGAAATTAGAAAAACGAGGGGTTAAATCGAGAGGCGACATGTGGCAGCTCGTGAGTGAGGTCGTGCATGACGCGGCAAAGGTGGGTCCTTGTGATGACGTCATCACTAGTGAGGGTCCCGCCGACGTCGGATGACGCCGGCGTTGGACTGGTCAACGTTATTGGGCTGGACTGGGCCGGATATGGGCCGGGTTGGGCCGGCTCGACCCGGACACGTGATGGGGCTGTCCACGTGGCCGATTCGGGCCACTTCCCCAGCTGGGTCCATGGAAGGCCGGGCCCACGGGTGGGGTCAAGGGTAAGCGGTCCGTGGACCCTTGACTCGCCCATCATGGACTAAGTCCACCTTCCTTCCCTCTCTCGTCCGTGGTGGACCGAGTTCACCCGATGTCGCGCCCTTCCTTCCCCCAACTCCCGCCCCGCTCACGCTCAGACGCCGCCGGGCCTCATCTCCCCGTGCCTGGGTGGCGGCGGCGCCTAGCTTCCCGGTTCATGCGGCACCGGTGGTTCAAGTCTACGGTGCTAGCTACCTAGGGCCGCGCTACGATCCTTGCTTGATGCCGGCGCGTGCGGCAATGACGACGGCGACAGGCGCGGCGGCGGCGAGGGAGTCTCTAGGCACAACTATCGCCTATGCCTCGCGATTTTCTTTGATTGAGTCTCAATCGGGGGCAACTATCTCGCCGGCGACGACCAAACACGACGGGCGAGTCCGCACGCTGAGACGCTGCGGCGGAGCTCCCGCTAGCCGCGCCGCTCCCTCACTTGCCAAATCGGGGCGCGGTAAACTAGGGCGACGGCCCAGGGTTCGTGAGGGTCGAGGCGAGCTCGACGGCTCGTCCTCGCACGCGAGGCCCGTAGCAACAGAACAACCGCGCCATGGCGACGCTTCGGCCATGGCGGCTCGGTGGCCGCGGCAACGGCAAGATGCGCTCCCGAGCACCTAGGCCTCGAAGGCGGGCTTGGCCGTCCTCCGAGCGTGGACATTGTGGCGGCTAGAGCTGGCTAAAGATCCGTGCTTGTGGCTTTAGGGGGGCAACGGAGTTCAAGCGGCGCAAGACAAATGCCATGGTGCATGGCCGCACCGGCGAGGTCTGCGGCCGGGGCGACCTAGACCTAAACACGGGCAAAGATGGCACTTTTCTACTCGCCTCGAGAGGCCGACCACGGCGGTGAAGGTGTGGCGGCCTACCTTGGTCTCATTTGCGGGAACATGGGGCGCGCCATGGTTGGCTCGCGGGCCATGGCGGCGCCGCTTGGCCTCGGTGTTCGAGCCACGGGGGCTTGGCAAGGCCGGCCTTTGCACGCGTGCGTGTGCGGTGTGTGTGGGCGCCATCAAGGCTCTAACTTGTGCTACCTAGCTACGAGAACGGCCTCGCCATGGCGGTGGCTAGCCATGGCGGCGAGGCCCGCAGCGGCGGAAGCGGGGTGGCTCACCGGCGTTCTTTGGGCCGAGGCTAGGGCGTTGCGGTCCACAAAGGGCTTCTCCTCCGGCTTCGCGTTCCGCTCACACGGTACAGCAGCTCCGGCGCTTCCGGCGCGAGCGGCCGACGGCACAGACGTCGTCGCGGGGCTCTTCTTTCCCGCCTTCTTTCTCTTCCCAAACCCCCTTCCTTCTCCTCTTTTTCGGCCGGATGGAGCGGTGGGTGCCACCAAGGCGGCGGCCGGCGATGGGAACCCTAGGCCTCCCGGCTTGGGGGTTTTATAGCCCCGGCGGCTGCCATGGCAAGGTTGGACGGTGATGGGGAACTCCAGAAGACACCACGATGAAGCGCACCACGAGAGGATGACATGTGGGGCCGCGGCCCCATAATCGGCCACGGGCCTGGCCCCACCATGTCAGCGGCTCTCCTTCGTATGGCGGTTCACAACCGACCTCTTCAACACATCTAAGCCACTGATCCAAGTCGGTTTGTTCAAGGCCACGGTTCATCGCTCGGGACTATAAATCAAGACCCCTGCACGAGTGGTGAAACCCTAATTCATAATTCAATTGTAATTCATTGCAAATCAATTCAAGTCGAGCCAAGGCATAAGAAGAAGAGAGATCCTCTCCACCGGAGATTAGGATAGCTACTCAATTGTTCTAAAGTTCTTAGAACCTAGTTCTAGATAGCAAGTTAGATTCAAGTACGCTGGTTGAGCACCAGCTCAGGATTCTAGATCAACAAGTCATCAGGAGTTTGGTATTATCTTTGTATCCCAATGACTTTATGCTATTTCAATACTATGTGTTTGATTGCTATGTTACTACTTTATTCTAGTAGTATATTTGATATAGTCATGATATATGCTGAATTCATGCACTTATTCATAGAGCTCCTAGTTCATTACTCGAGTGTGCTAGGTGGTAGAGATTATGTAAGCATGGTGCTTAGATATTATTTACCGCGGATTCATCTTATGCTCCGGGTCATGTGGTAGATCGTGGGGGTGACAGCCCTATTGAGTTCTTTGTAGTCCACTCCCCGAGTATGAGAGTAGTTGAAAATGGTTCTAGGGATGATCTTGTTTTGTTCTTGATTTTCCTTAGTAATCTTCAGGGTGCCCACATTCAAAAATTGCTATGCTATATATGATGATGTGCTAGTTAGAATAGACAATTGACTTAGTCTTTTGAATGCTACATAGAGTTTATATCTCTTAATTGATCCATGCTAGTCTAATTAGTGAGTAGTTTATTCTTATCTCCACGTGTTACCTCTCGCCTAGTTATCAATGCTATCACTATCATATCTTTATCATATTTGGCTCACCCCGATATAGTATGTGCCATGCCATTGTTACTCTCATAAGCTATTACTTTTCCATCACTATTCTAAAGCCAACATCCTTTAATTCCTCCATGTGGTAAAATTATAAATAACGATACCGGTTTACTCCCGGGTGAGATGCTACTGATGGTATTTTTATCTCGTAAACTGCAGATACCCTTTTTATAGATACCATTCACGCTTCTCTCGCATTCTTTGTTAGGGATGACAACCTAGCGTTCAGGTAGTGTGTAGAGATGACCACACTTAGTGCTCCCCGGTGGCATATCCTTGGAGGTGGGGTAGTGACGTTAGTGAGTACCAACAAGCATTTCGGGCGCCGTTGCGCGGAGGAATAAATGGCTACCTTAAGAAAATTGATGGCAAGATACTTATGAGAGAATCAAAACTTGGCACCTCTCGCTTAAACAAGATCGCCGGCCCCGCCCCGCGCTGCTCACGCCCGCCCGCACCGACCCGCTGCCTTTCGCGCTCCGCCCCGCGCCCACCTCCATCGCCGATCAATCCGGCCGGCCGCCACCTTGCCCGCCGGCCCCGCCCTTCCTTCGCCGCCCCCGCCCGCGCGCGCCAGGAAGGGGAGGAGGATGGAGTAGGGAAGGATGGGAAGAGGAAGGAGGAGGGAAGAGGAAGAGGAGGAGAAGGAAGGCCCGCGACCACCCCGATCTGGCGCAAGAAGGCAACGAGGAGGGAGGACCTCGCCCGGCCGCGCCGCGCGACCACCCTCGATCGGGCCGCAAGAAGGCAACGAGGATGAGGAGGGACCACGCCCGGCCGCAGCCCCGCCCCACACCGCCCGCCGCCGACGTCCCGCTCATCCCTTCGTCCGCTGGGTAAGGATTCCCATCGATTTTAGCTCCCGACGCCAAAGGTAGGTGAGGCCGTGATGGTGGAGTGGTCATGACTCATGATGGTGGAGTGGTCGTGATGGTTGTGGTCGAGTGGTCGTGATGGTTGTGGTCGTGATGGTGGAGTGGTCGTGATGGTTGTGGTTGAAATTTTGTCCTTTTATGCCTATGATGCTTTACAATGCCCAGTGAGACTTCTATGCCTAGGACCTGTTTATGTTCTCATGCCTGTCATCGAACCATGGGAAACATCCATGCCTAGCAACTGTTGTCCACCCTCGATGACCGATGGCTAGGCTGGATGTTTCCCATGGTTTCATGGCTGCCATGAACTACATTATCTATTGGCCCTTATGCTCCAAGTTCAAATATTAAAGAAAAGGGCATTTAATTACGAGGCTATGCTTATATATCGGGCTCGAATGCTTACATTTTTTTTGACTATGATGTTAGTGCCATGAATCTGAGCTGCATTATCTTTATTACTTCATGGTGGTCATCAAACCGTGACTCACGTCCATTCCGTGCAATGATGGAGTCAGTTCCATGCCTCCCCTCGTAGTCGGGGATGGTGTAGGGTCGAGATGGTGGACTAGAGGGGAAAGGGGGTGAATAGTCCTTTCTAAAACTAATCGCACCGGCTAACCAAAACTAATGCGGAATTAAACTTATCGGTCTAGCCAAGACTTCACCCCTCTATCTATGACTCTAAATCACCTCACAAAAGATCCTACACAAGAAGAGTGAGGTGACAAGCCTAGCTTGAGCTCCTAACCGTTTCTATTGCAAGGTCACACAAACCTATGCACTAGTACTTCAAGCACGGTGAGCTCCTACACAATTCTAGTAGCGAAAGCACACAAAGCCCCCTAAGCTCACTAGATGCACAATGGACAAGGCAACACACGCCTAACCCAAAGGCTCAAATTATCTAGCTACACAAGCTAAGCAAAGTAACTAAACAAGCTACACAAGCTAGATAGTTACAACTATACTACTCAAGCACAAGCACAATGTATATATGAATGTAAGAACACAGCTTGTGAGGAAGAGATTACAAACCACCGCGAAGTGTGGACACAAGATGACATCTGTGATTTTTTACCGAGGTCTCGGGAAGCTTGCCAACTTCCCCCTACTCCTCGTTGTGTCGACCGACACCTTGGTGGTTCCACGGTTTGGCGATTCACCCACTTGATGATTCACAAGCTTAATGGCCGGTGCCAAATCCCACGGTGGGAGCTCGCTAGAATCACTCACAAGATGGGAATCCTCGAGCCAATCCCTCGAGAGGGCACCGTGAGAACCCACACCCAAGTGTGGTAGCTCAATGACACGCTCCACTAGAGTTGCTCTTCACGATCCCCGCGAGGTGAGCACGAACCTCGACAATCTCTTCTCGGAGCACCGCACAATCTTCTTTCGTGCCTCAACGGAGAGCCTCTTGCCACCAAGCCGTCTAGGAGGTGGCAACCTCCAAGAGAAACAAGCACACCGGCTCGCAACACGATCACCTAGTGCCACACGATGCAATCTCTCAAAGCAATCGCACTAGAATCGCTCACTCACTCAATTGGATGAACACTATCAAGTTAGAGTGAGTAGAGGGCTCTCCAAGCACCACTATACTAGCCACCAAGGCTCAGTGTGCTAACCGACCTCCCAAGGCCGGCCAAACAAGTATATATAGGCTCCCATCGAAATAGAGCCGTTCGGAAATTCGGGGTCACTTTTAACAAGCCGACGGACGCCGCCAGATTGCGCCGCGCGCGCCAGCATTCGCTTCAGCACACGTGAATCCCGCCGGGAGGCCCTGGCGCGCCAGCGCCACGCCGCCAGCATCAGCGCTTGCGCCCGATGGCCAAGACGCCGCACAAGTGCTCTCGGACGCCGCCAGCGCATTCACCGCGCGTCCGCGCGCGCCTCTTGCCCGCGGCGCCCGCCATCCTGGGCACGTGCTCGGGCGCCGCGGCACACGCACCGCCCGCCCGCCGCCGACCCTCCCGACGTGCCAGCGCGTGCCGCTTGAATGGCCGGGCGCCGTATAACGGCGCCCGTGCGCCAGCGCCACACCCGCCGCAGCGTCGCCGCGCGTGCACCAACGCGTCTCGGGCGCGCCAGCGCCACGCCCCGCCGCGCCGGCCGCGCTGACCAACGCCCGATCAACCCGACCATAACTCTTTCATCCGAACTCCGTTTTCGATGATCTAAGACTCTATGGAAAGCTTACTTAGAGGGCTACACAACCCACATGGTTACTTGATCCAAAGCACAATGGATCAAAGCAGTATTCCACTCCAAGAGCAGTCCTAGTGTTCGAGAAACACCGAAACATCTTCTCCTTTGCAAATGTGCTAACGCCACCAAGTGTACATCACCATGTGCAAGTGTGTTTGCATTTTCACAATCATTTTCAAAGGATTTTCTCTTGCTCTTACCATGCCACTCGATCCTAACACATCGCAAAGTTAGATCGCACAAGTGGCACTAGATGACCGATATGCAAACAAGTTTGCCCCTCTTGATAGTACGACCATCTATCCTAAACCTGGTCATAAACTTCTCTAAGCTCCTCATGACCGGCGAAATGAAATGCCCTATAGGTTATACCTTTGCCTTGCGCATTTTCATTCCGCTCCATCTCCAAGTGCCGATGCAACACATGCACCAACACGATCAAGAATGATATGATTCACTTCATATCATCGCATGACCTTCTTGGTCCATCGATCTTGACCTCACTTGCTCTTCACCATTGCGTCGGTCCGTCGGCGCCAAGTCTTGCCCAAGCTTCACCGCCTCGCGGTCCATCACTTCGAAGCCTCGATTTGCCCTTCACACTTGCAACCGGTCCATCAAGCCAAGCCTTGTCTTGATCTTCACCACCTTGGTCACATGACTCCATGTCATGTCTCATATGCAATAAGCTCCTTCATTGCGTCATCACATGTGAACTAATCTCCTGTGTATTATCTCAATCACATATTATTAGTCCACCTAATGTTGTCACTCAATTACCAAAAACCACTAGGGACCTTTCAGATGGACTGAGTCACGGTTCCATGGCTACCATGAAATTGCTTTGGCATCAAGGATGATCAATGTGCACCTATGATCGAGTACCTTTATGCAATGGTGGCTTTGTGATGCAAAGCTTTTGCCATTTGCTCAGCGAAAAGAACATGGAGCTCGACTTTCTCCATGATCTCTTATTCATGATCTTAGAGGATCAAGGAGAAGTCGGGAGTTCCATGTTCTTTTTAGCGACCTATGATACAAACCTTCTTGAAAAGCCGAGGCCTTATTTTTGACAATTGGTTTCGAAATGCTTACATTTTATGACTATGATGTTAGTGCCATGAATGAGCTGCATTATCTTTATTACCTCATGGTGGTCATCAAACCATGGCTCACGTCCATTCCCCGTGCAATGATGGAGTCGGTTCCATGCCTCCCTCATAGCCGGGGATGGATCGAGTCATGGTTCCATGGCTACCATGAAATTGCTTTGGCAAAGCAAGGATGATCAATGTGCACCTATGGTCGAGTCCCTTTATGCAATGGTGGCACGTGATGCAAAGCTTTTGTCATTTGCTCAACGTAAAGAACATCTTCGCTCGACTTTCTCCATGATCTCTTATTCATGATCCGAGAGCATCAAGGAGAAGTCGAGTGGTATGTTCTTTTTTAGCAGCCTATGATACAAACCTTCTGAAAAAGCCGAGGTCTTATTTTTGACAATTGGTTTGGAATGCTTACATTTTATGACGAGTCCCTTTATGCAATGGTGGCCTGTGATGCAAAGTTTTTGCCGCTGCTCAACGAAAAGAACATCTTTGCTCCGCACTTTCTCCATGATCCTCGCTTGTTCATGGTCCGAGAGCATCAAGGGGAGGTGCGGAGTGGCATTTTTTTAGCGACCTATGATACAAACTTTTAAAAAAAAGCGAGGCTACCTCCTTTTTTCTTGCCAACTATGGAAGTTTTGCTCTTATATATTTTCATTCATTTGTTCTCCTATCTCATTTTGGGCTTGGCCACGTGATGCAAAGCTTATGCCGCATTTGCTCAACAGAAAGAACATTGAGCTCGAACTTTCTCCATGATCCTCGCTTGTTCATGTTCCGAGAGCATCAAGGGGAGGTTCGGGGCTCAATGCTCTTTTTAGCGTATGAAGGCTACACTATCCGATGCTGAGGCCCCATCTATATTACCTCATGTTTGTCATCAAACCGTGACTAACATTTTTTTCTACTTTTTTAAGGCTATGGCTTGGTATGTTGTTTACCGTGGCGAGGTTCCCGGAGTCTATCATAGCTGGGCAAAATGCAATGAATAGGTGAGTGGTTTTCCGGTGCTTGTCACAAGAAGTTTCACACGAGAGCAAAGCCGCAGAAGCTTCCTATGTAGAGTACATTGTTAATTTGGACCACCCTTCTTTGGTGCAAGCTCCACGGGCTTGAGGTTAACCTATTAGACTCTAGGTTTTGTTGTTGGTTTTGTTGAGTACATTGAACTATGAGTTGTATCAGTGTAACTAGACTTGTGCCGGATATTAGACAAGTTAATCTATGTTTCGATCATGTAAGTGATATATATGTGATAATTGAGTTGTATTAGTGCATCGATGTCAAATATATGTGATATGTGATCTATGTGTTACATTTGTAAAGGTGGAATGGAAAAATAGAAAAAAAATTTTGGTCAATTCACCGAGTGGGGCGCTCGGTAGAGGCCACTGTACCGAGGGTAGCACTCGGTAAATCTGGGAATATGGGGGCCTGGGATCCCCATATTCCCGGGTATACCGATGGCCGCACTCGGTGAAAACAGCGCTCGGTGTAACTATGGTCGATTCACCGAGCGGCGCGTGGCCCTCGGTGAAACGACCATAGCTCTACCGAGCGTGGCCGAGCCCGCCCTCGGTAGAGATGGTGTCGAGTTTTTAATTTAAAATTCTACCTAGCGCCCTTTCCGACAAGGCGCCGGTAGCAATTGTTTTAAAGTTTTTTAAAATTAAACTTCACCGAGAGCGAGGTTAAGATGGCCCTCGGTGAAGTACCTACCTTTGTGAGAGGTGTGGGGGGCTCTCACCAAGTGGCAACCGAAGGAATATGGGATCGCTACGCTAGCTAGAAAACGAAACTTTTCTACCCATAAACCGGGAACTACTTCGCTAGTTATAGATCACAGATTACCACTAGGCGACGCGTGTGCAGCGGATGTGTCGACCGACGTAGATGTGCGCGTCCACAGCGGTCGCGTGAAGTTGCTCACGTCCGTCCCTCCACGCGCGGTTCGTCCTTGTGCTCCGGATGCAAAAGACCTCCGAGGTATCCCACACGTACATGGAGGAAGCGATGCGCCCCGGACCGCTAGGTCCACGAGGAGCAAGAGGCGAGGGCGTGGGCGGCGGCAGCCTTCCAAAGTGGCGTAGCTTAACTTAGCCCCGTGCCCACCTTTCATATATATAGGCGTCCCTAACGGGCCCGAGCTAGAGGCCCATTAGTAACCCTAAGCCTCGTCTAATTGGATCGGATCGAATTAGGCCTCCTTCCCCTTAAAGTGTGCGACCCTATGGGCTCACGCACACATAGACATGGCCCCAGTACTCCTACTCGACCAATAGCCGACGTGGCCTCTAGCAAGAGGCGTGTCAACTCCCATGTGTGCGCAATGATCATATCGACGAACCACCACAAACTCACATACATGTTATTCCCTTGCCTCACGATATTTGGTCCACCTCGTGGGTTAACACTTAACCCAAGCACGCCATGCATTTCTTGATCCAATCATTTGAGTGGTCAAGTGATATCTCTCTCTCATGGAGAGGGACAATTCCATCTTGATTGACTATGCCTCACGGCATGCTTCCTGACAAACCTGAAGACCACCTTTATAGCTACCCATTTACGGAGTAACATTTGATAGTCCCTAAGTAGGTCGTTTCACATCTTGAGTACATACGATAATCTCGTGTCTAAGGACATAACGTACATGATGTGTAAAGAGACAATAATAAAATCTCATGTCGGGTCAATCCAGCCCCATGTCATACATGTGCCCACACTATTAGTTTGACATCTCCATCTCTATGACTTGTGAAACATAGTCATCAACTAATGTGTGCCGATCTAATATTCATGTGTGTTCTCACACGAACTCCGACAAGGGACAATTATAGAATAACCATACAAGTAAAGAGTCTCACAAATAATTCACATAATTGCCAATCGATACAAGTTGTCTTTAATGGATATTCATGAACACATAATATATCATGGATACAAGGCGATACAATCATCTCTATGATTATCTCTAGGGCATATTCCCAACACAAACGCCGTCGGCGTGAAGCCCGGTTTTAGCGAGAGGGGGCTCGCCCCTCGGTGCAGGTTTGATAGAGGTTGCACCGAGGGGGCGTTTTTGAGCTTCGGTAAAACCTCTTCCCCGTTTAAATTTTCACCGAGGGGCTTGTACCGGCGTGCCCCTCGGTAGATCCTCTACGGAGCTATTTTCCCTTTATTGAGTGTTAGGTGGCGCTCGGTAGAGGACCGACCTCCGATAGTGGTGTCTAGATACATAGTAAAAGAAATGAATCTAAAAAGGCAAAGTGAACTACAATTTAGAACGGAGTGAGTACATGATTGAGAGAGGTGGTCATGAGAAAGATAGCTAAGATAAGCTACTTTTTTAGTTTCCACCTAACCAACCATCCCTTTATAAGAGGAGAAGAATACTGCTTCAACCATCAAGCTCTTTTTAAAAGGGTGTTTGGAAAAGAAAAAAAAAAAGGCTCCCTATACCATATAGATTGCCTCTAATCAAAAACCGAGAGAAAGAGAAAGTATTTTACTATTACTTACTAAATCCGTTTCAAATTGTAGTTCGTTTGACTTTTTCAACCCCAACTTTGACCACTCGTCTTATTCAAAATTTTGTGTAGAATATCACTTCTTTTGTTGTGGATTGCTTTTTAACAAATGCTCTTAAAAAATGGCTTAAATTTTACTAGTTTTGTGCAAATTTTTTGAATACGACGTAGTGGTCAAACTTAGGGTCAAAAAATCAAACGAACTATAATTTGAAACGGAGGAGTACTATGTAACGCCCCTACACCCTGTTTTTTAGGAGACCCTACACCCTAGTGGTGTCCTTTTTTTTTAGTAATACCCCAGGTGTCCTTCTAGTAGCAACAGATGCTCCAGCCCAGAACAGCTCAGAAGAAGCATGAGGCAGAAGCCCAGGAACCAGAAGTGTCTGCTGGTGTCGTTCCAGTAGCAATAGATGCTGTAGCTCAGGACAGGCCCAGAAGAAGCATGAGGTAGAAGCCCAAGAACCAGAGAGTGTCCAGCTGTAGCACTTGCTCTCCCAAGTCCAGCGAGTGAGGGTAGAAACAGAGTGGAGAGCGGAGTGGATTGGCAACAAACAAGATAACAAAAACCCTAACTCTTTTTAGGTACAGTCGCCAACAGATGGAGGGCTGCCTATCCCCTTCTCCCCTTCATCAATCCGATCGGGTCAACGCTGCCACATTGGACGGTACTGGCATAGTATTATTATTATTAGTATAGTGGCCATGCTAACGCTTAGGGGTTTCAATCTTAGGGATGCCCATATAATTGCAACCAATTGTTTCTGCATAATAATTTAACTATTACATAACTAAGTGTAATAACTCATCTAACCACTGATGATTTTTACAAAATCATTAGAACACCAACAACCCCAAGCCATATACCCACAATCCACATTTCTCCAAAATTGATACCCCTTGGAACTGCTATAGGAAACCGGCTTTTTTTCTCTTCACAGGTGTCCTAGCACAGTTGGAAGAACTTGAAAGTTTGGAAACCGAACATCAAATAAGATGCAGGCAGGACTCCGATGATAAAAAAAAAATTAAAAGTATGAAGCACACAACCAGAAACATATTTTCATCCATTATTTTTGAAGTAATACAGTCACATGAGTCACGATTAAATGGTTTGATCATACACACGCAGTAATCACCAATTTAGGACGTCTTTGTAAACTATATTCTTTGCGCTCTTCCCTGTAGGATCCAAATCCTCTTTTGGTTTTGCTAAAATTCTTGTTGTTGATCTTGACACACCCCCCCAATATAGTTGTTCATGCAAGAAGAATATAGGTTTTGGAAGTTAGATCCCAACATTAAACATGGTCTGTCTCTACCATTTATTTATAGTCACGGTGAAACTTAACCTCACTAGGAATCGCGTCACTAGATGTCGGGTCATGGTCGACTGCTCGCTACGTCCTTCGCGGTACTGAGGGTCTCCGGAGGGAATAAGACACTGCTGCTGTTCTACTGTATCAGAGAGGCGGCCTTGCCAGTGCCGCCGTGAGCCAGATATGATGATCGCGGTGCAGATCTTGTCCTGTCCTTGTAGGTGTACGTGTACCTGCAACAACACAATCATCGTAAGGCATGTCTAGTTCTACTCATGAACCATGTCTAGATTTTCTTGTGAAAAAATTGCATCCACATCATCAACTGCATTAGTAATGCACTGGCCATCTTTCGTGCTTTTCTTGGTTGACCTATATCTACATGAGTTTGTTGCATCTCTTCTATAAATTAGCCAGTTTATTCCCTATATCTGAAATCAAATCTGCTAATTTCTGGCATGATTTAATTACTGGTAAGAAAAAGGTGTAGGCAAGGAATCATAGTCATTCGTCCTTCAATTAAAAGCTTAGATATAAGCACGCCTCAACTAGAAAATATACATGTACAACCTTAAATGCCCGAACTTTAATCGAAGATCGGAGAAACAATCACCAAAGCATACTCCCTCAGTACTCATAAAACCCGACGTTTAGGACAATGACACGGTCTCCAAAACACAACTTAACCTCTTATTATTCTAAAAGTATTTATGAAAAATGATATATGTACACTTTTATGAAAGTGTTTTTCAAGACAAATCTATTCATATAGTTTTCACATTTGCAAACTCAACAACTTAAAAAGATATTGATGATTTATATTCCCAATACTTGACTCAAACCACACTAGTAGAGAACGGGGCTACAATACGGTTCCCAACCCTATTTAATATCGGTTTTGGGAACCAGGGTTGCCACTCCGGGACTAAAGGTCCCAGCCTTTAGTCCCGGGCTAAGAAGCCGGGACTAGAGCCCATCCTCAAAACAAAAAAACAAATGAAATCTTGGAGACCTCGCATGTAGTGTGTGAGATTCGAACCAAGACCCTTTGCTTAGCATGTAGATTCCTTACTAACTCATTTGTAGACCACATGTGACAAAGTTCGGACGCCCTTCTTTTGAATTGACTCATATGGGGCCTTTAATCCGGGCGAAAACCTTTAGTTTGGGTTGGTAACAACAACCGGGACTAAAGGATGGCCTTTTAGTCGGTTGATGTTACCAACCTAGACTAAAGGTCCTCCCCTGCAAAAGTTGTTGGTCTAGCAGTTTAAGACGGGACTTTAGTCCCAGTTGGAGTGACCAACGGGACTACTATATTCTTTAGTCCCGGGCTAAAAAATGTCAGAGACTAAAGCTCTGGATCGAAAATCTGTTTTCTACTAGTGCCATTTCCAAAACCTCAAGTTTTATGAGTACGGTGGGAGTAGATCCTAACTCGTATAGTGACTCAAACCATGGGAACTTTAATAATTAACTCCTGCCTGCGGGATCATAAGAGAAGAGACGGGATCACGGGGAGGGAGGGGAGGAGTCCGAGATGCAGAGATAGAGACACACGCGGGCCTGTGCTTGCCATATCTTTAAAAGGGATGAAATAGCTTGAAGCCAGCACAAGGCTCATGAGATTCAGGAGCCGTGTCGCCACCAGATGCCGCAAGCACGCGAAAGTGTTGCCTTGAAACCTCACCTTGCACGGCTTGATGGCCGTCCGTATTGAATGTGCCGTGGTACAGGTTCCCACGTCCTCCTCGTCTTGATTGCCGCGGCCGCCATCGTCGTTGGCAAGTCCCTCGGGAGCCCTACCAAGATCGCCGGACTCGATCGAGAGGTATTAATCTTCCAGTAGGGTGATGAGCAAGGCGCGGAGATCGTGTCCGGTTTCTCTTTTATTCGGTTTTTTTTTCTTTTTGCTAGCGACAACTGGTATCGAACGTGGTTCTTTTCCTTCTTTAGTGCGGCGTATCGAAGGGGTGGAGGGCATGGGGAGGTGACCGTGTAAGACGTCGAGGTCAAATTTCCTCTCTCCGCCCTTGGATGTAGCGTAGATGGGTCATGAGCCCTTGATTCTAATGGAGAAATATTCTTGTGTGCAATGTGTTGTGTGCATGAATGTTGGACCTCTCAATGGAGATATTTCTTTTGGTGGACCTAAATAATTCGACCGTCTTTTTTTGCTTTTTGACCTTTTTTTTGAAAAATTCTCACAAAAACACCCTTTTTTGGTTTCCATGCACAATATGGACCCTTTTTCTGGCGCCATGAGTCACGGCGCCAAGCTATAGCGTCTCGGCGCCACCACCTATGGCGCCGAGGTTCATGGTGTGGGAACCAATTTTAAACGGCGTGCCATCGCAAATTTTACATTTTCCCCCTCGGCGCCACATATCACGGCGCCGAGCTCGGCTGCTCATGATCCCGCGATGCGGGGGAATGAAAAAATTGCATTTTTTTTCCTTCTCTTTTGGCACGTTTCATGCAACAAGTATAACGTTTCGAACACTCTACTGAAACTGTGTTGTGGTTCAACTAGTTAGAGCACGCAAATGTGGTCTGGGAGACCTGTGTTCAAACCCTAGACCAGCCACCTCTTTCCCTTTAGTTTTGGTTTTTCTTTTTTTTTTTTTTTGTTTTTAACGCAATGTAACAATTGTCGTTACTTTATTAGCAATTACAGTAATAAATAAATATAATAAATATTACTTTGTACACTATTAATTGTAATTTTTTTACAACACTTTTTTTAAGTATATAGAAAATGTGGAGTACAAGCATGTGTTCTCGTACGTATGTTACATCTAATTCTAAATCAATTTCCTTCAAATTTAATAAAATTTCTAAAATACCTTAATACCGTAGGGGTATTATAATTTTCAAAAAAATATTATTGTAACTGCACAATTATTGTTACATTGCTGATTGCTTGTTAAAAACAAAAAAAAAAGACGAATAGTCATATAATTTAGGTAATATATTAGGTAATAATATAAAAAAAAGTATGACCATTCGTTTTTTTTACATTGCTTGTTAAAAACCAAAAAAAGGGGAACAAAAAACCAAAAAACAAGGGAAAGGAGTGGCAGATCTAGGGTTTGAACTCGGGTCTCCCCCAGACCGGTCTCTCGCGTGCCCTAACCAGCTGAACCACAGCACTCTTTCGATAGAATGTTCGAAATTTTCTACTTGTAGCATAAAACGCGCCAAAGGAGAAAGAGAAAAAAATGCAATTTTGCATTCCCCCCCTTTGGTGCCGTGGTGTAACGCCCGGCTAGAAACACCACCGAGGGGCTACCCTCAACACATATATACTAGGACTAAAACAAACCTATTGCAACTGCTATATAAAAGATTACAGGTTTGTAAACGAAAAGTGAGTACTTGTGATGATGGTGCTACTCCCAATCCCCATGCAAGCCATGATGGTTTAGCACCTTAAAACCAAATAAAACAAGGGTGAGTGAAAACACTCGGCAAGTACATTCGAACAGGAAGGACAATAAACTTCCGAGAATTCCCGAGCAATTCTTTGGAACTCCAAATGAATAGTAGTTTCCGCCTCAAACGGACAAAGACTTGAATACTCCTTAGCATTTACCGGTAAAGCCGAGCAAGTGGGGCCAGCACTTACTCACGTGCACTTGAATATAAGAACCAAATTGCACCTCGAATAAACCGCTTTGGAATTGAATGTAAATGGAAGCTTGAAACTTGAATATCATGAACAAGAAACTTGAACTTGAACCAGAATTATAATACTTGAACATTGGAAAGCAAAGAAAAAAAAAACTCGAATACTAGACGTAAAGCCAAAGCAAAGATTCGTCATGCACTTGCCTTAGCGATGCAACGAAGTGCTCTGGAGATCGGGTTGGGTCCTGCTATCTAGTTCACCACCACCTGAACAATCAGGTTCCCAATCAAAAACAATAACTAGATACCAAAACTAGTTGGATAAATATAGTTTAATCTAAGCACAGCTGATGCTACGGCTGTCAACTTATTTACTATTTACTTATTTATTGATTTTCTCTATTCCACCTATCAGCTAGGACAGGGCCAAAGGGTGGGGAGCTGCTTAGCTACGAGCATTATAAAGTCAACAAAAGGTCTATAGTCAAAACACATCTTTCCCTAATTAAACTGGATTACTTGAAAGCGAAGAGATCACATCTACACTTTGATTTTTCTGAAGGACTCACTCGGAAACCTTAGTACAGAGTTTGTACATTTCAGAAATCAATTAACAGATGCATAAAGAAGCTAATATCTGCACGGACACCAGCAAAGGTATGTTCGTATTAGGTACCCTGCGGGATAATAGAAAACTACGAGTTCCACTAGACTAGTTTCAATCAAGAGTTGCTTCACTCGTGAACAGACTAGTCATACTGAACCTGACCAATCAGGACTAATCGTTAGGAATGATATATTCACGTATATATGCCACGGATTGCAATAGATAACTGCTAATTGCATAACTATTAAGTACTATTACGTTCAATCTCCATACAAAATAATATTAGATACTAGTAAAATAAATCACTCGATTGGTCAACCATTGGCTGAACAGGGTCAGGTCTCTCGCACTAATCAGGACCCAAAAGTTGCAGAGTTAATTGGGAACATGCCAGATTAACTAGGTACATTTAAATCCTACCATCCCGGCTAAACAATAAATCAGATTCAGATATATATTCTAAATATAGGCTTTTGAATGGTACCCAGGCTAGACCGGCATGCAACAAGTCACGGACTCCTTCCCAGGCTGATCCCCATGGCCTCCTCCCTTGCCGTACACCACCAGGATAGGTCGCTGCCCTACAGCAGCACCATCACTAAGAAAACGCACACAGTCGGAAGCAGGAATAGAAGCAGGAATAGAAGGGGGATTCTGACGGGGACAAACCAGCGTGGGCAGAAGGCAGCAACCCCAGATACAGGAATGTGCAGAGCAGCGCCGAGCTGCTGGAGATGGATAGCGGCGACGCAGGAAGAGAGGTGCAGAGCCAGAACAGAGACCAGAAGCAGCGAGGCTTGGAGACGCGGCGCCGTGATTAGGTAGTGGCGTGCGTTGGATTGGGGCAAAAAGGACGGAGCGGTGGCGGCGCTCTGGAAGGAGCCGGAAGATGAAAGAAAGTTTTTTTTTTTCCAATGAACAGGAGGAAAATAGATTACCCTAAGCCACATCCAACGGTCCACGTTTAATGACTCCGCTTAAAACTCCTTCGGTCTCCAATTGAAACAAGTTAGTAGTCAAACAAATTCGTTTTCGACGAGATCTACGCAATCACGGTCTCACGATTGCCCATACGACTTATGATTCAAAAAGTCAGATTTTTTCAGCCTATCTTTAGTTCGCCCGGTCAACATGAATATTATTTTATTTTATTTGTATTTTTAAACCAGGGTGTTACACGTGGATCAAGGCGCCAAGGGAGAAAATGTAAAATTTACGATGTGACGCCATTATAAAATTGGTTCCCACATTGTGAACCTCGGGCGCCATAGGTCCGGGCGCCCGAGACGTTATAGCTTGGCGCCGTGACCCATGGCGCCGAGAAAAGGGTCCATATTATGCACGAAAATAAGAAAGGGTGTTTTTGTGAGAATCTTTCAAAAAAAGGGTTAAAAAGCAAAAAAGACGGATAATTCGGAATTGGTCAATTATATATAGATTTAGAGGCTCAAATAGAGTCTGCGACGTTAATTCTCACTATATGCATTACGGAAAATTTGAATGTTAGAATTTCTCATGTTAATTAGAAACATCTAGCCGTCCAATCAAATAACTTTAGTTGTAGGTAACCATTTGATCTATTTGTTTTTCTAGGAAGTTGCCCACCTATACCATTACATTAGGTAGAAAAAAATAGCCAAAAATATAATTCTCTAGAGGAAAAATAGTTACGTAGAAAAAATATGGAAACATGAGCCTGTTCTGACGGTGGCTGACTGTTAATTCGACCGATTTAATAATATTTTATGAGAGAGAATAAGATGAAATAACAGATGAGATAAGACAAACAGACAAGCTCACGATCAATCTTGGACATTTTATTTAATCTTGAAACAAACTCAGAGGTACAAGGCAAATTAAAGATGAATAAGCAAATATATTAAAGTAAAGGCTAAAGCGTCAAGGGATTATAAATAAATAATAAATAAATTTAAGTAGCAGTAACAAGCCGCATGGCTGTGAAGAAGCCATGCAGCGCTGTCCTGGACGATCCGCCATCCTCCGCCCACGCCTTGCTGAGCATCTCCTGTACTTCTCGTACACGACGACGCATCCTCCCTGCGGTTTCAGTGTCCCCATCACCGACTCCATGACCTCGGCCAGCTTGGACCTGTCGACCACGGAGCTCTCCAGGTTGCCGCGGGCCGCCTCGACGCACACGCCCCATTCCTCCTGCAGCATCGTGGCGTTGTAGAACTGCTCGCCGGAGAGCGGCCAGCCAACGATGGGCACGCCCTGCGTCAGGCTCTCCAGCGACGAGTTCCAGCCGCAGTGGCTGAGGAACCCGCCGGTGGACGCGTGCGCCAGGATCCTCACCTGCGGCGCCCACCCGCGGACCAGCAGGCCTCGGTTCTGCTCGCGCGCACGCTCCTCGAACCCGTCTGGCAACCACGACGACACGTCGCCGTCCTTGAGCCCGACGGGGGCGCGAATGGCCCAGAGGAAGGGAATGCCGGTGAGCTCCAGCGCGGCGGCGAGCTCCGTCATCTGCTTCGGCCGTATCGAGTTCTGGGAGCCGAAGCATATGTACAGCACCGACGCCGGGCGCTGCGTGTCAAGCCAGCCAATTGCGTCGTGTCCGCCGGCGCCGCCGGCCTTGTCCTGACGAGGGGTCCGACGGGGTACACCGAGACGTCGTCGCCGACGGTGCGGCGCACCATGGCGAGGCCTTTGGGCTCCAACTCCTCCACGGTGTTGATGACGACAGCGTCCGTGCGGTACCCGTACTGTATCCGGCGGCGCTGGAACGCCGTCCACCGCTGCGCGCGCTCCGGGTCGAGGTAAATGGTCGACAGCTGCGACCGGTGGAGCACCACCTCCGCCTGATCCTCCGTGTCGTGCTCCGGCACGCGGAGGCGGAGCACGCCGTCGGCGTCGAAAGGCAGAGCTGGCATGAGTCTCCACAGCGCGTGCATGATGGCCGAGCCGACCGCGCTGCAGCCCAGGATCACGGCGTGGGCGCACCCGTGACGCCGCGCCACGTTCACCGTCCACGTCACGATCGGGTCAGCGACGATGCAGACGCCGGCGTCGGCGTCGTCGTCGCCGCCTCGCAGCAGGAGGCTGGAGACCAGCGCGTCGAAGGCCGGCTCCAGGGTCTCGAAGGCCTCGAAGAGGGTGATGAACTGCGCCACCGGGAGGCTGCTGGTGGTCTCGCAGCCGTCGGGAAGGCCGTGGTCCGCTGCGACGAACGGCAGCGCGTGGAGGGAAATGGACGCTGCCGACACGTCTGCGGAGCCGCGAATTCCGGCAATGTTGCCTGCTGTGGAGACGAGCGTGATGGTCACTTCGGGGAAGGAGCGGCGGATGAGGCGCGCGACGGCGAGCATGCCGGGAAGATGACCGTGGGCGGGGAAGGGGAAAAGCACGACGTGGGTGGTCCGCCTCGGCACGGTGGCCATGGCTGCATCCATCGACGACGATGTGCGGCTGCCTGCTGGTTTGCAAGCGCCTCTGTGCCGTGCGTCTTCTTGTCTTGTGCATATCGGCACGGCTGTATTATATAATGTTGTAGTGTCTGGCACAAAAACGCTACTGGTCATCACTAACCAGAAATATGCTGTTACTCCTCCCACACTATGCCAACTAGAGTAACAACACATGTCGTCTCTTGAGAAAATCATTTTTTAAAATTTATCTAGATACACAAAAATATTAATATTTATGCTTTATTTGATACTCACGTTATTCTAAATTGTAGTTCACTTTTGGCTTTTCTACATCTATTTTTTTTTACTATGTATTTAGACATAGTGTATAACTACGTGGATAAGAAAATCAATGTATCTAAAAAAGTTAAAGCGAACTATAATTTGAAACGGAGGGAGTAAGTAAGAATTTTACGACGGTAAATCTATTTCTCACCCTAGTGATTTTCGGCCTCCTGTCCCTCGATTTTGTGGCTGTTGGATAACTTTTGCCGTCGACGGAGGCCATGAGCCGCACAATCAGTCCGGGGCCAACCGCCAACACACCCACACACACAGAGGAGACCGGACTGGGCGAGCATCTGCATGCTGCGAGTCAGCTTACTAACGGTGGTTTTAGTGGATTGGTTTCTGTTGTGAGCTTGTTTAGATTGGTTGTAAATGGGCTGGCCTATTAGGCCCGTTTGGAACAAAGGAATGCAAAAAATAGAGGAATAGCAGAATCGCGGGAACACAAGAAAGCGAAAAGTGGAAAACTACAGGATTGAAAACTACAGGAATGGAAACTTTGGACCGTTTGGATTGCAGGAAATAAATTTGAATCTTCACGGTTTCCAATGAACAAAGTAGCCGTTGTGTTTGGCTGGTCTGAAAGTGCTCATGCAGCCGTTGTGCTTGGCTAGTCTGAAATTGCTCATGCATCCGTTGTGCTTGGCTAAAACTGCTCATGCATTCTAGCCGTTGCTTGCTTCTCTGCTATAAGTAGTACACACGGACGTGTTCTTTACACTATCTAGCCATTGTGCTTGCTTGCTTCCTAGCCAGACTAGCAAAGTAGTCACACAAGCACACGTACGTGTGTGTTCACTCTGTACACTTGCATATAGCCGCACATCTCTCATCCCTTGTAGTCATAGGAGGTGCTTTTCTTTCTATGGATCCAAACTATCGCCGACGATCACAAAATGAAGACGAATTCTTTTTTTTTCATCCACCCAACACTAGAAGAAGGAACCTCATCCCAATCATCCGAAAAGAGAGTTATACACAATTCTATCCGAAATGGAGCCACATTCATTCATGAAACTCTAACAGGGCATGAGGCCGTATGCAGAAGGCGTTTCCATATGGAAAGAGAGATTTTTCAAGCTCTTGTTCAAAGATTGCGTGAAAATAACCTTCTTGTTGATTCAAGGTATGTATCTGTAACAATATTTTCAAGCTCTTGTTCAATGAATGCGTGAAAATAACCTTCTTGTTGATTCAAGGTATGTATCTGTGGAACAGCAGTTGGGCATATTCCTTTATGCCACATCAAAAAATGCAAGCAATAGAACATTGCAAGATCAATTTCAACATAGCGGAGAAACAATTAGCCGCCATTTTGAATCAGTGCTGAACGCACTTACACAACTCACATGCAACTACATACAGCTACCTTCTCTGCACCCACACCGGATCCTAAGACAACCTAAATTTGCTCCGTACTTCCAGGTAATGTATTTTTTTGGTACATCAAAGAAAAATTAAGTTTATTTGAGGTTTTATTATTAATAAGCATATACTAATTCATGCAGAATTGTATTGGTGCCATTGATGGTACTCACATTCCTATGACTATTCCTCTCGGACAGCAAGAGCCATACAGAAATAGAAAACAAGGTCTATCACAAAACATGATGGTGGCATGTGACTTTGATCTTAAGTTTGTGCGTGTGCATGCTGGTTGGGAGGGGTCTGCTTCTGATGCAAGAGTTCTCCAGGATGCACTTAACCATGGATTTAGTGTCCCTCCTGGTAAATTCTATCTAGTAGATGCAGGCTATGCTAACACACCAGAATTTCTTGCTCCATATCGAGGAACTAGGTACCATTTACAAGAACAGGGCAGGGCTGGAGAAAAACCACAAAATTACAAGGAATTATTCAATCTACGACATGCTCAACTCCGAAATCATGTAGAGAGAATTATTGGCATACTGAAAATGAGGTACCCCATACTAAAGGCTGCAACATTGTATGATATTGACACACAAGTTGACATCTCTGTAGCCTGCTGTGTAACTCATAATTTTATACGGCTATACAATGGAGATATGTCATTGGCGCATGGTGCTACTGAAGACATCAATCAAAGAAACATGCAAGACGTACCAGAAGGAGACACCCAATACAATAATGATGTCCCAGCATTTAACAATTTACGCCAAGCTGGGAATGATATGAGAGATGAAATAGCAAAGAGGATGTGGGCTGATTACATTTCAAGACAAGAAAGAAGAACAAGTCAGCGATAGAGAAGTTCAAATATTTAATGTAACTTAGTCCTGCTATGTCATATCATTAGTCCTGCTATGTCATATCAGAGATAGCAAAGATATGCCATTGGCTGAATACATTGTACTACCTTAATTCTACGGTACCCCTGGTCCAAAAGACATGCTACTATCACTACTTCAGTACACTACAGAGACATGCTAGTACTAGTCCTGCAGTATCATTAGTCTATACAAAAGACGTGCTAGTTATGCTAGCCATTTCTACTTACAAAAGAGCCATGTAGCATACCTGCTCGCATGTGAATTTGATTTCAGAAGCTAAATTTGATTGCGCAACCATCCCAGCCTTGTTTCATCACGAGAAAATGAAAGAAAAGTTTCCCTATTTGCTGGGTTCTCTTTGAATATGTCTGCTGCTTTTATCATCTCTTCCATTTGTAGACCAGGCAACCCCTCAAGAGCTGTGACACACTTCTTGATGCTATATGGATCCTCCATTTTCTTCTCTTCTATGGTTGCAAATCGCTCAATTTCTTTTTCTTTGAGGAGTAAGTACCTCTCCTGGAAATCATTAGTCAATGCAGTACGATTGGTTTTCTGTTTTTCCCTCTTTTACCAGCAACCATCTCTGGAGTTGAACTAAATGGTTGGGAAGTGTGACGTTGAGTTTCTGCAAACTGTTCTGGGGCAAGTGTCTCTTGATTTATAGAATCTCGTGGCTGGGTTCCTTCTGGAGAGGCACTAAAATTATGTCCATCATTAACTAGATTTCCTAGAGGACTAAATTCATCACTGCCAAAACCAATTAGTATCATCTCTTGCCCCCTCAACATCAAAATGCAAGGTCGATGTAGTATCAGGAACATGTCTTGGAGGTGAATGTGCTGCAATAACTTCTGAACGTTGCTTTCTCTTATTCGCATAATGATCCATTCCATGACAACTCCTTCCTTCAGCATAACGACCTGTGCAAAATATTAATAAATATAGGTGTAACAATATTTAATGAAATATAGGAAGCTAGATCCATGAACTGAAACTCACCATCATATAAAGCAAACAGATCATCGAAGTATGGAAATGATTTATCACGCCATCGAAGAAGAGTGTCTTTGTTTCGACGTTCTCCCAATCCCATCCAAACACTTTCTGGTGCAGTCACCATCATTCTACTAGAATCCCAACCAAAACCACTCTCTTCTTGCAATTCCTTTACAACTCGAAAATCCTTCTTCAAATCTTGTTCCTTTTGTTTTACTTGAGCCACGCTGAATGCTAAAGAAAACCTTGAATTGAACTGACCAACCATACTAGTCCATGCTTCCTTGCTCCATGCATTGTTTGTCCGAAATCTTGGTAAATCATGTTGTTTTAAAAGTCCAATAAGATAAAGGATTCTCTGATGGTTCCAGTTTGCTCTACTAACAGTTCTTGTGTTGCCTAACATAATTTCGGATACATAAATTTTCAGTATGAAAATAATACTTGGGAAAGATGAATCAGACTAGTACTCCATCTATGAACAAGATGAAGCGGATGCAATCTTGAATGGGGAAAATAAAATAGATCAGGAATCAGACTAGTACTCCTTGAAAGGGGAAAATAAAATAAACTAGGAATCAGTCTAGTACCTATGAACGACGGATGCAATCTTGAATGGGGAAAATAAAATAAATCGGGAAACAAACTACTACTCCACCTATGAACGAGATGAAGAATCTTGAAAGGGGAAAATAAAATACATCAGTATTTTCAGATCTAATCTAATACTCCACCTACGAACAAGATCCCAACTAGAAAGCACAGAAGAAATTGCAGCGAGGGTTACTCAGTCATCAAATTGATTACCTCTTTCTTGTGAGATTTCGCCATCCAGTCCAGACTGAGGAACGCCAAGACCTTGCTCTGGTGCTCCATACAGAAGGGGTGCCGTTGGTTTTTGTCCACCGGATGCACTTTGATGTCTTGGATTCGTCATCTGTGCGAGCTGGGGGGCGGCGAGCGCGTCCGTGCTCCTATATGGCTAGGGTTTAGGCCATGGCGGGAGGGTCAAAGGTAGTGGCGGGAGGGAGATAAGCAGCGCGCGGAGAGTCGAGAGAGCGAGCGGCCGAGCGTTCCCTCCGTTCCCTTGGGTCGGAGTGGATTTTCTGGTTCCTGTGTTTTGTGCGTGGTTGGAAACCTTTCCTCTGGAATGGCAGGCTGTGTTCCTTTGTTCCAAACGACAGATCTCGTTTCCTTTCCTACGATTCCTGTACCCGTGAAAATCCTACGCTTTTCCCGTGTTCCAAACGGGGCCTTAATGGTTTGGTTTGGATTCTAGAAGAAAACAGTTTGCTCTCGATTTGGATTGGGTGTAATTGGTTTGGTTCTAAATAGGTTGAGCCCATGGATTTGGTGTAATCGGTCTGGCCCATTAAATCGGTTTGACACCGCCGGATCAAAATATGGACCCCACGTCATTTGGTTGGTGTGGGTGAAAGAATGGCGTGGGCTGAGTTGAATTTCCTTTTTCTAAGCATTTGATTTGGGCTGGTTTTAATTTGGATCCCAGCCCGCAGGCTGAGCTGCGAGACAGTGTAGTAGATGGCGTGCACGTGAAGGTGCCTGCATGGCAGCAGGCATGCATGGCGATCGGTCTGCTGGCTGTCAGATCACCGTGAACGTCTCAGATATCGGTGAAGCCCAGAAAGCCGTCAGCCAACCCCAGCAAGCAAGCCCATGCCACCCCCGTAGGATGGACGTATGTATGCTTAGAGACATATATTTTTTAAAGCAACTCCAGCATTGACATACCCAAACCTAGCTACCAATTTTCATACCACATAAATATCGTTGTCTGCTCAAGCAGCACTACCTAAAATAGAGTACCCAAATCCAGGTTTCCATAATTGAAGAAACAAGCACAGAGCGTATTGATTAAATTCAATTATTGGACCCGTGCTAGATATCACTTTTCCCCAGGGCAAGTTGCCTTCTTAGATTTCTAACGCTTTGATAGTCAAGAGTCAAGCGTAGGCTAGATTCCCCGGGGCAAGTTGCCTTCTTAGATTTCTAACGCTTTGATAGTCAAGAGTCAAGCGTAGGCTAGAGTAGGAAGTTAAGTAAAATCAAAGCTACTGGTGCTGCAGGTACAGCTCTCTCTAACAATATTCTTATGCTATCTGGCTATCGAGAAGAAGGATGGTTAAAAAAAAAAGAGGATAAACAAACAAGTTCTCTCCTTTCCCTAATCTAATGGAAAACTTTCACAAATCTAAAGGAACTAGCCGGCAGATGCAAGCTTTTTCTTTCCATAGCCGCCAAATGACTACCGGATCATCGGTGTACTCTTCCTTAATTCACCATTTCGAACTTTATACGAAGGTTTTGTCGCACCAGCTCCTACCTATCGCAGGTTGAAGCACCTAAAGGTGAATTTAGAGTCCTCTTGTCAGTAATGGGAGTAATCGTCCCTACCGTTTGTAAAATAAGAGCACCGGCTTTGCCCATTCACAAGGACTCGATTCTACGTGACCGATCGTTTACACCTAGCGCCTTGGCTACCTATACTTACCTATCTTGGTTATTCTTTTTCATCCCGTGCATCCCTGATTCGGACTTGATGAACTAACAAAACCAATTTAAAAACAAGCATATCTCGTGTATACCTACTTCGCTATGGCAGCCTTCATAGACTTCCACCGTAATCTACTTTCTAAGGTCACAATACATCTTGGTACATCGGGGTGGACTGAGTACATCGAAGTTAGTTTCATTTCTTCTTTAAAGCAATAGCTATAGTTTGATATAGAATCCATTTCTCCCAGAGCGAAGGATGCGCAAATCAAAGAAAAAAAGAATCTTTTTTCTTTTCTCTTTCTAGAGCTGCCGTGGAGGGCACACAAGAAAAGGTCTTTTAACCAAATAAGTTAGAGCATCCAAGGCAACAGTGGAACAAGAAATTACCTATTGAGCACCAGTGGAAGAGGCTTGGGAATATGTTGAAAGATGGAAATGAAGAGAATAGGTGAGCGGAAATTATACAGGCATGCCTACAATCCCTTTCCTAGCCCTGCTATCAATGACTTCGATAAAGGGATCGAAAGATTATGGTCTGAAATCATTTAAGGGCAAAGAGATGGCAATACTTGGTTAATCTTTCCTCTATTACCAATATTACCCCGTTACCCTCCAATTTAGGTAACCCTGTGAGAAAAGAAATTCCATTAGCTGCTCATGCCTTGCTTCAGCTTCTACTTGACCGGTGCTTGCTTATTGGATTAGGTATTCCTATCCTGCCCTGCTTCCTAATGACAAAGAAAGAAGAGCTTCACATCCGACGCAAGAATCACTAGGTTGGCTCTATCGATTGGCCGCATCATAGTTAGGATATCACCACTAAATGTATGCAATGTGAAAGAAGCCCTCCTGTTCCCCACTCTTCTTTCTCACCTAGCTATGCCCGCTTCTATGAAATTCCAAATTATGCTTGCAATTTCATCGGAGCTAGGCAACTTTTTTGTCGTGATTTCATGGCTACCAAGCAGACTCTAATGTATACACCCTTTAACAAAATAAATCCTTCTCGTATGTTGCTGCTTTTTTATTCATTTTACTCAATAATAGCATAGATATCCATGTTGGGCGCAGCATTCCATTTGAATCTTCCAAACAGAAATAGCATGACCTATGATAAAGGACAAAGGTTCTCCGCTTGCTCTTATTATATTGTATCCAATAGTAAACTTCCCTTACTTTAATTCTGTATTGTTCATGTACTTTTTTTTTTAGTAGTTTTATTAGGAATGGAACTTGTAATTGTAATAGAAGAAGAGAATTTCCTAGTCGAATACGGTCGGGGGAAGACTATCGCTAACCGAAGCTTCTCTACGCTGACCTTTCTCTTCTGTTCAAGTTCGCAGCTCTTTGAAGAAATCCGATTCTTTTTCTAGGAGAAGATATTGATTCTAGTTATCTTTCTTTCAAAGCCATCCATGCATAGAGAAGACTGGGCCCAAAGCATTGTAGGTGAGTGAGTAATCTCCGAATATCGAAGAGATAGAGATGGTTCTTTTGGCTCATCAAATGGGACTCGGACTTTGCAGAAAGAGAGTAATGTTTCTTCCTTTCTCACTCGCCTGGCTGGTCTATTTATTGCTATTTTGTCTTAATAGAGAAGAAGCTTTTTCCTGCGCATATCAAGTTGAACGTTGAGTTCTAAAGGTTTTCCTGATGTACTTTTGTGTCTATGTCGCTTTACTAGTAGTCCTTTCTAATTTTTCAAAGGAAGATTCCCATTTAGAATAAGGAAAGTTGAATATGGAAGGAAAGAAAGCTTAGGGTTAAAAGAACCAATTTTTCTTCTTTTACCACTTTAGATACAACGATCAAGGGTTCGTATTAAGTTTCAAACTTGTGAAGAATTGCCAAATGGGAGACTGTTTCTTTCTCTAATTCCATAGTCTTTCAACCAGATGTCTTTTCCCCGATGAAATAAAACATTTCATTTGTGTAACAGAGAAAGATTTCCCACTTCTTAACCGTAAAGATATGTGGCCATGAGTTCTGAACGAATGGGATCCTTGGCGGTAATGACTCAATCAGTGTACAGATGGAAAGCCTTATGATGGGAAACTACCACGTTGACATGTGGAACCCATATATCATCCGCTATCATGTTCTTCTTCAATGAACGGACACGAGCTGGGCAGGGTGCCGCGCCGGTGAGCCTCGCCATGGAAGGGGAGGTCGTGGTCGCGCCATCGCGGAGGGGAGGGCGGACGCACTACGTATCCTCGCTGCGACCTTGCCACGTGGCCTGACCGGGGAGGGAGGGCAAGCCTAGCCACACAGCCTCGCCCGGGAGGGGAGGGGCGCCGCGGTGACCGCCGGACTGTAGGGGGAGGGTCCGGCGACCGGACCGCACTGCTCAATAGGAATACGTAGAGGGAGGGAACTTTTGGGTAACCAATAGGTAGCCTGTTGGACCTTATTTTTTTGCCTCCACTACCTTGATCGAGGATAAATAGTCCATTTAGGTATTCTGCTATTACATCTTACTGAACTATATTTTACATCTCATAGAAACCTATTTTACTACTTCTATTTAATTGGTGTAAATTGATTATTCTGTGTCTGTAATGGCTTTTTTTTGTCTTGTATTTGTTTTCCTTTTGAATATCTTCTATTTGTCTCCCGTAGAAATTGATCTTACAAATTTGTTTGTATTTTTTTTCCTTTGAATATCTTCCTATTTGCCTTTCATAAAAATAGATCGGGCAAATTTGTTTGTATTTTTGGGTTTTTGAGTATCTTCCTATTTGCATGTCATAGCATTCATATGAGTACTTTGGATTTTATTGAATTTCTTTATTTAATTTTCTTCTATAGTAATTATCTGGTATTTTTTTTTTGTTATTTTATAATTATATTTTGATATTTTTTTTACGCAGCCAGGCGTGGTGTGGGCCCATAACCATTGTTGGAACCGAGACTTCGGGCTCGGCTGATCCGCCCGGCTGGGCCGCACGCCGCACGAGCCGGTGCCTCGAGACGCCCACCGAGCCACAACAAATCAAGTTCTTGGGCCTTCTCAACCCTGTCACACCCCAACGCGTGATGGGCCGCCCAGGCCCAGGAGGGTCGCGGGCCCCTACGTGGCCGCCGCCGCCATCCTCGTTATCGTCATTACTTCGGGTTTAAGTTTAGTCAAATTATGAAGATTCCAGATTAGTTATGAAGTCAAGTTGAGTCCTCCTATAAATATAAAGGGAGATATATCCTTTTCGGATCAAGAAGAAATAAATAAAATAGGGTTTAACCCTAAGCTTCGGTCTCCTCATCTCCAACCGCAAGACGCCGCCGGGCCGCCGCGCGCTCCGCCCAACCATGCCACGCCTCCGTGCTGCCCTTCTTCCCGCAACAACTCTCGGCGCTAGGGTGTCAACAACCGCCCCGGCGCTACCCACGGCCCGATGGATTTGGGCGGGACAGATTGGTATTCGTGAGCCTACTCGATCCTTGGCTCCCCACCATCGAAGTTCAAGATCAAATGACTACACCGCTGCCGCCCCTACCCGGGAGATGATCATGGAGGCCATCTATGCAATCGATCCGAGAACGCCACCGACAAGATCGCGATCTCCAACCACATCAAGGTGAAGCACGACTCCATCCTCCCGTTCCATCAACAACGCTATCCCGGCAGCCACCTCGGCCGCATGAAAGCCACCGGGCGAAGCTCGACGACATCCTCGAGGACGCCCGCCATGGGCGCCACCGACAACAATGGAGCTCCCACGGCACCGCCAACCCCGACGACACGCTAGAAGCAACGCCAAGAAGACGCGGCCATGCCGTCCAACGCGGCGCGCCTACGACGTCACGCCGACGGCGCCAGAGCCAACACCACCATGATCATTGACACCTCCGACGAGCACGCCTACCAGAACCTCGCAACACATCGACCTCCCGGAGCAAAGCACCTAAACATCGCCGTTCTCCTCGACATCGACATGGCCATCGACACCGACTCCAACATAGGCCCATCGCCACGGCCAGTACAAGCCCCCAACACTAGCTACACCATGGGGCTATCTAGGGCGACAACCATGGCCACCACCACGACTCCAGCAATATCTCCTTCCCGAGCGACATCGACGAACGATCAAAGCTGGCGTGAGGACGCGCCGCCGGGAAAAGGGGGGGAGAGATGTCACACCCCAACGCGTGATGGGCTAGCCGGGCCAGGAGGGCGCGGCGCGCGCGGCCGCCGCCATCCTCGTTATCGTCATTACTTAGGGTTTAAGTTTAGTCAAATTAGGAAGATTCGGATTACTTGCGAGTCAAGTTGAGTCCTTCCTATAAATATAAACGGAGATGTATCCTTTTCGGATCAAGAAAGAAATAAATAAAATAGGGTTTAACCTTAAGCTTCTGGTCTCCCTTATCTCCAACCGCCAAGACACCGCCGCCGCCGCGACGCCCCGCTATCTGCGCCCAGCCATGCCATGCCTCCATGCTGCCCTTCTTCCCCCGTAATAACGCCAATGCTAGGGCGCCAACGACCGCCCCGGCACTACCCACGGCCCAATGGATTTGGGCTGTGAGACAACCCAAAAGACTAGTCGATAGGTGAGGACAGTTTCACCTTATATATTGTGCCCCCACCATCAATAACCGATGTGGAACTAACCCAACAATATTATTTTATTTGCATGTTAGATTTGGATCTAGCAGCTATAGGAATCAGGGTGATTTGCTAGGATGTGTCAACCGATTAAATTTGTTGTCTGCAAGTGGCAGTTGATCTCGGCATTGAACATATCATTTTGGAAACTGATCGATGCCCAGGAAGTTGTTAATAAAGCTCTGGATTCGGCAGCATATGATTATTCAGTCTTCGGCCATTTTTTTTTTTTTTTTTGACAAAGCTTGAGGGGCATGGCGCCCCTGCAGTAATTTATTGAAAGCAAGAATCAATACAAAATGCAACTTACAATACAAACAGCAGAGCTCTAAGAGACAAAGAAAGAAACAAAGAAAATGTAGGCCATTTGACTGAGGAGATCAAGTTTCTGACGATTTCAAACTTTATTAGTTGCGTGTGTGTTCATGTCAGTAGAACATGTAATGAAGCCGCTCATGTGCCGGCTAAAATGAGGTATTTATGTCCTGAAGGGGAGGAAAATCATTGATGACTCCATACCTGCTGACATTTCTGTAATTGTTGCTAACGAGATGTTAGCTAATGATGAGTAATGAGAATCCTCAAAGTTTTTTTAAAAAATATATGTGCGGTAGAAGGCGACTCAACACATGGGCCCCACCAGCTGTAGCCAGTGGGGAAGCTACACGTGATGGTAATTAACCGGTCGGCAATGATAAGGTAGTCGGTAGCTGTACAACGACGTGGCCTTGCCGGACGACGATGATATATAGTGACAACCACGTAACTGGCGCAGGTCCCCATGCATATATAATGCATTTTGTATTATTATTGTATCGACACGTGACTAATCATGCAAATTAAATGTCGCTGGGCCTTGCCTGACGCCTCGGTCGACTATGATGACTGTGTCCAAATGCATCAGTCCACTGGTAGCAACGACGTCCTCGCTTTGTCCCACTCTCGTGCGTGTGCCACTCATTTTGTTTTTCTGCTAGATCTTGTGGTCGGTAAAACACCCTCTGTTTTCGAAGGTGGCTGGGTTGGAAACACCACTACGAATAGTGATATTTCTAGGGGTAGTTAGAAACACACTCGCACATAAGTCGTATAAGAGACACTGTCAATACACGTGCATGTAAATACTAATACAGCTAGTGTCAAGAGAGGCGTGCATGGTCTCTTTTTCCGACTGTAGTAAAGAGTTCTATCAATCAGATTGATATACTGACATGGGTAGTCGTTGTGCTTGCTTGTGAAACTAGATTTCTAAACGCGGATGCATTTTATGAGATTCGCCACTGAAAATACTTCAAAAAAGTGCCCGCACACTATGCCATGTCTTACTCGCCTCTCGATGCCATTGCAGCCTGTCGACCTCTCTCTAGATGCTCCCTAATGATGGTGAATGAGACCAGCATAAAGATGACAGCATACACGACATAGATATGAAAGCTAACCTTTGCCCTGTGTCCTCTATAGGTTGATGCTCTAGAACTCGATGATGTGTAGGAGTAGGAGGTTGTGGCACAGAGAGATGAACACTGTCATCAACCTCCTGGTTAATGTGGCCTCCATGCCAGTAACCACGTTTGAGGCCACGTCTCTGTCGGTAAACAATGTTGTTGGTAGCTCATCAATACCAACCTCATGGTGATGCGGTGTTAGGACAAAGTTAATGTGGCCTTTCATTGTCCTTGTCGTGTTTCTCCCCACCAGATCCTTGAGGTCCCGGGCCCCAAGATAATCAATGCTGGTGTGGTAGTGCATCAACGCCACCTAGCTGGGTGGAGATCCATGTAGCCCACATCTGTTCCTGGCCATACGCTTTGGTTCCATGCATTGAGACAATGTAGCATGAGGAAGTGGTCCCTCGTAGATCTGGATGGGTGAGATGCGATTTGAGGGGCTAATGTCATTGGACCATTATTCGTGTTGGGATGGGCCAGGGCTGTTACGCTGGAGGAGTCTTGTGTAGAAATGGGCGGTGGCATGAGGACGTTGCATATGGGAGTGAGGACGGGTAGAGCATTGAGTTGGAGTCCTGGGAGCAGCAAAGAGGTAGACAGACCGGGGAGAGAGGGTGTAGAGGAGTCACCACTAGAAACTCAAATATATACTTCAGTGGGTGATGATTTTTTCTATGCGTTTTAATATACCGACAATGCTCTCCTGTGACTCTAATTTCCCTATTATACAATATGCCGATTACACTCTAATTTTCATGAAAAGGTGATTTGAAAGAATTAAACCAGCCAAAGGATATTCTTTTCCCAATTTGCTGAAGCCACTGGTTTAAAGGTAAATTATGAAAAGTCAATGATGGTCCCATCAATATCTCTGCTGAAAGGTTGGATGTTTTGGCTGCCTCTTTAGGTTGCTCAAAAATGCTCTTTGCCATTTACATACTTGGGTTTGCCACTTGGATCCTTTAAACCAAATGTTGCTAATTTTTGGCCAATGGTATCTAGACGTGAGAAGAGAATGGTTGCTTTCTCATCTTTCTTGTCAGAAGTAGGTAGACTTGAACTTACAAATGCAGTTCTCATTGCTCTTCCCACCTTTGTTATATGCAGCTTTCTTTTGCCACAAACTGTCATAATGCAAATTGATAAGTATAGAAAACATAGCTTATGGGGGCTCAAATCTTAACAGCACGAAGCCTTCTAAAGCGGCTTGGCCTCTAGTTTGCTTACCTAAAGAGGAGGGGGTCTTGGTGTGCTTGATATTTTAACTCAAAATGAGAGTTTGCTTATGAAACACTTAAACAAATTCTATAACAAAGCTTCTGTTTCCTAGGTCTAGCTCATCTGGGAAAAATATTACACAAGACATCGTTTGCCTGATCATAGATTGGCCCAATGAACCTCTTTTTGGTCGAGGGATGTTCTAAAACTCATTGTGAAATTCAAAAGTCTTTCCATGCCCTCACTTCAAGACAGACCCACATGTTTTCTCTGTCTTGACCTTTGGGACTCTACCCCTCTACATCAAAGGTTCCCTCATCTTTATTCTTATGCAAAAAATGATTTTATTATAGTTTCACAAGCAGTGGTGACAAACCCTCATGATCTGTTTCACTTACCTCTGTGTCAGTAGAGGCTTATGACCAATTTAACGGCCTTTTGATGATGTCACAAGGTATGCAGGTTGAACAAACTTATGATACTTGGAGATATAGTTGGGGACCTCTTTTCACTTCTAGTAAAGCCTATAAATCTTTGATGGGACATAGACAGGTATCCCCTACTTTTAAGTGGTTATATATGGAAATCTAATTGTCAAAACAAAAGAAAGGTTTTCTTTTGGCATGTTCTTCAACACGTAATTAGCACTCGATCCTAGCTTAGACGGCGCAATATGCATCTCCCTTATTATAGATGAGTTCTTTGTCACTTGGGTATTGATGAAGATCTCCCTCATCTCCTTTTCCATTGTCCTTTCACGCCAGCTTGTTGGAATTTGATCTCTCTCATTGTTCCAAGCCTCGTTGATTCTAGTGTTATTATCCAAAGGCTTTAACGACAAACTAAATGTTTCTTGCTTCATGGAAATTATTATCACAATGTGCTGGTCCATTTGGACAATGTGAAATGATGTTATTTTCGTGAGGTCTTCAAAGATTCACTTTCGAGGCGTGTGTAAGGGACTCTCAACAAGGAATTTGCTCTAGTTATGCTAAGAGCAAAGCAAAAATAATAGATCTTATTTAGATTTATAGCTACGCACTCATATGTAATCTTTCTTATTTTCTTTCATTATTTTTAGTATCTTGAGACCTTTTTGTAACTTTTTTTTTTTTTCTAATTTTAAAATAAAAGCCGAGTAAGGGGGGGTTCCCTCCCTGTTTCATCAAAAAAGAAAAAAATATTTTTTATGCATTGAACTCTTTTTTTTCTCGTGAGGATGGCTACATAGAAATATTATTTTTGATCTAGGTGAAAGGAATGTTTCTATGAGTTCAGCTACACAGAGAGAAAAACAACATGTTTTTTTTGTGTGTTTGTTTATTTTTTGTGTCGATATCCACACAAAAAAATGTTTTTAATCTGGTGAATGTAATTTTTCTATGCGCGTAAGACCCACAGGAAAATTGTTTCGACGGCGAACCCACAAAAAAATTAATTTTTTTCTCTCATTATATTCTTGCGTGTAGTTTTCTGACGGTATTCATATTTTTTTTTCTGGTGCTTCACATAGATAATTTTTTCTCTCTCATTATATTCCTGTGTGCATTTCGTATTCTGCTCGTAGGTTTATATTTCCTAAAGCCTCAAAAATAGCCTTTATTTTCAAAGTCGACTCTCTTAAAAGAACCTATTTAGTTTTGACCGTGTGACTTTTAGATGATTTGTAGATACAGGGACATAGCTCTCAGTATGGCAAGTACGGCGCTCGTCATACCATGTTCTCCTAGTGTTTCTCTCATCTAAATTACTGGCACGCATCTTGGATGAAGTTCTTCTGCTCTTGTGTTTTGAATTTTGATTACTACAACTAGCTCTTTGCAATTGTGCCACCTGGTTTAGCATTTAAGATTGTTTTTACAATGGTGAATATTTTATTACTACTCTATATATAGCTTCATGTGTTTCAATCTTATTATCACGCACTTGAGAATTTACGAACCTGTGATTGTGAGACTGTCTCGCTGTGAACATTATGGTTGTGTGTGAAGATGAACCTTGTGTTATCACACGCTTGGTATTTTGAATTTTAAGACCATGTCATCCTATATTTTCATGATGTGTGAACCTTATGGTTGTATAATTAAATTAGTTTGTTCCATCTGTCAATTACTTAATCATGTATACACTCCTTCAATGTGAATTATTAATTAAATCATATGTATATATACATATCGGTTCAAAGTATTTGTGGCGGTTCAATAAAAACGGTCCATAACTAACTAACACACCGGTTCTCATGAAAATACTGTACCTGTTTCACATTCCAAAGAGGAGCAGGTCCTCAGAAAAGCATTGAACTGGTTTTACCTTCTGTAGATGGACCTGCTCCTTGGACAAAACCTGAGAGACATATGACCTTCAGGCATGGAGAATTCCAACATCTCAAGTATTTTCTTTGTGAGGACTCCAAACCAATCAACATCATCTTTGAAGATGGAGCAGCTCTGGAGCTTGATAAGATCATTTTGATCTTGACTAGCAATGAATCTAACTTTACTGTATTTGGAAGCAGCCTAGGAAAACTAAAGGAGATTCAGGTGAAAGGCAACAAGTTAATCCTGCTTTCCTTACTAAAGGATGCCAATAAAATTGACAAGGTGACAGTCTATGATACCTCACTGGGAAAAGATGAACTGGGACTCCTGGCCAAGAAACCAAACATTTGCTGCCTAGTGCTTCTTGACAATTCTTATGATGAAAGCCACCTTGCCTTCAATAATGGTGATTTCCCAAAGCTCAACCTTCTTATTGTCAAGTGGCATGTCATCAATAAATCCTGCATGGGGTGTGTGCACAGCAAGCATCTGTACATGCTCATGTGTATCGTTTGCATAGAAGAAGTGTGTACTCAAATAGTACAAAATCGTTTGCAAAGACTATGATTACTTTGTCATCCATTCTTGGCAAACCTATCTAATGTCATAACCTCAATGCTTTGCTTGCACTTTGAAACATGTCCCTTTTACCTTCACGCTTTTGCAATGCCTAGAACCACATGCTCCTCTAAAAATAGCCTGCATAAAAGAAATAATTTGTTTTTCTCAGTAACAAAGTCATTACGAGTGCACCAAAATTGCCCTAATAATAGCATCAGCCCTAACAAAATTCTGTGTTTTATATTCCCTCCCAATGCCCGTGAGCTAGCCATCAAGCATGTGAATAGCAGATCTAGGCGGGGTTATCCCAGTAGCAATATAAAAAATATTCCTTAGCACGACAGAAATACAAAAAGGAGGTTTGTTTTACAAGCAATTTTTTATTTAAAACGGTTTTATTGATATGATATCTAGTAAATAAAGGTGACAAGAGTACAAGACCCAATTGATCATGAGAACGACTTAGAACATTTGTGGTGGCTATAGGTAATTTAATCAAGTAAAGCACGGTATTTTGACACCTTCCAGTAGGTAAACTACGCTTGGTTATCATTAATAGGTTTGTTGATCAATGTATTACAAAGTCAAGAAAATTGAAGTAAGAACTTAATACTGTACGTGGCAACAGGCAACTCAGTTTGCAGCAGAAAATGATTCTTCAGTTGAACACTGGAGCTGACTACACACTTAGTTTTCAATGGACCTAAATATTTGTAACACGTAGTCTGACAGTCTTTGTTCCTTTTATGCTAGGCATTGAAGCGTCACGATGCAATACTAATTCCATGGTACATCTTGTATTGATGAACAAAATGATATCCAAATTTATATCCTTGTTCGTGTTAATTTTTTCCCCAAGAAAACAGCAAAATCCTTCTTGTGGCAGATACGGGGAAGCTATTGTCGGAAGCTGAACTTATGGAATATTTAAATTAAAACAAAAAAATCTCTTTTCTTCCCATAAAGTGTTCACTATGTCGTCAGACGAAGACGTGTGTGTGGACGACTCACGGCACCGAAGCCACTTGGCCACAACGCGAATCAATTTAAATAGCTTTGTACTCTGCAATAGCTAGGACAAGCACGAAACAGCATGGCCTATGAAGTGCTTAAGCCTTGCAACCTACTCACATCTGACATCCCACATGTTAGAACACAACTACATTTTCAGTGTTTTTCAACATACATCTAGAAAACAACCGCCATGTAAAATGGCAACCAGCCATCAGCTTCTCCAATAAAAAATACTATAGCCTTTGAAACAACCAGATATTCCTGGTGAATATTCAGACAAGTCATTTGTGAATCTTAGGGGCAGGTTCATTATTTCCTTCAAAGTTAGCAAATATGATTCATTTATTATCAAACTGCAAGTCGATCATGGAAGTAGAGGGAACCCAACACTAAAAAGCCCTTAAAGTAACATCATAGAACTAAACATTCAAATCCCTGAGCAGAAGACAACAAAGAGTAGGCTATCACTTCCCTTATTGCAATTGCAATATATTTATGGCTGATACAACCCCCGATATCCACAACATGGGCCGCACCATCAGAGGTGCCCTCGCCCATGAGATAAAGACGTGTGGTACACGGCGCCGCTCGGCGTGCACCGCAAGACTTATAATAGTACCACATAGGTTGATTTACATGTAACCCCGTCCCTTCATACTATACAAGGAGGGGCAGGGTCCCCAAGAGGATATCTCAGATCACCACGATCTCATACCAAACCATATCCCATCAATACATATCAACAGAGCACAAGACGTAGGGTATTACGTCACACTAACAGCCCGAACCTATATAAGTCGTGCATCCATCGTGGGTCTCCCCTCGGTGGACTGCCGAGCAAATTTAGTCGACACAAATCTACCATCGTCAGTCTCCCCTCGGACTGCGGAGCAAGTTTAGTCGACAGTTGGCGCGCCAGGTAGGGGTGTGTGCTAGATCTATATCGAACAAGATGGAGGATCCAAAGATATTCTCCGCGACTATCCCGCATCCAATCGCCGGCATGACGGGCTGTCAGAGGGAAGGTGCGCACGCATACAAAAAGATCGCCGCAGTAGCGCCGTTCAATCTCGACAGAGATGTTGCCATTCAAGTTCCCATCTACGGCAGCGCTCGTCATCAGCAGTGTTGCCGTTCAAGATCCCATCTACAGCGGCGCTTGTCATCAGCACGCTGCTGCACCCTTCGTCGATGTTCACGACAATCAGGCTCGCCATACGACCACCATAAAACTTGCCCTATCCGGTGGGATCCATCCGCATCAACACATCAATCGCACAACACCAATTCAACCCGGCATGCCACTCATCCCTCAAATGGGCGGGTGCGGTTCTACCCTTTTAACTAGGCGGTGCCATTACTACTTGGATGTAGTGGACAATGTAGGGAGGTATACGCGCGCAGAGGCCTACACCCTCCTAAGACAAAGTAGTAGCCATCGGGGCCCGGTATTACGTCCCATAGTCTCAGTGTGCCGGTGGTACTCCGAGGCTTCCCAAGGCTGAGTGGTAGGGTGGCAT
Organism: Hyparrhenia diplandra; assembly: GCA_015847255.1. Taxonomy (NCBI): domain Eukaryota; kingdom Viridiplantae; phylum Streptophyta; class Magnoliopsida; order Poales; family Poaceae; genus Hyparrhenia; species Hyparrhenia diplandra. Next base: position 326,052 of record JADLZK010011028.1, read on the forward strand.
CATTCTAGTTAGGAGGTCACCATTATTTCCTAGGCGCATCTAGAGCGCTAATGATGGTGATCTTATGGTTACGGGTGTACACGCCGCAAAGTTGATAAATCAATACGTATTATCCCCGAGGGCATGGTGATGTCTTAGGCCCGGACTCTCTTCCGAGCCTCGCGCTGCTTATGACTTTTCTTCCCTCAACCCACGCTTCTTTGAGTAGAGAGAGGAGTCCTTTCTTTTCTACCCCCTGGATTGGTGTTGGTGCTCCGGCTTCGGCCATTGAGGCAAGGATGAGAGGGAGTTGTTCTTGTCGCCTAGTGAGTGCGAGTGTGGTGAGATGTGTGTGGTGATGGATTTGGGAGATGGTGTGATATTGATGGGTTAAAACTTGATTAAATATTACTAAAATATGATTCTACCTGCATAGGAAACTACAACCATATATAGGCCTCTTGCTATACCCCGCTTGCATTCCATTTTCCACAAAGCAAACGCACATAGAGTGGGGAACCTGGCCAGTACAAATCCTACTAATAGTTGTTTCGGTGAGGAGTTTGACTATGACTTCGAGGCCGACGACCGGGAGGACTAGAGGAGGTCTCGTGCTATGCTCAAGATGGAGGATGATGTCGTAAACTTCCCGCACTCTGATCGCCTGCTGTTCTACTTGCTTCATGTCAGCACGACTCCGCCAAGTGGCGTGTAATAAAAGTTTAAACTTTGCTATTCTTGCTATTGTATGCGATGTATGTGATCGATATTAACTGTGATTTAGATATTGTGATGGGATGATCTTATAAGACTATCACTTTATACTTTGTATCTGTGGATTTCCTTCGTGAAAATCAGGATCGTTAAAAATTTAGTATATTATAGTTATTTTAGGATTTTTTTGCATACCATTGTAGTATAGGGAAGACACTTAATGAACGTTGCAGGCACGAGAGATATATAAATGAATATTAAGGGCTTATTTTGGACTACTGCGCTCCAACATTGGCAGCCCCGCTGCTGAAGTACCTAACCAAACAAGTCCAGCACCAAAAAACTCCGCTCCATAAAAAGGTGGAGTTAAGGGCCAACAGAGACACAGAGATTGAAATTGAAAGGTGGTCCTGCTCTCAGCACAGCTCTTTATTCCTAGTGCGCTAGTCACGTTGTTTGGAAAGTGAGGCTTTAGATCCCTTTTTCAATCTGGTGGTTTCGTTCCATGCACTTCAAGGCCAACAATAAAGTATAGAGTTATTGACACGCTGATGTTTTCCTCAGGTTTTGAACGTCACCCTTTGTCACAACAAGGCATCATTTATTTGATTGTCTTTTTGTCTAACATAACAAAAGAGAATAGATGCCAAAACAGACAATCGAAGCAAGAAAAGGACAACTAAAGAACTAAAGGGAAAGGGACATTATGTTTTGCTAAAGAAACACTCAACGAATACAATCCCGCACGGGACAATACATTGCTTTCCTCAACAACGAATGTAAACTGAAGGAAAACAAAAATCCCTAGACAAAGCATGGCATTTCAACATGCATGGTTGTCATGCCATTTCTTGATGAAAGAAGAGCTCGCCATGGTCTAGGGATCGAAGAGCTGAAACCTAGCCAATAGCCACTAAGCACAAACGCACCCATGTTGGCCGCAAAATGCTTTCGCTAAGGCTCCTTCCTAGTCCGATCACCCTTCTTCAGGTCCATCGACAGCTGATGGTCAGTTAGCTAGTTAGCCAAGAAAAACGTAACTAAGCCTTTTAGCAGTTAGCCCAGCTAGCTGGACATATACACCGGTGGCGGCGGTGGCGGGGAAGGGCGGTGGCGGTGACGGTGACGGGAGGAGGGTGACGGCACTGCAGCTGCTGTCATGGCGGAGCTCGCGGCAGGCGCGTGAACTCGCTGCTGGGCCTCATCCGCAACGAGGCACTGCTGCTTTCCCGCGTGCGCGTGGCGACGTGCGGTTCATAAAGGACGAGATGGAGAGCATGAAAAAGCTTCCTCGCGACCTGACGAGGATGACGCCTCCTGGCGCCGGGTCACGACGAGCAGGTCCTCACGTGGATGAAGCAGGTCGAGGAACTCGCCCACGACTGCAGGGACTGCATCATCGCCCCTCTATCTGCATCGTGGTGACCCAGAGGTCCACCGAGCCATGGGCGCATCCAGCGCTATGTGCGGTGGTTCCCTTTGGTTCGTGCGGAAGATGATCGATCAGCACCGGGCGGCCAGCCGGCTGGTTGAGCTCAAGGAACGGGCTCGCGATGTCAGTGAGCGGCGGAAGAGGTACGATGTCGAGGTGCCGAGCAATCCGTCATCCTCTCAAGCATGGCGTGTTGCCGCAATTGGTGCCCTAGAATATGAAGAAGATGACAGTGACAATGAAGCATCATCAATGGACGCCACTGATGATGATTGTCGTCGAAGACTTTAGAGCCTCCCCTCACCAGTGGACTATTGCACGGAGAAACTGGCTGACTGGCTCAATAGGCTTCGTGGCAGAGCCAACATGGAGGGCTCGGTATCATCCATTGCTATTGTTGCACCAGATGAAGATAACATGGCGCACAACATTGTACACCAAGCTGTGGTTATGACGTCAGGTCATTTCAGAAGAATATTCTGGATAAACCAGAACCATGCACAAGTGCACGACTCCTCATGGGGTATTCCACTTGACATACTCTCATATGTCCTGTGCGAATGCGAGAAGGAAGGTACAAGTTCAAATATAAGTGATGTACAAAGTGATATCTCAAGAAAGATAGAAGAAATCAACGTTGACAGTCAGATCAGAAATATTGTGGCCAAGATTGAAGAGGTCGAGACGATGATCATACAGGATGATGAGAACAACAGGACTAAAAACAAATCAAGTGGTTGGCACCTTTTGACATCATCCCTTAGATGAACCCTTGGGCGTACTGCAACAAGCACTGCATCTCACGACTATGGGGCCTATTAATCTCCCACGAATGGCATGGGGGACAATATCCCTCGAGGAGGTTGTGGAGGTGACAGTGCAGATGTTCAAGTGGTACATGGAACATGAAGCATTGGGGTTTAGCACTGAGCCCCCAATTTGTCTGACTATTTCTCAATATGAATATGTTTTGCGGAAGGTCTTTCCTGCCAGCCGGAGGAAGCAGCAGGCTCAGGTCAATGAAGGCAATGCTCGTAATATATTGGTTCAGGATGACACCAATGATTTAGAGGAAGAAGCTATCAAATCTTTTTTGTGAACAAAGAAGCCTTTGGAATCCTTGGTGGTGCTGCCAATGGGATCCCCAATAAGTCTATCGCTGCTGCTATCAGAGAAACAAAGGATAACTTGAGGTCATCAAAAGGATAATCAACGAACAGATGTGGGTCAAAGAGATAGTGGGGAAGATTGAGAAGCGACTCAAATATGAACATACCCTCATTGTTCTCCAAGATGAGAGGGACTACATATCCCAATGGGGAGGAGACCATGAATGCTTTGAGCCTATTGGCCCGCACCTCCTGCCTATCAATTGCAGTTGTAATGGTCAGAAGGAAAATCCAGAGGGGCAGAGACTACTGTTATCCGCAGGGTGGTCCTATAGAATATCGTCTTGTTGAATCCTACCATAATATTGTTCTCCAGCTTACAACGGAGCCAAGAAGTGAAGATGACAAGAAGAAACCCCACGTTCTCCTAGGTATCTTGGAGAAGTGTGATCCAGATGAATTCTGCATGAAGATGTTAGCACGTGCTCTGTATGCAAACCCAAACAGGAGCTACAGCGAGCTGTTGATGTTGCATGAAGCTCTAGATCTCTTAAAAGACTCAATGGGGGCAGGGGCTACTAGTAACTTCAAGAAGATGTTCAAGTTTTTCGCACAACGATCTGCCCAAAGATTACAAATCCTGCTTGCTCTACCTAGCTATCTTCCCTCAGGGTTACGTAATCAATCGGTCAACAATAGTAGGGGCGGTGGGTTACAGAAGGTCTAATAGATAAGGAAGACTGGTACACATCAGTGGATCATGCAGACACATGTTTTAGCACACTCCTCAATCGGTGGTTCATTTGTGCAGCAGATATTGGGCCTGCAGGAAAGGTCAAGAGCTGTGTCATAGGTGCTCAAGTTCATAGAATCATTAGCAAGATTGCCAAGAAAAAGCGCATTGTGGACATGCGCTTGCCACATCACTTGGCTCACCACTTCTCTATTTTCAGCGATCTCCAACTTCGACGATCTGATACAATACATGATTTTCTTCGGAAACTTCCTATTCCTGAATATTCAACTCAGCTGCTATTGCTCAAGGTGCTTGATTTAGAAGGCTGTAAATACCGACGAAAAACAGAGAGCATCTCAAGAATATTTGCAACAAGATGTCACTGCTAAAGTATCTCAGCCTAAGGGCACAAATGTTACCCATCTACCCAGACAGATCAACAATCTCCATGACCTAGAGGTATTGGATATCCGGCAAACTTCAGTGCGTGAAAGTGATACAAGGCATGTCGTGCTCCTAAAGCTAAGGCGCCTGCTGGCTGGTAACACTAATCCAAGTGCAAGTGGCAACGGCATAGGCATAACCAATAGGAAACAGAAGTCTTTATGCTCCTGTGTCAGTATCCCACACAAGAATGAGAAAATGTTAGACCTGGAGATGTTGTCTAATGTCATGGCTCCACAGCATGGCAATGAACTGAAAGACATTGGAAAGTTATGGCAGCTGAGGAAGCTTGGAGTCGTCATTAATGATAATGATAAACACCTTGACATTTGCTTCAAACAATTTGTAACCTGAATCAGTGCCTACAGTCTCTTGCCCATCACAATAACTGAAACCAGAAGTGAGAAAACTTCCACTGATAAAACAATTCTGCGAGATGAACATTACGAATACTTGGTAAATCGGTATCCAACCAAGGTTCTAGAGAGTTTAAGCATCAATGGGTTCACAAGGACACATCTTCTCTCACTATTGGCCAAAGGTAGCATTGAACTTGCCAAGGTAGCCCTGTGTGGTACCCTGTTAAAACAGAATAATCTGGCAGTCCTTGCTAGCCTTCCCAAGTTTCGTTGTGTCAGGCTCCTCCATGAAGCGCATAAAGATTATGCGCTCACATTCAACAAGGAAGAATTCAAACTTCTCAAATGCTTAATCATCGATGGAGACAATATGACTGACATCAACTTTAAAGAGGAAGCAGCTGTTGAGCTTGAGAAGATTGTTTTGGCCTCTACCAAAGTAAGGTCTATAAGTGGGTTCAGTCGTCTTCCAATGCTAAAGGAGCTTGAGTTGAGATGCAATGAATTATTATTTGTTCCATTGTCTGAAGATGGAGGAGCTTATCAGAAAAACAACAAGCCAGCTTCAGTTTCAAAAGATGGTGTGGCTCCTAAGAAAACCACTGAACTGGTTTCAAATTACGATGTTAGAGATGGAGAAGCTTCTCAGGAAAATACTGCACCTGTTTCACATTCCAAAGAGGGAGAAGGTCCTCAGGAAAGCATTGAACTGGTTTTACCTTCTGTAGATGGACCTGCTCCTTGGACAAAACCTGAGAGACATATGACCTTCAGGCATGGAGAATTCCAACATCTCAAGTATTTTCTTTATGAGGACTCCAAACCAATCAACATCATCTTTGAAGATGGAGCAGCTCTGGAGCTTGATAAGATCATTTTGATCTTGACCAGCCGTGAATCAAGCTTACTGTATTTGGAAGCAGCCTAGGAAAACTGAAGGAGATCGAGGTGAAAGGCAACAAGTTAATCCTGCTTTCCTTACTAAAAATGCCAATAAAATTGATAAGGTGACTCTCTGTGATACCTCACTTGGAAAAGATGAACTGGGACTTCTGGCCAAAAACCAAACATTTGCTGCCTAGTGCTTCTTGACAATTCTTATGATGAAAGCCACCTTGCCTTCAATAAAGGTGATTTCCCAAAGCTCAACCTTCTTATTGTCAAGTGCACTAAGGTAACAAACATCATCTTCAATGATGGATCTGCTCCTAAGATTGAGAAGATTGTCTGGTCATGCAATCAGTTGGAGTCTCTGTCCGGCATTGACAACATTGAGAATTTGAAGGAGATTGAATTGAACAGTCATCTTCTCCCTTATCAGGTGACAAAGGACATCAAAGCACATAAAAATAAACCTGTTCTTGTTACAGGCAAGTCGCCGAAGCATCAGGACTATTAACATAAAAAGGAAAACGTCGATGATTCATGGATTCAACGTGTCTTGACCATATGGTTTTCTAGTAACAAGAAGGATCAGCTGCAGCGAATGAGAAAATTAAGGTTTGCAATTTCCTTCGATTCAATCTCATGGAATTCCCAGGAACATTGACTTGTTGTGTGTGTGTGTGTGTATTTTATTTATTTATTTTGAGTGGCATGTCATCAATAAATCCTGCATGGGTGTGCACGCAGTTAGTATCTGCACATGCTCATGTGTATTCCTTTGGATTTCCATTGAGTGTTGTGTGTGGATTTCCTATATACAGAAGAAGGCATGCATGTTGATACATGGGTGCTACGAGTATATGAGTATATGCCGGTCGAGCTCATGGATTTGTATGTGTGCAGTCTGTGGTGTGTAGTTTCCCTCGGGTTCATCAGGTATGGACTGATGAGTCCATCTATGTAAAAAAATGATGATTGTGGCATTTCACCTGGTAATTTGATTTCCTTATGTGTGCTTCTGCAGCGGACCTATCATGTATCATCTCATTGCGTGTCTGACTGCTGCACCCAATTCTCTAACTCATAGGGAATGCAGAATGTATGTAGACTCTGATAAAAAAATCCCGCCCGAATGTTTCAAACATCTCGAGCATGCATTGGTCATGTCTATTATTTTTTTTTTCTGAGAACAGAACATTGCAATGAGGGGATCGGATGTGCAAGGAACTACCTGAAACAGCAGTTCTCTAGTTCCTTTTCTTTATAGAGGTGGTGAGGTGGATCAGAAGAAAACGAACTTGGGAATTCACATATAGCTCCTGAACTGATCCATGTGCACAAAGGATCCTTCACGACAATAGGGGGTTTAGGATTCGATTGTAAGTGAAATTGTTTGGCAACAGTGATTAAAAGACGCAGGGTCATGTAGCTCCAATGTTGCCGTCGACGAAAACAAAATCTAAAATCACCTGCATCTGTTTTGGAAACGGGCCTCTCCAATCCAGCTGGAACAGGCACCGGAACGGACCAATCCGACAGATCCGAACGAGGCCCAAACGAGGTAATTCAGCAGTCTAACCGCAATAAATCCAAACAAATTCACCATATACTCCTACAACAGTTCCCAGTCCATGTCCCTAAATCAACCGATAGGGAGAAATGCAGAATTGAACGATAACAGCACGCTGTCAGTGTCACCTGATTGATGGCACGAGCATCTGAGAAGGAGGATGCTCCTGCCGAGGAAGGCGTGGACCTGCAGGCCCAGCCGCGGGAGTTGGAGGCGGAGGTCGGCGGTGGCACGGCGGGTGCTGATCTGGTGGAGGTGGCGGCGTTGGCGGAGGTGGGAGTGGGGAGTAATCCAGTGGAGGTGCTGGCTATGAGGTAGGAGGTGGTGGGGTGCTCCTGCGGTACTCCGGTGACAAGGCCATGGAGGCGGATGTCGGGAGCGCTCCAGCGGTGGCGCCGCCGATTGCCGGCCAGAGCTCCCGTCAATCATATTCCGGGCCCGTATTTGGATCTGCTAACGGCCCAACGATACAGTTCTATTCACCTGGGCCGTTTCTTATTGGAAATCCAGTTGAACTATAAGCGGATCATGGCCTTCCAAACAGGCCAAGGTTCAAGACCATCGCGAATTATTTGTACTCCAGAATCTTTGAAAAATCAAATACAAAATCAATCAGACAAACCACCTCTCTCTAAACTTTTATGAATGTCCGCATTTCTTCTCTGAACTCCAGAATCGGACAAACCACGTCCCTGAATTTTTCAAACCATACGTTTTACCTCCTTTTGAGCAGTTTTGAGACGTTGTCTTTTTTCTTGGCTAAATTTTTGAAAAATCACAGTAAATCACTGAAAAAAAATCATAAAATGGAAAAATCAAATTTTGTTGGACTCAATCAACACAATGAATATATAATATTTTATACTTTAGTACAAATAGATTTAGATATATACTTTTTGTAATTAATTTCAATAATTCATAACTGTAGTTTCTTTTGGTCTAATTGTGATGAATTTTTGGTGGCCTAATTCTTGTATGCTTGAACTATATTAAAAATTTTATACTTTTTAGATCATGTATAACTTAGTTATATATATTAAAAATTTTATACTTTTTAGATCATGTATAACTTAGTTATATATTTATTAACAAGCATGAACCCTAAATAAATCAAGGGGCCTATGCCTTGCTACCGTTTTTCAGAGGATGAAAAAGTTATTCCTTCTGCAACAGGACGCAACCAAGTCTTTAGGGCATCCCCAATGCTCCACATGGATGTTAGCCTCGTCAGGCCATGTAGGATCAGATAGCAAAAAGCAAAAAGATGTTGGTCTCATAGGTGGTCAGTGTGTCTTACACAAGAGGCGAGTGCTCTGTTTGACGAAAAGCCTAAGAAGCTGCTCGGTCTCGCATTGGAGAGTGGTGGCATCTCCCAATGGAACTGTGATTAAAAGTTGAGTCAGATGGCTATCGACTACATTGGAAGCTAGTAGCCTGCGTTGCTGCTTTGATTTTTTTTTTGCCTCCATGTACACTGCTTTGGGCTGAGGCTAACAACAGGTGTTGCTCGTTGACGTGCCCTTACAATGTTGTTAGCTTATTTGCTCAAAAAAGAAGAAGAGTGTACTCAAATCTTATCTTACTATTATTAATTGGAGGCTCCAACGAAGCCTCCATGTTAATCCTCGTCAAATATTTAGAAAAAAAGATAAACGCTAGAAAATCTCATATTAATCAGAAATATCCGCCATCAAATTAGAAGACTTAGCCATCAACAACCATTGGATCTATTTAACTTTTGTACAAAATTACCCACCTTTGCCATTATATTAAATAAAATATTTTTTTTCTAAAAAAGACTCTGGCCGGCAATCATTTAATCGTGATGTTTTATGTATGATTTCCATATACCCGTACAAGGCAGAACCCATCTAATCTCCAATAAAAAAACCATCTAATCTGTACCCGTAGCACCTATCCCTGCATGCTAAGCTACCATGGCGCACCTTCCTTGGTCAGCAAGCGCGGTATTCCTCTCGCCCCTCGAAGCCGCTCATCGCGTCGTCGTCATCCCGCCTCAACCCCAAGTCTGTCATGCAACGACGCCGACTTCGACAGACCAAATAGTACGAGGACTAGGAATCGACGCCGTCGGTCGGTGACGTGGAGATGAGGAGCTGCCGTCGTCGGCACCGCACATACGTAGCAGGTGACTTTCTGTAAGCCTATTCTGATTACTTCTGATGCTGAGATGCAGCCGATTAGTATCCCTTCCCATGGAATCCCCAGACACCGTGAACTCTTAACCTGGATAGATGAAATCTCATAGGCAACGGTGATGCGGAGATGAGGAGCTGTCGTCGTCGGCACAACACATACGTAGCAGGTGACCTTCCAATTTATTTAATTATTTGGCATTGTGTTTTTTTATAATTGTGTAGCAACGAACAGAAGCAGAGACTTCATATTGTATCTCTTTTCTAGAAGCATGCATCTCTATTGGTATTGAGCGGGATATGTTCTTTTGAGGTAGATGGAGATGATATAAAATTAAGTTATTCTTGGACCTCAAAATCGTCCGGTAAAAGAGTCAGATAAGTAATGTTGTTAGTCTCTTACTCCCTTTCATACATGTATTTTGAATTTTTATTTGTAATTTATGATTTTTTAACTTAATCTTTCAATTAATCTCTGTCATCTATAACGAATTACGGTGCAAACTTTACAAATTGTTACTGAATCGTAAAAATGGTTTTACCGAATCATAAGAATTTTTTATGGCACACATCCTTAGATAGTAGATACCAAGACCAGGCACACACTGCACCTCCCCTAATCCGTCCATGGTGGCACATGGATTCTTCACCACAAGGAGGAAGCACCCATCAGCCTCGCAACTCATCTGCATCAAAACCAGAAGCTAGACGATTGGGACCATGATATCAAGGGCCATGGTTTTACGTTATCCTCCATGGTGTGTGAGAAAACTAATCTGATAATTATCTTCTCCGGTCTTTCTTTGGCAGCATGCGTATTGGTCAATGTAAGAGTTCTGGCCGAGATTAGTTGGGCGCAATAGTCAGACAATCAAGAGATCGTGACATGAACGATTCAATACATCCCTATAATCTCTGGCCTATCGGTGCGGGACATGGTTGTGATGTTAAGATAGGAGGCAGTACGACAGTGTAGTCATTGGACACGCGCAGAGCACGCAGTGGACCCAAAGCTGGCTGAGCACTAAGCAGAGGCACGACGGGCACTCAACTAAGACATTCACACTTCCATACTCACGTGACTACATGCAAGACAGGCGGTTGTATCGTGAGGAACAGATGCGAACATGAAAGCCTCCGAGCCTCTATTCCTGCATCCACGCTTCTACATCGATGCCGACACCGCTATAGCGGCATCTAAAGGTGTGTCTATCTTGCTACATCCCATAATTACAATTTAATTTCTTTTGCAAGAATATACTAAAATTGACTATAGTTACAATTTAATTTGTCTTCTTTTTGAGTACTTATTTTATATTATTTTGGTATATATGGTCGTAAAACTTGAGGTGAGAGAAGCATAGTATTAAGAAAAATGAAGTCAAAAGCCTTGGATTACTTTAAACAAATAAGTTTTGATATAGTCCTTTATCGAAGACTGACTTCATTACATTAGCTCAATTTACAATTATAAAAGTTAATTAACTGATTCCATAATATAATTTTGTTAAAATTTGTCCACCTCTATGAAAGATAATGCTTTGAGCCCAAAGTTTGCATTCAAATTAACCATGCACGAAATTACAAGAGATAATGTAATGTAATATATGCCTATAGAATTTGTACCTAAATTATCCCTCTTAACCATTACAAAACAATTAACAAAAATCTCTCAAATCTAGATGTAGATGGTATAATATCTGCTTTTATGAAAAACAATTCAACATCCATAAGTACAATATATCCACAAAGCTATCTGAAATACACACTTCTATTATAATATTATGTTCCACTGTGTGTGGACCAAGGCAAGTATACATTAGGATAAATAATTATTTTATAAGCTCATCAAGAGTACAAGAATAGGTTATATTAATACTCATCATAATAAACTTTGTAAGTTATTATCTCAAAAACAAAGTTTAAACAATTCGATTGCAACATAATATTATATATGAACATTAGTAATTTAATTTCAAGATTTATTTATTTATTTAATAAAACAATATTAATACAATATAATAAATTTGAAATCTTGAGTGCCATGATCCATGCTGAAAACATCTATTTATGCCATTAGGTAGCCTTTGTGACCAATATTCTTTCAACAAAACAAAAAATGAAATCCAGAATAAGTGCAAAAATGAGCATTGGTATTTCAAATTAACACGTGATAGACAACTTAAAGTTAAAAATAGATTTTCAGGTGTCACATAAAGTGATAAGGGTTTACATACTTTAAGTTCATGTTTCAACTAAATAGAAATCATGCTTGAAAAAATATTCCTAGAAATTACTCATGTAACCGCTAGAAATTAGATCCTAAAATTCATACAAAAACCTTAAACATTTTGCCACCAAATTGGTAGACTATAATCAACATTGTAAATATAATAGTCATAGTACTCGAAAGCAACTAATAATCTCAAAAATTAGGTTCATGTTATCAAAATAGATTGTAGCTAAAGCCATGGTCATAGTTTAAACAAATGTTCAAGTAAAAGTATATAAGATAAACAAAGGTGCTATGTAAACAAAAAGTTGATGGATATACCGATGAAAAGTACAAAAATGAATAATCAAGAATATCTATTATAGCTATAACTTTAGAACATCAGTAAATAGAAAAAAATTGATATAAAAAAATTTCATTAGTTAGTGTCTCCTTACCTTTTTACCCCTTGCGGGAGCACGGGTTGGTGGACTAGTAGGATAAAATCGTTTTTGCAAAGACTATGATTACTTTGTGATCCATTCTTGGCAAACCTATCTAATGTGATAACCTCAATGCTTTGCTTGCACTTTGAAACATGTCCCTTTTATCTTCACGCTTTTCGCAATGCCTAGAACCACATCCTCCTCTAAAACTAGCCTGCATAAAAGAAATATTTTATTTTTCTCAATAACAAAGTCATTACGAGTTCGCCAAAATTGCCCTAATAATAGCATCAGCCCTAACAAAATTCTGTGTTTTATACTCCCTCCCAATGCCCGTGAGCTAGCCATCAAGCATGTGAACAGCAGATCTAGGCGGGTTATCCCAGTAGAAATATAAAAATATTCCTTAGCACGACCGAAATGCAAAAAGGAGCTTTGTTTTACAAGCAATTTTTTATTTAAAACGTTTTTATTGATATGATATCCAGTAAATAATAGGTGACAAGAGTACAAGACCCAATTGATCATGAGAAGGACTTAGAGTAACTCATTTGCGGTGGCTATAGGTAATTTAATCAAGTAAAGCACGGTATTCTGACACCTTCCAGTAGGTATATAAACTATGCTTGGTTATCATAAACTTCTAAAATTTGCATTGATAGGTTTTTATTGATCAATGTATTACAAAGTCAAGAAAATTGAAGTAAGAACTTAATACTATACGTGGCAACAGGCAACTCAGTTTGCAGCAGAAAATGATTCTTCAGTTGAACACTGGAGCTGACTATACACTTAGTTTTCACTGGACCTAAATATTTGTAACATGTAGTCTGACAGTCTTTGTTCCTTTTATGCAAGGCATTGAAGCGTCACGATGCAATATTGTACTCCCTCCGTCCCAATCGAAGTTTGTCACCCCGATTCCGTGCCATCTTATTCGATGCTTCGTCTTATTCAAATTTTTGCACAAATATAATTTATTTTGTTACGACTTATTTTATCAATAAAGATACTTGAATATTGATTAATTTGTTTTATGATTTGCATAAATATTTTGAATAAGACGGATGGTCAAACATGAAATTCAAAAGTCAAAACGACGAAGTCCATGGGACAGAGGGAGTACATCTTGTATTGATGGACAAAGAGGATGAGAGCGAACCTGGCATCGGGTCGGGTCGAATGCTACGGCGGATCGAGGAGGGGGGCCCGGTGCTGGGGGTGTTGGGGCTGTAGGGTGACCAATATACCCTTCATGATTAAAATTAACATTGTGTGGAGGTAATGGGAAGCAATGAAAAGCAATTTCACGTATTGTAGGCAATGGTATGTCAATTTTGTATTAAGTTTATATTATCGAATTAAAATACAGCTTTGATAATTTTTTTTCTTCCATTGTAAGGCATTGAAATATTTACACTTGTAAATATAATGTAATTTTAATTCTAACACTACCCGTACAGTTAACTATTGAGTTCCTCGACATTCTTTTGAGAACCCTTAAAATCTATGGGGTGATCGCTGCAGCTAGCTGCGGCTTCACAGTAATATTTATTGTGTCCAAAAGATGTCGGTTGCAGTTAACAAAGAATATTGCTTGTCTCCCAAGACGGATGAAACTCCGACGACCTGGAGTCATGATGGTGCAGGGACCATTAGTTGGATGACCATGGAAGACTATTGGTCGTCGTCAGCTGCGTAAATGACCCGTCCGTCATCTGACCCGGCAAACCAAACAAGACGTTACATGCAGTCGTCGGAGCCTGCAGAGGCCAAAAGACGGGGCCTGCAGCTCAGCTCAAAGTTTATTTCAACTTCCCGTTCAAAAGTTTATTTCAACTCACTGTGCTCTGCTTCTATTTCAATGCCTTACAACGACCTTCCCGCTCCCCGCAGACCCAAGTCGTTAGCAGGGCAAATCAAATCAAGTCGCATCCGACTCTTCTTTCACTGCTGTCTCGGCGTCCTTGCTATCTTTCCTAGGCTAATTATCTTACCTACGAGGACACCTGTTAACACACCCATCCACTGATTGGTTAGCAAAAACATGTAGGCCCCAACCAACATTTAGGAAATTAGAAACGATAAAAATATTCAGTTGGTGTCCTTGGAGGTCCTTAATCTATACCTATATTAATAAAGCGGCGAAATTTCTGCCAAAATTTTTCCTTTCACCTTTTTTTTTTTTTTTTTTTCCTTCCACCACCGCCCCGCCTACCGTAATCGAGTCTGCGTCGGTTTGCCGTGGGCCATGCGGATTGACAAGAGACCACTGCCAAAATTTGATTCGAAGCCGTATCGATCTGCTGGCCTCTTGTCAATCCGCATGGCCTCGGCTGTTTGGCGCTACATGGGCCATGGGCCATCAGAGTCGGGTTGGCATCGTACTCAATGCACACGCGTACCAGGTTTATGTTGCCGTTTATTGATTTCGAGATATATATCCTCAAGTAGTCATGCGCCACCTCCATTTATGTAAAACATGTACAAGTCGTTTATTTAAATAAAAAAACACGTACAAGCTGCTTCGGACCAGTTTTTTTTTTGAAGCACGTTATCTGGAAAAAAAAAAAATTAAAGGTTCTTCTTGTTGTCCGATCTCTGTGTATGTGAACAACACTTGGTTTCATCAACTACAATGTTTTATCCTGTTATTTTCCTGGACCCTTCGATACATTTTTCCCTCGGCGACTACCTACCATCATTACAACTCAAAACAAGGAGTAAATTTTGATATTATATATCAATATAGACATGGGAGATAGTTAAAAATCAGTTTTGACAATTTACCATTTTATATCTTGACAAAGGAGATCTATACAATTATGAGTTGTCGAAACTAATGTATTTGTCTCTCGTCCCGATGCAACGCACGGGCATGTTTTGCTAGTAACATATAAAAATACTGTAATTTTCTTTGGCTGCCTTTACCAAGGTATAAATATTTTTAAGGCTTCAACTTGAAGGCCCAGTCCGAAAGAAAATGCATATATACTGCCAACCAAAAAAAATTGACTGTGATAATCAACAAATTTCATGATTGGACTTGGATATGAACATTATATTATTGAACAAGATATAAACATGGTCTATATGGAGGCCATGCCTCTCTTCCCCCTTATCTTCCACCCTCCTTCTCGACACCTGCTGCCATGGCTCCCATCTATGGCATTGCCTTTCATGGAGCTATTGACAATTACAATCCAACCAACATCATCCTAGCCCAGACATCTCCAACAGACACCTCACACGATTCTATCCCATACACGACAAAGATTTTTTTTTGATGAAAGAACAATTATATTAGATTATAGATAAGTAACTCATCATATTATAAGCACTATGGAATGTCCTACTTATATCCACAAACTGATCTTTAAGTATATTATAAATCTCAAATCTAAACCTATACGACGCTTCATATGCTTGACCACATAGGCAAATATTAGGCTCAAGGCCTGAGAATTGATGCCAAATGAACAATGGCCAACATTTTGCAGGTAAAGTTGGGAAACTTCTTCTTTCTTATGCCTTCTTTCTTCTTCTTTTCTGTCATTGAATAATAAGAAAGACTGATCTGAAACTTATTCTCCCTAACCCTTCATCGTGATCAAATCTAACCACAACAAAACAGAGAAGAAACCAGAGAAAATTATTCCATTGCAGCGATATCATCTTCGCTTTGATGTCATCGTTTAGAAAAGTAAGTCTCCATGTCGTCATGTTGAGGAAATTGTTGACCTTAATGGTTGTCCCTCTCACCTTCAACATAACCGTCATAGAGAAACTGAATCCACCCTGCCCCCTAGCCATCGATGGGAAGGAGGAGGAGGAGATAGATCCCCAATAGTAAAAGCTTGGCATAGAGAGACTCTAACCCTAAAGGAATCAATCTACTACAAAACTTATTAAAGCAATGGATCCCCACTCCCTCCGGCGAGATGTTGGAGGGAGAAGGGTGGAGGACAAGTGGATGGTGGATGTGGGCATGGCGGTGGTGGTGGCGGTGGAGGCTGCTATCTCTAGGTTACAAGATAGATACAAGAGTACAAATTGATAGACAATTCATGGTTATTTGACTAAAGAGACTAGTCTTCCATACACATATATACTGGTGGGTCCATTTATTCTTTCATTTCATACTGAGCTACAATACTCTCTTTATCTCTATTTAATTGTTACTGCAGGAAGCGTGTTGTGTTGGTCAAACTCTCTTAAGTTTGACTAGGTTTATAAAAAAATATTACAACATTTGGATCATGAAATAAGTTTTAATTATTATAAAAAATAGATTCAATAATTTATCTAATGGTACTAATTACGTCTTATAAGTATCCGTACATATTTGATCATAGTTGAGTTTGTTTAACTTATTGAGAAATGAGAATGACAATTAAAAAGCGAGTAGACAGATCCAACTGTCTAATTGTGACTTCACTCGGTCGTGTTAGTTTAGTCGCTGCAATTGTGACTTCACGCACACGGCACACCGGCCTTCATCTTCACGCAGCAGTGGCCATGCATGCCATGGACAGAGGAGAAGACAGAAGATTCTTTCACACTGGGGCCACGCCTAGCATAACTGTGAGCCTTTATATATTTGGCACCGGCGGCACGGTGCTTCTTGCGTTTTTAAACAACGGTTGATGAGAGCTCACCTGAAAATTGTCTTGAAACATGTCCACCTCCGATTTCCCTGCTCCTCGTTATCCTAGTAGCCGCTTCCTCTCCGTTCACCAGCATCGGCTTAGCCGATGCCTGTGTGCCTAAGGAGAAGGAGGCCCTCCTTGAATTCAAGAAAGCCATCACCATCGACCACGAGGACATGCTCAAGTCATGGCAGCCACACGACGAGGGCGGCGACTGCTGCCAGTGGGATTACGTCTACTGCAGCAACCTCACAGGCCATGTCGTCGGGTTGGACATTGGCGACTGGAGTTCCAGTGGTGGCCTGACCGGTGAGATAAGTCGTTCTCTGCTGTCTCTGCAGCATCTGGAATTTCTCGATCTCAGCAGGACTAGCCTCCAGGGCCGGACCGGCAAAATTCCAGAGTTCTTAGGCTCCCTCCAGAACCTAAGATATCTAGACCTCTCTTTCGTACCATTTTCTGGTAGAGTGCCTCCCCAGCTTGGGAACCTCTCAAAACTGGAGGAACTCAACCTCTTAGACGCTGGAGTGCAGATGCACTCCACTGATCTCTGGTGGTTGACACATCTACCTCTGTTGAGGAACCTTGATCTCTCTGAAAACAACATCACTGGGCCCTTTCCTGTGTTCTTAGGCTCTCTAAAAGAACCTAAGATATCTAGACCTCTCTTTCGTACCATTTTCTGGTAGAGTGCCTCCCCAGCTTGGGAACCTCTCAAAACTGGAGGAACTCAACCTTCTTAGACGCTGAGTGCAGATGCACTCCACTGATCTCTGGTGGTTGACACATCTACCTCTGTTGAGGAACCTCGATCTGTCTATGAACAACATCACTGGCCCTTTTCCAGCATTTATGGGGAATTTAACAAATCTGTGGAACCTTGACCTGGCTGGCAACCTCCTTAGTGGACATGTGCCATCTGAAATAAGTAGGTTAGCTAAGTTGACTAGGCTGGATCTAAAATACAATCCCTTGGATGGCTTGATCACGGAAGAACACCTGGACGGTTTGAAGAGCTTAGATGACATTGACTTATCTTATACCAACTTGAAGGTTATGGTGGATTCAGAATGGCTACCCACCTTTAGACTACGTCATGCAGATTTTGCAGGTTGCGATCTCGGGCCTCTGTTTCCTTCGTGGTTGAAATTGCAAGTGAATCTTCGTCAGCTTGGTATCTCAAACACAAGTATAAATGATAGGCTTCCATACTGGTTTTCTTATACATTTTCAAATGTCAGATTTTTAGATATTTCCAATAATCAAATTAGTGGTGGCTTACCAAAAAATATGGATATCATGTCATTTGAAGAACTCTATTCCAGCTCAAACAACCTGACCGGTCCAATACCTCCATTGCCCACAACCCTCACCTTAATGGATATATCAAAGAACTCTTTATCAGGACCCTTGCCAAGGAATTTTGGAGCCCCAAAGCTATATACCATCATACTGTATTCTAATAATTTCAGTGGTCAGGTCCCAACATCTATCTGCGAACTCAGCTTGTGGGGCTTGGATTTGGCTAACAATCTTTTCGAAGGAGAGTTTCCCCAATGTTTGAATATGGCAGAAATGGCATATCTGTTATTAGGTAACAATAGCTTCAGTGGCAGCTTCCCACAATTCCTACGAGGATGCACAAGTCTATCTTTTCTAGATCTAGCCTGGAATCGATTCACTGGAACAATACCAGAGTGGATTGGGAGCTGCAGTTCATTACAGTTCTTACGACTGAATGACAACATGTTCCATGGGCATATTCCAAATAATATCACAAGTCTCACAAAACTTTATCATCTGAATCTTGCAGACAACTGGATATCAGGAGCCATACCTGCACATCTGTCAAATCTCACATCTCTGACAAGACCGTTTACACTGGATCCTTACGATGTTCCCTTTGGGTTCCCATATACAGTTGGTGATTTGTTAATGGAAACAAAGAGGCAAAAGCTGAATTACTATGGTGATGTCATTTTGGAGTTACTGAGCATTGACTTGTCATCAAACTATTTACGTGGTAAAATTCCTGAAGAAATAACATCTCTTGGTGGATTGGTAAATCTTAATTTGTCTCATAATCAGTTGAATGGAGAAATTTCTGACAAGATTGGAGCCATGCTGTGGCTGGAGTCTCTTGACCTCTCCAACAACCATCTTTCAGGAGAAATCCCATCAAGCATATCGATTTTTGACACACTTGAGCGTTTTGGACTTGTCTAATAACAATCTGTCAGGAAGAATACCATCAGGAGGTCAACTCGACACTCTCTACAGTTATCTTCCCACTATGTATGATGGAAATATGGGTCTCTGTGGGCCTCCTCTTCAACAGACTTGTCCAAGCAATAACATATCTGTTCATGGAGATGATGAACATTCTTTCAAGTCGATGTCCTTCGCCTTGGCATCGGATATGTAGTTGGTCTTTGGGTGGTGTTTGTTACACTACTATTCCAGAAAAACCTGGAGGGTTGCTTATTTTCTCCTACTCGACAAGGTCTATGATAAAATTTATGTCTTTATAGTTGTTATGGCTACGGATCGTTTACAAGATAGGCAGAAACAAGCTAAGGGCTTCAATGCAACTGAAAGGCTTTAATGTCGTTCTAGTTTTATTTTCTTTGTTTCCTTCTTTGTATCTTATTTTTTCGCTTCTTGTAATTTCTTCTTGTAACCTGTAGTCCTGTTTTCAATAAAATCCCTGCAGGGGCTGCCCTCTAGTTCAGTCAAAAAAAAAAAAAAATGCAACTGATAGTAACCAGGCTCCAACAGGAACAAAATGCTACAAACATTTAAAGGTGAGCCAGTGGAGTTTGTGACATCTCTATTACTAGGTTGTTATCTTGGTTTTGATGAAGCTTGAGATAATGGATGTTTGTCAAAGGCTGGTAATGCATATGGAATGTAATTAATTTGTTCTCGTCCGTGACAATGATCCCAACAATTCGTTGTCTTTTGTTCCAGTTATAATTTCTTCTAGTAGCTCAACGATGTGTTCCAACTTTTATATTTGTATCTAGTTCATGATATATTTTTAAAGACAAAGCGACGATCCTTATAAACTACCAATGTTACTTTTACTAGTTAGAGGCCCAAATGGTCCTCCAAAGTGACCATAGCGTGATTTAACATAAAGGATGACTACAGGAGATGATGCTATAGGAATGGAGGGGATGTCACAGAGCTCACCATCAGGTATCATGGTGCGTAGATCTCCACAATGGGCTTGATGGCATGCTCAGCATTAGGCCCCAGTGGTGGGCATTTTTATTCAAATAATTTTCTTATTAACAGAGGTGGGAACTGTATATATCACACCTCTCCTTTTCTCTTTTAACCAAGATGAGTTGTCAAATGCAACCTTGGTTAATTATTTTGGCTAACTATGAATTTCTATGCCGTAATGTCTTAACAATACACAAATAAAAAAAGGAGACGTCTAGGAAATAACCGATTATTTCCAATCCTTGTAACAACCAGATTTTTCCCCTCCACTTACACTGCCATATAGCTTTATTTACACGATCATATTACTATATTACAATGATCCATTCGGGTGTAATTTATTGGACAAGGTGATGTAATTTGGAGATAACGCAAATACGTGCCAGAATTATATGTGAATTTTGGGGATTGTAAACTACTTTTTCATGACAAATTTCGGGGGTTATAAATTGCATAATGGAAATGTAATTTTTTTGTAATGACAGATATGGCTAGCTTTTTAATGAACAGAATAGATCCAATTATTAGTGTCGGTGATGATTAGAGCCTATCAAATTCATGGTATGTTTCGACGATTACTGTGAGAATTGACAATGTAGCCACTCATTAGAAATAGTAACATTTTTGTTTATTTTTCATGCATGCAAGCGTTTTTTTTAATGAAAATCAAATATTTTTGCTAATTAAATGTATTGAGGGGATGATAAATTAGTATTCATGTTGAGAATTAGAATTGAACCAATCAAGTCTTTTTACATTGAAATTCTGAATACACATTCTTCAAATCATGTGCCCGACTGATGCAAGCCTTTTTAACAGGGGAAAGCAAAAGATAAAGTTAAAGAGAGGAAATAAATCGAAGCCCTACTTCTGTAGCATGTTATCATTGTAGGGATAAGGGAAGGCAAAGACATATGCATCAAAATTAGCGTAGCTAGCTCTATTTCGTCCATGGAATGCAGGTTTACTGCCCTTACTTTATTCCATGCTTTTCCATCATTTCTGGTTTGTTCAGTGCGTGAAAAGATGGAAATAACAAGGAAGGAATGCAAGCAAAGGATAAAGTTGATCAGTGGGCATACCTTGAAGAATCCTCGGTAGAATAGAACGTCTATCTGGCATCTGGCTGTCTTGTCCAGAAAAAAATGAGTATGTATCCAAATTAAATGCCATATGTTTCTGATTACTATGAGAATTTATTAGTTTTATTTTTGTCACACCTAGTGAGAATTGGAGCCACTAATTAGTAATAGTAAAATCTTGGTTTTTCATGCACGGCCTTTTTATTAAAAAGAGCAGGCCAAGCGGTATTCAAGCGTTTTAATTGAATACCAATTATTTTTGCTAATTAATTGTATGCAAGGGTTGATAAATTAGCATTTATGTTGAAAAGTTGGGTTCAACCAATCAAGTCTTTTTACTTCGAAACTCAGAATACACATTCCGCAAATCTTGGGTCCATCTGATGGAACCCTTTAACAGGGATAAAGGAAAAGATAAAGGGAGGGCACAAATCCAAGCCTAAAGAAAAAAGATAAAGGGAGGGCACAAATCCAAGCCCGCTGCCCCTGTACCTTGTTATCATATATTGTAGAGAAGGCAAAGACATGCAAAAATCAGAATTATAATAGGAGTCGTGTGTGCATCCGTGGCGGACCTGTTTGTTCCATAGGATCAGCATCTCATACCACAATTGACCTGGCGAGGTACCAAGACATGTGGTATTCAAACCTCATAGATCTGTAAAAAATTCGAAACATTTAGGTCAATATATGGTTTTAGATAATACTCCATTCCAAATTATAACATGTTTTGGTAAGGAGACATATTTTGGGATGAAAGGAGCAGCGCCTAACTGCCTATAGGGACATAATAAGGATGACAATGCTTATCCAAAGAGGACTTGCAGGTTTTACTCCCCTTACTTTATTCCATTTGTTGATTTGTGGTTTGTCCGTGCATGAAAAGATGCAAAGAACAGGGAAGGAAAGCAAGCAAAGGATAAAGTTGATCACTGGGCATACCTTGTAGAATCCTCAATGGAATAGAACGCCCATCTGGCATCTAGTTACCTTGCAAAGAAGAAAAGAGCAGATTAGAAACTAGAAAGCCAGGGCATTACCTCAAGCCACACATTTCTTCGAGAAATAGATCTGCATTCCTAGCTAGCAAGGGTATGGTGTTGAAGAGAAGACACCTATAGCAAAAGGAAAAGATAAAGCAGCCAAATGGTGTACGCCCTGCAAAGCGTTCGCCTCATCTGTCATCTTCATCGCATTAATTTCTAACTGAGCCTGAGACTATTGAAAGCCATCTAGAAGCCTTTATTGTACCGCAAAATATCTCTCGTCTTTTGTTCTTTTTCACCTAATTATCTGCACTGCACTGCACTGACCTAATATAATACTGAAAATGCTAACGTATTGCTGCTTTTCTAGTGTGGTTAGGTCAGGGTGTCATTGAACATTGTACTGTTCGGAACAATGACTACTTTTCTAGTATGTTGGTAATAAAGCATGCCGACCATTTTGATCATTTTTGTCCATTTCTGGAGATCGTTGGCAGATATTCCTGTCCTCTGCCGATTGAAAAAAAGAGAGCAGCTAATAAGTACTCTGTTTTGTGAGAGAGGAAAACGATCCTTGAAATTCATTAGTCAAAAGGAATATCACATGAGTATTCCTGTCCTTCCAACATCTTATATGCTATCCCAACGTCTCTGCTGAAGCACACCACTTTGCGCCCCCCACCCGCACACACACACACACACACCTTCAGGTCACAGGGCAATGTCTGTACCTTGTCCTCCGAATTGGGAGGAGAATGAGGTTCGAGATGAAGGACCGCGACTAATCACAGCTGGCTAAACGACCACGGGCACTGGCAAGCGCGAAAGTGAGCCCTTTCATACAGTATAACCTCCCAGTTCTTTTTAGATTCAGTATTTTTTCCCAAATTGATGGCTAACTGCATGCCGAACCTTGATGCATATTTGTCCATTTCAATAGATCGTTGGCTATATTCCTGCTTTATTTGAGGACTTCCTCTGCCGATTGAAAAAAGGTTCATTCTGAACATTGTACTGTTTGTGAACAAAAACTACGATTCTTGAAATTTTGGTCAAAATGGCAATCATATGGATATTCTTTTTTTCCAAAACATTTTATGAAAATGAAAATTTGCTCGAACGTTGGCGAATATTGCTGCTGCAGCAAAAAATTTTGCTAATCAGATTTAAAAACCCCAGGGCAAAAACCACACATTTATTGGGGCAATATAGATACCATTCCCTCCTTGGGGCTTGAAGAATGACATGACATGAAATTTATTAGTAAATGAGTATGTATCCAAATTAAATGCCATATGTTTCTGATTACTATGAGAATTTATTAGTTTTATTTTTTGTCACACCTAGTGAGAATTGGAGCCACTAATTAGTAATAGTAAAATCTTGGTTTTTCATGCACGGCCTTTTTATTAAAAAGAGCAGGCCAAGCGGTATTCAAGCGTTTTAATTGAATACCAATTATTTTTGCTAATTAATTGTATGCAAGGGTTGATAAATTAGCATTTATGTTGAAAAGTTGGGTTCAACCAATCAAGTCTTTTTACTTCGAAACTCAGAATACACATTCCGCAAATCTTGGGTCCATCTGATGGAACCCTTTAACAGGGATAAAGGAAAAGATAAAGGGAGGGCACAAATCCAAATAAAAAAAAAAGATAAAGGGAGGCACAAATCCAAGCCCGCTGCCCCTGTACCTTGTTATCATATATTGTAGAGAAGGCAAAGACATGCAAAAATCAGAATTATAATAGGAGTCGTGTGCATCCGTGGCGACCTGTTTGTTCCATAGGATCAGCATCTCATACCACAATTGACCTGGCGAGGTACCAAGACATGTGGTATTCAAACCTCATAGATCTGTAAAAAAAATTCGAAACATTTAGGTCAATATATGGTTTAGATAATACTCCATTCCAAATTATAACATGTTTTGGTAAGGAGACATATTTTTGGGATGAAAGGAGCAGCGCCTAACTGCCTATAGGGACATAATAAGGATGACAATGCTTATCCAAAGAGGACTTGCAGGTTTTACTCCCCTTACTTTATTCCATTTGTTGATTTGTGGTTTGTCCGGTGCATGAAAAGATGCAAAGAACAGGGAAGGAAAGCAAGCAAAGGATAAAGTTGATCACTGGGCATACCTTGTAGAATCCTCAATGGAATAGAACGCCCATCTGGCATCTAGTTACCTTGCAAAGAAGAAAAGAGCAGATTAGAAACTAGAAAGCCAGGGCATTACCTCAAGCCACACATTTCTTCGAGAAATAGATCTGCATTCCTAGCTAGCAAGGGTATGGTGTTGAAGAGAAGACACCTATAGCAAAGGAAAAGATAAAGCAGCCAAATGGTGTACGTCCCGTGCGTCTTCGTCTCATCTGTCATCTTCATCGTCGTCGACACTTCTAACTGAGCCTGAGACTATTGAAAGCCATCTAGAAGCCTTTATTGTACCGGGCAAAATATCTCTCGTCTAATGTTCTTTTCGGCTCAGCTGCACTGCACTGCACTCCTACCTAATATAATACTGAAAATGCGAACGTATTGCTGCTTTTCTAGTGTGGTTAGGTCAGGTGTCATTGAACATTGTACTGTTCGGAACAATGACTACTTTTCTAGTATGTTGGTAATAAAGCATGCCGACCATTTTTTGATCATTTTTGTCCATTTCTGGAGATCGTTGGCAGATATTCCTGTCCTCTGCCGATTGAAAAAAAGAGAGCAGCTAATAAGTACTCTGTTTTTGTGAGAGGAAAAAAACGATCCTTGAAATTCATTAGTCAAAAGGAATATCACATGAGTATTCCTGTCCTTCCAACATCTTATATGCTATCCTAACGTCTCTGCTGAAGCACACCACTTTTGCGCCCCCTCCCCCCCCCCCGCACACACACACACACACCTTCAGGTCACAGGGCAATGTCTGTACCTTGTCCTCCGAATTGGGAGGAGAATGAGACCGGAGATGAAGGACCGCACGAATCACAGCTGGCTAAACGACCACGGCACTCCGGCTGCTGCGAGTGAGCCCTTTCATACAGTATAACCTCCCAGTTCTTTAGATTCAGTATCTTTTTCCCAAATTGATGGCTGTGAATGAATCTATGATGCTTGTTTCAATACTTCAATACCTTCTCTATTTTATTCTATTTGGACAAGAGCAATCTGTCCAAAGTTCATGATGTATCAGTTTATCCACTTGGATACATGGCTTCTATGAACTACTATATATTGCATTTTTCATGCATCTATATGGGCTTTGATTTCCAAAACATGCTTAATAGAAAATAGAAAATTTGTCACAAGCATGCAGAGTTTTCCAGGCAGCTGAGTCAGAAAATGGTGCTACATATCAGATTTAAAATATTGTTGAAGTAATTGGTGGAGAATCAATATTGCAGCAGCTACATCTCTTACTTCTCCTCTTTTACTTTACCTGGACAAGGGGGCCTGGCAAGATTTTTCTGTATCCACTTTGACAAGAAATGCTTTTCGAAGAAATATGTGGTGATGCACGTCAATGGCAGTTATGTGGTGATGCACGGGTCATCATCTACAGCACGCATGCATATAATTTGTTTCCTTGTAGCCTAGTAAGAAATTAAACGGACCACGTCTATTATTTTTCTTATTTTTGTTTCTATGCATGATAGTGATACACAAGTGTTGCTCAAGGAGATGCTAAAATGCAACATAGCCAAAACGAGCTGCTACAGAAGCAATATCAAGGTCTGCAAGAAAAAAATTGCAAGCTTAGAGGCGGTAAGGGAGCTTTGTGTTTCATATCTTGCAAGGAGAAATGGATATTCTGTTCTTCATTTGACTGATAGTTTGTGCAATATATATTATCTACACTTTTTGAGGACATTTGTATTCAATATTGATAAAATGTTTTAGTTGGAGACTATCATGTGAATCCTCTGGGCTGAAGAGAAACTAAAAAGAATGGCTAGGTCAATGGTTTGATGGAGTATCTTAGATATGCTCCACACCATCCTTAGCTGCCTACTATTGGCAATAATGACCTTGTGTTTTACTTACACTGAGTACTGCTTGTGTTCCATTGACAGGATATGACCAGATTTCATGGTTACCTTCAGCAAACCGCTGCCCCAAGGTTGGTAAATGTTGAACCAATAGTATGAGTGTTATTTTCAGTTCTTCAAGGGTTTTGAATTTTACATTGATAAGCATAATACCTGTATTTATTTATATACCTTTTAGCTAGATATCAGGACAATAAATTTTAAATTTTTATTGTTCAACTAGCCCATCAACACATGCTCCAATACGGCCTAGAATCATATGTGGAGACCTTAGTTTAATTTATATTTACTCTCTTAACATATTTGTAACATCATGGATATATATTTTGGGTTTCAATATGTTGATCTGTTAGTTATTGCAAAAATCTTATTCACGTGTAGTTCAACTCCAGTTCTTATTGTATCTTTTATTCAAAATTTTCCATTTATATTTTACTGAAATACATTGTCAGCTGAGCATATTAAAGATGGCATATTGACACAATCAAAGTTTAGCTACAGATATCAAAGTCTACTACTGCATGCTTACTATCCATTCACCTTGAGTAGCCCACATTTGTCGTAGCATAACACTGTCAAAGTAGAGGTGATGGATGCTTTCTGTTTCACTTTTAGAGCAGACTGCATGGGTCTATGACTTCTCTGCGCTTATTTTCCCTTTACAAAACGCACAAGAATACATGCACCCTAGAAAGGACATGGAGCCTCCACAATAAATATGCTTCCATCCTATGCATGCATATAACTTGTTTATTTCTGTATTTTTCAGGATGTTATCTGATCAGCACTGTGGTGTAGCACTTCAATTAAAGTTTCTGAATCCGTGCAAAAAATGATAAGTACTCAACACGCATAATAGAAGCAGATGATGGGGGCCCACTAAAGGTTGCTATATGCGGCAATAACAAGATCATAGAATGTGAACCATTTTCTTCAATGAGGGTTCGTGTTGTACCAATTCACAGCGACTTTGATAACGATCATGCGGGACAATGGTCTGAAGACTACTTTCATAGTAAAATAGTAATTGGACGACCTGGGGAGAGAGAATTTTCTATCTGGGGATCTATATATTTGGTTGCAAGATGGTGTAGGTTATCTTAATGGTGCCAAATTCCAAGACAATTCTAGTTTTGTTGCAAGCAAAAAGTGAAGTTAGGGGTCATGGTCGCTGACCAAAGGATCACACAAAGAATTCAAGAAGGAATAACTGAATCTTTTTGCTGTAAAGGATATCCTGCTCTTCTATTCTAGCATTAAATCCTTCTTCATTCATTTATGCCATATGCCAGTATGGACTTATCTGTCGGTAAAACATAGTAAGCTGACTTTTTCTTTTTAATAAATTCAGCCAGTTAGGCCCCTAGCTGTATGTAAATTCAGTAACCAGAATTGGTTTTCAGTTTATATATTGGCAAAAAAATAATATTTTCATGCATCAATATTTTCAAAATATTAAGGCCGAGGTAACCACAACATATATCTAATAGTGATGCCCTCTGGTTTCTCACAACTGGTAATTTATTTCTCTACAGCAGCAAAGAAGAATATTTACCCAGCCCCACGTGATGCTGTGCATAAACTGAGTAGGATTGCGATGAACGGTGACAGGCGTAAATTCCTAGAGGAGAAAGGTATCAAGACAGTCGAGGATTTTTAGATGTTCCTACAGGAAGAGTCCGCAAGATCTGCGTAAAGTATGAGATTGAAATATTTACGGGAGAAGTCCATACTTGAGCCATCCAACAATCACTCAAGTTTAATTTCTTTCCAGCTATGCAACTCTATAACTATAAATCTTTCGCCATTGAACTATCAATACCGAACAAATTTGGCTATCTAGATGGTTTCCAATGTGTGATTGTCTTTTCTAAAACAATAAATTAGTTATGTCTTTTTAAAATAAATTAAAAAGAACGCCTTTGAACTAGGTAGATAGCGATTCATCGGGTATTGATAGTTCAGTGGTCAAAGATTTCTAGTTTGAAATTCGGACAATAGTTAGATGGCCAAAGATAGACTTCTCCCTTTCTATTATTTTTCCCTAATATAAAGTGTAACTGATGACAAAATCTGTCTAATATCACACTATGTAGATTTTGGGAAAGATTTCTGATCAAGAATGGGAGAAGCTTGTTAAGCATGCTTTTAAACAAAATCCAAGACCAGTAATTTCCTCTAATTGCACTGAAGAAAGAAATGTGCATCACAAACACGAGACATTTTCTAGTAAGGATGGCAGTTGTAACCTACAGGGATTATGTTCAACGCAAGCAAGTCCTGCACCACAAAGTACGTTTGGCATCCCTTAGTTTTCTTCCTACAAACACTACTTCATGTTTAATGGTTTCTGGTATTGCAGCACAAATTGCAGAACAACTTGAGGTCCAAGTATCGCAGCAGCAAATTTCATGGTCAAATAATGAACTATTATCCAGTGCCTCTTTGGATAACCTGCCATGTAAGTTGAACATCAAGACTTCGTCAACCAGAAAAATGTGATGGCCCATGAAAATTGGTATTTTACTGTGCATGTTGCACTCAACAGGCTTACTGTGCAGGCATCCAAACATCTGTCGAGGAGCAAGTTTCAGGCGTAGAAAATGGGTTTCTACAATTTTCATCAATGGGTAATAATGTCCTAGAAGGATCTATCTCCCAGCAATGCCATCGTTCCTCAGAGTGCCGCACAATGCTTGCTGGTAACAACTTAAATTTGTCCAACTGTCTTGGGTGATGTTTGGAATAAACAGTTCTGATTCTTGGATACCTACTTGTTTCTGTAATAGGGAATGTACTACCACAGATTAATTCACCTGTGAATAATGATCTTGAGGACGTCCCACTCGAGGATTTTTGTAAACTTTTATTCGGTACAGAAACAGAACTTTTTGGAGGAAGATGTATCATCATGGGTGAATGATTTCCCAGAAGATTCTGAATGGGTAGATTCTTGCAGTCCGTTTAAGCAAATTGGAGGATGTTCATATCTCAGTGAAGAAGCAAGCATAACCTACACGGGCGCTTCGCCTGCCAGTGAAATAGGCAGTAGGAGCTACAGGGAACCTTCACCATCGCCAGCCAGGAGAGCTGTCGACCGAAGCTCCAGAGCATTTTCATTTTCACCAGCCAACAGAGCACGTGGTAAAAGATGCACAAGATTTTCACCTTCACCTGTTAGGGGAGCAGACAAAGGGAGATAGACCTGCCAGGTTTGCAGAGCTGGCAGTATAAAGACAAAGGGAGTGTTTGTGTTTGCGACTCCAATAAATGCAGGTGAGTACATCAGCTGCACATGCCATCTGAGTGAACGATGTGTGTGTGTGTGATTGAAGTGTGGAGCATGATGCAGCTTCTAAGCTGTGACTGTTCATGTGTATCAATTTGGGTCCCCCCCCTTTCCTTTTTTTTACAGATTTGGCCCATTTGGGTTTCCTTGATTGGTGTATAAGTGTGTGGCCTTCTTGTACAGAAGGACAGGCACACATGCTGGTGCTTCCCTGCCTCGAGTGGTTGCCTCTGTACTGTGTGAGCATACGGGCCTTTTGTTACTCGTGGATTTGGTTGTGTGTACTGTGTGGCCTCCTCCAGACTATGTGGTCATGTGGTTGGCTCAATTCCATATAATAAATAAAGTGTGATATTTGGCTTGTTAGTTGGCCTCCTTCCGGACTAGCTAGGTGAGATGTTTAACATCATCTCACCGAATGGCCCAAAGTGACAGGGTCACAAGCATGTTTCATACATTTGTAGCATGCATCTGGCAGCGGCGGATCCAGAAACGAAACAAGAGGGGGCTTAATAATAGTGGGCTAGAACTAGTATTAGTGGCCCAGCAATAAATATAAATATAAAACAAAGAATGGAAATGATAATATCAATTCAAAGTGCACAACCAATAGGTAGCTACAAATACAGACCATCCGATACTTTCCCATCATCTTGATGATCGCCTTTAATTCTAAATTAAAAATTCTAAACATGGCATAGTTGTTGAAGAAACAAGATAACATTATGAAATGAAAGAAACAAACACTTTATTGTTTATTTCAGTTCATAATTTTATAATGCGTGCCATTCATTTCAGGAACCATATTTAACATACTAAAATATGAATGACATATTGCAACTTGCAGTGTGAGTATTAGGAACTATCCAACTTGACATTCGAAAATTGAAAATTGAACTATACTATTCTGTATTCTCAGTTTCCCAGATCTAACCGTGAGCAGCTTGCAGCAGAGTAGAGCAGGGGCGCTGGTGAGTGGTGCCTCTGTCCCCCGGCCTCTCGACTTTTCTGAAATCTGGAGCGCGGGCCCTGACACTCTTCCTGCCCGCCTTGGGGAGCGCCTGCTGCTCAAGGGGCAACCTGCCAACTGCGGCAGGGCGCCGCCGTGGGGGTAACGCTGCCAATGGCAGCGCGGCCGGTTGGAGCGTGGGGCTGGAGGCGGAGGCGGAGGCAGTGCCGCCGGCAAGTCAGGAGCCGGGCTGCAGGAGTGTGTTGGGCTGGGCGTGGGGGACGGTTGCGGCCTATGGCTAGAAATGAAGGGCTTCCGTGGGCTGTTGAAGTCCTACCCTACGTACTTCTGGAAAATATGGCCCGTCAGTTTTTTTTTTTCGAACGGAAGAAAAAAGAAAAGAGGAGACTTGAAAGAAATGAGCAGTTGATCTTTTTCCTTTTTTATTTTGTTCTTCTTCTTCTTCTATTATAACGCTATACACACATATCACCCGGTCCGTACAACATATCACCGGATCAGATATATTGAAACTGTTTGTCTGCTGTTCCTTTAACGCGTGTATGAACTACCTGAAAATCACATGGTCTTGAGAAACATATATAGGAATTGTATGGCCCTAGCATAAGTCTAGCATGGTGATGTTTTCAATAGTCTTCTCAACATTCAAATTCAGCGGCAACTTGATTAATTTGGTATACCTCGTGTTGGGTACCTAAAAGAGGGGTACCAAAACCGTATGCTTAGGATCCCAAAGCTCGAGTCAACGAAGGAGGCTAACTGGGAAACAACTGGCTAGGTTACGAAGAAGCCGAAGAAATGGTTGGGCCACAAAAGAGCAGGACCTAGATAATCAACGAATCAAGGCCCGGCCCGAGATCCTGACAAAGTATGGATGGCCGAATGAAAGGATTCACCAACGTGAGAGGTTCATGCATCCTGAAGACAGACACGCGACACATTTAATGCAACAATACGGGGCGGCCGAAGAGATCTCGTTGCCCCGCTTGAGGAAAAGGCGTATTCTCCTATCGAGGGTCTATCCTCGGATATGAAGTACCGGGTCTCGGGTCAGCACCGTCGAAGCAGACTCTGGATGCCGCACCGTCCACCAGAACCCAAAGCCCACGTCGCGCATAGACGCATCATCAAGCTAACAAACTAGGGTGTGACAGGGGACCCCAGACATAAGCAACCCTGACGACCTGAACGGCGTGGCATCCCTAAAGAGGGTATATGAATCCACCACTAGCCGTCCACGGCTATAGTGAGCACCGCTCATCCGCCGATGTAATGCTACAGGATAGGGTGTGGCATAGGCTCCAAATATCGGCGATCATGACACCAACAATGGCAAGAATGGGGAAATGCAGCCCCTACTAAGGCCATCATGACTTACGTAGCAAGAAGGAAATGCTGGTAGCAAACACGAGACACCCTTCCTATCCTCGACCACCAAAGGTGCTCCTCAAAGCCTTTCTCCACATTCTCCATTCTTCCTTCACATGTAACTATGCCCCTCCTTGAGCTATAAAAAAGGAGAGAAACGGTGCACACTAAAGACACCGAACAACAACTTGCTCACTCTCTCTCTCTCTCTCTCATATTCACAGTGACCTAGGAGCATCTCCCTCTCTCGACCAAGCTTGTATACCCCAAGGCAAAACAAAGATAAGAAATTATTATAAAGGGAGATGTATCCTTTTCAGATAAAGAAATAAATAAATAAAAATAGGGTTTAACCCTAAGGTTCGGTCTCCCTCGCCCCCAAGCCACCGCAGACGTCGGCGCTTATGCAGCGCCCCTGCCCCCTCTTCCCTAACGGCGCTCCGTGCTAGGGCGCCAACGGCCGCCCGGCACCATCAAAGTGATTTTAGAAGAATATTAAAAGTGGAATCATGCAACTCAAAGTTAGGACTGGAGAGATGAATTACTGAAGTTTAATAGGGAATCTTTTTTGAAAAAGATGCGACCTACGTGTCTCTCTCAACATATGGACTGTGCTGCTGCAGCCGTCGAAATGTTTTTCACATCTCCTTCTAAAAAAATGATCTATTGACATCGTTGTTGTAGAATTAATTCCACCTCATGGTGCAGGTTTGATTGGATCGACCCAATGACTCAAAACCCACAGTCAAAAACTGGTTTTGAAACCCATAATTATTTGGTGTTAAACAATATCAAAGCCTCTGGATTCTCTGGGTGACCAGACTAAAGTTGAAGAGGTGGGCGTCAAAGAGGGCGGCGACCGGGTTTAGGGGCGCAGGGTGCGGCCAATTGACTGGAGCGGCCGGCACGGGACGCTGTGCTAGACCCGTCGCCGGGTTGCACACGAACTAGGCGACCTCGGCTAGGGAGAATCAGCACGCAAGCCCGTGCGAGAACGATAGCACGACAATCAGCGACGAGGCTGGGAGGAAGGCCAGGGGGTACGACATGGTGTCGGCGGCGTCGAAGTCGGAGGAAATAGCCTGCAGTCACTGGCGCGGGCGCGGCGCGATGAAGAGCCTCGAGGCCCAGCGCGGGACGCTGCTTGCGCGACGACAAAGAGTGGGGATGCAGCGTCCGCGCCAACGACGGGTGCACCAGGCAAAGGCTCGCCGCGGCGCGACCGGCGGAGGTGCACGAGCGCATGGTCGCAGACTTACGGTGGCAGCAGCGCTCGAGGCGTTGCGCTGCGGATCGTGAGCTCACGCTCCTGCCATAGCCGCTGACGCTCGGTCTGTGTGCAACGGTGCACCCGTGAGCACCCTCTCAGATTCCATTAAATTAGCTGCAAGCTTCCATCAAATACCACCTAAAATCTATACCTAAACACTAAATTGAACAATAATCTCTATATTATGTCCTAAACTCTAATCTCTATATTAAACTTTGGACTCTAATCTCTACTCTCCTCGGGATGGTATTAGAAGTCGTTTAGACAAACGATACGGTCTTCAAAACACAACTTTGACCTCTTATTATTATATAAAAATATTTATAGAGATGTGATATATGTATGCTTTTATTAAAGTATTTTTAAAGACAAATCTACTCATATAATTTTTACATCTACAAACTCAACAACTTAAAAGTTATTAATGATTTATATTCCCGATGTTTGACCAAAAACCTTGTCAAAAACGACTTCTAATACCAGCCCCGAGGGAGTATATTAAGCTCTTATCTATACCCAAACACTAAGTTGAACCTAATTTCTATATTAAGCTTTGAACCCTAATCTCTATATTAAGCTCTTATCTAAGTTGAACCCTAATCTCTATATTAAGCCTTAAACATTAATCTCTATATTAAGCTTTGAACCCTAATCTCTATATTAAACCTTATAATATTAAGCCTAAATCCTAAACTCAGTGGATGAATCTTGAAGCAAATCCAATGGAATATGAGAAGAGCTCATGGGTGCACCGTCGCACAGAGACATTCCGCATGCGCCGCGTTCCGTTTCCGGAATGCGTGCCAGACATTCCGCATGCGCCGCGTCCCGTTTCCGGAACGCGTGCCACTGGCTGGGCCCTGACCTGTGGCCGAGGCCGGAGGTGTAGCAAACGTCTTGGAACTCCGGGAGCCGATCGCTGCTCGTCTAGCTAGTGCAGGTAGTCGACGGGTAGTACGTGGAAGCGAACGTGGGCGGAGTCGTCGTGGAAATTGCACGGGCTTTTGTTTTCGTTGCGACGAAGGAATCGCGCGGGCACCGCATGCGTTGACGCGTGCCGACGGGGTCAGGTCAGGTCAGGTCAGTCTGGATATTGGGTTAGGCAACCCATTGCTGACCCACCTGCACCACGAATTCCACCAAATATCGAGTAGCTAGGGGAGTGTCCCCGGTTCAATTCCTGCGGCTGCGTACGACAATAAAGGGCGCGAAACGTACTACAATATCTGGGCGACCAGGCATGGGTTCGCTCACCCCATGTGCAGATTCGTTCGGATGATGAAGCGAGCAACTGCCAGCAGCCCGGCACCCAGCACCAGCAGTGGTCGCGTGCCGTGGACAGCGAGCGACTCGCGCCTGGGCTGGAAGGCCGCGCGGCTTCGGAGTTTATTTAACACAGCTCGGTTGGTCAGCCAGTCAGTACTACTGCACACTGCCATCGCTCTCCCACTGCTAGAACGCGTGAGCAGGGGTAACGGCAGTTCGCGTCTCGTCCCTTGCTCGATCGGGCGGAGCCATGGCGCGGAGGGCGGCGGGGGCGGCCGTGGCGGCGCTGCTGGTGGTGCTGTGGGTGGGCGTGGCGTCGGCGGCCGTGTACGAGGTGGGCGACAAGACCGGGTGGACCATCATGGGCAACCCGGACTACGCAGCCTGGGCCAGCTCCAAGACCTTCTACAAAGGCGACATCGTTGGTGCGTCCCACCCCATCCCCTCCCCTGTCTGTCTCTCGATTGTGCTCTCTTTTTGTGTGTGTTGATCGAGCACAACAGGAGCAATCACCCCTTCCCTGTTTTCCTTCTTTTAGTTATTCTAGGATAACTGAGAATTTTGAAGCAAACAAACTTCGGTTTTTCTGCCGAAATTCAGGGAATGTTCCTTCTCATGAAGAAGTATAAAACCCCGGATGGATGGATTGATTAGTGCGTGCACTAGTGGCACTCCGCACTCGGGCCAGCAAGACAAATCACACGTGGTTGTGTACAACTAGTACTCCGTAACAAACTAGGACTGACAAGTTGACAGCAAGTCGGCAAAAACCGATCAGAAGACGCGTAGTTGCAGGAAGGATGTACAAAGTTGTAGTTGACTAGTTTCCCAGTCCTCTTGCACCCCTTTCGGCGTCGTGATTAGACTCAGTAGAGCATACTCGCAACAACAGGGTGTGTTTAGTTTCCAAAAAGTAAACCCAAAAAGTGCTACAGTACCCGGCATATCGAATCTTTCAACGCACAAATGAAGCATTAAATATAGGTAAATAAAAAACTAATCAGCGGTTTGGCTGAAAAGTACAGAGACGAATCTTTTTGAGTCTCGTTAGTCTATGGTGGGAAAATAATTACCAAATACAAACAAAAAGTGTTACAAGTATCCGAACCCAAAATATTTCACCAACTAAACACCCCACAGTTATTTTTCTACGATTCTTGTCCGGTTTGCTTCCGGTAGCGGCCAGCAGGCACCAGCCATGGAGTGATGGTCTGATGCATAGTTTTCCATGCGGCCCGCGACGCGGCCCGACGGCCGGACGAAGCACGAGCTTTTGGCCCTGCCCAAGCACGGCACGCGCCCGGTGCCACCGGGCCCGGGCTGGCCCGCACGACGAGGAGCCCGGTGCGTGCTTGGGCCGACCCTAAGCACGAGGCACGCACGGGCACGGCCCGGGTAAAGAAGGCGGCCCGGTGATCAAACTCCCAAGCAACGGCCCACAAGTAATCTAGAAAAAAATTAATCAAGAAAAAGAAATTAGTCAAGAGCCACAGGCGCTCTCGCCATTTTTGCTTGGCTGCATGTCGACATGCGTACTGCTGCTCTGTCGCTGGCCACTTGCTTGCTGCGCACAGGCCAGGCCACTGGTGGTTTTTTTCTGTTGGGACGGATTAGCTCTGCTTGCAAAGAAAAAAAAAAAACTGCTCACACTCGTGGGCCTCGGGCCGGCCCAAAACAATAGAAAAGGCCGTGCTTGTTGGGCCGGCCCGGCATGAAAACGGCCCACGGGCCGTGCTCTGGGCCGAATGCCGCATTAACGAAGCCCGGCAGAGGCACGGCCCATCGAGCACGTGGCCCATGGCGGCACGACGCAGGGCGGGCGGCCCCGTTGGAAATCTATAGTCTGATGGGGAGCAAACAAAAGTACTAGAATCCGGAAGCGAGGCCCCATGCGCTATAATTCTGAACGAAAACTCGCTCGGCGCGCGTGTGGGACACTCGCCCGGCGCCAGCAGCAAACATCCGCGCACACTCCCGTTTGGTGCCTTGTTGGTGTGGTGCGGCACGACACCTACGGCCGTGCGGGCGCCCACGCCAACCTCGGCCTTGTGGTGTGGTCGTGCTCATGCCCCGCGCCGGCAGGACGCCCCGCTTTTTCTCGGCGTGGACGCATGCCCCCCCCACCGAGACCTCTGGGCACTAATGGTGGGGGCCACAGGGCAGGGGCATCGGTGGTCGTGGGCTAGCGACATGCACAATGCGCCGTAGGAAGGATAAGGATGGCGCCGGGCGCTGCTGGCCTGTTGCCACCAGCTGATCAGATTCGAACCCGCAACCTCGGGATCATGTGTGACCTTCCCTCCACTGCGCTAGACACGTCCATACTAGGTTCCGGATCCCCACATATTATACACAATCGAAAGTGAAAGTTGACTATTTGAGCCCCAAATGAATTCAAATCAAAAAGGGGTCAACTATAATGTTTCATAACTTTTTGAGATAAAGGAAGTTTTTCCATCCAAGGTCGTTTACGGAATTTGAATTACAAATTTAAGACATTTGAACGTAGTTTTTGCATGAAAAGATGATTTCAAAATAAAATGTGGTCAACTACAAAGTTTCATAATTTTTTTGAGCTCTACAATTTTATTTAGGAAGTTTTTCCATCCAAAGTCAATTGAAAAATCAAATTTCAAAATTTAGACATTCAAACCCACATTTGGAGGCATCAAATAAAGTCAATTCAAAAAGTAATCAACTACAAACTTTCATAACTTTTCGAGATATATAATTCTTATTTAGGAAGTTTTTCCTTCTGAGGTCATTTTTTAAAAATTAATTTTGATGTCTAATTTCAAAACCGGCAACTCACTGCAGGACGCCTCAATATAGAACCGCCCTTCTTGTGGACCACGGTAGGGGGTGCTTGTTTCCATAGTAACCTTTTGTAGCAGTGACTAATTCTTCCTTTGTTGGAGCAAAGGTGAATCCTTTGTCCGTCATATCTCTGAAAGTAGTAAAGTAGCAGGTGAGTGGAGATAAAATTTCTGGTTTGCTGGTTTGTATGCAGATAAGCATACCAGTTTATTCCTCATCTGCACTGAATTCTTCCTTTGTTGGACCAAAGGTGAATCCTTTGTCCATCATATCTCTGCAAGTAGTAATGTATAGCAGCTGAGTGGAGATAAAATTTCTGGTTTGCTGGTTTGTATGCAGATAAACATGCTGTGTGGAATTTTCATGAAAAACGCAGATAGCTAGATAGTGTGGAATCGTAGACAATTTCACCAAAGGCGATCCGTACCGCCATTGAGTGGGTTGGTAGATGGTAGGATCCGTGCTGACATGAGCTACTATATGCTTCATAAATAATTCATTATTAATTGTGCTTTAATCCCCAACAACCAAAAAGTTTGCCCATGACGATGTTGACGTTTCTCCTTATCAAATCGGCATTCTCCTTACATTAAAATGTGTATTAGTAGTGTTTCTGCTGATTTCTTTTTTAGAAGATAAGGTAATGACCATTTTAGATTCATGACGATTTGTGATCTTGTTGACGCATGTTTGCAGTATTCACGTACAACAAGCAGTTCCACAATGTGATGGCAGTGAGCAAGAAGGACTACGAGAGCTGCTACGCTGGCAAGCCGATGGTCACCTGGTCCACAGGCAACGACTCCGTCGTCCTCACCACGGGCCACCACTACTTCCTCTGCAGCTTCACGGGCCACTGCGCCGCCGGCATGAAGGTGGACATCCGCGTCGGCTCCTTTGCTGCCCCTCCCGTGTCCCCACCGGCGTACCGTCCCCGACACCCTCCGGCTCCATGCCATCCAGCGGCACTACGGCCGCGCCGTCACCGCACCCGAACGCCGCGCACCGAGACGCAGAAGGGGAAGCAGGAGGCAACATGTTGTCAGGTACAATTTCATATCTTCCCCATCATTTTATCACTTATACCCGTACCATCTAGCATGCAAAAAATATTCAGATAATAAAACACTGTAGTCCTCTGGAACTTGACCTTTCATCTATCTGGTATGCAAAATAGGCACCGAGATCAGGACAATATGTTGTAGGATCAGGATTGTTGCAACTAACTTCAGAATCTGCACACATCCTAGAG
Organism: Hyparrhenia diplandra; assembly: GCA_015847255.1. Lineage (NCBI taxonomy): Eukaryota > Viridiplantae > Streptophyta > Magnoliopsida > Poales > Poaceae > Hyparrhenia > Hyparrhenia diplandra. The sequence continues at coordinate 364,320 of JADLZK010011028.1, forward strand.
TCATAAGCTGATCACAATGTATGGCTAAGTGCTTGTTAGAGCCGATATATATGTATTAGGAGTAGATTCTGAACTGGGATTTACAGTTTTTTCGTTCGTTCCCAGTGATCTTAGATGTCATCTTAATTCCTATCAACTTAATGATAAAGGTATTATACTATTGTTATGATCTTAGCACTTGTTCAGCTATTTGAAGACTGAACTATGTAGTCGTATGATATTAACTTAGCGCTATATGAACAAATTTTGCACTGTTTTGCAGGTAAAAGGACAAAAACAAACACAATAAGAATTATAATACCAACTTTAGCAGGAGTTATTGTTGTCACTTCCATTTTGCTTATATGGGTCTGCAAGTTCAGAGGTATGTTTTCCATTATGTATACTGATCTCAGTTACTTAAAAACAAATACTAAACAACTTTTGCAAGCAGGAAGGGAAAGAAATTCGGAAAACCACAAGACGCTAATCCATGGAGGTTTTGCTTTAGATGAACTTGGAGAAGAACTGGCTACCGATGATTTTAATCTTCCATTTCTAAAATTCCAAGATATTCTAGTCGCAACAAACAACTTCTCCAATACGTTTATGATTGGACAAGGAGGTTTCGGCAAAGTTTATAAGGTACTTTACTATGGAAGCTCCTACCTCTGCTTTTACATGGCTGTGTATCAAATTAATTAATCTGCACTATATTTCCTAATCTTTTTTTTTCAATGACAACTACAAAGGGGACATTAGAAGGTGGTCAAGAGGTTGCTATCAAAAGACTTAGTAGGGACTCAAATCAAGGAATTCAGGAGTTCGAAATGAAGTTGTTCTAATTGCCAAGCTACAACATAGAAACTTGGTTAGGCTTCTTGGTTGCTGCATTGAGGGAGATGAAAAGTTGTTGATTTATGAGTACCTACCTAATAAAAGCTTGGATGCTATCATTTTCAGTATGTTCAACTAAAATTTACCACGAGTTCAATAGGTTGTTGAGTTATGATATAATCACATTTTTCACAATTCTATAATTGTTCAATGTAGATGTGCAACAAATGCACCATTAGATTGGCCAACAAGGTTCAAAATAATCAAAGGAGTTGCAACGGGACTTTTATACCTCCACCATGATTCAAGATTGACAATAATTCATAGAGACCTCAAAGCTAGTAATGTGTTACTAGATGCAAAGATGAGACCCAAGATAGCCGACTTTTTGGCATGGCAAGGATCTTTGGTGATAATCAAGAAAATGCTAATACCAAGAGAGTTGTTGGCACATAGTGAGTGGTACTTTAATCCCAATACTTAAATTAACCTATGATTAAAGCCAATTCATCCTCGTAACTTCTCACAAATGAAATGGTCTTAACAAGTGGCTATATGGCTCCCGAAAGTATGCAATGGGAGGCATTTTTCCGTGGAAGTCGATGTCTATAGCTTCGGTGTTCTACTTTTGGAGATTGTGATCGGTATAAAGATAAGCTCGTTGACCGCATCCCGATTACTCCAACCTTATAGTCTATGTAAGCATATATGATTACCTTTCAATCTCCTCATACTAAAAAGTTTTAAATGTACGTTACACAATCTAAAAGAATGGTGTGATTGTTTCAGGCATGGAACCTTTGGAATGAAGGAAAAGCAAAAGATCCGGTAGACAAACGTATTGTGGAGAACGCTTACCAGATGAAGCTTCACTTTGCATCCACATGGGGCTTTTGTGTGTGCAGGAAAATCCGGATGATAGGCCATTGACATCTTTTGTTATGTTCAACTTGGAGAATGGGTCCACAACACTACCAACGCCAAATCGACCAGCATATTTTTTCATTGAGAAATTATGATATGGAGAAAGTGAGAGAAGGCATTATTATGAATTCTAAGAACACTATGACTCTTACAGTGATAGAGGGAAATAGAGTTCCAGACTACGACACTTATAGTTAATATTTTACATATTTAGGTGTCATAATAAGCGGCTGGCAGCTAATATATTACATGATAGATGGCAAAAGCGCCAAGTAAGTAATGCTTGGTTCGACTAGGTCTGGTTCGTGGTGGTTATGCACATTAAGTAGCATCATAGACAGCAACTGCATGTTTTACATGAGCACGCAGAGTCGACACAAAGCGACCACGGCTGTCCGCCCTCTGCATGTAGGAGGTCGGTTGTCACCGAGAATTCACGCAAAAAGCGGTGTTAGAACACCGACCAAGCATCACTTTTCCAAGCAACAACAATGCCAAGGAGGCTCAGGTAGGCGGCAAACAAACATAGTGTAACACCCGTGTTTTTGCATCATTTTAAAATTCACTAAAAATTTAAACTTTTTTTATAATTATAACTAAAACTTGACTTTACTTTTTTCCCTTTCGACCAAAAACTTCGTTTTGAAAACCTTGCATTAAGATTCACCATATAGATTTTTGGTCAAATGTTTGAATGCTTGTTGCTTGCTTGATTGTTCCACTAGAACTTATTTCGGGCATCGAATAAGATTTACTTGTCATCACCATCAAATGATCCCTTTGGACCTCCCTCTCGAATTACCCATCATCGAACCACCATATACCCCTTAACCCCCCTCCTTGATTCATCAAACAATATCCTTGATCTTTCCACCAAATACCCTCCCTTGACCTCCTCCTTGAGCCACTATCACATTCTCAAACCCTAAATACAAATTCATCCCATATGTACTTGGTTTAATTATTTTTAAGGGAAATAAAAGAGTCATCTCTTATATACAAATCATATATGGATACATATACAATAAATACATAACGTGTGTGTAGTCCAATATGTAAATATATAAGAGCATGGCCACATGTATGCACACATAAATATTGGAACAAGTATATGTGTGTATATAAATTATAAATGAAAATGGAAAATAGAAAAGGAAAGGTAAATGGAAAATGGCCAACGAACTCCTCATTTCTGGCCCCTAAACACAGCCGGCCTTCTCATCCGCAATGGGCCAAGCCCAACTCGCACACGGCCCAGCAATCCAAAGCCGCAGCCTAAAACAACAGCAGCAGCCCAGCAACCACCCCCCCTGTCACTTACACCCTGGGGCCACACGTTAGCTTCATCACCCTCCTCTGTTCCTCACGCACGACGCACGGGGCACGGGATATTTTCACTCGACGCGACGACACCACCACTGCTCCTGCCGACTCGGTCACAGCGGCGCTGCGGACCTTGCTCCCCACAGATACACCGCCACAGGAGCACCGCTGACCGCCGTACGCGACTGCCAGCCCCGCCATCGTGACTAGACGACGCACCATGGCTGCCAGCTCACCCCCTGCTCCCTGCTCCGCTGCGTCGTCACGCGCCGACGTTCGCTGTGCCGGCGACGAGGCCACAGCAGCACCGTGTGCCTCCATTGATGGCGACGCCGAGCACCACGTGAACCTTGCCGGAGTGCCGGAAAATATCCCCGGCATCCGCCTCCCCGCCGCCCAATAAAAGCCGGCCATGGCTGCCGAGAGCACTCGCCCCTCGATCTCGGGCTCCAACCCTTTCTTCTTCCTGCCCGAGCTCCCTCCTCTCCCCCTCTGCTCCCAGCTCGCCACCGGCTTGCCGTGCTCGCCCTCCTGCCCGCCTGCTCGCCGCCCACGCCAAGCCGAGCCCCACCGTCGCCGCCATCACCGAGCCGCCCTGAACGCCGCTGAGCGAGCCCGAGCACCCAACCACCCTCCATCCCTCTTCCTCTCTTACTCTTTCACGGCGCAGGGAGACGATGGGCAAGCAGAGCCGCTCGAAGATCGAACGGGGCATCCAGAGAAAGGGGATCGATCCAACCTTATCCCCTCCCGGCCGGCCCCACGTGTCATAGGCTCACCACCTCCCCTCCCATCTATGTGAACCGGGTCCACGTGGACCACAGACAGGAGGAAGGGTAAGGCCAGACCGGTGCACAGCCCATGGGCCAAGTTCACCGCACAGTGCGCCCACAGGATGGACCCGCGCGTCAGCCCTAGGGGAAATTGCTACGGTCGCCCGGACAAGTATACACGGAGATGTAAAACTCCATTTTCCAAGTATATAAAAATTCCCAAAAATTCCTAAACAAACTAAGCATTAGCATGGAGTTTTGTAAACACGGGGCGAAAATACATGCCCTAAGCCATGCGTGTGAATGTAGCATGGAGTTTTGTAAAGACGGGGGCGAAAAAGACCTCTTGTACTGCCCTAAGCCATGCGTGTGAATGTGTGATTGCACCTTGGCTCTCGATGTACGTACATGCATAGGTCAATCCACATTAGGATTGGTACAGCGAGGTTCTAGAAGTTGAAATGTATGAAATGGAAGAGAAGCACAGCATAAATCTCTTTTCTGAATGTCACTTTAGTGCGCAACTCCAGCAGTTCCCACTTCTCTTTTCCATATATAAACCTTCCATGGATCCTGTTGGTAGCTAGAAAATAACTAAATGTGGCAAATGGAAAATAATGAAAAACCATTTCTGCTTCTGTTTTCCTTGTATAGGACAGTTTACATGATGTGGGCTCTGGCCTGTCTTCAACTACTGGTAAATTAAAATCCAGCATATTTCTGCTGCAATGACTGCAGAGCGCACAGTAAAAATGGGTGATGTCTGAAATAAATGGTTTGAATAATTAAATAAGATCATCAAAGGTTTAGCCAACATTGCATGATAGTGAAATAACATAAGCATGATTTGCCCCCCCTCCTCAAGATGAGTATGATCATTGACAAGGCATGATACAGGAGATGTCACACTCGGTCGGCGATTTGCCCGGGATAAGCGGAGTGGGTGAATAATTAATTATTATATAACTTTTGTTAGTAAATTTATTTAGTTAAATTAAAGTGAGCTCAAAAAAGACTAATGGGCTTGGCCCGTTATAATTGTAAACCCCTCATATAAATATGGGGTAACTATTGTGAGACAATCAATAAAAAAAAATTAGGGTTTAACCCTACCTACTCTACTCTCAAACTGCCGCCGCCTGCCTCAGCTGCTGGTTCATCTACGCCTACGTCACGCTATCCGTCTTCCCCCTCGCGTTGACCGGAAACGGTTTGTCACAGGAGAGCTGAAGATAAGTATCACAGAACTAGATTTTGTGTTCCTATTCTTCCTATAAATATGAGTGCAGAATTTTTATACAACTATGCTATTTTACACCCTACACCCTTGTCCCGTATCATATAGTATTGAATAAACAAGTACTATTTTTCTGCATCAGCTTTCCGCATCAGTCAGTAGCACAAAAATACTAAATGATATTGTTCTACAGCTAGGGTGTAGAACAGCACAAGTAATTTAGAAATATAGATTGAGATTATCCAAGAAAATAAATTACGGGGAAAAGCTATTTTTCTGTAGAGTTAGATAAGACACTTAAGATGGTGGTGCAAGCTGAAGAGTGTTAATCGTCCTCCTGGTCTGATTGGTCACCCAGTTAGTGACTCCTTTGGAGGGGATTTCCCAATCATTCAATATGCAGATGACACCCTCTTAATTCTGCCAGTTGATACTAGAAGCCTATTCAGTCTCACAAGACTGTTAAGATCTTTCTCTGATTTAACAGGTCTACATGTGAATTTTAATAAATCCTTCATGGTGCCTATTTGAGGCAAACTTAACCCATTTGGCTAGGACCTTTGGTTGCAACACTAGTTCTTTGCCCTTCACCTACCTTGGTTTACCTCTCAGTACTCATAGACCATCAGCTGCTGATTTTGCTCCAGTTATTCAGAGAATTGAATCAAGAACCATTGGTTTCAGTAAAATGCTTTCCTATCTGGGAAAATTAATCCTGGTGAACTCTGTGCTTTCAGTTATCGCCACTTTCTACATGTGTACTCTTGTTTTCCCACCATCGGTGATTGAGCAGATTGACAGGTACAGAAAACATTTAATTTGGAGTGGAGGGGACATTAATAGGAAAGGTCAACATTTAGTAGCTTGGGAGCCAGCATGCAGGTCAAAAAAAAAAAGGAGGAGGCTTAGGGATCATCGACATTGAAACCCAAAACAAAGCTCTCCGATGAAATTCCTAGACAAGTTTTATAATCATGCACCGTCTCCCCGGGTTCAACTCACATGGGAAAAGTTCTATGCAAATAGCAACACGCCACCACATGCAAGAAATCTAGTGGGTACTTTTAGGTGGAAAGACATCTTAAAGCCGACACGAGTGAGAAGTTTAGCCCTCTGTAGACCGGTTTTCAGGAAAATCGCTCTCTTCCTGGGCCTCGATCTTTGGAGTGATTTTTGCCAAAAAAAAAAATGCTCCATCAAGTTCTTTTCGGATAATGTGGAAGACAAGAATTTTTTTCTTGCCATTGTCTTCTCACGCTATCATTGAGCTTCAGGAACTTCAGGTCTTACTTGACTCCATTGATTGGGATCCCGGTGGCTTGGATCAATGATGCTAGCTCGGAATTCTAATATTTATTCATCCAAAAAGGCTTATAAGTTGTTGAAAGGACAAACACTAATATTTATTCATCGACATTGAAAGGACCAACAAGAGGTTGCCTCTCCTCTTTTTGAATGGCTTTTGGCTGGCTCAAACCTAGGCAAACACAAATTCTTTTCTTTGGCTCTTCCTCGAGAGATAGGCTGAATACTAAGAGCCTCCTCAAAAGAAAAACATGTTCTTGCCAGATTATTCTTGTGCTATGTGTCAAGCAAGTGGGGAAGAAACTTCTTGCCATCTGTTCTTTGAATGTCCTTTTAGCTATGTCTGCTGGATAGTCTTGGGTATTAATTGAGATCTCTCTCTCCCTACACTAGATATGTTGATACAAGCTAGATTGGATTTTGATGTTGTATTCTTCGGAGAGGCGGTGATTGCTGCTTGTTGGTCAATCTGGTGTATAAGGAATGGTCTAGTATTCGATAATAGGCCTTGCTCTAAAGAGCAAATTAGTTTGATTTGCATCAAAGCCAAAACTAGCCTTGCAGGTCCCTTCTTAGTTGGCTGGAGAATATCCCCTAATATGCTCTTGTTTTTTTATTTTTGGCCGTGATAGCCCAAAATTTTCTTGCACCCCTTGTGCACTTGTAATTTCACTAGTACCCAAATCATTTTTGCGTGACGGGCGAATTTTTATTTTTGCGTGGCGGGTATTTTTGCCTGTCACCAATGAAAGGTCACGGTTAATCGTGGATTAACCATGACGGGACTCTGATGCCCGCCACGCAAAATAAAGCATCCGTGGCAAGGCGAATTACAATGCCCGTCACGGTAAAGGTTTTCAAAAAAAATAGAAGAAACCCTAGGACAGGCCCGCCGAGCCCATCTAGGGTTGCGGCGCCGCCGGGGCGCCCGATCCCGTCGATCCATTGCCGGATCCCGGTCGATCCATCGCCCGAATCCGCCGCCCGAAGGAGCGCCGCCACGGTTCCCGCCGATCCATCGCCCGGAACCGCCGCCGAAAAGCGGCGCCGCCACCGGATCCGTCGAAACCCGGCCCGTTAGTTGCCCGTGGCCCCTGCGCCGTAAAGCCCGACCCGGGCCCCACGCCGTCGAATCGGCCGTGGCCACGGCGCCGTCGGCGGGTCGCGGGCCGGCACGCGTCGAGAGGTCGAAGCACACGCCGCGAGGGAAGAAAGCAGGCGGGGGAGGCGCGCCGCTCCCACACGGAGATCTCCGGCGTGGGCTCGGCCTGGCGTGGCGATGGCGAACACTGGTTCCACTCGGGGTTTCTTGGTGGGGAGGTGCTTGCTACGGGGGTTGTCACGTGGAGAAGACGCGGGGGGCGGCCGAGCGGGGTGCGGGCCGGCATGGAGGGAGTGGAGACGAGAGACGGGGCGGATCTCGCTCGGGGAGAGGAGTGAGACGAGCGGATCTCACTTGGGACGGGTGGAGAGAGAGTGGGGTGGTTTTGGAATCCTCCATACCCTAGGCGGTGTATTTATATCCGGAGGCGAAAATCAGGCGCTTGGGCCCGATGGGCCTCGACATTTTCGTGACGGGCCTTTTAGGATGCCCGCCATAGAAAAATTGATTTTGCGTGGCGGGCACCTTAACGCGCCCGCCACAAGGTGCCCGCCACGCAAAATCAATTTTCCGTGGCGGGTAAAAAACACGCCCGCCACGCAAAAAAAAAAAAAGCTGGGCGTGGCGGGGCATTTTTCGTGACGGGCAAAAAAAGTGCCCGCCACGGAAAAGATTTTGCAAGATATCACACAAAATCATTTCATTACTAGTGTTTGTACTTTACCTTTCATTGTGAAAAAAAAATATTAGGTGGGGGTTTTTTTTCGACCGAAGTTTCTTCACAAAATTTGTGAGTAGCTACTGCTGATCACTGCAGCAAACTTTTTAGAAAGGATGGCAAAAGCTTTGCCACGATTTCTATTAGATGAATAAATGAAAAGGCATGTGCCAACCCATGTTTTTGACTAGAAACCGGGCCGAAAAAACCATACAGTTGTGGAGGGTACCCTACTCCACCTGCGCATCTAGGTACCAAATCAACTCAACCCTAGGGAGTGTTCCACTCCACCTACTACTCAACTTACAACTCACACCACTAACTACAACCTCGAATGGCAAAAGAATGGACATGAAGCCCCGCTCGGTTGGATTGGGACATCAACACGAGCCGCGAAAAACAATTCACACCACTACAACTCAACTAAGAACCAGGCAGATGGAATAAAAAGTGAAACCTAATGCTCCGATCGGTTGGACTGGGCATCAACCGAGCAACCGTCAATATTGCTCGGTCGTATTGGGACGTCGACACGCAGCAGCCGCCATCAACTCGGATGGAATAAAAAGAGGCCAGAAAGAGGGGACAACGCAAAGGGCCTCGCCAGGAAAACATGACATCTCCTTCAGGAAGGTCACGATGTCGAGGACGCCGCTAATGCCATCCCAAGCTAGGAAGGCCTTTCGCCTGCTCAAATGGCGGGGGAGGAAAGGGTGGCTGGCCTCCATGTCGACGAAAGAGAAGCCCGACGTCGCCTTCATGAAGGGAACGACGCCGATGGCGCCGACAACACCATCCGTGTGTTGACACTGTTATAGCATAATATTACTAGTCAATTAATATGAAATAAGGGCATAAAATGAATATCAACATAAGTCTAGGGGCTTTACTAACATAATTCCATGAGCTTTGGTGATTTATATATTTTTAGGGACTTAACGTATAAATGCAGAGAAGAATGGAGAAAGTTCCTAATATACATCTCATATGATGACAAGACTTAACCGTCAAGTAACTCGACCCAAAATATGGACTAAAACACTCTAGAAGACACTAGAAGACACGGAAGAAAGGTAACACGGTTAGCCACGTAGGGGCGGGGCGGCCGGCCTAAACCCGCTTTGGCGGCCCGCCACATGCTATACCAATCGGACTCATCTTTCTATGTCGGTTTGTAACCGACCTTGAGGTTGTATCTACACCGTTATTGAAGGTCGGTTTGATCCAATGGTCATCGTTCATCGCCAAGGCCTATATAAGAAGACCCCCCGACCCCGGGGCTAAACCCTAACTCATTCTATCTCATTATCTCTCGGTTGTAGAGGGATCCCATGTAAGGATCACCTCTCTCGGGGATTAGTGAATTAGAATGTAATTAGAAGTAGATTAGATCTAATTAGATCTAATTAGATCTAATCAAGGGTAAGAGTCAAGAAGAGATTAGAGGCATAGTTCTTATGAGAGAGACTAGAGCTAATCTTGTTCCTAGAGTTAAAGTGTTGGTGATGGGAAGAGGCTGCCGAGGAAGCACGGGACTGTCGGTGACTCCTCTACATCTTGTACCATCGGAATCAAGTCCCATTAACACCGGGTACTTGATCCCGAGACTTCTATGGTGGTTCAACTCCTTATTTGAGTAAGTGAATGTTCTTATTGTTCTTACTCTTCACAACTCTTGTTTGAGTACTTTAATCTGTAGGACCCTATAGATTAGAGGGGTAGCTTTAGGTTTAGGCGTGGTGCCTAGGCGGGGTTGCTTGTGATGACACCTTATATTCCGTGTCGTGTGGTAGATCGCGGGAGTGACAAGTCTGTTGAGTCCTTTGGAATCCACCCTCCGTCTATAAGACTAGTTGGGCGTATAAGTCTTTGGAGGATTGCATGTTTTGTCCATGTTTTCCTTTGGGTGCTTCCCTGTAAGACAATACCAACATAGCTTACAAGGATAAGAATTAGACAACCATAGAAATCTCCTTATCTCTTTATCTTCTTCGGTTCCTTGACTCTTTGCTCGGGGATTAGTTATATGCCTCGCCTATCTTCACACCATCCTCCCCGTGGATTCGATACTAAAACCCTCTCCGGATGAAATCCTCACCGGTATCCGTTAAACTGCGGATTATTATAAATATTTACGTAGGCTTATCAAATACCAACACCGGGCGGGGAAGGGTCTTCACCCACTTCTCCCAGAGATGAAGGAGGCGATTGGCGCCACCCAACCCACTTCCACGATCGCGAAGGTAGCTCCCTCCGGGACACGGCCAACACCGCCGCCTTGGCGCCACTACTAATTTCTAACCCTTATGCCACGCTTTTTTGTCGCAACGATAAAATTTGGTTGCAACGAGGGGTGCTATCGCAACCATTTGCACCTTCGGTTGCAATAGGTGGAGTTTTTGCCACGCATTTTTTTCATGTCCCTAAGTGGGAAGATCATTGCAATAAGTAAGTTCTATTGCAACCAATTATAAATCAGTTGCAATAAGTGGTCATTGTTGCCCGCGATTTGATTTGCGTTATAGTAGTTTTATTGACGTTGCAATACTTGGATGGTATTGCAACCCTTCGGTTGATGGTTGCGAGAGCGTGTCTATGTTGTAACGAGTATGATTCGTTGTATGTAATAGTCACTTGCATTGCAAAAAGTTGTACATATGGCAAACTAAAAAATAAATTGTTGCAATTGCTAAGGTTCAAGAGCACGACAAATTTAGAGAAGTTTTTAAATAAAAACTAAAAAATATGTGACTTTGTTTTGGACGGAGACCTTTAAGTCTTTTAGAAAGTTACTTACCATTAGACCATAGTTGAGTTCTTATCATTAGTAGCCATAGAACCTTATTTAACTCAATAGCACGTCTATGTTGCAACGAATATGTTTTCGTTGTATGTTGTTATCATTTGCTTTTTGTAAAAAAGTCATATACCAATTGTTAGGGTTTCTGGAGACAACGCTTATAGGATTTTTTTTTCTCAAGAAAATATAGACATGTGACAATCTAGCGTATTTTATATTTTTGCAGACTTGCTTCAATAAATATTGAACTTGCATTAATTGAAGTACAGTTGTCGTTAAATATTACAATATAATATCGTAGACTTGTTGCCGGATATAAATATTTATAATGAACTAATTTGCCACACTTTTCTTTTTAATAGAAATATGAACTTGTTCCTTGATATCAGCTGCTACGCTCATATCTACTGAGTTTTTTCTGCTAGTGGACATTTCGAGGGAGTCTCACTTCCCTTGTTGTAACCATGAACTTTGTCCCTCTGAACTATTGATGTTAAACATCCTTTTCAGGCCTCTAAATTGATTATGTTAAACATCTTTTGAGGCCTCTGATTTGTTGCTGTTAAACATCACTTTGAGGGAGTAGATCCAATAAAACCTATGTTTCTAGAAAAGTAGATAAGGCAACAAACACTCATTTTGTTTGCATATTCGCCACAAACAAGTTATTAAGCCTGAGTTATAGTGGATCCCACTAGTGGAACCAATAAACTAACTAGCATGCGGTACATGTATTTATACATGACCAAAAGAGTACTCCCACATCATCATGCACTCATTTGTTTGCAGGACAGACCTTTCTTCAATTTGTACTTCTTCAGTGGTGGCATCACGCTGTCCCTGATGTTGAAGTAGGGCCTATTAAACGTCTCAACAACTCTACGCTTCGACTTCTCCCCATAGTGAGTAATGGCGCATTCAGCATCATCCTTAGATTGCTCAATTGTGCATTGCATCTGCTCCGTGTCTACAAGCTAGATCATCATGTCCTTTGAACTCCGAAAAGTTCATCACCACAACCAGTGTAGAAGGCATGCAAAAAGAATCATCTTCTTTGTCACTTTCAGGAACATTGAATAATGTAACACCCGGACCAATTTGGATGTGGCCCAGAGGGGGGCCTATGAGTCTGAGAGTGCACATGTTTAGTACCACCTTCTTTGGTTAAGCAAGGGTGGAGCCAACTTATAAGCCTTTGCCTTCGGCCATATCACATTCGGGTTAATCCTTTTACACGGCGAGGGACGAAAGTGTAAGCAAGGTGCTATGTGTACGCGGCGCGGCGCCCCTCGGAAGGGCGTGGCGGTGCGGCTTTGGAGGGCAGGGTGTCACAAATGGTATCGAGCCGATCCTTGCGGTTTCACGGGCTGGTGTAGTCGCAGATTGTTGGGCGGGCATGGGGTACATGTGCCGACGGGCTGGTGTAGTCGCAGCTTGTTCGGGCATGGGGTACATGTGCCGACAATTGGATGCAATGACGTGGCCAAGAGGGGAGGACCCGATTAAGTTGGCGCCGACGAGGACGCCGAGTCCTTTGAGGGGGGTGTATGTAACACCCGCCCAATTTGGATGTGGCCAAGAGGGGCCTATGAGTGCAGAGTGCACATGTTTAGTACCACCTTGCTGGTTAAGCAAGGGTGGAGCCAACTTATAAACCTTTGCCTTCCAGCCATATCACCTTCGGGTTAATCCTTTTACATGAAGCGATGACGAAAATGTAAGCAAGGTGCTATGTGTACGCGTGCGCGCCCCTCGGAAGGGCTGTGCGGTGCGGCTTTGGAGGGCAGGGTGTCACAAATAAAGAATGTATAGTTATGGCTGACCATATTACTTAGAAACAATAAAACAAAGTAGTGAGCTTGTTGGATTCATTTAGAAAGAGGAAGGAAATGATAGATTCATACACACACAATTATAAGTTTGACATTCTCAATTTTACAGGAGCTACTATCTATCAAAAGTACATACTGAATTTATTTTCCTGTTACTTGTTCAGGTTTGACATTCTTGATTTATTCAACAAGCTGGACAACCTGCCCAGTTTCAGCAAGAACAGGCTAGTGGAGATTGATCCCTGGTGGCTGCAATGTATTCTGGAGCTAAAAGCCTTGTTGGCATTGACAGTACTCTGAGCCAAAATGAGGTTTCAGAGAAGATAGGAACATGTACAGGAGGTGATAGCAGTGCAAGACACGATGCAAACATACAGTAATGTTTCAGAGGTTAGAGATGGATATATGAGCATAAAAATGCGAACACAAGTGAAAAACATAGAGCAAATTAGCCAGTATCATTTGCCTAAGCTTGTGAGAGATAGCAATGAGTGACTAAATTATAGTGATGGTCAAACTTAACTTGAAACAAAATAGGTTCAATTTATCATGCTAATGTCAGCTAAAGAACATGCTAAGATGAAGGTACTAATAGGCGTAGAGCAAATAAAATCTGTAAAAAATACATTATCATGCGAATGCCAAATCTAGTGCTATCAAATGAATTCTTGCACAAGGACAAGAAGTGCATTTGCAGTCCCTCCAAGAAGACAACTCTCCTCTCAGAGATAGTATTAGACATGCACTGCAGACTAAACCTAACACGCACAACAGTATAGTAAGAAATGTGGACCTGCTGTTCTTACACTTTTAGGTGTATCATACACAATATTTGATGTTTTATCTGTGGCCTTGTTGGTCTGAAGGTTAGATAGATATGATGCTGCAGACTAGTGGACTTGTTTGATAATACTAGCTGAAGCATTTCATATTTCTGTTTTACTGAGTAAGTCATCTAAACATTGAAGCTATCAGGACAGCCACCTCAGGCATTGTACGACATGGCACAATCCATATAAACTGTCCATTGTACCAAATGGAACTACCATCCATAGAAGAAAGAAATGTAGTTGTTTTTGCCTCTCAGGCCATTCTGTACTTGTTGAATGTAGAGTGTAGACCAGTGTAGTCCGTCACCTTGGTTCTTGCTTACTCTGAATTGTTGAGTTGAACTCTGGTCCTGCATTGAATAAAGAAAAAAAACACATGTCATGGACTTTTACCAATCTAAAAATGAAGAAAGAAACATGGAGGGTGATATGCTTATTGCAACACCAACATATATTTCTTTTAATGGAATCTAGTCTGAGATTCAATTCAAGAACTAGCCATATCAAATTCCAGTCTCATGCAGTTCATGGTGTTTGATACTCAACGCAATCTAATACACAGGATGGTGAGAAATTATGAAAATAAAGGGATTGATAGGTCATAGAGAAAAAAGAACAACCAACTTATTCTTGACAATCATAAGTTGTAGAGAAAAAAGAATTTGATTTTGCTAAATTACATTATAATTCAAGAAATAATAGCACAGCACTGCAACAATAACACCAGGTCATCAGAAGATTAAAAGGGACATCACGAAGACATGGATGAGCCCACAACTGTCATTTGTAATTGAGCAAACTCATGTAGCCATAGATTAATTTAGAGTTGTCACAAGCAGAATTAAAGGTCACAGACTAACAGATGTCTTCTGTAATCTAAAGCATAAAAAGAAATACAAAAAGGCAGAAAACTGTCATCATAAATCAATTATGGGAACACATGACAAGCGTTTCAATGATGTACGTAATCTGCAAAAAATGGATAGGCAGTCCTCCATGAGTTTCTGGGAAGAAATGAAGCCAAAATTTCCTAATATGAAGAAGGAGCTATAAATTAGGTAAAAATTTCAGAATAATATTTCTACATTCGTCCTTTTAATAAACCTATGAGTATGATGCCAATCTTTTACCTCACTATTTATATGTGTAGACTACCCAGCAAACAGTGTCAGTATAAATATTCTACCTACCATACAAGAGGACGATGAGACTAAAAACTTGCAAATGGAAAGGAAGATGCATTTGGTCTTTGCTTACGTAGTATCATTTTGGCTTCACCATCATTTATCAATTTATTATATATGATTTATTAATGTGCTGACCGTTTTATACAGCCAGTAACTTGAAAACGCTGTCTAAGCCTGATCAGGACAGGTCATAGGGGCAGCATAACCCATTTGGACAGGGCATCAAAGTTTTCCCTAATCCTTGATTTGTATATAGATCGTTTAATTAATAGGAATACAGGTTGATCAATCAATTATCAATGCCTGATTGTGTGGTGGATTTGGTCAGATGACACATTTGTCAGACATGATTGTTTCAAAAATTTATTCTTACTTTAGACAATTATATTTCCTTAAGTTTGTGTGCAGTCTTAATTTTTATGCATGTGCACTTCAGTCTGTTAAAAATTCAAATTAGCTAGCTTCTTTCATATATATGAAAATAGCTTCTTCCATCAGCTGAAAAATTGAGAGTTCATGCTTTTTTTCTAGCCTATATTGGTTATGAAACCTTGAGGTAATCAAATAGGATAGGTTTAATTTGTTATTGTCATTTATTTATCACATTTATGTGTTACTTGAATGTAGTATGCCAATAAGCACCCTCTCATGTAGAGGCTAGGGGCTGCTATCTGACTATTCATGGAGCAACAAGCAGGCTAACGGCCAGTAGTCATTATTCAGAGTTCAAAATCAACTTTGATTGTTCTGTAATTACTAGTTACAACTTAATGCCTGCTGGTCCTCAATTTTTATTGGATACATAGACGATATATCAACAACTCAAATTGAAATGTCCGAACTGATTGAATTAGATGAAGAACAAATTGTTTGTTACTCAGATATAGCAAACAGCCCAATTTAAAGTGTCAGAACTAACCTACTCAAACATTGCTCTACTGTTGGTTCTTTTGTGCTTTACAGATAGATGCTCTATGCTACTTTCCCTACTTTTATTTGTTTTTCATAGTCACTTCTTCAGACACACCATGCATAAAAGGAAACCTGTAGCGGTCTACAATAGCAAACTTTGAGGAGCTGAAAAGGTAAAAGAAAAATCTTGTTGATCTTTCTGTCCATATGCATTCGACCTTTTTATACCTTTTTTCAATGTGCCTTTCTAGGTTGTATTTCATCATTAATGATTTTCATGCGGCTCCCAGCAGGTGGTGGTGTTTATTGAGTACTTGCTTTAGTTCTCGGCTTTGTAATTTTTAGTTCTACATTTTCTTAATTAAATCGACAGCACTCCTTGCATAGTTTCTTTTAATTCTACCATTATTTAGTTACAACCATGTTCTATCCGAATCTTTTTACATCATGTGCAAGAAGTAGTAAACCTAAAATATTTTCTAATACCCCAATCTTATTCTTTTGGTCAGTAGGTGGTGGACAAGGTTTGAGTGAGGGTCAGAATCAAGCGAGGACGTGTAACTGAGGCGATGACATGTTGCGCTGCTAGGGAAACCATGGAGTGCTGCATAGATATATCAAGTCTTCTACTGCTATAGTTTTAAAAAGTTGTGAAAACAAGTGAAATGTACACTCGTTTATGTTTTTAGCCACTATTTCAATGGTTTGCCAACTTATTGAATTGATTGATTATATTTAATATATGTGAGTGCAACCTCTGTTGTTATGCTTTATTGTTTTTTCAATTATAATTTATTAAATAACAAATAATGTTACTAGCATTCGAATGAAACTGTACCAACGAGCTACTATGCATGGCAATATGATCATATCGCAACGAACTTACTTGAGTGGCAATATGACCTTTGGCAACGAATAAAATTGCGTGGCAATAACATATGATCTCTTGCAATGAGTAAAGATGCGTGGCAAATGATACTATTGCCATGACACAATGATCGCGGGCAATAACGTATGATCTCACGCTACGACTAAAATTGCGTGGCAAATGATACTATTGCCATGACATGGCAGTCGTGGCAATAAAACCTTAGGCAACAAGTTTCTAGTGTGGCGATACATACTATTGCAATGGCGTTGTTCGTGGCAAATGTCTCTATTGCTACGCTATTGGTGGTTGCATATACCACATGTTGCCACGAAAACAAGTGTGGCAAGTGCTTTTATTGCCATGATCGTGAACGTTGCGTCAATGTCCTATTGCAATGCTTAGCAATGAACACCTATGGTTGCAAGAAAACGCGAACACATGCAACGCCAAACTAGCAATGGTTGCAACATCTACCTTTTTGCAACCATTGGGCGAACACGCATTTGGTTGCAACATCTACCTTTTGCAACCAAATTGAGCCTATTGCAACAGTTTTTGTCGTTGCGTAAGGGTTAGAAATTATGGTGAAAGCGGCAACACCGCCGTCGGCCGCACCACCACGACACCGCCAACATGCCATAGGGCACTACAGCAACACAACATGCCCGGGACACCACCACCATCATCGCTGAGGAAAACTAGCTCGAGACGTGACCCACCACCACACAACCAAACCGTGTGCGGGCAAGGCAAATCCAAAGCAAAGGGAATGGATCGGGATGAGGAGACCGACGTCCCCCCCACCAACCGCCGATCCAAGATCCCTACGCGCCCAGGGGGAGGAAAGGAGGAAACCATCTGGTGCCACACACACCCGGTGGAGGGGAGAGAGGGGGTAGAGATGCCCCATTCCTTCGCCAGCCGCCAAGACTGGCCGCCACCAAGCACCGCCGCATGGCCAGCCCCGGGGGCCGCAGCCCCGCCCGGGCGCCGTCGGGCGACCGCGGGACATTGGATCTGTCGCCCCCTGCCGCACCGGCCCAGGAGGACCGGGGATGCGCTCGTCGGGGTGGATTCACCGCCGCCCGCGAGCTGGGCCCCTCGCTAGACAAATGGAGAGCGAGAAGGTGGAAAGGACACCGCCTGCCTTTCCTCGGCGCTCGCCAAGCCTTCGGCGTCCTTCGGGCGGTGGCGAGGATGGGTGTCGGGGGGATTTGGGGGGTGGCGGGGGTTTTGCTCCCGCCCCCGAGCCACCTCTGGGAGGGAGGGCGGGGGGAGTCCGGGTCTAGTTCAGCAAATGTTTTGAAGGAGGCGGGTGCTAGTCTAGTTCGCCGCCACCCGCAGCTAGGCACCCTCGCCGCCAACAGAGCGCGGAAGGTAGAGAGAGGACCCCGCCGCCGCCTTCCTCATGCCGCCGAAGAGCCTCGGCGTCCCGCCTTCGGCGGCGAGGCTGGGGTGTCGGGGATTTGGGGGTGGCGGCGCTAGGTTTTGCTCTCGCCCGAGACACCCCACCGAGAGGAGCGGCGCGGGGGTGCTGGTCTAGTTCAGCAAATGTTTTGAAGGAGGTGGGTGCTGGTCTAGGCTCGCCGCCCGCGAGCAGCCCCCTAGCTACCAACGGAGCGCGGAAGGTGGAGAGGACCCTATCGCCGCCTTCCTCGCGCCCGCCGCCGAGCCCCGGCCCCCCGGGTGGCTGCAAGGCTGGCGTGTCGGGATTTGGGGGTGGCGGCGCTTGGGTTTTGCTCCCCACTCGAGCCGCCCCCAGGAGGAGCGACGCACGAGTGGTGCTGGTAGCTAGTTCAGCTATCACTGCAGAAAATTGAATAATGCTAATTATTTGATGTGCTTCAATATCATTTGTCAATAGGTAGAGCAGATATGCTTCAATATCAGTTGTCAATAGGTGTTGCCGATCTGTGCCATGGACGTAGGATAAACATTACATCTTCAAAACGGTCTGTCACTAGCAACATATAGCTACCTTGATGTTATCAATGTCAATGTATTATAGCCAGCAGCTTGTGTGTTTTATATGTGTTTTAGCACTATACACTTAGAGAGAAGCAAATGATGCAAGTGGCATGTGAAGTCAATATGCGAAAGCCTTCTGTATATTACTTAGATATTTAACATTGTTTTTGTGGCTACAAAACTCATTGTGTAGGTGTAAGTTAAGTGACTACTGTTCTCGGTGCTGGACGACACGGATCTCGGTGAAACTAAATTAGAGAACTTCGGTGTTGGTTTAATGGGTTCAGTGTTGGCTCCCACCTCATAACTGCCGCCACCGCCACCACCGCATATTGGCTCGTCGGTCATCGCCCTAGTTGCCGATCGCCGCCGCCGTACGTCGGATATGAGCAGAAAACGCTAACGAGCGAGCGTCCTATCCTCTGAGCCTGGTGCGTTGGTTTGGGCCACAACACTACATAAAAGTGGTTGTTTGTTGTTGCGCTTTTGGGCTAGGCAGCGAGGTGGGCCGTATATAATACCTCCCTACCATTGTGCCAATCACTTGTTATTAGTATAGGTATATGGGAGTCTATCTATTTTATAAATTTCTCTCAAAAAATCTATTTTATAAATCTGCTCAAAAAAAATCTATTTTGTAAATTCTGCTAAAAAAGAATCTATTTAATAAATATATCTGAATCTTGTATTATATATTTTGCAACTAAATGAACTCAAATGAGAAAAAGGTTTGATCTAAAATTTTTTAAATCCTTTCAAGCATTACAACTTTGGTACATGATGTGTCTCCATCCTAGATTGTTTATAAGTTTCAAATTTTAATTTTAAAATATGTAAATTTAAAATAAATATTTGAAACAATTAAGTGGTTCAAAAGAAAACATGTAGATTAGAGCAGTCACTATAACTTTAGTATTAACTATTAACATTAGTAGTCATGTAGAAATTCTAAAAATTTCAATTTTAAAATACTTGATATTAAAATACATATTTGTGACCATAAACATCTTCCAAAAAAAAATGTTTAACTAGAAAGTTGTACATTTTATTGAGAACTGTAACTTCTAAATTTTCAATTTTAAAATAATTGATATTAAAATAATTGTAAAAAGACACTCGCCTTGCTTTTCTGTATATAGATTAGTTTTCTAATAATGTAGAACCAGCCTAAAATAATGACAATACAGCATGTGATCCAGAGTTGGGAGGAGAGGTAATTGGGCTTGATCCATGACCGAGAATGCCACTTATAGAGATCAGTGATCAAGAGTAGAGGGAGGAGAGGCAATTGGGCTTGATCCATGACCGAGAGAGCCACTTATAGCTCGAGTCAGCATTGGTTCTAACATCGAATGCCCAAGTCTTGCAGAAGTCTATATAGTGGACTTAATTACGCTAAAATTTTAGTACCATATAATTTTTAAATGTCTTAAATATAAACTTTATTTATATAGTCTTGTTGTAACTCATGTGTTTGTATCCTACATATCTTATATGTGATCCGGACTCATAATATCATAATAAACTTTAATTATATAATCATGTTGTAACTCAAGTATTTGTATCCTACAAATCTTATATGTGATCCGGACTCATGACTTGCGCTTTAAGAGTCCGATTCTTGTACGCATTGGTTTCCCCATTGCAACACACGTGCACGCTTGCTAGTAAAAATCAAAGAGCCAATTTATATCAAAGCTAAGGAATCCCAAAACACATGGATTCCTCTATGTGTGTCAATACTTCTACAGTAGTTTGATGGTGCGCTCATGTAGCGATATGGATCTTAGCTCAGAGTCCATGTTAACTGCTTGGACGCCAACAACCAGCAGGTGCCCCAAACTTCACCATATTTTTTTAAGCGATCAGGCCATTCACCCGCCCTCCTCTTAATGAAAAACGGGTGAATGACCTGATCGCGAAAAAACTACGCTGCAACCATCTGGCCGTGAATGATGGAACCAAAAAAAAAGTTTGTTGGTCAGAATTATGCAATAAGGGCCGCAAACAATCAGTCTCATTCATTGGGATGATGACAGGACAGGTAGGCAGCCCACAAATATGAATCCTTTTTTTTTTTTGAAAGGTATTACTTGTTCCATTATGAGTTATGCATTTCATTTGAATATGAATAACAAGTATGTGTAAATGATGTGGTGTGGAACGTACCATGGCATGCTAGACGGTCTACCACAGATGTGCAGTTTTCTGTACAACAAATTTTAAAATTTGGATTTAAAATGCAAATGATGCTGCTGATGATGATGATTATGAACAATTCACAATCGGGTCATGACTTTCACGATTTGTTTCACCTCAATACAAGCTTGCGATCGCCACGTGCCACCTTCCGTTCCCGCCGGAACTCCAGTTGGGTTTTGAAGCCCAAAACCGACAAACTGTCTACCGATGGTTCTCGAGGCCCAAACTCACCACCATGTCAATAGTCATGTTTACTTAGTCAACACGATCTACTCATCCACATCGGCTCTTGCTCGCCGATGCCCCCAAGTGTTATCCACACCTAATCAGTCTCCTGGCCTCTTTGGTCCTTTGGTTCATGCCTCACATTTTCCTTTACCGCCCCAGTCCATCAACACAACACGTCTCTACTTGATCTTCTCCATTGTCATGAACCATCAATGCTCCACACCTGCACACCAACATAGCCAAAAAGATATGTTGCACATATACTCATGCTAGGGTTAGTCTCGAATTGAAACGAAACACGATTATCTCCCTGACAATCACTCATCACAACTCGACACACATGAGCACATATCGACTATGTGTTCGCAAAACCATTGATCTGGCTACTCCTCCCTGCCACGAGCAATATGGTGACCTCATGTAGAGCTCTATTTATGTACTTATTTGTGGATTTCCAGAATATAGTTTTGTCCTATAAGTTTGGTTGTATCGGCCACAAGCACTTTTATTCAGAGCAAATGTAACAACCAGCAGCGGCACAGTGCGTGCCAGCAGAGCACAATGAAGAGCAACAAGTGATTTCTAGCTATTTATTAGCCCCATGTATCCGAATAACATTGGGATTACATTTTTGCACGTTGCATGTACGTAGCGATGAAAACGGATCGGATACGAACAGATATCACTCATATTATATTTGTTTTCATATTTCTATCAATTTCGGATTCGACCGGATACACATACGAATCACGGATTGTCTCGGTTACGGATACGAATAATAAGTATCGATACAGTCTGAAACGGATTCGGAGAATGTCGAATACAAATATCTATTCGGATATTGAGTAAAAGCAACATGTTCATGGATTATTTGCGGACGCCTTGACTGCCGACCAGCCGAAGTGCCGATGGAACGAACACGTTGTTGTTTGTATAGAATCTGTTGGGCTGTCCAGTGGACGTGGTCGGTGGGGCTGTGGCGTGTGGGCATGTGCATCACTGCTTCAGCCTTCAGCTATGTGAGGCAAAGTTTTTATCCCACATCGGCTACAGAGACCGGAGCCAAATGAGGGGCAAGACACCAGGCAACAAATTGCTTTGTTGGCCGGCTCTATTCGGATACATCCGTTTTTGGCAGGCCGGATATATCCGATAAATTATCGGATTATCCCATATCCAGCGGATAATCATGATATCATATTTGTATTTGGTATCCGTCTAAGATATCCGTATTTGTATCCGTATTTAAAAAAAATATGCGGATATCCGTATAACTATCCAAATTTAGTTTATATTTGTTCGGTCGAACGGACGGTCGAATAAATATACGTACCATTTTCATCACTACATGTACGTGTGAGTAGAGCACTTGAGTGCTTTACTTTCGTAGACAAGTTTGACAGGTCAGCTGATAGTGTACTAAACTGAGAAGTAGAGATGGCAATCACAGATAAAAATCTTGCTAGTGCTCATATAGTTAGATATTTTTTGCAAGTTTCTGTACGTGTGAAGCTGGCCGTACCAAGATTCTATTGAGTCTCAGTCAACCGTGATAGCATCATGTTTCTTTCACACTCTATTCTTGATTTGTCCCATACCCGCCGCACCTAGTAAATTTCCGCGAAGGGCCCATGCATTTACATTCAGTCCGACCCTTTTCATTGCAGTGCTCCATGACAACGATGGCTGTGAGCCTGTCACCTGTGACTTTTCAACGATCCTTGCTTAAGAATTTAGATGTCCATGGATCATTTTAGCCATCAGTGCAAGCATTCCCCTTTTGCGTGAGACAACCATGGTTCTCATGCTCTTGCTTATCCTTTGCTTCTGGCCGATGATCGCCGCTCAGCCATGGAAGATGTGCGGCACCAGCAACTATACGGCCAACACCACATACCAATTCAACGTCGACAGTCTGTCTTACTACCAACTTACAATAGGCAGCAATCCCAACGATCTATTCGCCAAAGGATCCACCGGAGTCGCCCCAAACACGGTGTACGCCGTCGCGCTCTGCCGCGGTGATCTCGACGCTTCCTCCTGCGGCGACTGTGTCGATGCTGCTTTCAAGGGTGCAGGGCAGCTGTGCGGGCTCAGTAAGGACGCCACCATCTTCTATGATCGGTGCACCATCCGCTTCTCCGATATGGACATCCTCAACATGGGTTCCTCTAGCCGTGTCAATACTTCTGCTGTTGTCGATGGCGCACTCATCCTGATGAATATCAGCTCAGAGGCCATGTTACCTGGTTGGGACACCAAGAACCAGCAGGCCACTGGAAACTTCACAAAATTCTTCAAGACGATGCTGAATGACACAATAGCGCAAGCTCTCTCCACAACCAAGCACTATGCTGCAATCCGCGTGGACATGATTGATGGAAGCACCATGGTTCCGACGCTCTACTGCTTGGCGCAGTGCGCATCTGACCTGGTTGAAGATATCTGCTACAACTGCATCCAAAATTTCAGCGACCTGGCCACAGCCAACTTCGCCGGGCGGCAAGGGGGCCGTGTTCTTGGTCTTCGGTGTAATTTGAGGTATGATACGAAAAAAGTTCTTCGCTGGTGAGCCGACATGGAGCTCTGGGTCGTCCAATGCTCTTGTTCCAAGTCCATCACCATCGCCCCAGCCTGTCCCGCTACTACCATCACCAAAACAAAAGAGTATGCAGACTTTTCCTTTATTTCCTTTGCATTTATTCCCAAATTACCAACTAAAGAAAATATCACTTTCATTGTCACCACGTTTGCCTGTCATGCTTTCCAACCAACTAACTAGTAACTATTTCCACTCGATAGAGTCCATAGCCAAAGTGTTGGCCTTTGCTCTGGTTGCTCCACTAGTGGCATTGTTTATCTGCATCATCGTCTTGTTGAGATTGAGAAGGCACAAAAAAGGTCAGCAAATTCATTACAGAAAAATTATATTTTTGTTTATAAGTGTATAAAGTAAATTAACTCGTATATCACATCGAGACTTTAATTAGGTAACGTGAACATGAATGAAGAAGAAGCGGCAATTTTGGGACTAGATGGTACAAATTCAGAATTCAAAATTTATGAATTCTCGCAACTATTAGAGGCTACCGGTAATTTCTCAGAAGAAAATAAACTTGGGCAAGGAGGCTTTGGTCCTGTATACAAGGTAAGATGGTAAACATAACACGCTCACGCTCACGCTCACGGAAAGCCCGTGGCTCCGGTAGTGATATATACGAGATTACAGGAAGATGCAAAATCAGTCAATTACTGAATATTGCAGAGAAATGTATCAATTTCCTCCAAGCGTATTATCGTTAGACTGACAAAAGACAGTAGAAGTCGCAAAATCGTTTCACTAATTCCATCGCTTTTTCACATGTCTCAAGGGCCAATTTCCTGATGGGGTCGAGATAGCTGTTAAAAGACTTGCTTCCCAGTCCGGGCAAGGCCTAATTGAGTTCAAAACGAAATTCAGCTGATAGCTAAGCTCCAGCACACAAATCTGGTTAGGCTCTTGGGATGTTGTTATCAGGGCCAGGAGAAAATACTAATATATGAATATTTGCCGAATAAAAGCTTGGATTTCTTCATTTTTGGTAATACTTCTCACAGTACCACAGTATAAACAAATTCTTCGTTCATTATGTGTGAAAGGTATTTACTCTATTGTATATATTTATGTTATAATGGTGTGCAGATGAAACAAGGAGAGGTTTATTAGATTGGAATAGACGCCTAGCAATAATAGACGGATATCACAAGGACTCCTTTATTTACATAAGCACTCTCGCCTGCGTGTCATCCATAGAGATCTCAAAGCAAGCAACATTCTATTAGACAGTGAAATGAGCCCTAAAATTTCAGATTTTGGGCTTGCAAAAATATTTAGCGCCAATGATATTGAGGGGAATACAAAAAGGATCGCAGGGACATAGTAAGACTTTCATATGAGACAGTACTATCCATCCTAGTTGTTAAACTTTCACTATTATGCCACTAATGTTTCTGATACACGTCTTTTCAGCGGTTATATGGCTCCAGAGTACGCCAGTGAGGGCCTCTTTTCAATAAAATCCGATGTATTCAGCTTTGGTGTGCTAATGCTTGAGATCGTGAGTGGAAAAAGAACATCAAGTTTTCATGGATATGGAGAATTCATTAACCTTCTTGGACACGTAAGTATGTCTAACATATAAATATGTAGTGGTTCTTGTTTCCAATTGTCTCCTAGAAGTGGAAAGCACATAATTTTGAGTCACATGATTGGTAGTGTATAAGACATGCACTACTCACTAAATAGTAACGACAGTAGATCATTGAGAGCAAGCTGCTGAAATCATTGAGATTGTCTACATATTTTGATACAATACACTTTCACTTTCCAGGCATGGCAGTTGTGGAATGATGGAACATGGCTTCAACTCATAGATAGGTCTCTATTAGCAAATGAGTCTCATACACTAGAGATGATGAGATGTATCATCATAGCTCTGCTTTGTGTGCAAGAGAGTGCAGCTGATCGACCCACCATGTCAGAGGTTGTTGCAATGCTAAGTAATGACACTGTGACCCTACCCGAGCCGAAGCACCCAGCATTTTTCAATCTCAGGGTGACAAATGAAGAGCTGTCAACTGTAGTTGTATCATCCAGTGTTAATGGAATGACAATGTCCGCTGTAGACGGCAGATAGTTTTCAAAAGTATTGGTTGCCAATTCAAGAGCTTTCTCTGTTTTCATCTCTGAAATTGTATATCAATACATAAACGAGATAATTAATGTGAGTTCAATGGCATACGTGTGAGTTCACCTTGGCCATGTACGTGCATAGGTCAATTCACATCAGAATTGGTAGGGTGATGTTGCAGAAGTGCTTTTAAATGGAAGAGAAGCATGATTTTGTTTTCTGAATTTCTTTATAGTCAGCAAGTTGTCACCACTCCACACCTGGGCCGCACCACTGAAGGGAAACAGAGGAAGAGCACAAAAGTCCGTCACAGGAATGCAAATGTCCACGGGCCCAAATGGGCTTCTATTCGTTGTGAGGCCCAACAAGGGGAATAGGCAGCTCTGCCAGTAGTATAAGGCAAGCAAGTAGGATAGAGCGATTCATTCATCTATCTTGTACGGCTCATTTGGCAAGTGATGGGAAGGGGCATGGGAATTGGAGGTGGGAGTTTGAGGAGAGAATAAGCGTGGGAGTTTGATTTTTAGTCTCAATCCTTTGTTTGGTATGTGTTGGGAATTGATAGAGAGAGTTAAAAATAGAATTGGACTCCACCGTTTGGTACGTGAGCTTAGGCATGGGAATTGACAACATCATTACTAATTTGCCATTACCCTGTTTATGCATTCTTTAGACATCTACACCTACAGCTTTTGGTCTTCAACTGCTCACCACAACTGGATCAAACGAGCTGAAATAAGAAGCACTTTTTCTGTAGCGCAAGTTGACACACGCTACTTATATACTGAAATTGGCCAAAGTGGCCACAGTTCAACAAAAGTAGAATTGCAGAAATAATCTATAAAAAAAGATAATGTTGGTGGAAATGTCAATTACAGGAAATGAAGTGACAAAAATATAATATTCACTTGACGAATTTAAAATGTTGCAACACATACTAAGTTTACTGAATTGACATATCTATGCATCCTTCAAATTCTTTTTGCTGCCTCAAGATCCTGTTTAACAAAGACAATTTTGTAAGGATCCTCCATCTTTAGAAAAAGCTCTGTGTTCTCAGGATCTCGACCAATGATACGGACAACCATCACAACCTGTTCAATGTCAAACCCAGGTAGATTCTTAATCACATCAAACAACTGAGATTTATTGGACGACGCTCGCTGTTGCACTTCAACTCCTTGGGCAAGTGCCTTTCCAATGCCAACCATGGTGTTTGCATTCTCCTTTTCAGATTCTAAGAACTGTGCAAATGCATTGGACATGCCAACAAGGCCTATCTCTAGACCATCGGAATCTCGATACACCCGCTTACGCCCTTGTTTAAGGGCTGATTTCTTGTTATCATCTTTTGTTTGTGCATCACCCCCATCAACAGGTTGACAAGTTGGCTATACTTCATCTGCAGTGGCGTCGCCCTCTGCCGCTTCTTGCTCTCCTGGACCTTTTGCATTTGCTCCTTTGGCCATATCACTTGCATAAACATCACAGAGCTTCTCAAAGTTCACCATAGGTTTCATGTATAAAGCAACCGCTTCATGTCGAGACTACAAAAAATGCATGTTCAGGGCAAAGTTAAATCTTAGTTGATGAAATGCTTATTTGCCAATTCAAATGTCTCAATTACTGTACCTTTGCCCAACCCATGTATGTTTCTTTGTCCCCGACTACCATCTTGCTCTCATCATCCCATCCAAAGCCGCTACCATTTTGTTGAATTTCCAAAATATATGAAAGCTGCTTCTTTAGAATCTTCACTTTAGACTTGATATGGGGATCAGCTTTGAGCTCTGCTTTTGGTAGCACCTTCGACATTTCCTTCTCAATGAAAGTGAGGTAGCCTGACTTGTGTCCAGTATCTACTTTCCAAGCTTAGTCATTCATGTCATAGAGAATATCAATTAGTAATTTCTCTTCCTCAGCTATCCATGTTCTCTTGTCTCTCTTCTTGGCTGTTAACTTAGCCCCTTTTGCCTTGTTACTCTGCTGATTTTCCAAATTACAGTGAAAATGTCATACTTTCATGAATGCAAATGATATTAAATATTATAAAGTATCTTGTTCATATAGTCATAAAGATCTACCAAAAGGTATCACACAGACAAGCAAACTACAGACAAAGAAACAAAAAAATTAGCCCTAAAGACAGACATGACTATATATGAATTTGCAACTTTCATCTAGATCGCCTTCTGGCTCTCCAAGCATTCCACATTTCTGCAGCTACCTGGTCTCTCCAATTATTCCATTGTGATGGTGTTTCGGTGGCCTCAATTGTGTCTTCTTCTTCTTCTTCTTGTTCCTCCATGAATCTATCCAGTTCTTGTTCCAGTGGATCAGAGGAGCCCATTTGTTGTCTTACAATGTTATGCAGATAGCAACATGCTAAAATTATGTCAACATGTGTATCGATAGAATAATAAGATGGATTCCTAATTATACCCCAACGTATCTTCAACAATCAAAAGTTCTCTCAATCACATTTCTTGCTAATGAGTGCTTCATATTAAACAGTTCCTCCTTTTTCACTGGTGGATTTTTCCACTCTTTTGAGGTGGTACCGTTGACCTCTATATGGAGCAAGAAATCCTTCACAATTCTTGTATCCAGCATCAATAAGATAATAGCAACCTATATATATTAAAAGAATTTGTATATTTTAATTTATCATGTCAAAGCATAAGCGAGTGGCAAGATTATTTATTTATTCAGCCTTAAATCTTACCACGAGGAACAGCAAGGCCATTTGGCCTGGATAAAGCATCTCTAAGGACCCTTCCATCGGCCGCTGATCCTTCCCAACCCGGTAGTACATAGATAAATTGCATGTCTGGTGCACATACACCAAGAACATTTGTTGCAACAATATTTTTTCTTGAGCGGTATCGTGGTTTATCAGTGGCCGGCACATGAATTTCTCTGTATGTCCCATCTAGAGCACAATTCTGCATGGCAAAGTTTAATTTGATATATGATGACTTGTTTTTCTACTTCTTCTTAAACTATCTAGTATCCAATAATTATTTCGTACCTTAAACAATTTCCACCTTTCATCTGTATGGTTGGCAGGAATTGGTTGAGGCTTCTTGAGCAAAAACCCCATAGTTTTAGTACTGATGTCAAAACTTTATGGAAACTTCGAGATACTGTCCCAATTGACCGCTGAATTCTAATGTATAACTCTGTCTTTTTTGTTGGTGCCCAAGAATGTGCAAAAAAAGCAATCATTTCTTCCACTTTCATATTCCTAGTATCTTTTAACCCACCAAATTCCTGCACTAAAGAACATAGCACTCTAAAGCAGCCCCTATCCACTCGTAGGACATCGACAAGCTGGGATACGATGAGACACTGTTCATCGGGCGTCTGTGTGCTTGCCAGCTGCGCACGCGCCACTGTGGCGACGACGAGTGTACGACAATGACGGATTGCGCGTGATGGCGCCCCAGGCGTGGGAGAGCACGCCGGAGGTGGCGATGTGTGCGCGGGCCATCTACAATGTGCCCGCACGACGTAGGTGGCTGACTTCCAGCCACTGGGCGGTGCCGTCGTTCTCGGTCTCCGCCGAAACCTCCAACGGCGCCAGGCGCTTGGTGTCGTTTTCCGGGCCGCCACTGACAGCTCGTCAGCTCCGGCTTTTACTGGGATGGGCTTTTACTGGCAGCATGGCAGAGGGAGATGGGCTGCTACTGCTCCGCGTGCTTGGTGCCGATGGTGCTTTCTGTCGATGGTGGTCCGCATGCCTGCGCTTGGTGCAAATGGTGTCGTGCTTGCTGGCCTCTGGCCTCGCGTGTGGCATTCATGAGCCCGTGGTCGGTCTTGAGCTCGCTGGCCAGAGAGTGTTCGACAAAATGTCTAGGGGACGTGAAGGATGGCAGCAACCACATGACGAAGGGATATGTGTGCTCATGTATCCAATGTTAGGTGAGGCGTTCTGGCACACGGAAGTGTACTAAGAAGTGACTTGACAAGAGCATATGTGTGCTCATGTATCCAATTTTTTTGTTACTTTTTCTCAAGAAGTAGTAACAAATCTTTAACCGAAGTCTACAAAGCCTTTACAAGTACCCACTTGACAATTAAAGATTTAACATAAGCTTCTGCCTATGAATATATTCCCATCATTAATAGCTAATATTTTACTTTTATAGAAGTTTACCCTTGAGTCCAGCCATATGTTCAAACATGTACAACAGTAACTTAAGATTACTTGCCCCTTCTGATCATGCTTAAGGCAAATCATAGTGTCATTTGTATATTGCAGCACAACCACTTTTTTTTTTACTCTATGGTCAATTAAGACTGAACAATATCATTTTTTTCTTTACTATTCATCCTTGAGAGCCCATCAGCAACAAAATTAAAAGAGTATGGGAGATAGATGGTCTTTCTGTCTTCACATCTTAGTAACTTTTTGATGTAAGGCTTTAAGTCTTTCATCTTGAAATTACCTGTTCCTCCTGAGAGAACTTGTTCTATCCACTTGCTCCATTTTTCACACAATAATCTAGGTTTGAAACATTCAAAAGAAAGCTCTACATGATCATATATCATATGCTTTTTCATAATCAAGTTACAAAATTATCCCAATCTGTTTCCTCTTTTTTTCTCTCTCTAATCAGGAATAAGCTAGGACTCAATGGTGAATGTTCCGCAAGACGGATTTTGTTTAAAACTCATTAGGAGTTACTGAAATCATTTTTGAACATACTGGTTCCCTTGTTCAGTTCAGCTTCCTCAAACATCTCTCAGCTATATGTAGAAACTTGAAAGCTATCCATAAAGATGTAAATAGAAAACATAATGCCAACTGATCGCTCCAAACCTGTCTTTCGAGTGCTCCGTGCCAACGCAAATATATATCCCTCTCCTGTACCATCGGGGGAAAAAAATTCAATCATATATCGTGCATGCTGTCCTATATGCACCTCATGCGTTTAGCATGCATTAGTGGCAACTGGCAATTATATAGCAAATAACAAGATCATATACCGTTATCGTGAAAATTGAAGCGCAGTGCCACTATGCCTATGTCCTTCCTTCCTGCATGTCTGTCAGAATTGCTCACAGCGCATTCCTTTCCTTGCCTCTGTTCTGCAGCAGAGTCGCGACCTGACCTTGTCCATGAACCGGTGCACGAAGACGAACACAGCCTGTGCACGCGTAGCAGCCGAACACGCGAGATGAGCACCCTCGGCGAGCCTTCCGGCATTCCGTCGAGCACATCACCGGCGCAGTCAGTGCGTCCTATCCTAGCGTTTCGATCTGCAGAACCCAGCAAAGCGCGCCTGAACACCCTCGGCAAGTCTTGGAGCATTCCGTCGAGCACCTTGCCGGCGCAATCAGGATCTGGAGAACCCAACAAAGATGGACTGCTGGGCCTATTCAGAGTATTGGCACAGTAGCGGCGCGCAAGACCAGCCCAGGCGAGTCCGTTCTCCCTGGGCCTTGAGGCCGCTAGGCCCGCATCTGGTCGGCCCGCAAGCATTGCCAGGCCTTGTTCCTTTTATCTGTTTTTCAGCAAACCAATCCACCTTCAAAAATTCATGTTAAATTCATCTTAGTAGCTCCCAAAATTATGAAACCGGTTTTATATTTTTTACTAAAAACCTAATCCACCTCATATTTTTATCACGGATTTTATTCCTTCTTATTGGTGGCCATGTCACCAATAATTCTAGCACTACGTGCACTATGTTATCAAATCGTGGATTTGTAAAACCCTAATCTGCCTGGATATGTCTAGCATGATGTGTCTTGTCACCAGGACTGTAACGCCCCGGCTAGAAATCCTAACCGAGGGCTACCCCAAAACGTTAAAATTCACTTAAGTCTAAGAAATTATTGAAAATTTCGGCAACATCTCCCTAAAAATCGGACATCTAAGACAGTCAAACAATAGTCCACAAATGATATATATATTGAATGTAACCTCATAAGCATCACAGCCCATTCCAAATAAAATAAAGAAACCCTCTCCCATTGCAACGACCATCCCCAACAATCCAACAGTTAAATGACCTTTGTAGAAAAACCATTACAAGGAAAAATATAGAATTAAAAGAACGAAGTTTAGATTATTAAGTGTCCGTGCTTGTGAAATTACTACTCCCAATTATTCCCATGGATGCATCGCTCATTTGGTACCTAAAAACCAAATAAAACACAAGAGTGAGTAAAAAACACTCAGCAAGTACAATTAGAACCAGAAGTACAATTATCTCATGAAAACTCCGGAACAAGTAATTGGAATCATCAAATAAATAGTAGTTTCCGTCTTAAACGGACAACACCGGAATACTCCTTTGCATTTACCGGTAAAGCCGAGCAAGTGGGGCCAGCACTTACTCACGGGAACCTGAATATAAGAACTTTCGGAAAACCGGCACCAGAATAGAATTTAAAGCGGAAACTTGAATACTTGAATATCAAATCCGAGCTTGAATAGGAAACATGAAAATTATGGCACAGGAAACTTTTGTACAGGATAAAAACTCAATCAGAGGTGCAAAGCCCAAACAAAGGTTCGTCATGCACTTGCCTTAGCGATGCAACGAGCGCCCTGAAAAACGACTTAGGTCCTGCCTACCGACTCGCCGGCACCTGAACAACCATGGTTTGCACAAACTCAGAAATGTGCCCAAAATTCCTAATCTAGAATTAACGCAGATGCACTCTACAGTCCAAAACAGGTTTATGGTTTGCCAAGTATAATAATTATTTCATTATGCTATTTAACTCAACACCAACAGCCATAAAGTAATATACATATATATATATTTTTTTCTTTTTGTCACAGCCTTGGCGCACTACAGCAGATGACTATAGGTCGATCTGCACGAACATTGCAAAAGGCATCCTGCCACTTTGAGTTATAGGTGAATTTAACTACTAGTTTCAAAATAAATTATTTCACTCGATGAACAGACTCATTAGATTTCAATCGAACCCAACCAATCAGGTCTAGCTAGTCACTAGAAAAGATGTATATGTGTGTGTGTGTATATATACACACCGCAGGTTGGAATAGCACTAGAAGATGCGTACATATATATTCTACAGATTTGGAATAGCCATTAGAAGAGATGTATACACATATATACCGCAGATTTGAATAGCCGATAGAGATCACAAACTTGTTAATCCTCCTTGGCCAATTCCTTGCCGGCGCACAATATGACCACCACGTCGCCCTACAGCAGCATCACTCCTTAATCAATTTGCATGGATGGAGGCAGCGATGGATACAGCAGGCGTGGTTCTTCTTGTGACTTACCTGACGTGGGCAGCAGGAATTTCCCTCAGATTCGATGGCAACTAGAGGTGACGATGAGGTAGCACTAGGGCTGGTCAGGGGTTGTGGCGGCGCATCCGGGAAGAGAGATCGAGGGGGTTGCTGCGTGGGAGAAATAGGAGTGGGTCGCGGTGATAGGAATAGGTCAGGAAGTGATGAGCAATAGAAACGGATCAGGACAGATGACCACCAGGAGTCGATCTCCTACTTTTTGTCTTCTAAATTCAGAAACTTTGAAATATATAAAAAGTCCAAGGTACATCGGACGGCCCAACTTTAACAGCTCCGCTAAAATTCATACGATATCCAAACGAAACAAATGAGTAGTCGATTGGCTTTGTCTCGACGAACTCTATGTAGCCACGGTCTCTGATCTTCCATACGATTTTTTTTTTAGTTATTTTATTTATTTAAAATCAGGGTATTACAAGGACACCCATGACAGATTTGAATAACCTTTGCAATGTAGAAAATGTTGCTGACAATACTGCCATAAGTGCCCATTTTTTGAACCAGGATAAACTCATTTCCATTATGAAATGGAAATACAGAGAAGCATAACTACGACAGATAACAGAAGACCTGAAGAGCTAGGTAAGTTCTATAGGGTACGAAACCGATAGCTTCAAACATTGAAATGCGATATCAACCTCAAAGGGTTGGGCCAACATATTGCCGAATGTAAAAACAGTCACCAGACAGCTACCAGAAAAACAGGAAACAAACAAACAAACAAGCTGCCAACTTTTAACTGAGAAGCGTTCTCCATCAGACCAAGACCAATCATCAAGCATGTCGAAAACACCAGCTGTAAAAATCCTTCTTGAAGCTCTCCCACTTCAGCCCTTACGCGCGTTGTCCTGATTGTCCAGCTGAAGAGATATTGCGTTGCCCCTGGGCTTTTGTTGATTAATTTGACAGCAATCTCTAACATGGTGTTGACTCCAGCTTTGATTGCTTCTTCTTCCTCTTTTGATTGAAAGCCTGCCCAGATTAGGGCACAAGCATGGCATATAATAGAGATTGGATTCTGATTTTTTTTATTTTCAAAACATAGATTATTACTGGCTTTCCAAATAGCCCAACAGATAGCAGCAATGCTAAGGGTGTGACAGTTTTGGTTATTTGGTAACCACTTTTCACACCATTTCCAGGCTTGATCTAGTCTACATCGTATATCAGTTGCCCCTATACATGTAGCAATCATAGCCCAAACTGTTTTTTAGCAGTATTACATTTGAAGAATAAATGTTCAATAGTTTCCTTAGATTGACAGAAATAGCATTCAGGATCTCCTTGCCATTTCCTTTTCCTGAGATTGTCTTTGGTTAACACAGCATTGTTTATCATGAGCCATAAGTGCCCATTGTCCTGACATTAACACGATCCTCGTTGGTTTGTTTATACAATATGTGTGTGTTCTATTAAATTTGATTTACTTTATTTCAGATTTTTCATAGTTTGGCGCTATCAGCTCCCTCGAACAACTCACCACTCTCTGTTCTTCTCTATCACATATACATGTGTACATGTAAACTCTTACGTTGAAACCAGGATATATATATATATAGGGAGAGTATAGTCTGTAGCTAGCTACAAAATACTATATTCTGTAGCCAGGTCGGCGGGAGACGACCGCACCACCTGAGCCGATCGCACCAGCTGCCATTTACTGCAGTGCATGCGGTCATGCAGGAGCAGTACGGTGATTAAATGAGCGCCGTAACCAGCGCTACAACATGCATCTGGTGCATTATTTAATTATATTATGGTAGATGACATTAGCTATACGATCTGATTTTCTATAGCAGTTACCATATTTTGGTATGAGCTGAGTAGTTACTACAATTAGAATAAGAAATTGTCGTAATTTGTCGTCAAGTAGTTACTATAATTAGCATATGGAGGTATCGTAATTTGACAAGTGATTTCCAGTAACTAGTTACAGTACTATTTTGTTTATAGTGATTCAATGTAATATAGTTGCAATATTTCTATTGGTTCAAGACGATCATCGTAATTTGAATACCTAGTTATTGTAGTGTCACGGCCACTTTACCATAAAATAATTACGACACTTGAAATATGACATTACGATAAATACAATAAGAAGTTACCACAACTTAACATCAAATCAATTTCAAATAACTAGTTATATACCATATAACACACAGAGGAATTAATTATGGTAAGTTAGTTACAATATACATGCAAATTAGCTGAAACCATAATCAGGTTGAGAAAATATCACAATTGTGATATAATTTTTGAAAGCGAATCAGGCGAGAAAGCTGCGATTATATTAAAAAGAGGAATCCCAGATTGGGCAGTACAAGCGAAAACAACGCCAACAAAGAAAGGTAAAAAAACCTAACTATACTCCCCGGTTGGATTGGGACATCAACGCGGGTTACCACTCAACGGCGGTCGGATTGGGACCTCAACACGGCCAAGACTCTATAAAACACAGCGGCAGAGAAGACAAAAACCAACTGCAGCAACCACCCACTAACCGCACACTTGCGATCGTCGAGAACCCACTAACGGAAGTCGATTGCCCAAGGTAAAACAAAGGCGGACACCACCACACCGAGAAGGCGCCGCTATGCACGGGACCCGCCGCCGTATTGCTGCTGCATCAAAGCCATCATCGACGGAGAAAACACCAAGACCGAGCCTCCACAACACGCGGGGACTCTCCACATCCGCCGTTGAACTCCACTCTTGTGCGCGGGGGCCTCCTCCGCCACGCCCCCGCCCTAGCGCTCCATGCTCCGGCCTCGTTTCAAATGTTGCCGTCAAAGCGGCGAGCAAAGATGCCCCCCCGAAGATCATCTTGAAGCAACCGGACCGTCGCGCGTAGGTCGGCGTCCCCTAAATAGATTCTCGCGCACAAGGCTGCGCCGTCAAGCCAGAAGACCAAGGTTGTCGCTTGCGCCATCTTCCGACGTTGTATCTCACGGGTGATTTCAGCCATTTATGCAGACCCGCCGCGATCCGCATTGCAAGCCTAGCCGTGCCGTTGCATAGCGCCCGTCGAAGCCGCGATCCCACCACCGCATGACCATTGCGATGCGCAATGCCCGGCCGCCCATGGTCCGCGCAAGCGACGAGCGACAAAGAAAGAAGACACCTGTCGCCAACAAAGCAACACCTCCTTGTCCGTGAGAAGCCAACACCCTTCATGCTTGCCACCCCGACGGAAAAGCCGGCCTGGCGAGCCGTCGGAAGGTAGTGGCTTGGCAACACGAAGCCGAAGCGGTCCCTAGAGACGGCGCCTCCAAGGAGGGTGCGGCGCCAATGGCGCCCGCCGTCGCTTCGTCAATAATGGACCGGGTTTTCACCCGGGGACCTTGCGCGACCTTGCGCGGCGGGGGTGTTTTTCCAACATGGCGCCCCCAGGGGCGGCGGCGTCCCGAGCGCGCGCCGCCATGCCACCCGAGA
The DNA here is from genome assembly GCA_015847255.1 of Hyparrhenia diplandra. NCBI lineage: Eukaryota > Viridiplantae > Streptophyta > Magnoliopsida > Poales > Poaceae > Hyparrhenia > Hyparrhenia diplandra. The sequence continues at coordinate 400,756 of JADLZK010011028.1, forward strand.
TGAAGCGGCGGCAAAGCTTTCGCTTGGAGCATATGGACCCCCCGCTGCACGCGCATGGCAAGGCACACCGGGCCTGCCGCGTGACCGCCCACCAGAACAACCTCCATCGCATTCCCACGCGCCCACTGCCGAAGACCTGCTCCTCAGCCTGCCACTACCGCTCCGTCGCCAACCCGGCCGGGCCGCTTCGGACCACGCCCGAAACAGCCGGCAACAATGCCGCCAGACTTCAGCGGAGCCACCGCACGTCGCTTCACGCAGCCCGCACCTCCACGCACCGGGTCGACCGCCCGCGAAGCCACACTGGCCCACGCGCGCCCGCCGGCCAAACGGGGCAACAACACGCTGCGGCCGCCCGTCGCCTCACTGCGCGGTACCGCTCCTCGAGCCTTCCCCGGTACCTCCACGGTGTCGCCGAGGTCGCCCCAGCCGCTCGCGCGAATCCGGTGAGGGAGGGTCGGATCCAGTCGGGCGCCGGATCCGCACTCAACGCCCGCCCGCCCGTCGCCATGGCGGCGGGGCCGCCGCCGTCGTTCCTCCGCCCGAGGCGCAGCGCCGCCACTTTCGGGAGCCGTAGCAGCCCGCCGCCGCCATCCTAAGGGCCCGACCGGGATCGGCAGGCCCCTCCGGCGGCGGGGGGGAAGGTGGGCGGGGCGAGGAGGAGCTTCGGCCGAGACGCCCTTCGAGTCGCGCCCGGCGGAGGCGACCGAGCCGGAGGGGAAAAGCAACGACTGAGACAGCTATTATTGTGATATAATTTCACTTCACCAAAATTGTTTTGATTACAATAATATGGGAGGAATACAGTATGGAAATCATATTTGCTTCGGTTGCACATTCCATTTGGCACAGCAACTGTCCTTTTTATACACGCCATCAGTACCTCAGCTCGCCATAACTGATAGCTCCATCCTCCTAGAAATTGACAGTGTCGATACCGGTATGTACTAGAAAAATAAAGCTGAGATTTCCAACGCAAATTGAGGATTAGCTAGCAGATGCAGCAATGAAAATCACAAGATCCAATCTACTATTTTAAACATGGTAACTATGCACTCAGAAAATAAATATTGGATTATAAATTTCTACTATGAGATGTAGGAAACAAAATCAGAGGAACGCTTCCGTCTGCCTTCAAAAAAGACCAGATAGTCTCGAATCCACGTATTATAACAAATCTAATAGCCTATCTCCACTAGAGTGATGGGGATATGCAGCCATGCAGGGACAATAATAGTACGAGCAGACAGCATCGGATGGCACCGTTTGTAAAATATTTATATTAACTCAATCACGCATCTGATTTAGGATAAAAAAATCGTCAATCGAACTGTACAGCAAAGACACTAGTAGAGACCTAATGCAAATTGACTACATGCAAAGACACTAGTCCAGTCCTCTGCCAGATCTACCATGGGAAGAGGGCTGGTACCGTAGGGAGGGCGTCGCCGAGGTCGGCGTGGTGGAGGCCCCCATCAGTCATGCTTTGGAGGTCGACGACGCAGGGGAGCGCGAGCAGGGCCGGCCATGGCCTGACTGTGCATCGGGGATGAGCCCGGTGGCCCTGTGCCGAGCCCCCGTGCGGCGTCGGAAAAGGGAGTTCGTGACGCGGATGCGAGCCCATGGGATCGTCGTCGTCGTCGATGCCGGAGCACGGCGCACGCAGCGCGCCCCGAAGTCCGTCGGCCCGGCCGACGTCACTGACGATACCACCCTGTAGAGGATGCAGGCCGCTGAGAGATGCAGATTTGTGCATGTCGACGCCGCACGTGAGGATAGAGTAGCCAACGCTGCTGGGAGGAAGGCCGCCGCTCGCAGCTAGCTCCGACGGGGAGAGGCCCTGCCGCCGCGGCCAACGTCGACATGGCAGCCCAATGCAGCTGCTGGCCACTCGCCATGGCAGAGCTCTCCGAATGTAGAGTGAGAAAAAAATTAGGAAATGAGAGAGACGTCGCCTGGCAACTAGACAAGGAAAATATTGAGGAGCAATAAATCACCGGCATTGATTGAGTGCATGCATGCTGCTGAGTCAAAGCTGTAGCGTGATTACGGTGGGTGATTGGGTGACTGGATGGTGCGCCGGTGACCGTCGGGCTTTGGAAGTTGGGCTCGGCCACAGAATTTGATATTTTGTAGCTAGCTACAACCTAATAGTTCTATATATACATATATATACATACATATATATATATATATATATAGACAGAGTCAGCGTCAGGCACTGCATGTTGTCTTGCCAACGCATATCATGTATGGGTTTGGGCAAGCATTAGCTCATAATACTAAAAGTATGACTAGCATGCTGTTGTTACTTCCCCTAATCGAGAACATGCCCAGGAAGGAAGTCAGGAAAGCGTTTCTTCTGTCGTGAGCATAAAAACAATGTTAGAGCTTCATGGCACTTTTCTACTACTTCCAAGATGTACTTAGCTCCTTTTCCTGGGAAACACGTTTTTGTCACAATAACTTGGCATTAGAAAATGACATTGTTGCTCCTCAATGTCAAGCCATCCACGCATGACACATAAATCAAAGCTGATTGAGTATGTGCCATGTTGTAGCATTTCTTACACGTTAATGTATACCAATGCATCCGTACCACTTCTCCGTTTCTGCAAATTTACTGCTGAAATGAATTTGTCAAAAAAACCCACTTTCATTGCTCAACCAATTGTGGTATTGTCCTCTGTTTTCTGCTAATCGTAGCGCTCTCTATTGATTCTCAAGTGGCATTGAGTTGCTTGGTTACAATCATGCATGGGTGATATATACTAGCACAGAAAAGACCATCAAGTAAATAAATTGACACTGATGTAGTTTTCTATGACCGTAGATTGTCCCAAACCGGGATTCGATCTCGAGACCTCAATGCTCATGTTGCCTCGAACACATACCAACTTAATTACGAGACACATGTGACTCTATACCTAATGCTATTCTTTTATCTATATATTTTCAAAGCTTGTTTTGTATATTTGGCACTCACAATAATCACAAGCGAGAGAAAGTTGTTAACTGCAAAGTTGTATATCTCTTCGATATTACAACTACGGTATTGACTTTGTCTCCATTCGACATTATTAGTCATGTCAAATCTGATATGAGATTATAATAAATATTTGAATTTGTAAACTATTTCAAATTTAAAAGTTGTGAACTACAAAGTTTAGATCTTTTTTTAAACTCTTTCGTTTTGATAAAAAGTTTGTCTCAATCCGATCTCATATGAAAATTTATACTTTTACAAGAACAACTATTAATATGTATTCAAGCCACGAACCAACGGCATTGATAGTTAGACTATCACTACCGGTTGGTAGGTTTGAACCAGTGGTGACCAACACTGCAGGATTTTGATTTGACAAAAATCCATCAAATACCAGGCCGAGCATGCACGAGTGTAGGCATCAAGGGTGCACTTGCTAGCTTCCGTTTCCAGCAAAATAATCAAAAGGAGCACTATGCATTAGCTTCTCATAGACCAAGGCATAATCCAGTTTGCTTCCAATTTTTCCCTTATTAATGTTCTTCTCATTCGCACGTGTGAGAATTAAACATACATGCAAACTAGAGAAGATTTTCGTACAAAATCTCGTCAAACATACATTCATTATTTGGAAAATCCCGGATCGGTAACAGATTATGATGGTTTTGATGTGTTCCAAGAAGAGTACTAGGCTTGATGTCAACCAGTTGGCATCCCTATGGCTTTATGGAGCAGCACCGAAGTGCTAACTATCGTCTTCCGCTTTATTAGACCAGCCAGATATGTCACCACTAATGATGAACATCAGCGCCTAGAATGCGACCGGCGGTAGTCGAACATGGCGTGCTACTTGCTGCATCCGCTTTAGCCTTCACCTCCACAGCCTGACTTCCACCGGCTGCAGCTCTACACCTGCCCCAAGTATCTGATTGGATCATTTCAGCTCTCCCTCCAACAACTCACAACTATTTGTTCTTCTATATATATCACTGGAAGCATCTGCTTGTCGAAACTATATTATCTTGAAACCATCCTCCTGTTTCATACTATATATATACAAACATTGCCTGTTGTCTTGCACCCATGGGTTTAGCATGGATTAGCTTTAAACTAAAAGCATGACTAACATACCCAGAAAAGGTAGTCCGGAAGGCCTCTCATCATTTTTGTATTACTTTCCAAGATCCACAAAGGCACTGATCGACCTCTTGTTCCATGAATGGGAGTTTAGTTTGTGTCATCCACATTTATAATATAACTGAAGTTGAGTTTGTGCCATGCTGCAGCTTTTGCTCCACGCTAAGGGCGTCCGCAATGGTAATAGCTAGTACTAGCTACGTAGTCGGCTGGACGTAGAGGTGAGAGACAAAAACAAAGAATATTTTATATTATTGGACCCACATACTCATCTCACATGTTCTCGGGTTATGTGAAATAGTCTATCTATTTGTATGTAGCCAGTGAGTACGCTCTCTCCTACTTTTTTGGTGTCACGTCACATTTAGCTAGCCAAATAGCTAACCATTGGAGACGGCCTAATGGATACAACCGTATAGGTACCACCACCTCTCTACCGTTGCAAATTTCTGTTCACCAATGATCAGAAGCCAAATCAATTGGTTGGACATTCATGATTGCAGTTTCCATTTCAGTTCACCAATGATCAGAAGCCAAATCACTTGTTTGAACCTCCAACCGGGACTAAAGATTTATTCCTGGTTGGAGACTCCAACCGGGAGTAAAGCTCCACCTTAATTCCGGTTGGAGTCACCAACCGGGAGTAGAAGCCCCGGCACACAGGAGGGAGGGGGTCGGGCAGGTGGCAGCTTGGGAGTTTACTCCGGTTGGAGAATCCAACCGGGAGGGCGCATTTCTTACAGGGAGTAACCACCAAAATGCCGTCGGGGGTAGAAGTAGTTTCTCTACTAGTCTCAACTGTATCCAATCTCAACAGCCATCCAGTTGACACACTAATCAATTTCAATTTACAACTAGTCTGGTAATTTTTTATACCATGTGGTTCTGCTTTTCCATTTGATAGCAGAAAAGATGATCGGTGAAAGACTTGTGTAGAATAGATTGTTCTCCAGTCATGCATCCAACATCACTATATGAGTTGTCGATTTGGTTCTACGGTGCTGCCAAGCTGAAGTGATTTGACAGCCTAGGCCATTTGCCTAATGGATCCTAATAATTGTCTTGATCACATAAATGTGATGTCACAGATAGCACAAGATATTGAAATTCACCAAACTATGTGCAGTCTTCAGTTTCCACCACCAAAATATGAAGAGATGTGATAGGTAGATAATGGAGACAGGAGACATGTTATTGGATAAAAATTATCTTGAAGAACTACGGCTTAAAAACATAATTTTATATAATTTTTTTACATGATTTAACAAACATAGAAACTAGTTCTGACTTTTGGCATTCAATTAAACTACCCCGAGATCGCTGCTACCGGTTGACATGGATACGTTGGTCTCCGTTGATGCCATGCCTGTAAACAATGAAGCTCGAGAACACCAGCCTGATCGATCTCCGCCGGTCGCTTTAAGATCTTCTTTTTGCAGGCGCGACAGAAGAGGAACACAGGTGTGAGGCCATGGAGGAGGGAGCGACCACCAAGGAGGTCAGGACTGCCGAGACCGTAGAACACCCGGGAATACTAGGTGCCGACTAGTCGCCGACCACCCTAGCCCAGCAGGCCTGTTTCTCTATTCCTTCTCATTTCCGGCTCAGCTTCACTATTCCTTCTCATTTCCAGCCCTGTTTCTCTACGCGCCGTTAACTCAGCTTCTCGTTTCCGGCCCGGCCCAGCCAGCGAATGTTTCTCTACGTTGAAAAAAAAAAAAAAGATGTGAGATGGAGGAATCGAACCCAGGACGTTCTGCTCCACACTCTCAGTACCTACCAGTGCGACAAGTGATCGCTTTGTTTAGAGCAGGAAATATACTACCTATATATGTGTCTCGCTGTTCTATAGGACTTCCAAAGGTAAGTTTCTTTCTTTCTTTTTTTTTACTTTTTCCCTTTTTTTTCTTTTTTTATTTCTCTGTTTTTATTGTTTTTATTTTTCCTATTTTATTTCTTTGGGCGTTTTTTCTTTTCTATTTTCTTTCATTTCTTCTTATATTCTTTTTATTTCCATTTTTATTTTTTCCTTTCTTTCTTTCTTTTTTATTTTGAGGCTTTTCCATACATGCCATTATAAAAGTTCTTGATTCCACAAGCCACTGAAAAGTTGGAATGGACACCTGTGCCATCGCTCAGAACTTTTTGCCGTCCATACCCTTTGCCGTCAGTTTGCCCCCTTGATTGTCAAAGCTGCAGGTGTGAAAAGTCAAAAATACCCTTATGTATAAATATGCCATTAAATTTTTTTGAGCATCTTAACGACTTTAAGCGAAAAAAAACTCAAAACTAGAAAGTTGTAGATCTCGTTGAGATCTATAGTTTTCATATAAAAACTATCTTCATTTAATTTCGCAAAAAAAGATATAATTTTTCCTATGATTAATATGTATAGAAAAATTATAGAAAAAATTATATCTTTTTTTTTTGCGAAATTAAATGAAGATATTTTTATATGAAAACTGTAGATCTCAGCGAGATCTACAACTTTCTAGTTTTGAGTTTTTCGCTTAAAGTCGTTAAGATGCTCAAAAAAAAATTTAATGGCATATTTATACATAAGGGTATTTTTTGACTTTTCACACCGCAGTTTGACACCGTTAGGGCCAAATCGACGCAAGAAGGGTATGGACGGCAAAAAGTTCTGAGCGATGGCACAGGTGTCCATTCCAACTTTTCAAAGGGCTTGTGTGGAACTCGCTTTTTTTATAATGGCATGTATGGAAAAGGCTCTTTATTTTTCTCATTTTACCTTTTTGGTATTTTATTTTTCTTTTTGTTTTCTCTTTCTATTCTTGATATTTCTCTTTCTTTGATGTTCTAGAGTGTATCTATGGATTAAAATAGCCGGTCTCCTAGCGTGTTTCTTGCGCATGTTTCTTGTCATGTTTTTTTTTATTTTTTCTATTTTATTTCTTTGATCGTTTTTTCTTCTCTATTTTCTTTTCATTTCCTTTTAATTTTTTTTTTTATTTTTATTTTTCTTTCTTTTCTTACTTTATTTTTTTCATTTGACCACTTTTGGTATTTTATTATTCTTTTAGTTTCTCTTTCTATTTTTTTCCTTCTTTTCTTCTATTTATAAAATTTTGGTTTTTAATTTCAGGTATATAATGTCCTCTCATTTATTTTAGATATATTCTAAATCATACCACGCATGTTCTAAGATGTATAAATGGATATTCTCTTAGTATACATGTGATGTTACGTGATGCATATAGGGATGTTTTCTTAGTATATATATAATGTTCTAACACGGATGTTCTCTTAGCATGTGATATTCTATGATGCATACATGAATGTTCTCTTAGTATACATGTGATGTTCCGAGATGTATATAAGGATGTTCTCTTAGAATACATGCGATGTTCTAGCATGTTTCTTGTGATGTAAACTTCGAGTGTTTCTTGCGATGTAAACTTCGGGTTATTTATTATGTTCTAGGATATATTTTTGTGATGTTCGGTAAACATACACCGATGTTTTAAGATATATTTTGTAATGTTATATGATATATTTTGACACGTACATTGATGTTCTAGGTCATATGATGTTCGGTTAGCTTTTTATTCTTTTTACTTAACTCTAATTTATTATTTTTGATGTTCTATGTAAATTTTGATTATTATTTTTGATGTTCGGTACACTGATGTTCTAATGTTCTAGATAAATATGTCGTGCGTGCTCGGAAGGAAGCATCGGGGAGATGAATGGACCCAGGATCAGGGGCGGATATGGGCCTAGGGCCATGGGGGCCGTGTCCCTAGTCGCGACCTAAAAAATTCTTTAGTAAATTCTGTGTTTTTAGGCCTGGCCCTAGGTGTTGGGCTGAATTTGTTGGCCCAAGAGCGGAGTCCACAGCTGTCCATAGTCCAGGAAACTGAATCGTTCTTGTTTGACGGACGCGGCCTTCCTCGCGCGTCGGGAAACTAAATCGATCGATCGTCGTTCCCATCTTCTTCGACGCGGACGCCGCCTGCTGGCCGCTGACTGCCTGCCCTCCTGTCCTGTTGCCCGCTGTCAAGGTCGAACGTCCAAGGACTCAAGCCTCCTGTCAAGTATTAATGCAGGCAGATTTTCATCAAAAAAAAAAAAAAAAAAAGTATTAATGCAGGCATCCTTGATCGCCGATCAGGAAGAGTCAAGACTGTTGCATCTTTGATTGGTTGATCCTCCGAAGACTCATCCTGGTACGTCAGCAAAAGTGTAATCCTTTGTCTTTTAATTTCTATAGTTCTAATTTCTAATCTCTTGTTAAACGCTTCTTGATCTTGTAGGAATCAAATGAAGAGGAGCAGGCAGGGACAAGGGAATGGAACCAAGTCAATAAAATCCTTTTTACTCCGGCTCCTACCCCAATCATTCAACGAAATTCACAAGGACAACAATCCGGACCACAGTCAGGAGTGCTAGTGTCACAAGGTAGTCATCGGAAAAAAAAAGTTACATCTGTTACATCAACCTAGAGCAAGTGGTATGTTGCAGTTTTCTACCTTTCTTGTCTAGTCAAATGATCAAGTTATGGATTGCATTGCTAATTTGTATGTATATTCAGGTTCATATGATGATGTTGATGAAGATATGATGGGCGAGGCAGATCCAAATCATCAATAGCTACGTAAATTTGTAAGCATTTTCATGTTTCTGTCAACTATGTTTCAAGTTGTGGATTTAAGTATGAAAGTAAGATATAATCTAAACTATGCATTTATAAATAAGTTATGTTATCTATCGGTATTAAACCCGGTGCGGGCGGTATTTGACCCTATGCGAGTGCTACGTGCATTTTGATAGCGGCCCTAGACATCAAAAGTTAATAGCTCCGCCACTGCCCAGGATCGATGGCCTAGCTAGCTAGCGCCAGCTAGTTGGAACATATACGAGTATAGTTAGTGATGGATGAATCATATATATAGGAGTGCTGTTTTTTGTCTGTTAATTGTAGTAGCAACGCATGGTGTGGGGCCAGCAGGCGGCCGGCGATGCAACGACCATACATGTATGCGTGCGGAGTACACACCACAACAGTTTTTTCTGGTCTTGTTGGTGGCGTGTTGACGGTAACCAACGACATATTTTTTTTCCGTCAACTTACTATCATAAAGGGAGTAAAATTAAACCTTTTTATACTCATATGCATTTATCACTAATAAATTCCACTTGTAGTATCTTGTATTTTATTTTGCAGATTTATAATAAAAGCAAGTGGAAAAATCGACCAAAAAATCGCCTTCAGGGGAAGCGCATTATTGCAAAACTCAAGCCCGGGAGCAAATCGACCCAAAACATCAAAAGCGGGCGAGCAAAGCCCGGCCCACAACTTTTCGGGCGAAAAGGCGACACCCACCAAGACCGGGCCAGGCCGAGGCAAGGGGGTGCGCGCACCGACCGGTGCCGGTGCGGCCGCACCCTCCCTGAGGCGGTTTCGGCCCAGCCTCGGGGAGGCGGTTCGTGCACCTTCCAAACGGGGTTTTCCGCCCTGAGTTGGTCGGTTTGCGCACACAAGGAAGGTTTACCAGGTCGGTTTGGTGTAATTTAGCACTTAGGCCCCTCCTCCAAGTGTATAAGTAGGCCCCCCTCTCTCCCTCTCTCAACACACACCATTTGGAGCCTCCTCACTTTCTACTCTTCTTCTCCTCTCCTCTCTACTCCTCTCCTCTCTACTCCTCCACTTCTCTAGTTCTTTTTAGTCTTTAGTAGTATTTGGAGCAAGGCTAACCTTCATTGGAGAGCTTGTACTTGGGAGAAGGAATATTCGGTATGAATACATTTATGGTTTATCCTCAAGTCTTGATCTCATATGCTTGTGCAATAGAGCTAGAGTATTTACATGTTATATTCTTGACATGTTGTTCTCGACACAATCATGATAGAAGAACTAGACTATAGTTCCTATGTCGTGGTTAGTCGTATAGAACTTAGGGTCTAACCATTCGTGCCATGTATTTGAGTAGAGTAAGAGTTGTCTTTGAGGTGGCGATTCGTTGTGCCCTTCGAGGGGTTTGCTCGTGTTCTATTCCGTCCATCCGTAGGGTGGGGGCCATGGGGACATGAGTAGTGTCCTAGTATGCGGACATGGTGTCCGGATGCCGGTATCCTTCGAATATGAGTGCATGCCACGGTTGAGGGGTAGGCGGCTTGGTCGTGACAAGCCTTGTCCGATCCCCTTGAAATCCACCCACGTTAGGGTGTGTCTTTGTAGGAGTTCGTAAATGCCTTCCTTCGAGGGCGGATGCTCGGGAGGTCTCCGGTCCATCTCACTCTCGGCCTAAAACTCTAGTCATCTATGTTTGCATGATTATTAAGCGGTTCTTTGCCGCGACTACTTTAGAATGCACTGCTCCACTTAGGAATATTCTTTATTCTTTATTTTCCTTTTTATCCTTGAGGTTGGCCTAAGTGTGTGTCACACTATCTTAAACTATCATGACTTACCCCTGTATTGAGTATTGGTCAACTGCATAGACATGTTGTCTTGTTCATGCCCCTGCTAGAGTCCTACACCATGCCTTCCTTTGGGAAAATATAAATAACGATACCCTGAATATCTCCGGGTGAAATGCTACAACGGTATTTCCGTGCGCTTGCGGACTTGTTCGTAAATGCTACTGAGAATGCCACGACATCCCGTGGCGATGGTAGCTGGAATGTAACAATTCCGGCGAAGTCGTTGTGGGAAGTCAACTTTGTGGTTCAGTGCTCTTGCCTTTTTGGCACTTGCGCTTAGGAAACGCAACAAGCATTTCTGGCGCCGTTGCGGAAGGCATTGGTTATAAAGATTCTAGAAAGACATGTTCATTATGATGTGCATGTGTAAGTAGCCATTACTCATGCGGGCTAATCTTTCATGTTTTCTCTGTTGTGGATGAAGACGGGATAGTGTTCGATTGGTTTGTCCCTGTTGGACAACTACATCGCAGATCCGGAGGCACTCCTAAGGAAGAACCCAACTCATATCAAATCTTCTCCTGCTACTCCGCCGACAAACAAACCAATCACCCTTGCATCATCTCGTATTCCACTCATGGCCAAGTCGATCCGTGACCACTCCATCCCTCTTTTGCCAACGTGCCCGTTGGGCCCCATTTGTCAACATGGGAACAGAGAACTTTGAGCTCCGGCCTGGCCTAATCAAGATGGTGCAGGCAAACCAATTTTATGGTTTGCCAAGTGAGGACGCAAGTGCACATCTGCAACACTTCCTTGAGCTCAGTGACACCATTGTCATCCAAGGTGTCACACCGAAGCCATTAGAATCCGTCTGTTTCCCTTCTCCATAACGGGAAGGCGAAACAATGGTTCTATAAAGAGGCGGAAGTTGTCAACACGTGGGACAAGTGTTCCACGGCGTTCCTCACTAAATTCTTCCCCATGAGTAAAACTCACACCCTAAGGGGAAGAATTGCCAACTTCCGCCAGAATTCCATGGAACCCATACTGCGGCATGGGAAAGGCTACAAGAGTACATCCAAGCATGCCGCACCATGGGATGGAAAAATGGCTCGTGATACTGAGAACTTCTACAATGGGTTAACACCCATGTCAAAGAGCACATTGATACCCTTCTTTGGAGGTGCCTTCCTCTCCCCTCACCATCAATAGAGCAACGGCTCTTATGGAGAAAATAGTGTCCAATCAAGCTTGGGGAGGAAAGTCTTGGCAAACAAGAAGATAGCATGCGCAGGCGCCGTGGAGGATACGGGCGTGCTGCTACAATGGATCTCCTATTAAAAGAACTTGACAAGTGTGCCACCGAAGAAGAAGAAACTTACGGCCTTTGTCAAGGCCATAGACTCACACGTAACATGTGAAGTCTATGGCAATGTTGGCCATTCAGGGGAACGACGCCCTGAAACCCCCGTAAAGACGTTACTCACATCAACAACGGGTTAGTCAACAAGGAGACCATAATGGGTGGAACAACCCGGTCGCACCCACAAAACCAAGGAGGTAATTCAAACTCAAGGTACAATTCGAATCCTCTCTCCTTGGAAGACTTGGTCTTAGACCAAGCAAAAATAATTAAAGAACTTTCAAAGAAGTTGATGCTTAATGATAAAATAATTGAAAACATGATTTTCAAAATTAAAAGTTTAACCTCTTCTTATGAAAGACAAGCGAGCTTTAATAAAATAATAGAAACCCAATTAGCTCGGTTTTACTCACGCTTTGCTTTTGTTGTCGGATTCGGGAAAAGTTTTGGGGCAACCCAAAATTTCTCTTGAATCTGTTAAAATGGTCTCAACGAGGTCAGTAAGCCTCTATGTCGGGAAGACAAGCAAGTCTCCTACCGAGCCACCACTCATTATCAAGAAGGAGGACCACGGCGCGACAATCACATGCTCGGTTGGCCCGCATGTCTTCGAGGATGCCTTCGCGACCTTGGATCAAGCATAAACATCATGTCCAAGGTAACATATGATGAAATATTAGGTGGACCTTTGTCCCCCCCTGTACATTTTGAACTGCCGAGATGGCGGACCTATCACTAAGGAAACCGGAGGGAGTAGCTCGGGGACGTTATAGTAAAAATCCGAGAAGCATACATCCCGACGGACTTTGTCATCCTAGACATGGGCCACAACGAGAGAGCTGCCCCAATCCTTGGGAGACCATTTCTTAACACTACAAATGCAGTTTTGCACGTGGGATCAGGGCATGCTAGCTTCCATATGCAGGGCCAAACAATGAGATGCCCATTCAATGGGTTCAACAAGCATAAGAATGCTAAAAACAAGCAGCCCAAGAAGGTAAAGCCACAAAGTGTTAAGCAGGCATGGCAGACAGAAAGGATGACATCCGTATCCACTTCTCCGGATACGGGTAACACTTCGTCAAGCACTAAAAGAATGGAGAAGAGTCCCGCTCGTCGAATTTAAAAGGTGAGCCCTTACCGAAGGTAAATCGGTAGTTATCTTTTATTTTACAATAATAATCTCCCAATAATAACTCCATGATGCTTACAATAAAAATAATAAATAAAAATAAAATTGTTTACCTACGTTGGATGAATCTTGTTTATCAATGCATGCTTCCTCTTTCTATTTTGGCATGTCTTGGTTTGGAAGTTTTGGTTATACGTATGATCATACTTCCATAGGCGTTTTGAATTGAGCATGGTGCTTAGGTCAAAAAAGTCTACCTTGATCAGATTAGACATGGAGTCGAGTGCAGTTATTGAACCTAAAATTGCTAGTGTAGATTTTGGTCGATCATATGGACTAACCCCCGCAGGAATCTATCAAAATCCATAAGGGTAAGTCTTGAAGATGACAACAGGGGTTAACTTAAAAATATATATATATATATAATAATAATAATAAATAATAATAAAAAAAAGAGAGGGTAGAGAAGAGAAGAAGAAGAGAGGAGATAAACCTTTCAACCCCAAGATTTTGTCTGTTATTTTGATGACATCAAAAGACAAGCTTGGGGGAGCCTCTAACCACGCCACCAGGTACAACTTCGGATCATTGCGTGCTCAAGCTAAGCGAGAACCATAAAAGGTAAGCAAAAGGCTAGCTTGGGGAGGACTCCAAGAAAGGTAACTTGTATCTCACATTTTGATCATATTCTCTATCTTATGAAATGTTGAGTTACGCTAAAAAGACAAACTTCATTCCTATATATGAGTTATAAAAATGTTTAGTCTTAGTCCCTTGTTGAAATGATGAATAGTTGCTCTGTCTTATGCTTTGCACGTGCCTAGTTTATAATTCGAATTTCTCTAAAGTTTGGGTTTAATGGCTAATTCTAAAAACTCATCCTGAAAAACCTGATTCATGTGGGTTGCATAGGCTCTATCTAGTCTAAGTTGTTGCCAAGTATGATATGGTACAAATGGATTTGCTATGACTTCGTCCAAAAGAGAAACTTGACATCGGAAATCTACTTTGAAAAGAAAAAGAGAAATGATATGGGCTATGCTAAAAAAAAAAATGAGATGAAAAATGGACAAGTGTCCGAGGGCGAGTAGAGCCCACATCTCTAAAAAAAAAAAAAAAAAAAAAAAAAAGAGAGAAAAAGAAAAGAGTGGAAATAAAAGACAAAAGTCTAGGGCGAGCGAGCCCACCTCTCAAAAAAAAAAAAATGATATAGCAATAAAGCCCATACTTTCTCGAAAAGAAAAAAAAAATAAATAATATATATATATATATAAATATATTTTATCTAAATAAAAACCTGGATAAAAAGTGGATAAAAAAGGATGAATGATAAGCACCTCTGTTATAACCGTTCTATCGGCAACCGCCCAAGGCTTTGAGAAAATTTGGAAAGCCCCGCTACGATGAAAGGTAATAAAGGGTGGAAAAAAAAAGATGTGCCATTTTATTCAAACTCTAGTAGAAAGTCTTATTATAACCCCGGCTTTGGTAAAACGTAATCGGCATAGTAGCAACTCGATCAACAACCAAGTACTTATCTCTTTTTTTGCTCGAGGACGCGCAAAGGGTAAGCTTGGGGAGTTTGTTAACGGTAACCAACGACATATTTTTTTCCCGTCAACTTACTATCATAAAGGGAGTAAAATTAAACCTTTTTATACTCATATGCATTTATCACTAATAAATTCCACTTGTAGTATCTTGTATTTTATTTTGCAGATTTATAATAAAAGCAAGTGGAAAATCGACCAAAAGTACGCCTTCGAGGGGAAGCGCATTATTGCAAAACTCAAGCCCGAGAGCAAATCGACCCAAAACATCAAAGCGGGCCGAGCAAAGCCCGGCCCACAACTTTTTCGAGGCGAAAGGCGACACCTCACCAAGACCCGGGCCAGGCCGAGCCCAGGGGGGTGCGCGCGCACCAGCTGGTGCGGCCGCACCCTCCCTGAGGCGGTTTCGGCCCAGCCTCGGGGAGGCGGTTCGTGCACCTTCCAAACGGGGTTTCCCGCCCTGAGTTGGTCGGTTTGCGCACACAAGGAAGGTTTACCAGGTCGGTTTGGTGTAATTTAGCACTTAGGCCCCTCCTCCAAGTGTATAAGTAGGCCCCCTCTCTCCCTCTCTCAACACACACCATTTGGAGCCTCCTCACTTTCTACTCTTCTTCTCCTCTCCTCTCTACTCCTCTCCTCTCTACTCCTCCACTTCTCTAGTTCTTTTAGTCTTTAGTAGTATTTGGAGCAAGGCTAAGCTTCATTGGAGAGCTTGTACTTGGGAGAAGGAATATTCGGTATGAATACATTTATGGTTTATCCTCAAGTCTTGATCTCATATGCTTGTGCAATAGAGCTAGAGTATTTACATGTTATATTCTTGACATGTTGTTCTCGACACAATCATGATAGAAGAACTAGACTATAGTTCCTATGTCGTGGTTAGTCGTATAGAACTTAGGGCCTAACCATTCGTGCCATGTATTTGAGTAGAGTAAGAGTTGTGCTGAGGTGGCAGTTCGTTGTGCCCTTCGGGGTTTGCTCGTGTTCTATTCCGTCCATCCGTAGGGTGGGGGCCATGGGGGACATGAGTAGTGTCCTAGTATGCGGACGTGGTGTCCGGATGCCAGGTATCCTTCGAATATGAGTGCATGCCACGGTTGAGGGGGTAGGCGGCTTGGTCGTGACAAGCCTTGTCCGTCCCCTTGAAATCCCCCACGTTCGTGTGTCTTTGTAGGAGTTCGTAAATGCCTTCCTTCGAGAGCGGATGCTCAGGAGGTCTCCCCGTCCATCTCACTCTCATGCCTAAAACTCTAGTCATCTATGTTTGCATGATTATTAATCGGTTCTTTGAGCTACTTTAGAATGCCTGCTCCACTTAGGAATATTCTTTATTCTTTATTTTCCTTTTTATCCTTGAGGTTGGCCCAAGTGTGTGTCACACTATCTTAAACTATCATGACTTACCCCTGTATTGACAGTATTGGTCAACTGCATAGACATGTTGTCTTGTTCATGCCCCCGCTAGAGTCCTACACCATGCCTTCCTTTTGGGAAAATATAAATAACGATACCCCTGAATATCTCCGGGTGAAATGCTACAACGGTATTTCCGTGCGCTTGCGGACTTGTTACGTAAATGCTACGAGAATGCCACCCGACATCCCGTGGCGATGGTAGCTGGAATGTAACAATTCGGCGAGTCGTTGTGGGAAGTCAACCTGCGGGTTCCCGGTGCTCTTGCCTTTTTGGCACTTGCGCTTAGGAAACGCAACAAGTGGTATTTTGGCGCCGCCCGTCAATCCAAGCTGCATTTATGCATGCAGCGATCGATCGAAAAAAAGCCGGTCAACGGGAACGCCTCGGCCACATATGTATACGTACAAAAGGCTTAGTCCCTCCATCTCAATATACATGTCATTTGAGCACTAGTAAAAAGTTTCAAAATACATGTCGTTTTAGGTGTCGCAGCCTACTACGAGGGATGCCTAGATCGCCAACCAGCCATCAATCCATCCCATCCCCGCCTTCCACTATGTGAATAAAAAAAAACAAAAAAACCGAGGTGGTGGGGAGGCTCATCTCACAAAGTAGTACAAAGCGCCGCAGTCATCCATCGGCATGGGAGTCTCCACCTCCATCCCCCGGTTGAGAAGGACGGCAGGGGGCACGCGCGCCGGCGGAGGAGCACGGAGATGTGGCCGGCGGACCGCACGCCACGCGAGGAGAGATGCAAAGAGCACTCGTGTGCCGCCGCGAGGGAGATGCGCTAGCTTAGGCCAGCCGCGGAGGTGCCCCATCGGCCCGCACGCCGGGGGAGCAGCGCGGGTAAAAGGCGGCGCGCCGGCAGGAGGAGCGCGGAGGGGGAGTCGGGCGGCCGCGCCGTCTGAGAGGAGGCGGAGGTGGTGCGCCGGGCGGCCAGCGCGCCGGGGGGAGCAACGCCGGTTCACCGCCCGGCGGCCGCTGACCGGCGGAGGGAGGAGAGCGGAGATGGAGCACGGGGTCGGAGAAGGTCGGAGCCGGCGGCTCCTACCGGGCGGGCCGAGGTCGTGTTCTTCCGGATGCGATGGGCGATGAACGTGCTTTGGAGACATCTTGTCAAAAGTAGAAGTACTGAGTAGGGGCAACAGGTCTTTTTGTCAATGTTCTTGGTATTCGTGTTTAGTGCCAAAACGACTGTATTTTTTGAGATGGAGGGAGTACTAGTCTAATGTATCTAATCGAATCGCCGTGATGGTGGGCCTTGGCCCGGCGCCACTGGGCCTTGATCACGCACTAGCTAATCGACCAAAACCGAAACCGGGTGTGCTAAAGGGGGAAGCCGCTGGTCAACGGACGGATCCGATGCAGGCCCGGGACGGCGCCTAGCACGCCCTAGAACACCCCGCTTGGAAAGAGAGCGCAACGACGGAGGTGGAGGTGAAGCAGGGTGGATTCACATGGGGCCAGCGGAAAAGGATTATTATTTCATTGGCTGATCGAGCCTTGCAGCCGATGCAGACAACTTACAAGCATAATATTTTTTTAATATAAAAATAGAATCTCAAAAACAGTACAACCATGCAATTGCGCGAGGTATAAACGTTTAAATTTTATAAATAACGAATAAAGTATTAAAATATTAAAATGCTTTTGGTCTAGTGTAGACTGAGCATTTTTCGGAGCCAATCGGGTTCGGGCGGGTGAAATTGGTGATTATTTCGGGCCAAAAAAATCACGCCCATGACGTCCCACCGGGCAAGTCGGGCCTAGCTTTTTTCGGGCCGGGCTCGGGCGGGCCCGGGCTTGGGCGGGCTACCCGCACATTTTACACTACAAAATAGTCAAAAAATGTATTTCGGGCCGAGTTCGGGCCAAGAAAAATTTTAACGGGCTTCAAAATCTCGCCAAAGGCCACGTCCACTAAGGTTCGTGGGCAGGCCAAAACCCGTCGGGCTCGAGACCGGGCAAACGGGTCAGGTCGGGCCGGGCTAGTTTTGCTCAGGTCTAGTCTAGTGGTATGATTTGTTTGGGTTAATATATATATTAAAAGTTATTACATTTTAAAGGGAAACGACAAAAAAAAGGCTAATAAGTTGTATTGGTGGGACACATGTCGTGCACGGGACGGAGGTCCGCACCCGGTGTCCAATAGGCCTACCCAATTTATTCCCAGCTCTATCCCTGCCCCAAGTATCGATTGGTCCTTTCATGCTCCCTCCAACAACTCACTCGTCATGAACCAGAAGTGGGCAGCCCGAGAGTAGCTAATTGGGCCAAACGCGACGGTCGCCCGGCCCGAGGAGGAGCGGGGCGCTACCGTTGTTGATATTTCTTACACGATACCAATTAGGAAGGCGAAAGAAATATATATGGGAAATCTATCTAATCATGTTAGCTTGGATATGGGATTAACCTCATGATCCAACAAAGCGGAGTTAGGCGGTGTTAGTAGTGGGATGTAAACTTAGCATCATTATCCATAGTGGAGGTAATCTCACCAGGATATGTACTCAAGGTATACCACTCATTTCTAGGCATTACCTATACGGTGATGCGTAACCCTAGCAATAACGCTCAAAGAAATGCGAGGCATGATATTCTTGATTGGCCTTGATAAAAGAAGGAACATGATATGCGCAAAGCGCACGGATAGAAATACCAATTGTAGCACTTCAGGGAGTAATCCGGGTATCGTATTTATATTTTACCACGGGGAAGGGAGTCTATGGAAAGGTAGAGAGAAAAGGATGTCTAATGACTTAGATTGTGATTTAGTTATGAGATCCACCTTACAGTAGTGTAATGCAGAGTAGCCATATGTATCTAACATAACTCAACGGGGATAAGTCACAAGATAAAGATAATAATATAAATGATAAATACCCAAGTCTAAGATCATCATAAGCCACTAGTGTCATACGAGCTATTAACATGTTATAGAAAGAATAGAATGAATATTCCTAAGATACTCCTAATCATATATGTCAAATGAATACTACAATTAGTGCAATACATCTAGCTATCATGGCAAGGTTGGATTACTTCTACACATGGCAAGCATTACCAATAACAACCAAGGATCGAAACTTGATCATTACCGTAATAATAAACTCGACTAGTCCTACATTCGGAGGGTGGATTCCAAAGGACTCAACGGGATTTGTCACTCCCCGCGATCTACCACACGGCCGGAATGTAGGGTGCAATTGCGGATAAACGTTATATAAACACCACGTTTACATTGCTTATCACCCACATAGTGATCATCTATATGGATGCTATACAATTCCATGCATAAAATATAAAGCAATCTTACTAAACTAAATATATAATCATAGCAAGCATAAACACATATCAATAAGAATATAACAATTATATAGATTAAAGCCATAACAATTGTATTCTAAATATAAGAGTACTTACAGATTGAATACAAGAGAGAAATCTCAAGAACGATGATCCGTGCTACTTCTTGACTATCGGGAACTCAAGATGAACTTGATCTTCAACTAGAACTAGCTATGTAGCTAACTACTTCTAGTATGAACTAGGGCTTAGGTCTAGACTTGGCTGGACTTGATGGGTATGAGTTGATGAATGAGTATGATAATGAACTTGTTATCGACCACGGGGTCATTTGGTCTTCTTATATAGTACTTGGCGATGAACATCAACCCTTGGATCAAACCGACCTTCAACAACGGTGTAGATACAACCTCAAGGTCGGTGGTAAACCGACATAAAAATATGAGGCTAATTGGTGGGACCCACCTGGCGGCCGGCCTACTTGGCACTGGCGGCCGCCAGGGTGTCATTCCACCTTGGCATCCCGTCTTTTCTGGTGTCCTCTGGTATCTTCTAGAATGTTTTAGTCCACTTTTCGGGTTGAGTTACTTCACGGTTAAGTCTTGTCTTCATATGTCTTGTATATTCCGGAACTTTCTCCATTCTTCTCTGCAATTATCTATCAAGTCCCTGGAAAGTCACAGAATACCAAAACTCGTGGAATTATGTTAGTTAGACCCCTAAACTTATGTTTGGTCTTGATCTTGAGCCCTTATTTCATGTTATTTATCTTATAATATTATGCTATAACAGGTGTCAACAAGCTCCCCCAAGCTTACCTCTTGCTAGTCTCTTAGCAAGACACATGATATTATATTAAACTACCTACTTGGATCGGGGAGTTCTTTGCAACGCTATCACACCTTAAAAGTACACATGCTTTCAAATAAAATTTCTCTCTAGATAGGAATAAACTTTTTAAACTTTTAACTTACCCTTATTACCTCTTACCTTTTAGGGCTTATATCTTTTTCTTCAATCTCGGGTAATTGAAAGATAGAACAGTCAAGTCGAACACTATATCTCAAACTCTTTCGATCAACTGTCCTTCTGGAGTTTTTGCTGATTTTCAAATAAAACTCAAAGTTCCTCAGTATGACTTTCTCTCTAATCTCTCATTTGTGGTATTTGTGGATCCTCTCTAAGGCAATAAGATAGTGTTGCCTTTCTCTCAAAATATGTAGTATTTTTGGCTAAGGCAGTAGCACACTATGCCTTCTTCTCTCTCCTCTATATCTAAGGCTTATATATCTGGAGCTCATAGGTGGGAAAAGATTAAATATACTTACTAAGCATATATTATAAATTCAAGCAATGGATCCAAAGTTACAAGTCACACTGATCAAGTGGTGCATGTGTATGGTGGATAGGATATAAATGGTATGGAATATACTAAGGTGTATAGAATAGATGATGGGAAATCTTACTTTTGCTCCTTGAGAAATCTTCTCTCTTTTGGATTTGGAAACTTTATAGAGAACTTTGGGTTGTATCTTTTTCTTTCTTTATTTTTTTTTATTTAGAGAGATGGGTTCTACTCACCCTCGGACTTGTGTCCATTATTTCCTCTCTTTTATTATTTTAGAGATGTGGGCTCTACTCACCCTTGAACACTTGTTCATTTTTCATCTCTTCCCTTTAGGGAGGTAGGCTCTACTCGCCCGTAGGACTTTTGTCCATTTTTCATCTCCCTTTATTCTTTCTTTTCTTAGGGAGGTAGGCTCTACTCGCTTCGTAGGACTTTTGTCCATTTTTCATCTCCCCTTTTTTTCTTTTTTTTTTTTTAATCTACAACCCAGATCTCTTTTGCAATAACTTTTTGAGAGATAAATAAATATAATGGAGCTTTTGTAAGATATTGGCTAGCAATGAATGAGTGGATGGGTATAGTAAATATTTTTGGTTGCTCTCTCCTAGGATAGGAGTAGAACATTTTTTTGGCTAGAGTGAATGGGTGTATATGATGGATGCGTGCTTCTAGGATGGAAATAGCATATGTGTATGGAGTTAAGTGGAGTGGAATATAGTGGAGTGTACATGATCAGCATGACAAGTTTCTAAGGGTCGACAAAGATTGAACAAACTCAATACAAAGCAAGCAGCCTATATATATATATCTTAAAGGTTTTCCTAATCTAGGGAGCATGTATATATGGTCTGTGGTAGGAGGTTCACACTCTTGTCACACAGGGAACTTATCATGTGCATTTTCGATTTTCAAAATATAAATCTCCGTAAATCTAGTGTCACTAGGAGTAAGATCAAATAGCCGCTCGGACTATCATATATAATATCCGTCAATTACCTAGACTTTAGAGCAAGCATTTGCAACCCATAGGTTTTAGGTTTTGAGTAAAAATCAAATCAAAGTAATTTTGCAAATGAAGCTCAAGAGAAATTAAGCTTGAAAGCTAGGTACTAGAAAAGTATAACAACTGAGCAACTATTCATCATCTCCATGTTGGTAGATTTTAGGGTTTATTTTAGTTGAGCAAAGTAAACTTTAGTGAACACTCTCTCTTGATCCTTTTATTCACACTCTAACAAAGGACTTTTTAACTAGACTTTATAAAACTAAACTCTTAAACAAACCTTCTAGCAAGCAAAATATTTAGCTAATAATATTAATATAATATAATATATATATATTATAATAGATAGTAGGATACTTATCTGTATAACTGGGGTTGCACTCCCCCAAGCTAGATTGGAGTGTAGTCTTCAATGATGTAGAAGTTGAGGTAGTTGGCAACAAGAGTGGTGCCTAACATATCCCTTCTCCTCTTGAAATCTGCTGATCTCAAATAGACAACAAAGCTAGTGAAACTTGATTAAGCATTAGGGGTTAGCCACATTGCTTTAGTTTGCCTAGGAAATATTTTTTTTGGATTTTTATTATTTTTTTTTCAAATTTTTATTTTATTTTTATATATTTTTTATGCCACCACAGCAGAGATAGCCTAGAGGTGTTAAGCCTCGGGGGGATATTAGCATGGGGCTTAAAAGGTTTTCAAAATAAAAAGGCAAAATATTTTTGTTATTTCAAATGTATATATATGATACTAAAAAGATAAACATGATATGGAAAGAAAATATGCAATGCGAGAATTTAAATATGGATAACTTACCGACTTACCTTTCGGCTAGGATTCGGTGTTTAGAGTCCTCCGAACGGGACTTTAAGTTACGCTCTTCACTCCCATGGTATATCGGTTGTCACAATTGGTAGCTTGATGATTCTAGTCTCTTTCGATGATGTTACGGGAGATGTCTTCTTCTTCCTCCATCTTTTGGATGATGTACTCTTCTCTGGAGTAGTTGATTCTTCTTTCTCCGTAGATGTATAAGGTGTAAGAGCTTTAGCTTCTTCACTTACCTTATCTTCTTCTAGATTCTTGATCCATTTTCTATTATGACGGCGATGGTCGACACGCTTCTCCCACGGAATTTGTATACTCATTATAACTATTAAAGTAAACACGTACCTTCTCTTTAAGAAATTGGAAATGAATCTCTCTGTATGAATGTAGATGATTGCACAGTAGTGTTGAGGAACGGTCTCCCAAGCACTAGTGGAGGATCTTCTTCTTTCCCCATGTCTATGACTACAAAGTCAGTGAGAACATAGTGGTCCATGATCTTGACTGGTACATTTTTGGCAATCCCTTCGGGAACTCTATAAGATTGGTCCGCCATCAGTAGCTACACATATGTTGGTTGCAACGGCAATTTTCCAAATAATAATTCATATGTAACCTTTGCCATTAGATTAACACGAGATCCGATATCGCAATATGTATTATAGAAAGTTAAACATTGAATAGAACATGCTATGGTAGGCGTACACGGATCATCTTGCCGACGAAGCATTGGAGATTGAAGTAAATGATCATTATAAGATTTTATTTTATTTACTACCATTACCTTTGTAGGTCTTGCTGCGTCTTATTCTTGTTCGATTCGATTCGATTCCTCCTTACGTTCTTGTTGTAACTTTCTATCTTCGGTTATAGAACATAATGATTGGTATTTTGGGAATAAGTAAAGAGGTGTGTACCTTGTTCTTGAAAGTAAATTTCTCCCTTTTCCCTTTAATGTTGAAAACAATCTTCGTGACTTTATCTGCGTAGATGACGACTTTAGCTAAGCATAAGAATGGTCTACCAAGTATAATTGTTGCTCTTTCATTTCTTCCGGTGTCTCATGATTGCGAAGTCTCCCGCACATATGAGCCTCTCGATTCCCACACACACATCTTCAAGAATCCCTCGGGATAACGGAATGATTGATACGCAAGCCGCAAGCACATATTTGTTTTCCAAAGTGGTTTACTATAAATCTTTTCATAAATTACCTTTGGTAGTATGTTCACGCTTGATCCAAAATCACGAGAGAGCATTGTCGAATGTGTGTTGTCCAATCTTGATTGTAATGACTGGCCTCCCTGGATCTTCCTTTCTAGGTGGCATTGAATCATCCAACCAACGACTTTCCCGAGGTCTCTCTATAGTAACGACACGCATTATAAATATCGACAAGGTTTGCGGTTTCTAATTCTTAGGCTGCCCCGGAATCTTACTGGTGTGGTTAGTGGAACAGATAACGAGAAATCTGAGATTCTATCATCTTATTAAAAGCGTGTTTGATTCTTAATAGCTGAAGAAAAGCTTTCTAAACGAGTATTGATAAGTTCAAGAGCTTTATCATTAGTTGCTATCTTTCTAGACAGATTCTCCATGGTCTTACCTTGGTTAACAACAAGATCTCTCAAAGAAGGTTGATAAGTATTAAAATTGTTACCTGGATTGTTACCTTGGTAATTGCTTTGATAGTTGGGCCTCTGTTGATTCCAACCTTGATTCGATGAGGACGGAAATTATTATTATTATTGATGAAGTTGATGTCCTCCGGGATCTCTCGGACAATTCCTGCCAGTGTGGCCTGTGTTTCCACATTCTTGTAACACCCCAAATTTTGCAATTTTTGAAAATAGCTAAAATTGATTTATTTATGAATTTTTGTGAGCATTTGAATCTAGGGAAAATATAATTTTTGTGAAATTAAAATTTAATATAAGGTTTAGAAACATGTATGTTGCATTCATGCTGGAATTATTATTTTTGTTTGAGTGTAGGATGAGGTTGAGTGGAGCTAAATTCAAATTTCACTTGAATTTGGTTCAAAATTGAGGCTTTGAAATTTAGAAAAGGCTTTTTATTGGAAACTCTCCCTCTCTCTCTTTTTGGCCCAACCCAGCATGCAGCCCAACACTTCTTTTTTTCTTTTTCCAGCGCTGAAACCGGCCTTGGGCCTCTGGCGGCCCAACTCGTCTCCCTCTCTTTCTCCCTGCAGGCCCGAGCGCCTCTCCTCCTTGGGCCGGCCCAGCAACGCCCCTTCCCCTACCTCCAGCTCGCAGCCAAGGGAGCGCCGCCGCCTTCACGCTCCCACCCGAAACCGCCGCTGTTATGGCCTTGATGGCCATCCCGCCCGCCTTCAAGCCGGCCTGGTGGCCGCGAGTGGCAACGCCGCGCCCGTTCCACTGCCCTACCTTCTCCTATAAAGCACGGCCGAGCCCATCGTCGTCCTTTTCCCGAGCTCCGCCCAAACCCGCCGCCCGCCACCGCAATTTGCCCAAACCGAAGTGTAATCGTCGTCGGAGTTGTGCCTGGAAGCTTCGCCGTGACGAGCCGCGACCGTAGGTGCCCTTCATCCTCGTTTTCATCTCGGAAATCCGGCAATTTTGCTCACCGGCGGGTTTCCTTGGTCCAGTCCGCCGCCGGTCGTCGACGAAGTCACTTGGAGCCCTTCCGGACGACTCTAACGACATCAACGAGCCCTCTGTAATCACCGAATCCCTCCCCTGCCTTTTAATTTATTTTTCCCGTTCGTTTCATCGGTCCAGCGAGGTCCCGTTGCCGCCGGCCACGGTGCCGCCGCAGGGGCCACCGCCTCGGTGTGCTCTCCGCCTTCTTTTCCGCGTAGTTCAAGTCCGTGAGGTCACCAGCATCGCTCCCGTGCCCTTTAATCGAGTCATGGCGGCCGGAATCGCCGTTTGGGCGCTCGCCGGCGAGCCTGACCGGTCGGCAGCGGCGGCGTTGCCGTCGTCGTTCTGTTGGCCGACGGGGATTATTCCCCTTTGCTCTGAGCCGTCCATCTCTTGATCTGTGGCCCAGATTAGAACCCGAAGGGGTATTTTCATAACCGGTCCATGCTACAGTTGTGGACTCGGTCCACGCCTCAACCACACCGGTCCACAGCACACAGTGGTGGACCGAGCCAACCACAGCGCGCCGCATGGCGCCACGTCAGCGCTGACGCGGTCAGCAGCGGTCAGCCCTGGCGGGTTTGCACTTTAGCCCTTCTAGTTTCCAGTTTTTACATCAAATTTTATATCAGTTCAAAAGTATTTGTTTTAGGCCCTGTTTTCTTTCAGTTTAGACCTCCCGGTTTCCTGTATTAGTGTGCCAGATCCAACCGACGGTAGGAAGTAGATTTTTAATATTTTAAATTCGAATTTGTACCAGTTTCATTTACAGAAATGCCACTGAACTTGTTTTATGCATAACTTTCACGTTTTAAATCCGATTAGAGTGATTCTTGCGCTCATGTGTTCGTAGAAATGCGTAGAATAGTTTTATAAACTTTTTAGCTGCTGTTTATATTGTTTGGTGTACTGTTCTAATAGAAATACATTTGTTTGCATGTGATGACTGGGTTTGGATGATTGATTGGTGATGTGGTGAACGTTTAGAAGGTGATCGGTTCGTGTTGCTGAGGTTTTGCTGCTGATCAATATCAAGAGGAGCTTTTGAGAAAGGCAAGTGTAATAAAGGCCTCCTTGAACCTATGAACAAATTACCATTCATTCTTTATTGCATGTGTCCAATTTGAGCAAACCCTAAGGACTTTACCTAGTTTATTCTTGTACCTGATACCCTTGTTACCTATGGTTTGGGATGCATTTGGATAGATGCTGCTGCTTATGCTCAACTAACTAATACTTGACTAATGGCATATATGTAGTGATGTTTAAAAGTGTGCTTTTTAGCAACATGGAATCACTAAGGACTTATTCATTAGCAAAATCAGGGACAAAGTACAAGCGTGAGGGGCCACATGGCTCTGGTTTTAGTTGGTATGAGGACCTATTCTAGCTTGTTAGCGGTTACCCTTGTGGCGCAAATGGGGAAGGGTGGGCTATGGCAACCACGAGTTGGAGTTGGTTGATCCCACGGAGTGCCCTTAAAACCTAGCGGCCCCTAACTTGTTAGACTAACCTTTGAAATGCTTCATAGTGAACCCTGTAGGCTTTCTTTCGTAGAGGGTTAAGAGGCTAGCTACCTCGGGCAAAAAGGGTAAATCACGGCTCCACGGTGAAAGTGTACAACCTCTGCAGAGTGTAAAGCGATATATCGGCCCGTGCTCACGATCACGGCGGCTTGGAAAACCGATGGAGTATTTTGTTCTTATTGTTATTTTATGTTGGTTATTGCTCAAGTTTACTCATTATCATATTTATGCCATTAACTTTAATATTATGGGAATTGGAGCCTAAGCATCATCTAAAGATATATAATGGTAAATTTGATCTACTAAAATTGCTAACCGCATGATCAAAACAAAGTGTCAAGCCTTTTTGAGCCTTCATAGACCCCTTTGTTATACTTGCTAAGCATGGTGCGCTTACACTTGTTTTATATTCAATGAAAATCCCGGATGGGTACTTGATATTGGATTTGGTGAGTCTTCCGAAGATGTTCGAAATTCTAAGTTGGTGTCCCCAGGTTGGAAGTCCCTCGTGGCGGAGTTGGCGTATTCGTTTATGTTATATTTTGCCTTTGAGCGAAATTTTGTGGTAACTTTGTAATGTTTTATACGATGTAATAATATACTTTACTTTGATATTCTTTCAATTTGAGATTATATGTGTGTTTGACATCCACGGGCACACATATATGAGTACCTGTATTTGATTTTTAAATATGGGTATGACAAATAGTATCGAGCTATATCGATTTGTAGGGACGATCAACCTAGATAGAAATGGACGTTTTAGGATCTCATCATCTTTATTTTATTACAATTAATTTGTTATCAAATTTTTGCTTATGTTCTATCTATTATCTGTTATAAAATTATCTTGATCTAATACTCAACCTTTTCAATCTTTTAGATGGTTAAGTAGCGAGAAGGTTGCTCATGTCGGTTTGGGCGAGACCATGCTATTTTGGAGGATTTGGCCTAACAGAACTCGATCTGATAGCTCTTCTGTCACATCCGGACATACTTGTTGGCGCAAGGAGTACCTTACTACACCCTACAGTGGAGAGCCTTTCTTCCACTCTCGACTTACGCGTATTCTACAAGACCACTATCCTGACCAACATGCCAAGGTGGAATACCGATGCACTAAGTGGACCCATCCCAAATACAAGAGCCACTGGAATGTTGAAGCACACATCACAAGGTTGGACGCATTCACTGGTTCACGTGTGGTGGAATCCATCCACTCTTCTCGTTGGTATACCGAGGCAAGCATTATGAAGGGATACGAGGATAATGCGCAGAAGTATTTTCCTCAACGTCCGCCGGGTAGTTTACAATGTGTGATGGCTGACCCTCATACAGAACAGAATGAACAGCTGAAGGAGATGGCTCTGACTATCCAAGTCATGCATCAAAAGTTGGAAGATAGCCAATTGGAGTTGGCAGAAGTGAGGCAACTTTATGAGGAAGCTCTTCATGAGATTGATGAGTGGAGGAGTCGTGCTGGCTTTCCCAAGATCAATGTGGTGGAGGGCGTGTCCCGCTCACCCTCCCGTAAGAGATGCTACCCTGGATGCCACTGCACTCACACCGTGTTCAAGATATAGGAATATGTCCCTTGTGTAATAAAATCGTTTGTAGCGAAATTGAGTTGAATAAGTTAGTCTTAAATGTGTGGCTTGTGAACAATGAGTGTTTAGTTGAGTTGTGCTTATGATTTTGCATGAGTTGAATCTTTGTAATGAGTGTTGGAACTTTGTGGTCATGTCCACAAGTTCCATAGTTGATAGTTTAAGCTCTAAGGAATATGAATAAATAGTTGGGTTACCCTTTATCATGTTGTCTCAATCTTGTTTATCCTAGAGCGGTCGGTCTTTATCTTTTATAACCCAAGATGTGTTTATCCAAAAATCATGAAATTTTTATGGGATAAACTAGACTTCAATACCTTTCTTTTGGATCTTGTATCACCCTAATAGCAGTTGTGGTTTGTGAGATATTGCTGTTGCAATCCGGTGATACTGTGCTGTCAGGAATCTGGGACAGTTCGGTTTTGGGTCTGTTTTTGCCTGGGTAAACGTCAGAATCTGAGAATATTTTGTGAATAAGAGTTGTAGAGAATTTTATAAGCTTTCCAGAAAGGTAAAGTTTGCATCAATCCAATAAACAGATAGAAAGTTATGGCCATTCTTCTGCACTGCTGTTTGTCCAATCGATAGAAAAAGTTCAGATTTGATCCATTCTCTTATGCCACATATATAATTCTTTCTTTTGGTTAAGTGACAACAACTTGGATCATAATGCCAATGGCTGATGTCGGATACACCTTGATACTATGGATTTTGAGGAATATAAGAGTTCTTATACTAGTCCTTTAACCATTTTGGATTGGAAGGTGCAAGCTAACCAAGCTATTCCCCTAGTTCTTATCTTAAGGGGGGTAGCCAGGTGAAAGAAGTTACAAGGAAAAGGTTTTGTTTGTTTTAGTGATTCACATGGATATATCAATTGTTTCTGTGGTTGAGAAGTCACTATCAAGCGTAGGTATCTTTGCTCAAGATTGATAACTTGATGGAATATCTACAAGAAGCCTATGTGATGTCCGGATAGGGTTTTGCTTTTAGTTATTACATCACTTGGGTGTTCAACCTTCAAGCTGAAGACAACTTAGAATTGAGGATACATGAATGTGATGTTGGATTTCTCTATGATAAGTGAGGAAGCCTCAATACTTACACCTAGTCTGGTGAGTGAGATTTGTTTGAAGAAACTTTTCTTTTGGATTACAATGCCTCTAATGGTGGGTTTGCATGGATAAAACAAGATCTATGTGTGGAGTTAGCCCTGGTGGAACATGGAGTTATTATTTTCTTGGATGTATGACTGATATCTAAGTGGACTATGAGAATCCAAAGGACATCTTTGCTAAGTTTTGAATTTGTGAAGTCGGTGTTGGAGGGAACTAATCTAGGTATATGAAATGGAGGTACGCTACCACTTGGGTGAAGTAATTTCTCTACTTGGATAAGTTAATCTCTAGAGTTAGAGCTCACCTAGGGAGCTAAGATGGACTTAGAGTTTTGATTGAGTGTTGATGATCAGTTGGAATTTGAAAGAAGGTATTAAGTGATGGTTGAGTAGTTGACTAGTGAAGCAAAAGAATTTGGATGTATTATCCTTTTGGGCACAAGTGTGCTATATACACAGCTTTTAAGAGTAAAGCCTAAATGGATTGTAAGAATCTACAAGACTACTAAATTGGTCTTGAGCTTGAGATATTATATTTTGATGGGAGTAACCAAGAGTTATGATCTAGATTATCAGAAGTGATTGCTAATGTCCTTAGCAAAGAAGCTATGCTAGGAAGGTTCAGGATGACACTACAAACTAAAATAAAGATTCAAGATTTGAGCAACTTAACTTGAGAAATGTATAGTCTACTTTGGAATAAGTGAGAAACTTCCTCTCTCAAAGTCATACATATGAGGTGTACAATGAGTTTTGAATGTATAGGCCTTGACATTTAGTTGGTGGCCTAATATTTGGAAGTTACCCGAGGGATCATGATTATATTGAGTGTCTCATCAAAGATTTGGAAATAGTTGAGATAATATTCGAGGATAAGATTGTAACAACAAGGAAAGTAAAGAGAGAAGCTAATCTCGGTGATATTCAAGAAGATAGTTGAAGAATGTTATCAAAATCTTTTTTTCTGTTTTCTCTCCGTGATTCGAGCCTCTTCCGAATCTCGGGACGAGATTCATCTTAAGGGGGTAGAATTGTAACACCCCAAATTTTGCAATTTTTGAAAATAGCTAAAATTGATTTATTTATGAATTTTTGTGAGCATTTGAATCTAGGGAAAATACAATTTTTGTGAAATTAAAATTTAATATAAGGTTTAGAAACATGTATGTTGCATTCATGCTGGAATTATTATTTTTGTTTGAGTGTAGGATGAGGTTGAGTGGAGCTAAATTCAAATTTCACTTGAATTTGGTTCAAAATTGAGGCTTTGAAATTTAGAAAAGGCTTTTTATTGGAAACTCTCCTCTCTCTCTTTTTGGCCCAACCCAGCATGCAGCCCAACACTTCTTTTTCTTTTTCCAGCGCTGAAACCGGCCTTGGGCCTCTGGCGGCCCAACTCGTCTCCCTCTCTTTCTCCCTGCAGGCCCGAGCGCCTCTCCTCCTTGGGCCGGCCCAGCAACGCCCCTTCCCCTACCTCCAAGGGGAGCGCCGCCGCCTTCACGCTCCCACCCGAAACCGCCGCTGTTATGGCCTTGATGGCCATCCCGCCCACCTTCAAGCCGGCCTGGTGGCCGCGAGTGGCAACGCCGCGCCCGTTCCACTGCCCTACCTTCTCCTATAAAGCACGGCCGAGCCCATCGTCGTCCTTTTCCCGAGCTCCGCCCAAACCCGCCGCCCGCCACCGCAATTTGCCCAAACCAAGGTGTAATCGTCGTCGGAGTTGTGCCTGGAAGCTTCGCCGTGACGAGCCGCGACCGTAGGTGCCCTTCATCCTCGTTTTTCATCTCGGAAATCCGGCAATTTTGCTCACCGGCGGGTTTCCTTGGTCCAGTCCGCCGCCGGCCGTCGACGAAGTCACTTGGAGCCCTTCCGGACGACTCTAACGACATCAACGAGCCCTCTGTAATCACCGAATCCCTCCCCTGCCTTTTAATTTATTTTTCCTGTTCGTTTCATCGGTCCAGTGAGCTCCCGTTGTCGCCGGCCATGGTGCCGCCGCGGGGCCACCACCTCGGTGTGCTCCCCGCCTTCTTTTCCGCGTAGTTCAAGTCCGTGAGGTGACCAGCATCGCTCCCGTGCCCTTTAATTGAGTCATGGCGGCCGGAATCGCCGTTTGGGCGCTCGCCGGCGAGCCTGACCGGTCGGCAGCGGCGGCGTTGCCGTCGTCGTTCTGTTGGCCGACGGGGATTATTCCCCTTTGCTCTGAGCCGTCCATCTCTTGATCTGTGGCCCAGATTAGAACCCGAAGGGGTATTTTCATAACCGGTTCATGCTACAGTTGTGGACTCGGTCCACGCCTCAACCACACCGGTCCACAGCACACAGTGGTGGACCGAGCCAACCACAGCGCGCCGCGTGGCGCCACGTCAGCGCTGACGCGGTCAGCAGCGGTCAGCCCTGGCGGGTTTGCACTTTAGCCCTTCTAGTTTCCAGTTTTTACATCAAATTTTATATCAGTTCAAAAGTATTTGTTTTAGGCCCTGTTTTCTTTCAGTTTAGACCTCCCGATTTCCTGTATTAGTGTGCCAGATCCAACCGACGGTAGGAAGTAGATTTTAAT
The DNA here is from genome assembly GCA_015847255.1 of Hyparrhenia diplandra. Classification (NCBI taxonomy): domain Eukaryota; kingdom Viridiplantae; phylum Streptophyta; class Magnoliopsida; order Poales; family Poaceae; genus Hyparrhenia; species Hyparrhenia diplandra. Next base: position 432,655 of record JADLZK010011028.1, read on the forward strand.
ATTTTAAATTCGAATTTGTACCAGTTTCATTTACAGAAATGTCACTGAACTTGTTTTTATGCATAACTTTCACGTTTTAACTCCGATTAGAGTGATTCTTTCGCCAAAATGTTCATAGAAATGCGTAGAATAGTTTTATAAACTTTTTAGCTGCTATTTATATTGTTTGGTGTCTTGTTCTAATAGAAATACATTTGTTTGCATGTGATGACCTGGGTTTGGATGATTGATTGGTGATGTGGTGAACGTTTAGAAGGTGATCGGTTCGTGTTGCTGAGGTTTTGCTGCTGATCAATATCAAGAGGAGCTTTTGAGAAAGGCAAGTGTAATAAAGGCCTCCTTGAACCTATGAACAAATTACCATTCATTCTTTATTGCATGTGTCCAATTTGAGCAAACCCTAAGGACTTTACCTAGTTTATTCTTGTACGATACCCTTGTTACCTATGGTTTGGGATGCATTTGGATAGATCTTTGCGCTATGCTCAACTAACTAATACTTGACTAATGGCATATATGCGGTGATGTTTAAAAGTGTGCTTTTTAGCAACATGGAATCACTAAGGACTTATTCATTAGCAAAATCCGGACCGACAAAGATTACAATTTGTGAGGGCCACATGGCTCTGGTTTTAGTTCAGTATGAGGACCTATTCTAGCTTGTTAGCGGTTACCCTTGTGGCGCAAAATGGGGAAGGGTGGGCTATGGCAACCCTGGAGTTGGAGTTGGTTGATCCCACCTGAGTGCCCCTTAAAACCTAGCGGCCCTAACTTGTTAGACTAACCTTTGAAATGCTTCATAGTGAACCCCTGCCGACTTTCTTTCGTAGAGGGTTAAGAGGCTAGCTACCTCGGGCAAAAGGGTAAATCACGACTCCGCGGTGAAAGTGTACAACCTCTGCAGAGTGTAAAAGCGATATATCGGCCGTGCTCCACGATCCCTGGCGGCTTGGAAAACTGATGGAGTATTTTGTTCTTATTGTTATTTTATGTTGGTTATTGCTCAAGTTTACTCATTATCATATTTATGCCATTAACTTTAATATTATGGGAATTGGAGCCTAAGCATCATCTAAAGATATATAATGGTAAAATTTGATCTACTAAAATTGCTAACCGCAAATCAAACAAAGTGTCAAGCCTTTTGAGCCTTCATAGACCCCTTTGTTATACTTGCTAAGCATGGTGCGCTTACACTTGTTTTATATTCAATGAAAATCCCGGATGGGTAATGAGATATTGGATTTGGTGAGTCTTCCGAAGATGTTACGAAATTCTAAGTTGGTGTCCCCGGTTGGAAGTCCCCGTGGGCGGTTGACGATTCGTTTATGTTATATTTTGCCTTTGAGCGAGAAATTTTGTGGTAACTTTGTAATGTTTTATACGATGTAATAATATACTTTACTTTGATATTCTTTCAATTTGAGATTATATGTGTGTTTGACATTCGGGGCACACATATATGAGTACCATATTTGATTTTTAAATATGGGTATGACAATTCTTCACATGTCATGTATGAATCTTGAATTTGCATAAGCGCTTCAAGGGTTGAGGATCTCTATCCTCTAGCTTCTTCATTATAAGGTCCATTTTAGCTTGAGATAGCATATCTACTTCTTTAAGCTGGTGCATTCCTCTCTTGCGAGATTGACGCTCTTCACTCCAACCTTGGTTGGAAGCCATCTTCTCCACAAGTTACGGGCACGAGTTAATGTAAGTGATAAGAAAGCACCACCACCGCAAAGCGGCATCCATAGTTTTCACGAGCAGCGGGAACAAGCCCATGATAGAAAGTCCGCATCAACAGCCACTTCTCCATCCCATGGTGTGGACATTACGAAATATATTCTTGAAAACGCTCTCACGCTTAGGGATCGATTCATCATGCCGTTGTCGATAATTTGATATCTTTCCTCTTAAGGCATTTGTCTTGCCTATAGAAAAGAACTTAGCAAGAAAGGCCGTGGAACAAATATCCCATATTGTATTCTTATCTTTAGTAGCATAAAACCATTGCTTGGCCCTTCCCAATAATGAGAATGGAAAGAGACGGAGCAATATGGCGTCTCTCGGATACGTCCTTCATAGTAAATGTGCCGCAAATCTCCGGTAAGTGTTGGAGATGAGCACTTGCGTCATCATGTGCCTTTCCACAAAATTGACTTGATTGCACCATGTTGATGAGCCCCGGCTTAAGCTCAAAGCCATTGTCTCCAACCTCTACCTTCGGACCAACGAGAATGTTGTCCGTGGTAGGAGCTGAGAGAACTCACGAAGTGTCTTGGTTGCCATAGCTTCAAATTCAGATGTCAAGTCTTTAGTAATTTGATTAACTTCCGATTCAGTAGGTCTTGGATTCTCGACGGATGATGATGATGTTGTAGGTCTTTGGAGTTTGTCCGAAGTTTTGCTCGGCCTGCTGATTAATTTTTCGGGATCTTCAATAAAATTTTCTGGATGGTTTTTATTCATACATATATTTTTCCCCTCGCATAAGATCAAAACAAAATAGAAAACAGGGGTTGAACCTATTTGAGTATGTGATAATGGGTTCTCAATGCATTAGGTGATGCAAGGGATCTCTCTGGTTTCCTTATATGATGTGTTTAAAAGATTTTTGGCTAGCACCCTTTCTAACTAGTAAAGTCAGAAACAATACCAACTTAATAGGAATAACTTTGTCTAAGTTTTGGCTAATACCCCTCCAAACTAGAAAAAATTTGGAAAGAAGCACTAGAAAAACTTTTGAAGTTTTGAAAATATCTTTTCAAAATTGAAAGATTGACTATGCTCTCCCAAACTAGGAAAGTTTTGAAAAACAAAGTCAAGAAAAATTATTTCTCTAAAATAGACTACGCCTTCCCCAAAGAAGCGGTGCGAGAAATGCTTGTTGATATTTCTTACACGATCCCAATTAGGAAGGCGAAAAGAAATATATATGGGAAATCTATCTAATCATGTTAGCTTGGATATGGGATTAACCTCATGATCCAATAAAGCGGAGTTAGCGGTGTTAGTAGTGGGATGTAAACTTAGCATCATTATCCATAGTGGAGTTAATCTCACGGGATATGTACTCAAGGTATACCACTCATTTCTAGGCATTACCTATACACTAGTCGTCACCCTAGCAATAACGCTCAAAGAAATGCGGGGCATGGTATTCTTGATTGGCCTTGATAAAAGAATGAACATGATATTTGCAAGCGCCACAGATAGAAATACCAATTGTAGCACTTCACCAGGGAGTAATCCAGGTATCGTATTTATATTTTACCACGGGAAGGGAGTCTATGGAAAGGTAGAGAGAAATGGATGTCTAATGATTTAGATTGTGATTTAGTTATGAGATCCACCTTACTGGTAGTGTAATGCAGATTAGCCATATGTATCTAACATAACTCAACAGGATAAGTCACAAGATAAAGATAATAATATAAATGATAAATACCCAAGTCTAAGATCATCATAAGCCACTAGTGTCATACGAGCTATTAACATGTTATAGAAAGAATAGAATGAATATTCCTAAGATACTCCTAATCATATATGTCAAATGAATACTACAATTAGTGCAATACATCTAGCTATCATGGCAAGGTTGGATTACTTCTACACATGGCAAGCATTACCAATAACAACCAAGGACGAAACTTGATCATTACCGTAATAATAAACTCGATTAGTCCTACATTCGGAGGGTGGATTCCAAAGGACTCAAACAGATTTGTCACTCCCCGCGATCTACCACACGGCCCGGAATGTAGGGTGCAATTCTGGATAAACGTTGTATAAACACCACGTTTACACATTGCTTATCACCCACATAGTGATCATCTATATGGATGCTATACAATTCCATGCATAAAATATAAAGCAATCTTACTAAACTAAACATATAATCATATAGCAAGCATAAACACATATCAATAAGAATATAACAATTATATAGATTAAAGCCATAACAATTGTATTCTAAATATAAGAGTACTTACAGATTGAATACAAGAGAGAAATCTCAAGAACGATGATCCTTGCTACTTCTTGACTATCGGGAACTCAAGATGAACTTGATCTTCAACTAGAACTAGCTATGTAGCTAACTACTTCTAGTATGAACTAGGGCTTAGGTCTAGACTTGGTTTGGACTTGATGGGTATGAGTTGATGAATGAGTATGATAATGAACTTGTTATCGCCCCGGGGTCATTTGGTCTTCTTATATAGTACTTGGCGATGAACATCAACCCTTGGATCAAACCGGCCTTCAACAGCGGTGTAGATACAACCTCAAGGTCGGTGGTAAACCGACATAAAAATATGAGGCTGATTGGTGGGACCCACTGGCGGCCGGCCTACTTTGGTAAGTGGCGGCCGCCCGGTGTCATTCCACCTTGGCATCCGTCTTTTACGGTGTCCTCGGTATCTTCTAGAATATTTTAGTCCACTTTTTCGGGTTGAGTTACTTCACGGTTAAGTCTTGTCTTCATATGTCTTGTATATTAGGAACTTTCTCCATTCTTCTCGCAATTATCTATCAAGTCCACTGGAAAGTCACGAGAATACCAAAACTTCGTGGAATTATGTTAGTTAGACCTCTAAACTTATGTTTGGTCTTGATCTTGAGCCCTTATTTCATGTTATTTATCGATAATATTATGCTATAACAGGTGTCAACAAGCTCCCCAAGCTTACCTCTTGCTAGTCTCTTAGCAAGACACATGATATTATATTAAACTACCTACTTGGATCAGGAGTTGCTGCAACGCTATCACACCTTAAAAGTACACATGCTTTCAAACAAATTTCTCTCCGGATAGGAATAAACTTTTTAAACTTTTAACTTACCCTTATTACCTCTTACCTTTTTAGGGCTTATATCTTTTTTCTTCAATCTCGGGTAATTGAAAGATAGAGCAGTCAAGTCGAACACTATATCTCAAACTCTTTTCGATCAAGCGTCATTCGGAGTTTTTTGATTTTCAAATAAAACTCAAAGTTCCTCAAGTATGACTTTCTCTCTAATCTCTCATTTGTGGTATTTGTGGATCCTCTCTAAGGCAATAAGATAGTGTTGCCTTTCTCTCAAAATATGTAGTATTTTTGGCTAAGGCAGTAGCACACTATGCCTTCTTCTCTCTCACTCTATATCTAAGGCTTATATATCTGGAGCTCATAGGTGGGAAAAGATTAAATCTACTTACTAAGCATATATTGTAAATTCAAGCAATGGATCCAAAGTTACAAGTCACACTGATCAAGTGGTGCATGTGTATGGTGGATAGGATATAAATGGTATGGAATATACTAAGGTGTATAGAATAGATGATGGGAAATCTTACTTTTGCTCCTTGAGAAATCTTCTCTCTTTTGGATTTGGAAACTTTATAGAGAACCAGGTTGTATCTTTTTCTTTCTTTATTTTTCTTTTTATTTAGAGATGGGTTCTACTCACCCTCGGACTTGTGTCCATTATTTCCTCTCTTTTTATTATTTTAGAGATGTGTCCTCACGGTATCTTCTAGAATGTTTTTAGTCCACTTTTTAGGGTTGAGTTACTTCACGGTTAAGTCTTGTCTTCATATGTCTTGTATGTTAGGAACATTCTCCATTCTTCTCTGTAATTATCTATCAAGTCCTGGAAAGTCACGAGAATACCAAAACTCGTGGAATTATGTTAGTTAGACCCCTAAACTTATGTTTGGTCTTTATCTTAAGCCCTTATTTCATGTTATTTATCTCATAATATTATGCTATAACAGGTGTCAACAAGCTCCCCAAGCTTACCTCTTGCTAGTCTCTTAGCAAGACACATAATATTATATTAAACTACTTACTTGGATCGGGGAGTTCCGCAACGCTATCACACCTTAAAAGTACACATGCTTTCAAACAAAACTCGGCCCAATCTAGCGAAATCGGCGGTGGTATCAGGGAGACCGGGGCGATTCCCACCACCCATGGCTTCGAGATGACGGAGTTCATCGCGGCGAAGGCGGCTCCTCGACAACAAGCTGCGCGGATCGGCCGGGCCCGGCGACATGGAGGCTTCGCCTTCATCGCATGGAATGCGTGCGCATCACCTCGAGGAGCCCCGCGAGCACGGCGACCAAGCCGGAGGATAGCCCGGCGGCGGCCGCCCGCCGGCCCGGCGAGGGCGCCCGGGCGCCAGCCGGCCCGGCCCCCCCTCCCACTGCCGGATCTCGGCGTCGGCTCGACCCGCCATCCTCCGGCTCGAGGAGGAAGATGGCCTGTACATGAGCGCGCCGGCCGTCATCGGCGTCATCCTCGGCGACACCGTAGCACGGCTGCCTGTCCTCTCCGCGCTTTTTTGCGGCCAGCGTGGGACTCTCGGGCGGAGATGGCGTCACCGCGGCGCCCCGCCCCTTCCCGGCGCCACCGCGGCGCTCTGTGCGGCCGCGCCACCCGCGGTGCCCGACACCGTGCTGCCACCAGCGGTAGCATACCCCGGCTCGTCGTCGCGGCAAGTCAAGTCCGAGTTTGGCGGGCAAGCGACCCCGACCTGCGGATTACGCCAAAGGCTGGAGCTCTTCTTCAAGCTCAACTTGGACATCGACCGGACTACTCGTGAGTTCGTTGCCTTCCATCTGCCGGTCTTCTTTGCGATGCGGTACATCGACCTTTCAAGAAAAAGTCCGCTCGAGTGGGGACGAGTTCTGGCGCTGCGCCATCGCCGACCCTCCCCAACACCTCGGCGTCATGGGGGCATACGCGCGCGCCCTCCCGGGGGGGCAAGGCGGGCGACGACTATCGGCGCCGAGGTCTATGCTTCATGCATGGATTTTGAGGGACAGCGTCACCGGCGTCGACCTCGCCGTCGAAGGCTTGCGCACCTCGCGCGAGGGGCGGCACTTTCGAGTGGTTCGAGCCCGTTCATTGGAGAGGCCATCGACCTCGCCCGCCCTCGAGTGGCGGCAGTTCATTGGAGGAGCGGACGGCCCGGCGGCGGTAGCGCCGACAGCGGCGCTAACGCGTGCCAACCCCACGGCTACACCCGGCAACATCGATGAGCGACATCGTGGGCGCGCTGGTTGACCGCATACCGGGTGACCCGGCGTCTTCTTTGTTGCTATGGATGACATCGGCGGCGGCGTCGAGCGACATGATCGCGGGCTGCACGGCCCGCGGCGACCAACAAGGAGCTCGGGGATCATCTCCAGCGCCATCATCGAGCTGCGGACTCTGGCGCTTGAGTGGAGCCTCCACTATGGTATCGTAAAGGTACTTCCACCGCTACTACATCCCTTTGCTTCAGAGCTTCTCTCGGGACTTCTGGCGGGGGAGAGCGTCCGGCATGCATGGCGTAGCGGTGGGCTTCCACCTCCCCAATCGTCCTCGGGAGGATCGGGCGTTCCCGACAAAGCGTCCTTCTTCTCCGGCCACGCCCGATGAGGCGGATCGAGGGTGCCACCGTCCTCCTCTTCGACAACAGCGGCGATGTCTTCTTCCGCATCGGGAGCGTCACCGTCGGTGCGGCATGGGCGCGAGGAGATCGGGCGGGGCGCCCGTGAGCACGCCCGGCGACCTCCTCTCTGGCTGCCTCCTCGACTTCACCTCCTGCCGCCCGCCGCGTCGATCCGTCCGTCTACTGCGGGCGCGGCTCCATGATAGGGTGGCGATTGCCAGCGACCTACACCTACCGCGTCTTCTCCGCCGACCCGCGGATGATCGAGCTATCGGGACCCTCGGCGCATCCGTCATGTCGTCGTGCATGGCGGAGCGTCCCTTCGTGCGGCCCCGTGAGCTTCAAGTTCGGCATCTGCGCCCGGCAATCTCCACCTCGACTTCTCCTTCGCCCGACAAGGGCGCCCGATTAATGCGCAATGGCGACAGCGACAAGTGCGGTCCTCTCGTCTTCTGCCGGGCACTGGAATGGTCACCTCCCGATCGATGCGCCTTTCGCCACTACGTGGTGGGTTGGGCGGCACGTGGGCCAGCGCCGCCTCGTCGAGCGGTGGGGAGATGTCATGAACCAGAATTAGGCCAGCCGAGTGGCTAGGGCCATGCGCGGCGACGTCTGCCGCCCGGCCGGGGAGGGGCCGGGCGGCGTCTTGTATGAGGGGGCCGGCCTGCCGCCGCTTTCCCTCTCCCGCATGACTCGAGTTTGCTTCGCTTTCAAGTTAGGATTATCTTAGGTAATTTTTGGTGTGCAAGGGGATATCTCATCTATAAGGGAGACCCTTATTAGGAAAGAATAAATTAGGATATGCTTGTAAAAGGTATTACGATCGTATAAGGAAACCTTATAGAGATTGCTTAGATTACAAGTCCCACTAGTCGGGCTATATAAGCAAGAGGCATGTAATCTCTAGGGGATAAGCAAGCAAAATAAAAAATATCTTTTTCGCCTTCTAGCTCAGGTGTGCGCCGCCGCCGCCTCCTGCCCGCGCCCTACCCCAGCGCCCGCGCCCGGCGCCGCCGGCGCCCGCCCGCCCCCTTCCTCCTCGGCGGCTCCTCCCCTCCACCTCGTTGCTAGAGCTGCTTTGCTCGTCGCCCGCCGGCGAAGAGCTGCAGCCCCGCACGCCATCTCGGGAGCTCTAGCGATCGACGAGCGGTGTCAATTCGGCCCAATCTGGCGGAATCGACATCACCACCATCTGTTCTTCTCTATATATTTCTTTGGAAGCATGTACAGGTCAAAAGCATTGCGTGCGTTGAAACCATCCTCGGTTCCATGTTATATATATACAAAACGCACTTTTTGTTGTCTTGCACCCAAGGCATATCATGGGTTTAGCATGAATTAGCTTAAAACTAAAAGCATGACTAGCATGCGGTTATTACTTCTGCAATAGTAGTACATACACAGGAAAGGTAGTTTTTTTTTCGAGACCACGCCGTTGCGTGTTTTTCATTAAGCAGAAGAAAGTTCAAACAGGATAACAAGACACAACGGTAACCAACTAGTTACCGAGGCGCCAACCTATTTCTATAGGAAAGCAAGAAATGCGAGGGGCGGGAGACCCTCCACCTATCGACCCGCAAGCTATGCCCAATATAAAAGAAAACTCAACAGCAAGAAAGCCAGTGGCGATCGTAGTCATAGGTGAACAGGTGATTCGAGTGCTCCTCCAGTCACCGAGGGGCGGGACCACGGGCGGCGTCAACATGAAGACACACCTCCGAGTCACTTAGGCGGGACCCACGGACGGGGCGCCGACATGAAGATGCGCCCGAGTCACTAAGAACCAGGACCGCGGGCGAGGAGCACCAAAACAAGGCTACGACAACAACAAACACCAACTGGACGAGCCGAGTGGAGAGCAGCAATAAGCGCCATTGGGCACAGCACGACGAACAACACGACGAACGGCAAGCAAGGCTTGCCCCCATGCCAACACCCCACCGGGTGAAGAGACGACCGTGGCCATTCACCCCACCACCACGGTGGAGCAAGCAAGTGCAACAACACACGAACTCAACCAACAACGTCACCACGACGACGTTGGTAGGTGCATGAGGTAGCCGTCGTCTGCCAGACCACCATGGCATAGCAGACCTCACCGCAGGGGCTGGCCATCCCGGATGACAAATGGCCAGATTGAACACGACACCTTCAAGAAGGTAGTGGCCAAAGCGCCCACCGTCGTTGGCCCGTGGCAAGAAGCACGGCTGGGTTTTCACCCTTGTCCATCAATGAAGTCACCGTGGAAGGCCAACAAAGGGCGTTGAACCACGCTCGACGAGCGAGAAACCCTACGGCGACACCTCCAACAAGGCAAGCGATGCGATTGCGCCATCACCGTCGGCCCAAGAACCGGGCAAGGATTTCTCCATGTTTACGCGAGGCCCACGGTGGAGCGAGCCGCTGCAACTTCACCGCCGGCGTGGAACCTCCACAAGCCCGGCCGCCCGGCACGCCGGTTCGGCCCGGCCCGGCCGGAATGGAACACCACCATGCGGAGGCATGGCGCCGCCGGAGGCGGCGGTGGGTGGCGGGGGGTGGGGCGGAACCGCCGGAGGAGCAAGGCCCCGTCACCCCAGCGCCGGGCCGGGCCACATGAGCGAGGGGCACGCCCGACCCGCCGCCACATGAGGCGGGGCGATGGGCCAGCGCCCCGGCCGCCCGGGATGGGGGGGGGCGCCATCAGTGCCGATCCGGCAAGGGAGAGCCACGATCAGGCCACACCGCCATCTGGCCGCCGGGCGTCGAGATTTGGGCGGACGTCGTCTGAGCTGGTGAGGGAGGGGGGAGGGGAGGGGGGGGGGGGAGGAGGAGGGGAGGGCCGCCGCCCCGCCGCGGGCGGCGGCGGCAGGCCGGAGCTCGCCGGGAGAGGGGAGGTGGCGGTGGGAGCGCCCGCCGTGCCGCCCGGGAGGAAGGCGCGGGAAGGTCTCGCGTTTTTTCTTGTGCCCTTGACTAATACGGGAAAGGTAGTCGGGGCGTTTCATCTCGTCTCTGAGCTCGAAATGTAAGAGCTTCCCTACAAATTTGTACTAGGGAAATTAACGAGGCTAAATTTACCTCTTTATAAATGAGGTTGGTGTTTGTCTTTTTTCAAGAATTTTTTGAAGAGGTCTATGTAAAATTGTTTGTGTCAGGTGCCAAGAGGCTTGAGACTCAAATCGATGCATATTTGTTTGTTGGCCTCGATCCGGTTTATTAAGTGCTCAATTGCTACCGATGCATATTTGTTGACTTCTTGAGCGGCCGAAGGGTCTACTACTACTACTACTACTACTATCAAGCTCTTTACTACTACTTTGCTCTCTTTGCTACTCTTCGCTCTCGCTACTCTTTGCTCCTACTACTACTGCTCCTACTACTCTGCTCATACTACTACTACTACTACTCTTTGCTACTACTCCTGCTCTTGCTCTTTTCTCTCTCTTTGCTACGCTCGCTCTTTGCTAAGTGCTCTTTGCTACTCTTTGCTCTTGCTACTACTACTCTTTGCTACTCTTGCTCCTGCTCTTTGCTACTCTTTGCTCAAGCTACTACTGCTCTGCATTCTCTTGCTCCTCTCTGCTACTCTTTGCTCCTCCTGCTGCTACTACTACTACTACTGCTCCTGCTACTCCTCCTACTACTACTACTGCTACTCCTGCTACTACTACTCCTGCTACTCCTACTACTCCTACTACTACTACTCCTACTACTACTACTACTACTACTACTACTACTACTACTACTCCTCCTACTACTACTACTACTCTGCTGGCTGGCTGGCTGGCTTTTTGCTACTACTACTACTACTTTGCTTTCTTTGCTACTACTACTACTCTTTGCTCACGCTCTTTGCTCTGCTACTACTCCTACTACTACTACTACTGCTGCTGCTGCTGCTACTACTACTACTACTGCTGCTACTACTACTGCTCCTGCTACTACTCCTACTGCTGCTACTCCTACTACTGCTGCTACTACTACTACTCCTGCTCCTCCTCCTACTACTACTCTTGCTCACCGCTACTACTACTACTGCTCTGCTTTATACTCTTGCTACTACTACTCTTTGCTCACACGCTACTACTACTCTTTGCTCTGCTATACTACTACTACTACTACTACTACTATGCTACTACTCACGCTCGCTACTATTGCTCACTCTTTTTACTGCTGCTACTTACTCTTTGCTTTGCACTACGCTGCTCTTGCTACTGCTCTTGCTTTACTACGCTCTTTGCTTTACTATTTGCTCTTGCTACTGGCCTTTGGCGCTCTTTTTGCCCACTATTTTGCTCTTGCTCTTTATTTGCTCTTTCTTTATTTAACTGCTTCGCTACTATTTGCTTCTTCAACTACTTTGTAACTATTCTTTGCTTCTTCTTCTTTCTTCTTTATTTGCTGTCTGCTGGCTGGCTGCTGGCGCTGCTGGCGCTCGCTGCTGCGCTGCTGGCACGCTGCGCTGCACTGCTTTGCGCTCGCGCTGCGCTGCTGGCGCTGCACTGCTGCTGCTGCTCGCTCTGCTGCGCTGCCTACTGCGCGCTGCTGGCGCTGCTGGCGCTGCTGCTGCTGGTGCTGGTGCTCTTTGCTACTACTGCTGGCTACTACTCTTTTTCGCTACTCTTCTTCATTGCCTACTCACTAGCTGTGCCTCTTTGCTTTCTTTGCTCTCTTCTTTCTTCTGGCTGCTGGCTTCTTTTGTTTGCGCTTCAGCTGGCTAGCTATTCTTCTTTATAACTGCTTGCTTTATTTCTCTTCTTCCTTCTTCCTCTTTGCTCTTTGCTAACTCCTACTCCCTTTTGCTCTTTTGCTCCTGCTACTACTACTACTACTCTACTACTCCTACTACTACTACTCTGCTGGCACTCTTTGCTCACTGTTTCTTTCTTCTTTCTTCTTCTTCAGCACTCTTTTCTACTGCTTCTTTGCTATTCTTCTTCTTTATTTGCCTGTTGCTCTTTGCCCATCTCTTTACTTCTCCTACTCCCTGCGCTCTTTGCTCTGCTTTACTACTACTACTACTCTACTACTCCTACTACTACTACTACTGTTTCTTTGCTCTTTCTTTGCTTCTTCTTCTTTCTTCTTCTTCTTCTTCTTCTTCTTCTTTGCTACACAAAAAATGGAATTTCATCAACATGCGGATTTTTTTTTTTTAACATTCATTCATTTAATTAAAAAAAAGGGAGAGAACACGCTCCGTTCAAAAAAAAACATATAGTCGAGTAAAGGCAAGTACTTAAATGGCATAGATAAAGTCATAAATATTGGTGCCACTGGCCAATGAAAAGAACGGTCGAAGTGTTTTTTTTTTTCTTGAGCAACAAAAGAAGCGAAGTGCATCGGTGTGCGCATCGGTGTGGCGAGCACTCACTTTGTTGGGAGATTTCGACATGGGGCCAGCTCAACGCCAACAGATCCAACAAACAACAGGCCATACGCAGCTTTGGCGATTACGGAAGCCCAAAAAAATAAACAACACTCGTCTTCAGCGACCTCGTGTGGAAGATCAAGCCCTCGAGCGCCGAGATAGTCCGCGGATTTTGACCGGTTATGGCTGTGACTCACTTGAGCACGAGGGGAGTAAGGGGCCGCCCCACCTTGCCTTTATGGTAGCTACGCCAGCGACACACGGGTCCATCACATATTGTCCACCGAGAGGTCATGTTGGCTATCGGTTGGGATGGGCCAAATTGTCCGCTTAACTTTTTAAAAAGAGTGCCGTTTGATTTGATGTTGTTTTTTTGTTAAGCTTTATAGGACTAGGTTTCAACTCGTCTTACGCCTTTTATTTAAAAAGTAAAAGCGTAATTGTTAGTAGCCGACGCGTCTATCCGTCGAAGCGACACGCTGGGTCGTAAGCCCAAATAGAGCAACGTTCATGCCGAAAAAAAAGGCGCATCGAGTCTTCCTTTGAACCTCGTGATTCCCGAGGTTCCCACGCCACACCTCCGGATCTCCGCTTCTATGCCTCTCTCGCATCGCCGCCACCCCCTTCCTCCTCTCGGCGTGTGAAGAAACAACGCCTCCCTCCCATCGAGCTTGTGTGCGGAGGAGTGGCAAACCCGTCCTTGTTGGAGGTGCACGAGGAGGAGCCCCATCCTTGTCGGAGGTGCGCAAGGAGGAGATAACTTCAGACCTATCTTTGCAAAACTAAAGCAAAAATGTTGCATATATTTCAAGCGTTGTTCATGTATGTTGCAACATTTTATTATTCAAATGTTTCATATGTTTTTTGATATACATCGCAACTATGTTTTATTTTTGGGTGTTGCACATGTTTCACATATTTCTTTGAAACATCTTTATGTGAATGGTGCATATATTTTTACAATGGTTTCGAGGTGTTTTTATAAGTGTTTCATATGCATGTTTTATATGTTTCATCTGTCTTCACACCTATGTTGCAAGTGTTGAATTTGGGGTTTCAAAAAGCGATCGACAAAGAGGGTCTTTGCCGAAAGTGACTTTGTTGGATAGTCACCAAAATAGTTTTTCGAATCTGTTTTTGGGGCCCTAAACGAATTCAAATAAAAAGTTATCAACTATAAAGTTTCATAACTTTGGAGATCTCGGCAAAAAGTTGCCAACTACAAAGACCCTCTTTGCGGAGTGCATATGCCGAGTGCCTTTTTTTGGCACTTTCGAAAGCGATCTTTGCCGAGTGTTTTTTTTTGTCGTGTGCTCTTTAGTTGGTACTTTCGGCAAAGAAGGTGCGGGGCGCTAGGCAAAGATCCAGATTCTAGTAGAGCCGGCGTCTAGACGCATCACATGAACGGGCGTCGCCGCGGTGCTACAATTGCCTTTATTTAAAGCACACACGACCCACATGTTCCCCAACTCGCCTAGCATCTTCAATCCCTCTCTCCTCCAACTCCGAGCAACCGTAGGTAAAGGAGGCCCAGTGGATGGTTGGGATCGTTGGAAATTTGGCGACTTGCATCTTGGTGTCGGTTTAGGCAATCGGGCGGTCGGGGTGAAGGTGTCGTGGGGAAGAAAGCGGCGAAAGAGGGGAAGTGAAGAGGCGAGAGACGCTTCCTCAAGCATGATAGAGTCTAGCCGAAGCACCATGGCGGCGGGGGCGCACCCACTAGAAAGAACTAGAGGAAGAAGAAGTTATCCAAGGCGTTGGGCGGAGATCGGATTTGCCCAACTTCATTGCCCGAAAGGAATGTAGCGATTTCCCTTTATTTAAGTGTTCATCTAGTAGAAACCTTATGAAATCCCCTTGGCACAATGGTCTAGCTACAATGTTGGAGCCCGGAGGTCGGTGTGGATTTCCCATATAAGTTATAATCCTTCGTTGACATTACTACCCAACAAGGCTCTAGGGCTTCTCTTGTAGAAGCCCCATCCACGTACCCGAGAAATGCCTCGGCCGTCGGATCTCCACACCAAAGGTCGGGATCTGCTCCACGCCGGCTTTTGTGGGTTCCATCTAGGAATTAGCTTCTTCCTCGCTTTTATGATGTAAACTCCAACTTCTCCTTAGAATCGGTGAAGGCAATGTATACCCGGCTTCCATCTTCTTCTTTAAGAAATGCAATTCCTCTCTCTCGACTCTCTCGTCTCCCTCCGATGCCTCGCATGTGAGATGACTAAAGGCGGCATTTGGGCTCGCAATGGCGGAGGCGGCTAGAAGCGGCGGTGGCGGCAGCCCTCCTCCACCAGTCATCCACCTCCTCCCCCCTCCTCTTCATCCTCGGTCTCCCTTCGGAGGAGGCGGTGCCGACATCGCCCGGCCGCGGCGCCCGGTCGATGGCAGTCCCAGCGGCTTGGTGGTGCCCAACGGCGCCCTTCCTCTCCCGATCCTCCATGCGGCCTCCTTAATGGCTCTTCGGATGGGTCGCGTGGCGTGTGCTTTGTTGTGAGTAGCGAAACCCCGAGGGTTTTGTGCATGCGGACCGAGAGCCTTTAGGCGCCACGCCGCCTCCCTAGTGTCTGCTCTTGCTCCGCTAATTTGCTCCCTGCTGCGTCCTCTTCTTCCTCGCACCCTTTGCGAGTACCCCGTATGTCACTCCCTTCGTCCCCCTTCTTTGCTACATTCATGAATCTTTTTTTTGTGCAAGGAAAATTGGTACTTGGAGTAGTAAGCCATCGATTGCCTCGCTTCACCGTATAGGTTAGTAACATAATATTTTTGTTGATTTTTTACGCATTTCAATGTATCCCTCGTCTCTTGGATTTCTTTTACCCTTTATTACTTGATTGTATATCTTTTATCTCCTCATACAAGATGAATCATATTTAATTCTTCATTTTGCATGTTCGGTGTTTGCCCTCTGAATCTAATTTTGTGTGTTTTTACTTTCTTTCTTACATGGGCGATGCATTGCTTATGGATGGTGAATCTAAAGTACTTGACATTGGAGGGAAAGGCGCACCATTGGCCTATGGTCTATGAGTACGAGGGCCAAAAATCATCCACTAATATCAACATTTCATGGGAATGAAAAAGGGCACTTCCACTTTTATCTATTGCGTGGTATGCCTTCATTTGTGACCTCATAGATATTCATAGTCATATGTTCTGGTTTGTAATGAGCGAGACAAATATGGAGTACTACCTAACTAATCTCTTGGTCATCTCTTTCATGCTCCCTTCATCGATTACATAGTTTGGTTCACCTTTGTTTGGCAGGTGAAGTTTTTCCACTACATAACATTTAGGTTGGTTGAAATAGATAAGTTTAAGTGATGTCCAAAGTTATTTCCTTATGGATGTCGAATTTTTTGAAAGGATAGTGCAATGTGTAACTGAAATTTGTTCTAAAAGCATCAGGTAAGCCCTTTGGTTTCTCAAATATCAAACTTAGTTTTCGATGGTCATGATGGTTAGTCAACAAGGGACTCATGAGGAAATGTCAGAAGAACTCAAATTTGTACTTGTCGACAAGCGGAGGTAGGAACAATAATTATTTCCAAGATTCTTAGTTGTTAATAATATACCGAGGCGTACCTTTGGACAGGCTCAGATTACCGCAGTGCACTTTGAAGCTTATGTTAAGTGTTTGCACCAATTGACATTAAAGGAAAAGAAACCTTGCCTACGGGCTATGGTTTGTCGGGATCTAGGCGTTATTTCGACGCGTGTACAACTTGCTCCTATCTGTGAAGTATTCATCGCCGGTGGACTGGTCCACGTCGACGCCGTTGATTGCGAAGGTGAGCAGCGCCACCGTCGGCCTTGGCCGCCACCACCTTGGCCTCGCCACCCGTCCAGACCGACCTTCGGGAGCCCGTAGTAGGCATCGGCGATGTCTTGGTCGCCAGTCGGCGTTGAACTGGAGCCCTAGGGGGCGGACGCGAGACGCCCTCGCTGTCACCCGGAGGCGCTGAAGAGGGTTTGCAGGGCGTATTGTGGTTATAGCTGGTGCTATAGGCGAAGATTGTCCAGCCACGAGCGCTGCCGCCCCACTTGAGCACGTGGCCATCTGATCAGGGTGTGGTTTCAATAGACAGGGTATGGCTTGGCATGGCATTTTGGTTTCCTCTAATATTTCAGAGTTCATTGCTTTTGTCCTTAACTTTTTTTTTATGTACAGCTTCTTAGAAGAGATATAAGCATGGCAGTGCAGGTAGCTCTATCTATCTCTTGCAACTTTTTGGAAGGATGGAAATTGTGGTAGGAGTATATATAATAGTTATGAGTGCTGATATAGCTTATAAGCATGCAAATTGTTGGCGCAAGTCATCCAAAACTGTTGACGTATCATTTATTTATCATGAGTGTAGTGCACTCAAGAATCATCCGGCATCAACATTCTGCATGCATGACTGCAATTGTGGTGGTGGGCCTGTTTAGTACAGCTTATAAGCATGATCAAAATAATTGAGCTGAATCTAAACACCTAAAGACACGCTTTTTGACCATGCTTTTGCTTCATTTATATAGTTTCTTACATACAAGTGTTTTTTTATCACTGTAGCCCGGCGCTGGTAGCCCTGTCCCATTTTGATACGAATTGGCTTGGTTCAGTTTAGATGTACCGTTGTGGACTGGTTTGGATTAAGCTGAAGCTGCTACACAAAGATTTGGTGTATGGCTTTTGTTTGGATTTGGGACCAGTACCGGGGTTAGTTGAGCATATTGTATTTTCAAGGTTATAATGGTATTGCTATATTCAGATTACAAATGAATGAATGTTTCAATAATTAATATTTTTATCAATATTTCAGAAGTTAATAATCTTTTTATTATATTTCATTTATGTTTTGATCATATTCATTTATACTTTCATCTCATCATGTGTATTTATCATACAATATTATTAACTTCTTACATGTCCTAGTCGTGAGTAAAAGTTGGATCCTGATATATAGCTCAATAATTTCTGGCGCTATGAGAGCATACATTGTCTTCTTGTTAGGATGACTAGTTCCAGATTCCATACATGAATTTGTCATTTGTTTTTAAACTGGTTCCATATGAGGTGCTAGTAAGCATTCTAAAACCAGTTCCTTATCCTGCTGCATCTGGGCTGTCTTTGTAGCCGTATCGCTTCTTATGCTCCTATTAGTATTGCTCCTTTTGAGTGACTGATGTGAATTCATTTAAAAATTAAAGTAGGAATATACATAGCCTTAATTTAGCGGTCCTTGGGTAGATCCTAAATTTGATTTGGTTCTAGAAATTGCTGGATTTCATTTCTTAACATGATCCACAGTTCAGACATTTAGTTCTGAGAACAGTCTGATCTTCTGGACAGAAAATTTAGTAGTTTCACTTGGACAGAAAATTTAGTGGACTGGTTTGGATTAAGCTGAAGCTGCTACACAAAGATTTGGTGTGGCTTTCGTTTGGATTTGGGACCATTACCAGGTCTTGTTGAGCGTATTGTATTTTCAAGGTTATAATGGTATATGCTATATTCAGACTACAAATGAATGAATGTTTCAATAATTACATTTTTATTATATTTCATTTATAGTTTGATCATATTCATATGCAAAGCTTGACCATTGATAGACACTAGTTATTTATTTTTCATCTCATCATGTGTATCTATCGTACAATATTATTAACAGTCTCAGTAGAGAGTTTCATTACGTTGTTTCCAAGACTGCCACGTTATCTAAAAAGAAAATAAAACTTCGGATGAAACCTTCACTCTCAATGGAGAGTTTCATTTCATAGTTTCATACGTATTAAATTTCATAACTCATAGAGAGTTGGTATTTGTGCAAAGAGAGTTTCATCCCTATAAAACTCATTTCTTCCCTTTTTTCTTAAATACAGTGCTATATTATCCAAAATGCATACATGACAACTCATTAAATGGAAATGAAACTCGATGAAACTCCCTACTGAGACAAGCCTTAGAGGTCCTAGCCGTGAGTAAAAGTTGGATCCGCGACTGACCACCGGGCCGTGCTGTGCTTGATCGTGCTTCAGGCCAGTCTATTAATATTGGTTTTAGAATGCTTACTAGCACCACATATGGAACCAGTTTAAAAAATACCGTGCTTGATCGTGCTCAACTTTGTCCTAAACTTTTGATACATCATTTATTTATCACGAGTGCAGTGCACTCAAGAATCGGTATTTTGGACGATGGCATGATGCATGCAAGAATGCAATTGTACATGGCGGTGGTGACAAATTAAACACTTAGCTTAGATATGAGCTGAATCTGGAGAAAGTCCTGCCCTATATTCCTTCCAGCACCTCCTTGGGGAGATATGGGGCTATCTCGTTGCTGGCTGGAGGAATGGAAGCCAGGGGCGTTGGTTCCTCAATGATGACAGGAGCAGCTCTCTTCTTGGTCTTCAGCTTGCTTGTCATTTGGATGTAGTGGTAGCAGATATGTTCAACCAGGACAGGTGCGCACTGCACCAAGCATCACTACAGGAGGCCGCTTCTTCGCCAAGCAGGACACCCGCTCGGCAAAGGCTGTCTGCGCTTCGGTGACAACCGCCCGGCGGAAGTGTACCAAGTCCCGTCGATGAAGAGCCTACGGGGAATATTTCGTAGGCAATGACGTTTCGCCGAGCACCTGGGATACATCCGCTCGGGCGAAGTCTTCGCCAACGGCGGATTATCCTCTCGGCAAACAAAAGTAGCCGTTAACGGAAGTTACACAAAATGGAAATTATGGCCTTCTTTGCCGAGCACCCATAATGGCTCTCGGCAAAGAATAAGTTTTTATATATAAATATAATATGCAACATTTTTTTCGTTGAAAACTACTCCGAGAGCTCAAACCCTTGGCAAATCACTCCTCTTTGCCGACGGTCCAGAGGCTGCCCCTCGACAAAGATCTCTTCTTTGCCGACAGCAAATGAGATTCAACTCTCGGCAAAGCCCTAATCTTTGCCAAGAGCTGGAGCCATTGCGCTCGGCAAATCTGAACCCATGGTGCTTTTTTTTTTCTTCATTTTTCCCAGCTTTACCGACAGTCCGTCTTTGCCCAGAGCTCTTGCCATTGCAATTGGCAAACCTGGGGACCAGGCCGTTTTGGTTCCAATTTTTCCCAGCTACGCCCGGCGCCGTTACCATTGCGCTCAACAAAGCATCCTAGCTTTGTCGAAAGTGTTCCCCTCGGCAAAGAGGTAAAAGTTGCTTTTTTTTTTTTTTGAATTTTGGTTTCCATCTTGACAAACAGAAGACATACATCACAAATACCACATATATTCCAACACAGAGGCCATATATCGCATATTGATCACATTTTGACATCCATAACACATATATTGCATATGTCCATAAGTCCACATGTCCACAAGTCCATCCACAAATCCACAGGTCTAACCACAAGTCCACAACTCGAGAACAAGTCTAACCACAATTTCAGAAGTGCACAAGTCTCACGATCATCCACTAAGTGAAAACAAACCTACGGGGCGGGTCCGAGAGGTGGGAAAGGTGGGATCTGCGATTGCAGCGACGGGAAGCCTTGCTCACCAGCTTTAGGGGCCTGATTCGAACCGGTTGCTGATCCAAGCTACAAGGCAAGATTGAAGTGTTAGACTTGATTACTTGGTACATGAACACCACAAATGACACCCTTTGCTATCATACTCATAGGAGTGAGCTCGGTCGGAAGCGTGGGCGACGGACCCGAGGAGTGTAGGCTGCGAGGTCGAAAACCACCTCTCGTCGAAAGGAACGCTGAGTAAGTTCCTTGAACTTGGCAGCCATTGCCTTGCGTGGCCTCCACCTCTTGACGGCGCCTCTTCTCCTACGCTAGGCTGCTAGGCTTCCTCCTCACGGCCGTATTTCCTCTTCTATACGAGCCCGCAACATTTAACCCGGGGATTGATAATGCAAGCCTACTAAGGCGTGTCAAGATCAATGTACGACGAGTAATGCAAACCTCATGGGCGCCGACCCGATCCCATCGCCCGGCGCTTCATGCGTGGTCGTATCGGTGGGTCGGTGTCCGCCCTCCGTCCTTGGACGTCGGCTTGTTTGAGGCCTCTACTGCCGATGATGCCATCGCCAACCCCAACCTCCGTGCTTCTTGCCTCCAAAAGAGCCCATGGCGATATACGTATCAATGTCATGGCGCTTGGATCGTAATCCTCCCCATATTTACGTTGAATCACCTCCGTGTACTAAGCGATACGGGTGCCCACACACGGTTGTTATGCGCCTCGGCGGGTCGTTCACATCGTAGGAAACCTCGACCTCGCCTTGCCCTTGTGCGACATGCGAAGGCACGCCCGGTCGTTGCGGTCCCGAGGAGGCGCTGCGGTGCGAAACAATGGTAGAGGATTAATGTCTTTTGCTCCGATAAATCTTCGAGCCTCCAAATCGATAAAAGCTGGCGTACCCGCGGCTCTTTTGTACTCTGCAAGGCTCCGGCTCCCTTGGTGGTGTCTTTGGGCGGTCATTATCGGCGTCGCTCCCATGCTTGCTCGTGCATCTTTTGGTACTCCTCCGTGAACCACTTGTCCACCTCCATTGCCCGGCGTCGATATTGTCGCGGCTCCACCCGAGGAATCGTTTACGTCATGAATCAATTGACGGTTGAGAAGTGTTGGGGAGGGACCCTCGCCAAGGGACCCCCGGTAGCTCACGGGCCCAAAGGCGACACCCCCGGGCGCGGGGGGGCAGCGAGACCAACGCAACACCCCCGCAGGCGCGGGCGGCGGAGGCCAAAGGCGACACCGCGGGGCAGGGGGGGGTGGGCGGCGAGACCAGCGCAACACCCCCGCTGGGGGGGGTCGGGAGCAAAGCAAAGACGACACCCTCAGGCGAGGGGCGAGACCAGCGCAACACCCCGCGGCGCGGGGGTTAGCGGAGCAAAAGACGACATGTCCCCGGCAGCGCCGGGGCGGCGAGACCAGGTACAACACCCGCAGCGGGGGGGCAGCGGAGGCCAAAGACGACACCCCCGCAGCGCTGGGGCGACCAACGCAAACACCGCAGCTGGGGCAGCGGAGGCCAAAGACGACACCCGCGCGGGCGCGGGGCGGCTAGACCAACGCAACACCCCAGCAGCGACGCGGGGGCAGCGGAGGGTAAAGACGACACCGCGCAGGGGCGGGGGCGGTGAGAGTGCGCAACACCCCAGGCCAGGGGAGGGGGGGGGACGTAGGAGCCCGGATCAAGCGTGGGCGGAAGGAGGGGAAACCCTAATGAAGCCCGAGCCAAGTCGGGACGTGTACTTTTACCTTAATGACCTTGGTAGAGATTGCTGTACTAAAGTGCCCTTGCGGGCCCCCTAGACGTAAGTGGCAAGTATGTCTTGTCCTGATTTGTAACTACAAGTAAATCTTGGCCGGACGCCTATAAATACGGACCGGCGGGGCGTATGGAGGTAC
The DNA here is from genome assembly GCA_015847255.1 of Hyparrhenia diplandra. Lineage (NCBI taxonomy): Eukaryota > Viridiplantae > Streptophyta > Magnoliopsida > Poales > Poaceae > Hyparrhenia > Hyparrhenia diplandra. The sequence continues at coordinate 454,831 of JADLZK010011028.1, forward strand.
GGTTGGTGCGATCTTTTATGACCTATCAATCAAAAAGATACTTTCTTGGGATCGGCACCGGATCAGCATTTTAGACCACGTCACACTCCTGGGGACCCGGCTCGCGGGCCCAGCCACTCGTGTTCCCACCCCTGTGGGAAACCCTCACTCCTCCTCCCACCACCCGGTGGCAAAGGGTAGGAGAGTAGGTGTGTACCCCACCGATTGGCGCCGTCCGTGGGGACCAAACGAAAAGCCATGCCAACAAACACCGAAGCAATACAAGGGGCTGGGCACCCGCCAAACAGGGGGCCATCCACCGACCCCCCCCGAGGGTCCAACCCCCGCCGGCCGGACCGTCCCCCCGGGGACCCTACCAACCTCGGAATCGGAGGCCGCCGCTTACCTTCGCTCGGGACGGGGGGCCCAATCCTCCTCCGCCGCGGGGGCCCGCCAGGGCCCCCAGTCGAACGTATCCGAGGGGCCACCCGGAGCCCCGGGACCCGGCCGATCATCACGGAGGTCCCACGGGGCCGGGCTCCGGTGCAAAGAACCACTACGTCCAACCGCCCCCGATGCGGGGACATCCGGGGGGCTTTCGGAGGGTTCGCCGAGGGGCTAACCGAGGACGATGAGGACGAGGAAGCGCGGGGACAAGCCCTCGAAGCGCTGCAAAAGCACAGATCGCCAAAAAGCGCAGCGTACCAGGAACCCCTCGACCGGAGGCGGCGCCTACGCACCATTAGGACCAGGCCGAGGCGGCCACGGGGCCGGCTCGACTGGTCGAGCAAGGGGTGGCGGGTCGCGCGAGATACACGGCTTCGCATGGGGCCCGCGCCTCGGCCCGGGGTCGCACCAGGCCTTGCCTCGACATCCACCTCTACCACCCCGCCGCCTATAAATGCCCAACCCACTCCGCCGCCGATAGCCACCCCGCAAACCGAAAACCACAAGACGCGCTCCTCACGGCTACGCTCCACCGAACCCCCCACCAGCTACAGAAAGCCGCCGCCAAGGCGCCGAACAGCCACCACGAACCTCACACTACGACCCGCATCCCCACTCTCGTTCGCCCTCCGGTGGCGAGTGGCTGCTTCGCATACGACCACCACCACCTTCCAAGATATACGGGGCGAGACGGACCCCGCCCGATTCATCATGTCATACGAGGCTGCCGTGGCGGCGGTTGGAGGAGACGAGTCCACTATGGCGAAGTCTTTTCGTCATAGTCACGAGGGACATCGCTTCGGTCGTGGTACTCAACCTTGCCCCCGCCACCATCGGCGGTTGGTCGAGCTCCGTCGGCATTGCAAACAAATTTCAAGGGGGTAGACTCGGCGGACGGCCAACTCCACCGAGCTCCTCGGTGTCATCCGAAACCAACCGAACCCTGAAAGATTGGTGGCGGAGGTTCCTCCACACCAAGGCAAGGACTGAGGGCGTGACCGACCAAAGTGTCACCATGGCGGTCTTGGCCTGCATAAGACGGGCCCGTGCCACTCCAAAATTGAGAGGAGCCAACCAAAGACCCTAGCGGAGCTTCATGTGATAATGGAGAAATACTGCAGGAGGCGACACCGACCACAAAGCAAAGCTCGAGGCTTTCCGGCCACAACCCCAGCCAGCCCGCAACCCCGCGGCAAAAAGACCGCCAAAGGTCGAACACTTTGCTTACCTGGACCGCGCCCGTGGTCGCAGCAATAGACACCGCACCCCCGCCCGGCGAGAGAGCAAACCACCCCGCCAAACCAACCTATCGGCCAAGGGACCAACGGCGTACAACCCAGCGCGGCGACCGGGGCTCGTCCCAACGAAGCAACCCTATCGCCACTATTAAGTGGGCGCACAAGGGTCATTACACCAACGGTGTCCATACTTTGCCAAAGGGAAAGAGTTTATGGACAGCCGGCTAGCCTCCCAACAAACCAATCGCCAAATCAATCACACGGGGAGACCGGTAGCGGCCCCCGCGGCACAACCATTACTCTTACACCCCGCCGAACTATGGAACCTCCTCCGTACCCGGTTTGGCTATCCGACTTTCAATCAACCTCCATTCCATCACCACCCACACAACCAACCCCGCCGGCCGGTCAAGCCTACACACGATCACTCACCCCGAGAGATCCGGGCCAAGTATCACCCCGCCCCCGCATTGCCGCCACCCCCGCCGCTCCCAACTTTGCCACCTCCACCACCCCCCGCCACCACCGGTAAAGCAAGAAATGCCAACCACGCTAAACAACCCCACCTCCGCTTATGGCGAGATCCCCGCCATCTCGGGGGGATCCAACGAAGACCACGGCAATAAACGACGAGAGAAAGGAGTACTACCGCGGGGGTACATCACGTGGCAGCGGAGGGCCCCCACAAGAACAATCAATGGTCCCACGTCCCAATCACATTCAGCCCCGCGAACGACATGAGGCTCAAGGATTACCCCACACCGACGCGATGGTAATCAAGACAACCGTCGCAGTCGGATCGTAAACAAAATCTTGGTTGACACGAGGAAGCTCCGCAGACATTCTGTTCACCTCCACCTATGACCGCATGCGGCTCGACCGTAACCTCCCGGAGCATGCAGGAAACCCCCTCTTCGGCCGGAGGCCAGCAGTCGTCGGGCAATAGGGAAGATTACCCCGCCGGTCACCTTCGGGGACCAGCCCCACCCTCGGGACCGAAAATATAACCTTCGGCGTGGTTGACATGCACTACAACTACAACGCGATCTTTGGGAGGGGCATCATCAACGCGTCAAGCGGCGGTGATCCACCCGGGCTATCTATGTATGAAAATGCCATCGATTACCGGAGTCATAGCAGTCTTCGAGGGCCAGGACCTCGCGAAGGGAGCGCTTGAGAAGGCGCTTTGCCCCGGGACAGCGAAACGTGCATGCCCTCGAACAAGATAGGGAAGAAAAAGAGGAGAAGGAAAAGAAGAAAGGAAAAGAGGACCCCGAGGAGGAACAAAGATAGACCCCCCCGCGTGCCCAACCCGTGGAGGAAACCAAGCAAATCGGGCTCTTTCCCGAACGACGAAACCAAGGTAGTGACTATCTCTCGCGATCTTTGGACCCGACTTCGAGGCGAACCTCACCCATTTCCTCCGCGACCCGCTGCGATGTTTCGCGCTGGTCGGCCGAGGACCTCGAGGGGGTCGACCGCGGATAATCGAACACGGGCTTAATATCAAGGAGGGAGCAACCCCTTGCAAGCAAAAGCTCCGCCAAATGTCCGAAGAGAGAAAGCAGGCAGCACAGGTGGAGGTCAATCGCCTCCTAGACGCCAAAGTAATAAGACCAGTAAAATATCCAACCTGGCTATCTAACGTGGTCTTGGTCAAAAAAGCAAGCCTCTCAAAGGACAAGGCAGAACCTCCAAGATGGAGAATGTGCGTGGACTTCACAAGTCTCAACAAAGCATGTCCGAAGGACAATTTCCCCACTACCGCATCGGTGGCGCTCGTAGACGCAGCCGCGGGGTGTGAAATGCTATCGCTACTTGACTGCTTCTCAGGGTACCACCAGATCTGGATGAACAAAGAAGATGAGGAGAAGACCAGCTTCATAACACCCACGGCACATCTTGTTTCGGGGAGGATGGCAGAAGGCCTTAGAAACGCGGGGTCCACCTTCGCAAGAATGACCGCGGCAGTCCTCGCAGACGACAAGGCAATCTCCGCCTACGTTGATGACATTATTGTACAGAGCAAGCTCAGAACAGACCACATAGCCGACCTCGAAAGGGCATTTCTGAAACTCCGCGGGGCCAGGCTCAAGTTAAACCCCGCGAAGTGCGTCTTCGGAGTCAGCAAGGGAAAGCTGCCCGGGTGCCTAGTTTCGGCAAGGGGCATTGAGGCAAACCCAACCAAGATCCAAGCAATCACTCAGATGGAACCTCCGACAAACGGGGAAGGCGGGCGCAACGCCTTGCAGGCTGCATGGCCTCCCGGCGATTCATTTCAAGGTCCGTAGAGCGGGGCCTACCTTTCTTCCGGATCCCGAGGGCGTCGGAGCCTTTCAAGCTGGGTCCAGTACAACGGCAGGCCTTCGACGATCTCAAGCACTACCTCCTCAACCCGACAACCCTTGCAACACAGAACCGGGGCGAGGGCCTCCTCCTCTATGTGGCGGCCTCCCCCGCCGCGCCGTAGCTTGATCCTCGCTAAGGAAGTCCCCGAGCAACACCAAGTGCGACAGCTCCCCATCTACTATGTATTAGAAGTCCTCGAGGGCCCCAAAAGCAACTACACTGAGCTAGAGAAGGTAGCATACGCCGTGGTCATGGCCGCGAGAAAGCTTAAACGTTACTTTCGGTCACACGAGATCACGGTGCCGTCGTGCTTCCCGTTAGAAAACATTTTCAAAACCTCGAGTGCGTAGGAAAGATAGCCCGGGCAACAGAACTGGGCGATCACGTGATCAAGTTCATGGGCAGAACAGCAATTAAGTCTCAAGCCCTCGCAGACTTCGTGGCCGATTGGACCCCCGACGTATATAATCAGGCTGCGAAGTTGGACCCAATCGACGGGACAGACATCGATGGAGCATGGGGCTCCACGGGTGCGAGGGATTGCAGCCATTATCATCTCACCGTCTGGAGTAAAGCTCCACTACGCAGCGAGGTTGGAATTCCCATGCACCAACAACATCGCAGAGTACGAGGCAGTCCTACTAGCCCTAAACAAACTTCGGGCTCTATCAGCTAGAAGGGCCATTATCGTAACGAGACTCGAAGTCGTCTCGGGCCATGTCGAGAAAAGTTGCGAGCTCGAAATCCGTGCACGAAGTACCTTCTCGTGGTCCGGAAAACAGAGACCTTTTTACGGGCATCACGACAAAAACCATAGCGGGGAGGGACAATGGCGGAGGCCGACGAGCTAGCAAAACGGCAGCGGCGGCGGATCCCGCTACCCGTGGCGTGTTCTACGAGGTCCTAACGGCCGACCGTCGAAGGATCCCGCCGGCCCGCCAAGTCCGTGAACGCCATAGCAAGCGAAGATTGGAGGGCCCCGATAATAGCATACATCAAAGGCCACTTCGAACCCGAAGTCAAAGGAAGAGGAAAAGAGGATAGCCTTGAGAAAGTGAGGGGATCTGAGAATGATCGGCGAGTAGCTCTACAAGGCATCGATTCTGCACCTTGGCTCAAATGCGTCTCAGCCTGGGAGGGAAGAGCAATCCTCGCAGAGATCCATGAGGGCATTTGCGGTGTCACACAACGGACCTTTTTGCTGGTCGGGAAAGTGTTCGAACAAGGTTTTTAATGGCCCACGGCATTAAGTGACGCGGAGAACCTTGTCAAACGCTGCGAAGGGTGCCAAGCGACGACTCACCACTCTAACCCCCGGGGCCGCAACCACTCCAATCGCCCGACATGGCCTCCAAAGATGGGGCATCGACCTTGTCCGGACCAATGCCGGCGGCCGAGGGGAACCTCCGCTACGGTTTGTAGCAATTGAGTACTTCACAAAATGGATCGAGGCCCACCCCTCGCAACAATAACCTCACGCTTTCGGTCGCGAGAAGTTCTTCCGGCAACAAATCATATGCGCCGAGGGTCCCAGAGAGATCCACGGTGAGACAGCGGCACGCAATTCAAGCTCTTTGTTCGGGGGAGGAGGCCGTACTCCCAGAGGAACTCACAACACCTCGAGTGTAGAGCAACAAAGTTCACCCCATTCAAGCTACTGTTCGGGGAGGGAGGCCGTACTCCCGAGGAGGAACTCACGCCACTGACTCCCCAAGAACAACCCTCGGCGTCAACGAGAAGAGAACCCCTCGCCGGTGACCTTGTCGAAGAAGTCCGCAATCGGGCCGTCCTTAACCTCCACTCATATCCGCAAGAAACCTGCAAGTGGCGCGACAAGAAGGTCAACCCACGCAACCTCCTGATCGAGAGACTTCACCCTCATCGAGGAAGCAAAAGCGCTCGGATGGCGGGAAAATTCGTAGCCAAATGGTCGAGGTCCCTTCCTTGTCACAAAGTCGTCAAGACCGGCTCGTACCACCTGCAAGACCTCGACGGAAAGCGACCTACCGCGCACCTGGAACATAGGCGACCTTCGCAAGTACTACCCTTAGCGGCGCCACACCCGGCGCTCGCGGTATGGAAGGTTTTTCTGTTCATTTTTTTTTTTTCTTCTTCACTTTACAAGTTTTTGTAAGACTCTATCATGTAACCGGGGCTGCACTCTTTTTCCACGTGAAGGGGCATGAGGTTTTTAACGAGGCAGCACCCCATCTTAACAATATATGCAGATCTTCCCCGGAAAAACTTGTCTTCACTTTGATTTTGAAACTCAACACGAAAGGGGCGGTGGCAACCCTCCGCCCTCATCGGCGAACCCGACAAAGATGATTGGCCCGCCGGTATTCAAGCATCCACCCGCACGCCAAGGCTAAGCCTTGACGCCGGGGCTCGCAAAGCGCAACCCGACGCGGACCCCGAGTATATGGGCCGCGGAGGTACAAAAAAACGGCGCACGCCCCGGCAAACCACGCCGGGCTCGCAAACGCGCAACCCCGACGCGGACCCTGGTATGGGCGCCGCGGAGGTACAAAAGACGCACCACGGCAAACCACGCCCGGCTCGCAAAAACGCAACCCGACGCGGACCGTATGGGCCGCGCGAAGGGTACAAAAAGACGGCGCACCGGCAAAACACGCCCAGGCTCGCAAAACGCAACCCCGACGCGGACCCCGAGTATGGGCCGCGCGGAGGTACAAAGACGCGCACCTCGGGCAAACCACGCGCGGGGGCCCACAAAACGCAACCCGACGCGGACCCGAGTATGGGCCGCATGGAGGTACAAAAAGACGCGCAAGACCGGCAAAACACGCCCGGCTCAAAACGCAACCCCCGACGCGGACCCGAGTATGGGCCGTGGAGGTAATAAAAAACGCAGCGCACCACGGCAAACCACACCGGGGCCCGCAAAACACAACCCGACATGTACCCCGAAGTATGGGCCACGCGGAGGTCCAAAAAGACGCGCAAGAGACGGTAAAACACGCCAGGCTCGCAAAAATCTCCACCCCGACGTGGACCCGAGTATGGGCCCCTGAGCGTGGGCCACGCCAAGGTACAAAACGCCAAAAGCCCCAATCACGTCAAGAGCGGCCGAGGACACCGCCATCTAAGCCACCCGATGCGGCGCATTGAATAGGCTCACCAACAAAAGGACAGGCACTTCACTACCTTCGCAGGCCAAGGACACCCACCTAACCCCATCAAGTCAAATAAAGGACCATTCACCACCGTACAACCCCCACGCCACTATAAAACCAGCACCACCACCACACCGGAAGAAGACACAACTAAACCCATGAAGTCATGAAGAGTCGCGTCGGATAGGCAATGCCCCGAGTTAGCAAGCCCCGCTCCTACGGTAGCGAGCCGCCACAAACCTCGGCGTAACCAAAACCACAATCACCCATCCGACACCGCAATGGAAAATGTAAAGCATCAACAACTAGCAGCGCAACAAGGGCTCCCCACGCACACAACCGCCAGCGCTAGCCAACAACCCCAGCAAGACTGAATCCATCGCTCGGCGAGCCTCGCCCCAGGAAGAGGCACCGCAATGGAGAATGTAACATCCTCCTGAGCGGCAAGGCGCCAAAGGAATCAAAGTTCCAACAACAGCGCCTGGGGAACCTCCCGATCGAAGACCCCGCGCACAACACAGAGCTGCAGCGCGGGACCCCGCACCAACCAGGCCTCTACAAGAAGGGCATTCAGCACAAGTTTCCCAACCGTCACTCCGACACCACATCGACCAACTCGGGCGAACCCTCGGCATCCCGGAGCAGACGAGAGACCCCGCACCCACGCAGGTAGGAATAGGAGGCCTCAGGAAAAGCCATCTAGCAGGCAACCCTGCTTAGCTTAGAAACCCAGGGTAACCTTGGGCAATCTAGTAGAGAAGCCTAGCTAGTCGGTTTCCTCCCTCCGCGAGCAAGGAAAGCATTGCCGATAGCCGATCCACTTCGCACGAAACATGTACCGGCACCTTCGGAAAACGGGAAAACTGTCATTTCATCTACGCAACTAAAAACCCCAAAATAGCGAGCCTCGCTAAAAGAAGAGGAGGGCATTGCGCGATTTCATCTACGCAACAAAGATCCCGCCGCAAACAGCGAGCCTCGCTAAAAGAAGCAGAGGGCGTCGCTGCGCAACTAACACTCCGCAAAACAGCGAGCCTCGCTAAAAGAAGCAGAGGGCGTCGCTGCGCAACTAACACTCCGCAAACAGCGAGCCTCGCTAAAAGAAGCAGAGGGCGTCGGCTGCGCAACTAACACTCATGGCTTGTGAGCCTCGCTAAAAGAAGCGGGCGTCGCCATTGCGCAACTAACACTCCGCAAAACAGCGAGCCTCACTAAAGAAGCGAGAGGGCGTCGCTGCGCAACTTAACACTCCAAACAACGGCCCGAGCCTTGCTAAAAAGCGAGAGAGGGCGTTGCTGCGCAACCAACACTTGCAAACAAATGAGCCTCGCTAAAAGAAGCGAGGGCGTCATTTGCGCAACTAACACTCCGCAAACAAGGGGCGAGCCTCGCTAAAGAAGCAGAGGCGTCGCTGCGCAACCAACACTCCGCGAAACAAACAGAGCTGGCGCGCTAAAAGCGAGCGCGTCATTTGCGCAACTAACACTCCCGCAAACAGCGAGCCTCGCTAAAAGAAGCAGATCATTTGCGCTGCTAACTAACACTCCGCAAACAGCAGCCTCGCTAAAAGAAGCGGGAGGGCGTCCCATTTGCGCCAACTAACACTCCGCAAAACAGCGAGCCTCGCTAAAAGAAGCAAAGGGCCATTCGCGCAACTAACACTCCGCAAAAACAAATGAGCCTCGCTATAAGAAGCGTAGGGCGGCGCAGCAAGAACTAACACTCCGCAAACAGCGAGCCTCGCTAAAAGAAGCAGAGGGCGTCGCTGCTACTCCGTCTACACAACCACAACTCCGAGACCAGCGAGCCTCGCCAAAAGAAGCAGAGGACATCGCTGCCATTTCCACCTAAATTCAAAAACAACCCCGCGAAAGGGGGACAACCCTACTACAACCCCACGAAAGGGGATAAGTTTACAACAACCCCGCGAAGGGGGATAAGTTTACAACAACCCAGCGAAGGGGGATAAGTTTACAACAACCCCGCGAAGGGGGATAAGTTTACAACAACCCCGTGAAAGAGGGACAACCGTACAATAACCCCGCGAAGGGGGATAAGTACAAAACAACCCCGCGCAGGGGGACAACTTTACAGCAACCCCGTGAAAAGGGGCGCGTCCAAGCCAAACCACTTAACCACAGATCCAGTTAGCCACCTCCTCAACAAACCCCTCTAACACTTCTCCCACAAGGATCGCCGCGACCCGCTCCATGAACTCCGCCACATCAACCACTTCAACGTCAAGAAGCGAGGACCCACCTTCACCTCCCGACCAACCGCTCCCCACCAAAGTTCTCGGCCAAACTTCGGTGGCCCCACAGCGGGGGCAGCCCTAACAATGGGGAGCGACCCCGAGAGCACCCGTCGCCCGAAAGACACGCCGCAAGTCGCGCGCATCCAGCTCCATCGGCTGGCCCGGCACAATCACCGCACCCCGCGATCCACCTCAAACTCAACCTCCCCAAGCGCGATAGCAATGGCCTCCTCATCCCGAGGTCCTCGTCCAACACAACCGTGGGCGGTCACACCCCCGAACACCATCCGCTCCACTTGGCGATCCGGCCGGATCATATCCACGCCCGAACGCCCCCGCGGCCCGATTCTTCACATCATACCTCCGAGTACGCGCCCACCAAAAAGCTTGGAAGCTAATCCCGGGGTACTTCATCATCGCATGAGCCCAGGTCTCCCCCGAGATGAAAATGTCTTGGTAATTCATCATCAGGGGGATGACATTCAGCACCTCCCGCGCAGCAGCCCGCCCGAGATCTGCGCGGCATTGCCAAAGATTAGAATCCCGACCCCGCAAAGTTCAGTATACCCCCGCAAAACAAAACAATCAACAACAAAGTAAAACAAGGAAATCGAACACACTTAAACCGAATCCGCCCTCGACGGACAACCATGATTAAGAATGCTCCAAGTTTCTTTACAAAAGCCAGGGCACCACCCCCAACCCCTACATACTATGAGACACACCACCCCCACGAGGTCTAAACCCGGCACGAGAAGAAGGGCCCGAAACCGTCCGCGGCAACACCCGGCCGCACCGGGGGCCGCCGTCTTCAGCCTCGCTGCGACCCGCCATCGGTGGCCCCACCATCGTGGACAACCTCCGCGTTCGAGGAAGGTGGCTCCGCATCCTCCGGGCCCCGTCGCTGTAGGAGCCGCGTCGCCCCCGCCTCTCAACACGGCCGCCAACGCCGCATAAAGTTGGCATCGGTAAGTAACCCACACACCAAAAAAGAAAGAAGAAAACAAACAACGGGCCACCGTAGGGAGAAAAACCCGTACGGCGATGCCGCGGCCTGGGCCTCCTCCATAGCGACCTCGTGCCCCGTCTCGGTGAAGAACTTTTTAGGAACCTCCCCGCCCGGATAGCGGAGGTCGGCATCCGCGCGCACCCCGTCCATCTCCTCCTTGCGAGGGAACTTCAGCTTGCGGGGGTCGTTGAGATGCGGACACCCGCGCGGATCGCGAGGTGTGCCCTAAGCGCCATCACCCCCACGTAGCTTCCAAAGTCCGCAGCGTGATGGACAAGCGGCGGCACTTATATCACTTTGGGGATCTCCATCTCCAATGAACTGTTCATCATGATAATCTTCATCTCCATGATCCATGTATGCCATCCTCCAGTGATGAATCTGCCAAGACTAGTCTATACTAGCCTTGAAAAAATAACAATTACATTATCGCGTTCATCACAAGTTGGCACGCCTTGAGGCCATTACATTAATGAGACAATATATAAGTGGCTCCAGCCATATTGTCATCCTCCACGACATGCAAGTCATGGAATAATTACATACATACATGCATCTCATACATATAGAGGCCATACCGGTCACATAATCCTACAAAAAACAGCATTAACCGATTCCGACGTCTAAAATTTTGACGGGCGAAAACATTATTTTGTAAGCTGATTTTCGCAATTCTAATTTATTAAAAAGCAGGCGAAAGTGTGTGGCGGTTGGATGTAACTTTTTGTTCTCAACGATTTTCGTTTAGAGTTCGTCTCAATCCGAAGTTACGGATCAAAAGTTATGGCTGGTCAAACTTCGGGCCGACGATCGGTGTAAGATCAAATCTACCACCACCGCCTTCGCATCACATGCGCCCGACCAGGCCATGACCTAGGTTCGATTCGATCAATCTTATTGATCTCAAACTCGCCTTGACCTGGGTTTACATGTATCACTTAACTCCGATGGCGGAATTCCGGCCGGTAGGAGTAGATCGAACAAGACCGGTCGCGGCAAGATCACGAACCGAGATCGAGAGACTCATCTACAACCGCGCGCATATCACCATATGCCCACATCCGAATCTATAACAAACACAAAGATCGGCTCCGATACCACTGAAGGAATATGGGATCGCTACGCCAGCCGAAAACGAAAATTTTCTACCCATAAACCAGGATCTACTGCTAGTTATAGATCACGGGATTACCACTAGACGCGAGGTGCGGAAGCGTCGACCCTCGGCGATGTACGCGGCGTCGCGGCAGTGCCGTGCGATTGCGTGATCGTCCGTCACGTCCGTCCTCCTCGTGCGGTTCGTCCCTTGTGCTCCGGATGCGGCACCTCCGAGGTATCCCACACGCATGGGGAGGAAGCGTGCGCGCCGGGACTGCTAGGTCCGCGAGATGCAAGAGGCGAGGGCGTGGGCGGGCGGCCGCCAAAGTGGCGTGGCTTAGATTTGGTCACAGCCCGCGCCCACCTCTCATATATATAGGCGTCGCTAACAAGGGCTCCGAGCCGGAGGCCCATTAGTAACCCTAAGTCCTCGCCTAATTGGATCAAATCCGAATTAGGCCTTCTTCCCTTAAGCGTGCGCGACCCTATGGGCTCACGCACACATAGACATGGCCCGAGTACACCTACTCGGCCAATAGTTGACAATGCGGCCTCTAGCAAGGCGTGCCAACTCCCATGTATGCGCAATGATCATATCGGGACGAACCACCACAAACCATATACTCGTCATTCCCTTGCCACACGATATTTGGTCCACCTCGTGGGTTAACACTTAACCCAAGCACGGCCATGCATTTCTTGATCCAATCAATCGAGTGGTCCAGTTTATATCTCTCTCATGGAGAGGGGCAATTCCATCTTGATTGACTATGTCTCCGCGGCATGTTTCCTGACAAACCCGAAGACCACCTTTATAGCTACCCAATTACGGAGTAACGTTTGATAGTCCCTAAGTAGGTCGTTTCACATCTTGAGTACATACGACAATCACAGGTCTAAGGACATAACGTACATGATGTATAAAGAGATAATAATAACATCTCATGTCGGGTCAATCCAGCCCCATGTCATACATGTGCCCACACTATTAGTTTGACATCTCCATGTCTATGACTTGTGAAACATAGTCATCAACTAATATGTGTGTTGATCTAATATTCATGTGTGTTCTCACATGAACTCCGATCGAGGACAATTATTGAATAACCAAACAAGTAAAAGAGTTTCACAAACAATTCACATAATTGCTGATCAATACAAGTTGTCTTTAATGGATATTCATGAACACATAATATATCATGGATACATATGAAGGAATACAAATCATCTTTATGATTAGCTCTAGGGCATATTCCCAACAATCTCCCACTTGCACTAGAGTTAATCTTTAAGATATCTAATACCCATATCTCTCATGTGTGCCTCATGCTTAGGGCTGTGGAAGAGCCTTTGTCAAAGGATCGCAACATTCAAATCCGTATGTATCTTGCATATCTTGATTTCACCACGTTTGATGAACTCTCGAATGAGGTGAAATTTCCGCATGACGTGTTTGTTCTTGTGGTGATCCCTCGGCTCCTTAGCACGTGCAATCGCGCCACTATTGTCACAATGAAGGTTCAATGGGCGCTTGCATTTGGAAACACACCAAGTTCAATGAGGAACTTCCTCATCCAAACACCTTCCTTTGCGGCTTCAGAAGCTGCAATGTACTCGACTTCATTTGTAGAATCGGTCACCGTCTCCCGCTTGGAACTTTTCCAACTAATGACACCACCATTTATTGTGAACAAATATCCGATTGAGATTGTGAATCATCTGTGTCAGTTTGGAAGCTAGCATCGGTGTAACAATTTACAACGAGCTCCTCCTCACCTCCATAGATTAGGAACATATCTTTAGTCCTTCTTAAGTACTTAAGAATATTTTTAACAAGTGTCCGGTGACTCTCACCGGATCGACTTGGTACCTTTCGCAACACTTAGAGCATATGAGATATCTGGGTGTGTACATATCATGGCATACATGATGGAACCAAGCTGCCGAGGCGTATGGAACCGTACTCATGCGCTCTCGCTCATCGGCAGATCGAAGGACGCTTCTTGCTAAAACGCATACCATGTGACATAGGCGGGAACCCTTTCTTGGACTGTTCCATGTTGAACCGTTTCAACACCTTGTCAATGTATGTGTCTTGGCATAATCCTATTAGCCTCTTTGATCTATCTCTATAGATCTTTATGCCTAAAATATATGATGCTTCTCCCAAATCCTTCATAGAAAATATATTATTCGATGAAGTCTTCACGGATTGCAACATTGGAATGTCATTCCCAATCAACGATATGTCATCTACATACAAGATTAGAAACACAACGGCGCTCCCACTTTCCTTCTTGTATACACAAGGTTCTTCTTCATTTCGACGAAAGCCAAGAGCTTTGACCTCTTCATCAAAACGAATGTTCCAACTCCGAGATGCTTGCTTCAACCCATAAATGGATTTCTTAAGCTTGCATATTTTTTTAGCATTCTTAGGATCAACAAAACCTTCGGGCTGTATCATATACACGTCCTCTTCCAAATTTCCATTTAGAAAGGCTGTTTTAACATCCATCTGCCATATCTCATAATCGAAATGAGCAGCAATTGCTAGAATGATCCGGATAGATTTAAGCATCGCTATCGGCGAGAATGTCTCGTCGTAGTCAACTCCTTGAACCTGCCGAAAACCCTTTGCGACAAGTCGTGCTTTATAGGCGCGTGAACATTTCCGTCCATATCTCTTTTCTTTTTATAGATCCATTTGCACTCAATGGGTCTAACCCCATCGGCCGGGTCAACCAAGTTCCAAACTTGATTGGCTCCCATGGAATCTATCTCGGATCTCATGGCACTTTGCCATTTCTCGGAATCTGGGTCCATCATAGCTTCCGCGATATGTCATAGGTTCGTCATCGTCTAACAATAACACATCCTCATGCAACTCACGGAGTCTAGCTGATCTTCGTGGTAGTGGCGGTGTTACCTTTACCCACAGGTATCTCAACTTGTTACGCTACACTAGCATCACTTTCGTAGAGTCTTGACCTATTGGCTCATCTGAACTTCTTCAAGATACACCCTTTGTCCACTCTTGTCTCTTTTGAGAAACTCTTTCTCTAAGAAAACACCGTTTCGAGCAACAAACACTTTGCCCCTCGATCGGTTGTAAAGTAATACCCCAAAGTTTCCTTTGGGTATCCCTGAAAAACACTTGTCCGACTTGGGTGTTAGTTTATATCGATTGAAGTCGTTTGACATAAACTTCACAACCCCAAATCTTTAGAAAAGACAACTGGGACTCTTACCGGTCCACATCTCATATGGTGTCTTAACTACGGACTTAGATGGCACCCTATTTAATGTGAAAGCGGTAGCTGTTTCTAGAGCGTATCCCCAAAGCGATAAAGGTAGGTCGACTGGCTCATCATAGACCGAACCATGTCCAACAAAGTCGATTACGTCGCTCGGACACACCGTTTCTACGAGGGTGTTCGGCGTAAGGCGTGGAACAATTCCGCAACTCTTTAGATGATTGCTAAATTCGTGACTCAAATATTCACCTCCACGATCGGATCGCAAGGCCTTGATTTTCTTGCCACGTTGATTCTCTACTTCATTACGAAACTCTTTGAACTTTTCAAAAGTCTCGGACTTATGCTTCATTAAGTAGACATAGCCATATCTACTAAAATCATCGTGAAAGTAATGAAGTATTGGAATCCGCCTCTAGCTGTCGTACTCATTGGTCGCATACATCGGTATGTACAAGTTCCAACAAGTCTGGCTGCCCTCTCGGGAAAACACACGTGAAAGGGACCTTGGTCATTTTGCCTAGAAGGCAAGCCTCACATGTCTCGTATGATTCAAAATCAAGCGAAGTTAGAAGCCCATCGAATGGAGCCTCTTCATGCGATTTTCACTTATATGACCCAAAAGCGACAATGCCACATATAGGTAGGACTTAACTCATTAAGCCGAGGCCTTTTAGCGGTTATATTACGAGACGGGTGCATCATCAAGATTTAAAATAAATAACCCATTCACAATGGATGCGAAGCCACAAACATGCCATCTTTAGAGATTACACAACCATTGTTTTCACTCTTAAAAGAATAACCATCCTTCATCAAACATGAAGGTGACACAATGTTTCGACTTAAGCTAGGAACAAAATAACAATTATTCAATTCCAAAATAAATCGGCCGGGAGGTGGAGTTGCATCGTCCGGCGGCTTTCGGGCAAACAACTCTTGCATTATTGCCCAGCGGAAGTCAACTTCTCCCTTTCCAACGCTTCTACTTCTTATCATTCCACGCATCGTATTGCAAATATGAGCAACCGATCCGGTATCAAATACCCAAGAATTAATATAAGAATCAGCGAGGAATATGTCTGCGTAACATAAACAACAAGTGTACAAGCGGCGGGAGTACCTTTACCACCGCTATCCTTCTTGGATGCTAAGTACTCCTTGCGGTTTCTTTTCCGGTGACCCGTTTTATGACAATGAAAGCACTCACTATCGGCGATTGGTCGGCCTTTGGGCTCGGATGGCTTTGGCTTGGAGGTCTCACCTTTAGCCTTTTCCTTCTTTTCTTCAATAAGGATTGCCCATTTTTTCGTAAAATTAGGCTTGTTTTGGACCGCCATCACATGGCTCTTGCCGGCACCTTTCTTGATGTCGGCCTCTGGCGTCTTAAGCATACCACACAATTCGGTCAAGCCTTTCTCCGCCCCATGCATATGGTAGTTCGAGATGAAGTTCCCATAGCTAGGCGGCAGAGATGCAAGAATGAAATCGGTAGCCAACTCTTGGCCTATTGGGAAGCCTAGCTTCTCCAATCTCGAGTGTAACCAACCATTTTGATTACATGTGGTCCAAGCTGCTGCGCCTTACGCTAGCTTGCTCTCAACAAGAGCCTTTGAGACATTGAACCTTTCGGTTCTAGCTTGAGTTTGGAACATATCCTCAAGTGCCCACGATCATATCGTCATTTGCATGATTGTTATCGAGCCGCATCTGCGGTCGGGTTCCATGCTAGCAAGCATAAGGCAACTCACTTCAAGATCGGCATCACATGCTTTCTTGTAAGTTTTTTTCTCGCAGTAGGAGCATTATCGGAGCTCTTACGGTAAGGGGTTGTCTAGAACATCTTCCTTTTTCTCGCCACGAGAACAATTCTCGGGGTTACGGATCCAATCGCATAATTTGTTCCATTCAACTTATCTTTCTCAAGAACCGAGCGCAAAGTAAATGGTTGATTGTTAGGCGCCATTTATCTACAACAGAAATAATGCAAAATACTATGACAATGTATCCAAGATAGAGTAAAAACAAATTAACATTTAATTGAATGTACTCCCACTAAAATCAATATCCCTCAATTGAAACTTAGTGATTCAAGACCCACAACTAACACGTCAACTAGTGAGCTTTAGCATCACCGCTAGAAGACATGGTAGATCGGTAAGCAACTCTTTGCTAATCATATCACATATGACTCTTGTTGTTGGGCAGCATCTCTATGCTCACGCCAACTGCCATGCTCCAAGATCCCTAACCGTTAGGATGATCTTGTTCAAGTAACCAAACCTTCCGATGTAAGTATCCGATACGAACTTTGTCTAGTCAAGGAAAACCGGTGGCACCCTAATTTTATAGACCCACCACCGATTGTACAAGGCTTGTGACGGTCTGCGAGGTTTGGGGAGCATCGAAACTTAAAACATTGCGAGGGATCGTTCTACTTCACTATCGTATGTAGACAAAAACATAGTCGCGTGAGCGTGAAAGTAGAACACGATAAGAACGACATTAAGCGATTTGTGACTTGGTATGGCCTTATATCACTTTGGGGATCTCCATCTCCAATGAACTGTTCATCATGATAATCTTCATCTCCATGATCCATGTATGCCATCCTCCGGATTGATGAATCTCGCCAAGACTAGTCTATACTAAGCCTTGAAAAAAAATAACAATTACATTATCGCGTTCATCACAAGTTGCACATGAGGCCATTACATTAATGAGACAATATATAAGTGGCTCCAGCCATATTGTCATCCTCACGACATGCAAGTCATGGAATAATTACATACATACATGCATCTCATACATATAGAGGCCATACCGGTCACATAATCCTACAAAAAACAGCATTAACCGATTAGGCGTCTAAAATTTGGCGGGCGAAAACATTATTTTGTAAGCTGATTTTCGCAATTCTAATTTCGTCGAAGCAGGGCGAAGTGTGTGACGGTTGGATGTAACTTTTTGTTCTCAACGATTTTTAGTTTAGAGTTCGTCTCAATCCGAGTTACGGATCAAAAGTTATGGCTGGTCAAACTTCGGGCCGACGATCGGTGTAAGATCAAATCTACCACCACCGCCTTCGCATCACATGCGCCCGACCAGGCCATGACCTAGGTTCGATTCGATCAATCTTATTGATCTCAAACTCGCCTTGACTGGGTTTACATGTATCACTTAACTCGATGGCGGAATTCCGGCCGGTAGGAGTAGATCGAACAAGACGGTCGCGGCAAGATCACGAACCGAGATCGAGACTCATCTACAACGCGCGCATATCACCATATGCCCACATCCGAATCTATAACAACACAGCATCGGCTCGATACCACCGAAGGAATATGGGATCGCTACGCTAGCCGTAAAAACGAAAATTTTCTACCCATAAACCAAGGATCTACGCGCTAGTTATAGATCACGGGATTACCACTAGACGCGCAGGTGCAGCGTCGAGCGTCGACCCCGGCGTAGATATGCGCGTCGCGCGGCGGTGCCCCGTGCGATTCGCGTGATCGTCCGTCACGTCCGTCCTCCTCGTGCGGTTCGTCCTTGTGCTCGGATGCAGCACCTCCGAGGTATCCCACACGTACGGGGAGGAAGCGATGCGCCTCGGGGTTGCTAGGTCCGCGAGATGCAAGAGGCGAGGGCGTGGGGGCGGCGGCCGCCAAAGTGGCGTGGCTTAGATTTGGTCACGACCCGCGCCCACCTCTCATATATATAGGCGTCGCTAACGGGCTCCATTTGGAGGCCCATTAGTAACCCTAAGTCCTCGCCTAATTGGATCAAATCCGAATTAGGCCTTCTTCCCAACAAAGCGTGCGACCCTATGGGCTCACGCGCACACATAGACATGGCCCGAGTACACCTACTACGGCCAATAGTTGACGGTGACCTCTAGCAAGGCGTGCCAACTCCCATGTAATGCGCAATGATCATATCAGACGAACCACCACAAACCATATACTCGTCATTCCCTTGCCACACGATATTTGGTCCACCTCGTGGGTTAACACTTAACCCAAGCACGGCCATGCATTTCTTGATCCAATCAATCGAGTGGTCGGTTATATCTCTCTCTCATGGAGAGGGGCAATTCCATCTTGATTGACTATGTCTCCGCGGCATGTTTCCGACAAACCCGAAGACCACCTTTATAGCTACCCAATTACGGAGTAGCGTTTGATAGTCCCTAAGTAGGTCGTTTCACATCTTGAGTACATACGACAATCACGAGGTCTAAGGACATAACGTACATGATGTATAAAGAGATAATAATAACATCTCATGTCGGGTCAATCCAGCCCCATGTCATACATGTGCCCACACTATTAGTTTGACATCTTCATGTCTATGACTTGTGAAACATAGTCATCAACTATCACGTGTGCTGATCTAATATTCATGTGTGTTCTCACATGAACTCCGATCGAGGACAATTATTGAATAACCAAACAAGTAAAAGAGTTTCACAAACAATTCACATAATTGCTGATCAATACAAGTTGTCTTTAATGGATATTCATGAACACATAATATATCATGGATACATATGAAGGAATACAAATCATCTTTATGATTAGCTCTAGGGCATATTCCCAACGACGCCTCCGCCGCTTCTTCTCCTCTCGCGCTTGAGCCGCACAACCTCCGGCGCGCGGTCGACGTCGTCGCCCCTCGCTGAAGCATCTCCAGCCGCGATCCCCGATCGCGGATAGCACGGCCTTCCGCGCCCGCGCAGGACCAGAATCTCCGCGCCTTCACCGCGATGTCCCGGCGAGCTTCGGCGCGGGAGCGAAGCTAAGCCGGTGCTCGGCCTCCGGAATGCGGACTCGCCGCACACCGTGCCCTGAAACCGGCCAGCCTCGGGCTGACTCGAACGGCATTCGCCGATGTCCGCCCGTGTAAGTCCGAGCCCGAATCACCGCCCCACATCCTCCGCCAAACCCGGGAGCCGACGACGCAGCGGCCATGCCCCGCTTCCCACCAACATCTCCGTCGTCGCCGAGTTCACCCTCTATCTCCCGGCCTTCCACCGGGATGTGGCACCGACGCGGTTGGCCGATCCAGGACATGCGCCGGCCGGCACCACCGGGAGAGGCGTCGTCGAAGAGCTCGGAGCCGTATGCGCGCTCCGGCCGCACTTCCACCATCGCTGATTTCAGGGGTCGGCCAAGGCCCGCCGAGCCACGGGGGTCGGCCACCTCCGGCCGAGGCGCCGGCACGCCCTCCGTCGAGGTGTCCCCGACCACCGCGGGGGAATCCACCTCCTCTTCCGCGGAGGTCTCCGCCGCGACCGGGCGTGGACGCGATCCCCGCCGACCCGGCTCGCTGATCACCATCCTCACTCCGCCGGAGCTGCCGATGTCGTGGATGAGGGCTGCCACCCCACCCGCGAGGGGCCGCCCCACGCCCAACGCAGTGGACGTGCCCCCACGACCCCGCGAGGTGGTAGCCCCGCCACAACCCGGCGGCCTTCGTCCCCGCTCCCGCCGCGCCTTGGCCGCGCCAACCAGAGGGCCATCGGGACACGAACTTGTCCTCTTCTTCCGCTGTTTGTTTGTAGGGGCCCCTCCCACGTCCTCCAGGGAAGGCCAATCGGAATAGAGAATCCCGAACTGGTCAAACACCCGATTCGGTCTCGGTGCGACCCGAGGGCTAGCCGAATCCTCTTGTATTCAGCGTCCCCGCACTTGCCGATCAACTCATCCGTCCGGCTCTCAACCTCGACGAGGACCCGCTTGATGGCCGCGTCCCGCGAGGTCGCCCTCCTGGATTTGGTGCTCCCGAGAACGTCGAAGTCCACCCGTGGCGACTTCGGCTCCGGCCCCGCGACTTATCAACATCTCCCACCTTCGGCCACGCTGCGCGACAGCGGCGGGGGCAACACCCTCGCTGCCACGAATTCCTCCACAGGTCACGCCCGTCAAGTACCGGGACATGTTCGCCAACATCGCCGGCGCTGCTGCGGTGGTGTTGGTCTCCGCCCACCGCCCCTGTGGGTCGCCGAGGTGCGCGGTAACACGCACAGTCCACGCCTCCGGCAGCTCATAGTAGAACCGCCGACAAACCGGTCCGAGACCACTTGCTCTTACGGGCTGCGGCCGGCCGGTTGGCGAGCGGTTGGCGCGGACGCGAAGGTGTAGACCGCGTATTGCGCCAACCGCTGCAGCCCCCCGCACGATCCCCCAGGGCGAGGAGCTGCGGATGCACACGATGAGCATACAAGAAAGTCTCCACATCCAGAACGAGGCCCTGCGAGGGGCAGGCCCACACGAAGATCGACAACTTCGTGAAACATCTTGCGGGTTCACCGGTGGGAAGTCCAAGCCGCCTCATCACTCCCAACACGAACTCCGACGCGGGAAGCGCGGACCGGGCGGTGAAAAACTCCGTGAAAACCACAACCTCGTTCTCATGAGGTTTGGGGATGCGATCGCCGCGTGGTGGCCGGGCCTTCGCTTGATCAAGATAAACCAGCTCCGCGTACTCCTTGAGCTCGGTCTCCCCCACCTTGCTAGGGGAGAACAGCAGCGTCGGGGAGGTCTCCTTTGGCTTGCCCTTCACCGCGTCCTTCGACATCTTCAAGTGCAGGGAACTAGAGCGAACCTCCGCAAAGGCAAAACCCGAAGACCACACACCGCAAAACAACTAGGAACGGAAGCAAGCGCGGAGAACAAGAGAGCTCAAGAGGCAGGTGAAAGCAGGCAAGAGAGTGAAATGCGAGAGCGCAAAAAGTTTTCCGCGGCGGCGGCACCGGCTATTTATAGGCGCCAAGAAATCTCACCAGAACGGACCCCGAGGACATCGCGATCTGCCGCCACGCATTCGACGGGTTCGCGCCCAACGCCTCGATTTAACGCAGGAACGCAGAAGCGCCCCACCGCGGCAAAACCCGACACGCGTCAAGCCAAAACAGAATCGCCCAATAGCAACCAGGGCGTCGGCCGGGCGAGGTCAGCCCGTGAACGCCACGGCCGCCCGCGGACCTCCCTTGAAGGGGTTCGTTGCTCGCCCGGGCAGCGCCGGACCAAACCCCGAGGGGCTATCGCTGGGGAGGGACCCTCGCCAAGGGACCCCAGGAGCTCCCGGGCCCAAAGACGACACCCGCAGCGCGGGAGGCGGCGAGACCACGCAACACCCCAGCGGCGCGGGGCAGCGGAGGCCAAAGACGACACCCCCCGCAGCGCGGGGGCGGCGAGACCAACGCAACACCCCGCAGCGCGGGGAGGGGGTGCGCTGGAGGCCAAAAGACACACCCCGCAGTAGGGGGCGGCGAGACCAACGCAACACCCCGCGCAGCGGGGCAGCGGAGGCCAAGACGACACCCTCGCAGCGCAGGGGCGGCGAGACCAATGCAACACCCCGCAGGTGCGGGGGCGCCGGAGGCCAAAGACGACACCCCAGCAGCGGGGCGGCGGACCAACGCAACACCCCGCATGTGGGGCAATGGAGGCCAAAGATGACACGCGCAGTGCGGGGCGGTGAGACCAACGCAACACCCCGCAGGGGGCGGCGGGACCGAGGGAGCCCGGATCAAGCCAAAGGGCGGAAGGAGGGGAAACCCTAATGAAGCCCGAGCCAAGTCAGGACGTGTACTTTTACCTTAATGACCTTGGTAGAGATTGTACTAAAGTGCCCCTGCGCGGGCCCTAGACGTAAGTGGCAAGTATGTCTTGTCCTGATTTGTAACTACAGTAAATACTAGCCGGACGCCTATAAATACGGACCGACAGGACGTATGGAGGTACGGTTGGTGCGATCTTTTATGACCTATCAATCGAAAAGATACTTTCTTGGGATCGGCACCGGATCAGCATTTTAGACCTCGTCACACTCCTAGGGACCCGGCTCGCGGGCCCAGCCACTCGTGTTCCCACCCCTGTGGGAAACCCTCACTCCTACTCCCACCACCCCGGTGGCAAAGGGTAGGAGAGTAGGTGTGTACCCCACAAGAAGGTCAAACTAAACATACATACAAAAGAAAGAAATATTAATGTTGTCCATGCACCTCTATGAATTGCTCACGGGTCAACATCTCCTTTCTAGCCTGTTCCTTGTCTATCCTCCTTCCAAGCACCGTCGCGTTGTATGTTATGATGGCACGGTGCTTCACCTCGTGATGCATATCGGTGATGCACTTTTTGTAGGTACGCCTCAAAGCGCCTCGTCCGCTTCATCCTGTCTGCCTTCCTCGCATTGAAAGAAAATTTGCATACAAATACGATGTCATATTCATTGTATCATCAAATAAATGTATGTGTTGAGAAAAACTATGCGAGGATCACTTACCCAAAACTCATTTAGCACCTGCTCTGCCGTGCTAGTATAGACCAGGTCTTCGCCCTGGTAGTAGTGTCCCCATTTGTAGGCCGGCTTTCCCATGGTACGTGACAATACTAGGGTAGTGCTGCCTACACAGAAGCCAGATAATCCCGACGGGTTTGTGTGAGGCACCGCCCGACACAACGATCTAGGTCCTGCACAAGTAAGAGAAAATACTAGTTTCTCTCGACAATCAAATAAAAGTAAGACATGTAACGTTACTTATAGTCGCCCTGAGGGGCGAATCACCGGGCGGTTGTCTGGGAGCGGAGCCTGAGGGAGCCGCGAGGGGCCTCGCAAGTAGACCTTCGCCGCCTTTTCCGCAGCCACCGCAGAACGCGCACCTGTGCCGGTCCCACATGAGGCGTCCCTAGCAGACTCGTCCTCCCCATCATCGTAGTCATCATCAAACATTTTATTGTCTACCTCCATTCCTAGAAATGTAGTTAGGTCTATCTCAAAACACCCAGGTAGCCCCTCTTCTTGATAGAACTCTCCATCATATGTGTTTGGGTTGATCAAGTTATAATCTTTATTGTTTGGGACAGGTAGTTTACAATGCTGCGCTACCTTCTGCACAACCTCCAAACCCTTAAAATAATCTTGGCTTTGGCACGCGTATGGCAGGTAATAAACCCTTAAGATAGTCTTGGTTCAAAGATCTTTCCAATGGTACTAATTATGTATAATAAATATTAATACTTTTAATATGTAATTTATTAAAATTGTTTTCGGGAAGCATAAGCGACAAACATTTTGGGGACGGAAGGAGTATGCAAATGGGGACCGTCTCAGTTCTGTCAACTCTCTCACCAACTCATTTTGCTCAGCTTGGTTTCGAGCCGCTAGCTACCCCAGGGGCAACCCCTCTCTCTATCTCCCTTTCCCCACTCCGTTAGCAGGTGGAGGACCCCACGAGCGTGCCTCCTGGCCAACGTGCCGTCGACAGCGCAAAGGAACCCGCACTTTCTCTCTATCTTGGTTATTAGACTACCTGCACCGCCGCACCGGACAGCATCTGGGACATCTCCACGTCAGCAGATGCAAGAGATAAACAGCTGCAGCAGATACGGGGAAGCACCCGGTACGCACGCGTCGGCCTGGAAATCTGGCGCCTGCCAGGAGTTACGGTAAAGCCGCCCATGGGAGAGTGAGGAGATAGGTAATGCCGAGCCCACTATTTCAAAACTAAAAAATTGTTATAACTCACAAACTAGAAAACCAAATTAAATTTCGATTACATCATTAAATTCGTTTCAATAAATGCTTCAAACAAGATCTCACATGAATATAGTTAGATACTTAGATAAAATTACAAGTAGGTCCCACTGATTGTAGTTGGTATAGAGTAGAGATATAAAGGAGAGATGAGTGCGGGAGAAAGTGTTGTAAGGAGGGAATCTTGATGGCCGGATGTATAGATGAAGTAAATAGAGGAATATGAATGCGGATAGTCTTACAGTCAATGGCAGCAGCGGTGAAGATGTATAGAGGAAGTAAATAGAGGAATATGACTGCGGGCAGTGTTACAGCCAATGGTTGCAGCGGTGGAGCCCACTCAGTTCAGCTCTCTCTCACACGGTCAAATGAGCACAGCCGGTGCCCCACAGGCGTTCACTCTCCCACATGGCTGACAATTGGGCCCGCCAAAACGAATGGTCAGGAGCAAAACGTACCCCTCGCATGCATGGGGGGTGTTTAGTTTACGAACTAAACAACCCCATCACGAAAAAGTGGACGAAGGTTCCTTTCTCTCTCACATGCACCGTACACGCTGCCTTTTTTAATAAAATACACATGAAGTCATGTTCTAGAAAAAAAAAACGTACACGCTGCTACCTATTTCTAGCACACAGCAGCAGCCCCATCGCCCCCTCTCTCCACTCCCACTGGTTTTGAACCAAGGTCCGGGCGGCTCTGTATAGGTACGACAGAAGTTTAACCATAAAAAAAAATAGCACAGTTAAACTAAGATACTGCCCTTGTGGTCTATAGTTTGTTAGCATTCTAGATTATCACCTGATTTTCAAGTGTAAGTAATCATTATAGCCATGGCGTTGGGCGAAGATCGGACTGTCCACTTCATTGCCAGAAAGGAATGTAGCGATTTCCATTTATTTAAGTGTTCGTCTATTAGAAACCTGATCAAATCGCCTTGGCTGACAATGGTCTAGCTGCAATGTTGGAGCCTAGAGGCCTGTGTGGATTTCCCGTATAAGTTATAATCCTTCGTTGACATTGATAGCAGTGATCATATACTTTGCTGTCATGTCCGAATTTTTTTTTAGGATTCGGTTAATAATTGGTTTTAATCAGCAGTGAAGACAGATACCATTAACGGTTGAAGCATGATCATGAGGAGAGGGCTTTTCAACATCGTCTTCAATTCATTCAACATTGGAATCAATTCCCCAATTTTGCAGCGAAATATGTAATATCCACAAGTTCATCTGATTGCAGATAGTTACATATATATGCCACATGATAATCCTTGTCAAGCCTTACATAGCGAGGCAAGCTTTTTTTTTTGGAAATGGGAGCGAGGCAAGCTTACCAATCTATATCACTATCATTCCATAACAACACAAGTTGATCCTAATGCTGCTCATTTATGTAGATGACGACTTCTGGACATGGTTAATTATTTGCATTTCATCTGCCTATCATAACCATATGACTGACATTGTTTTGCCATTTAGTAACTCTTAATTTTGTCATAAAGATAGAAAAATCCTTTCCCATACACAGCAAATACAGATTTTTTTTTGAAAGATAATACAGAAACTTTAACATCGCCTATCATAAATATTAGGAAGCTATCTACCATGTAAAGCAGTCGTTGTGATATCATTAACACTAGATGGAAGATCAGTGACTATTGAGGTCTCGTCCTCTGTCACCCTTATGTGAAAATATGCCGGGTGCTTAGGTTCTGGCAAGGTCATGCTTTCACTGCTTAGCATAGCAACCACATCTGACATGTTGGGTCGATCAGCTGCATTCTCTTGCACACACAGCAACCCGACGTTAATACACCTCATGATCTCTAATGTATCACAATCAACATTTAATGATGTATCCACTATTTGAAGCCAATTTTCATCTTTCCACAACTGCCATGCCTGAATGGAGAATGGCCCGTAGTTAGCAAACTTAAGTGCATATAAAGAAACACTACTAGTGCTTTTGTAGTGAGTGGATGGCATCAACACATATATGTGGTGCAAATACTTTCCCCACTTGTGTTGAGGGACTAGAGAGAAATTCCTATTAATCATAGTATTGGACATAGAAGACTCACATGTCCAAGAAGGTTGATGAAATCTCCATGTCTATGAAAGCCTGATGATCTTTTTCCACTGACTATCTCAAGTGTTAGCACACCAAAGCTGAATACATCAGATTTCATTGAGAAGAGGCCTTCTGATGCATACTCAGGAGCCATATAACCACTGAAAACATGGATAAAACAACTTTGCTAACATGTTCTGTAATAAAATAGCTTTTAATATAATTAGAATGAACAATTTGTATGACATCTTACTATGTCCCAACGATTCTTTCCGTGTTTACTTCAGTATCATTTGTGCTAAAGATTTTTTGCAAGCCCAAAATCTGAAATTTTAGGATTCATTTCGTTGTCCAAGAGAATATTACTTGCTTTAAGATCTCTATGGATCACACATGTCGAGAGTGTTTATGCAAATAGAGAAGTCCTTGTGCTATCCCTTCTATTATTGCCAGGCGTCTGTTCCAATACAGTAAAGCTCTTCTTGTTTCATCTGCAAATTAATTGAGCATAGATGTATCATAATAGAAAACTTGGCATCCAGAATTATTTATGGTATTGTAAAACATAGTACCGAAAATAAAGAAGTTAAGGCTTTTATTAGGTAAAAATTCATAAATTAGTATCTTCTCCTCTTCTTGACAACAGCATCCGAGAAGCCTAACTAGATTTGTGTGCTGGAGCTTGGCTATGAGTTGTACTTCATTTTTAAACTGGGTGAAACCTTGGCCTGAATGTGAAGCAAGTCTCTTCACTGCTATCTCTGACCCATCAGGAAACCGACCCTACATAGAAAAGCTCAATTTGTTTGCATCAGTGAGAAAAGGCGCAATATAATTTCAGCCAGATTGAAGACTATATATTTCTAATTATGTGCACTCCAAATCGTATTGCTCCACAGCTACCTTGTATACAGGACCAAAGCCTCCTTGCCCGAGTTTATTTTCTTCTGAGAAGTTATCTGTAGCCTCTAATACTTGTGATAAGTCATAAATTACAAATTCTAAATTCCTTCCTTCTAGCCCCCAAACTATGGCTTCATCTTCCTTCACATTTATAGTATCCTTATCCTGAGACCCTGTACCAAAATTGAACGTTTCATGTGAGCCTTCCATTTAAAACTATGCACATAGTGGTAGATAAAACAAAATAAAATACCAATTTTAGATAGTATCTCTACGTAGATAGCAAACCTTTTGTGCACCTTCGTCTCAGGAATATGAATGAAATGGTCAAGCCAATCAACGATGCAAGCAGTGGAAGAACAACTTTGACCATGTGCCCTTAAAAGAAACAAGACAGTCATTTTTCCAAGTACACAAATGGTTCATTGATTAGAATGTTTGATGCATTCACATAATCAGTAAAACTGTACTAGACTATGCAAAGTTGTCAAACGAGAGTAGTACTATGACTCAGTTTACCCGAACTGATTGG
Organism: Hyparrhenia diplandra; assembly: GCA_015847255.1. Taxonomy (NCBI): domain Eukaryota; kingdom Viridiplantae; phylum Streptophyta; class Magnoliopsida; order Poales; family Poaceae; genus Hyparrhenia; species Hyparrhenia diplandra. The sequence continues at coordinate 482,650 of JADLZK010011028.1, forward strand.
TTCGGTTATTCACATATGATTGAATAAAATCATTTTTGCTATCATAATTAGTATATTATCTAACTGAAGCTAGTATTTTTACTAGAGTTAACATTGAAGTCCCAACACTAAATTCAATCATAAATTTGAAGGTCTTTTTTTAAGTTGTGATACAATTTCAACAATTGATTTGCAGGAACTTGTTTACGGTTTAGGAAAACAAGAGAGGCAAATTACGCATGATGGAGATGCAGATCCTTCACTTTGCAATAGACAATTTCCATGGCTGAAACTCGAGAAATAAATAATCCAGCCGTCTAAGATCGTGAGATGGTGCTAGAAAAGTCAAATGGTAAGAGCAGGTATATTGCTACACGTCAGCCATCTTATACCTCGTCTCATGCAGTGCGCCAACTCTAATGATGTAAATGAAAGAGAGAGGGTAGAGAGAGTGAGGTCGTTGCTTCATGAAACAACCGTTTTATCAGCTAAAAGTTAGGAGTATGAGACAATATTATACCATTGTATAAGTTGTCCTCATGCAACTCACAATCCTATTTTTACTCTATCCATAAATTATGGAATTGCAAGTTACTATGAAACAACTTAAATGACAACTAATGTAGGTATAGTCTATTAAGTTGTCTTAAATTACGTGGCACTATATGAGACCAGTTATGAGACAACACCAATGTACTTTTTCTAACCGAAAGAGCTTCAAGATCACTATCAAATATTCTAGGCTCAGGGTGTTCTCAATGGTGCTAACATGTCCTCTCTTAATTTCTTGGAATACGTGAAATAGATATGATTGTCGATAGTGACTACTCTCTTTGCTATTTTTTCTATGTCCAGGTCATAATAGCTAGCCATATAGGTAGCCATTGGGGACGCTCAATCCCAAATTCCTGTGGACAAGCATAATTCAGCAAGGCCGATTTCCCAAATTGGTCAAGGTAGATGCAAACAAAAAACACAGCACACATGTAAAGAAATAGTGTGTAGAGATGAAAAAGTAAAATTACAACAAGAATCAAAAGGGACACATTGGTCAACCACATCAGACTAATTAAATTTAAAATAAGTAGGATTAATTGCTAAATAATAATTGTGCCCCCAATTATTTGGAGCCGGCGTGTTTGCGTCACTTGCGTTGCAGTGTGTGCGCGTCTACTATTATGATAGCAGTTATGGTGATAAGGCTTGTTTGGCGTCATTTGTACTCCTATGAAAAGTCTTAGATGACCATAGAGAAGTTTGGTGGGCAAAGATCATTATTAGTGATCGAAAATGATTTCATGAAAATGATTTCATGGTACGCCTGTGCCATGAGCGCTTTCATTTCTGATTTCTATTTCAAAGTTCAAACCACATCAATTAATTTGTCCTATCAACCTTGATCCCTGTGGTTATATTTGGGGCTTCGTTCTAGCGATCTTATATGATCATAGACCCGGTCTTATTTTTCAGTTACAAAAATTCTAATGAATCCAATAAAAACTATACTAAAATGGATAAAAATTATTGGAGAAAGTTTAACATACGATTTTTAAGGCTACTACTAAATTTCCAGTATTTCAAAAGAAATTTACGTTGGAGTTCGTGTATGTCCAACGATAGTTCTTTCACTTAAAAAAAAACAAGTTAGGAGGATGTTTTGTCTTACTATGTTTGTGGCTAGGCCCCACGACAAGCGACGCCGGCGGGAAAACATCCTTCACCGGCGACACAATGGTCACCATGGGATCGCCGCTGTAGAAATGCGCCGTGTCGTACCTCAAGTTACACCACAGAGCGAGTAGCCTCCCTCCTTGTCGTCCCGCGAAGTTCTCCGTGGCCATGAAGCTGATCACCTGAAGGCAGGACGAGCAGTCCCTGTGCGTCAGCGCCGGTACACACTGCGCCATGGAGTAGAGAGCCGGGAAGGAGCCTCCGCCAGCGACGACGTCCATGCGGCCGGTGGCGAACATCTTGGCGCCAGAGTTGTACGCCGCCTCCGACGCCGTCTCCTGCAGCAGCGTCCCGATGATCTCGGTGATGGTCGAGACGCTCTGGGCGTTGCCAGGGTCCCAGCCTGGCAGCAAAGGCTCCGTATTGCTGGTGTCCGTCGTGTTCATGGTGTCCACCACGCCGTCGACGATCTGGGAGTAGTCGTCGGGGTGCAGGAAGTTCCTGCGGGAGAAGCGGAGGCGGCACGTCGGGTAGAAGACGGTCACGTCCGCGCGGTAGGGGCACAGCTGCTGCGCGCCCTGGGACGCGGTGGCGACGCAGGCCCGGCAGACGGTGGCGTTCACGTCCCCACGGCAGAGCGCCAGGCCGTAGACGATGTCCGGGGCGGCGCCGACGGTGCCTTTGGCGAAGTGGTAGGGGCTGCTCGTGGCGTTGTCGGTGAGGATGGTGGATAGGAGCTCCAGGTTGGCATGGTACGTGCTGTTGGTCGTGTAGTTCATGGATGCGTCGCCGCAAATCTCCCAGGGCTGGGCGACGATCGGCGTGAAGCTGAGAGTGATAAGCAGGAGCAAGATGACAACGAACATGGTTGCTGGGCTGTCTACCAAGAGTTCAGCTGTGGCAGGAACTGCCGCCGGGTATCTCTACCACAGCCTCTCTGGAGCGTAGATTGGATAATAATTTTCTCACACCTTGCAGGTCAAAATAAAGTCACCTCTACTCCGGTCGTTTTCTGGGTTTTTTTTTAGAACGGTCATATAGCCCATTCTTCATTAAGCAGATGAGAATGATCAAATGCACCTACACATAGTTAATACAAAGGATTCACTAGTAATCAAGGATTATCAATGAAGCCCACAACACAACCAAAAAAGCAAGAAACATGGGGGGACCCTCCACATGACAACCCTAGCTAATTGAACCTAATACAATCTAGCTTGACACAAGTAAAGTCGTAGATCAAACCTTTAGACGGCAAAGCATCCATCCAAGCAGCCTTGGCAGCAAAGCATCTGCCGGATAAGACGACGATCTTAGTGGCAAAGCATCCACTAGAATCCCCTTTGGCAGCAAGGTATCCTCCGGAAGACAAGACCAACTCCCTCGGTCACCGAGGGCCCTCGGGACCACGGGCGAGAAAAAATTGCAGTTGCTCTCGAGAAACTCCTCCGAGTCACTAGGAACAAAACCCCGCAGGACCATGGATGAGGGGCAACCCTAAGTCGCCCTCCAATTACACCTCAGAGTCACTGAAAGCCAGGACAACGGGCGAGGAGCACCAACATGAAGACGTACGCGACAACAACAACTCGTCCTCCATGCTGGCGGCAAAACATCCCCCAAGCAAGATAGGCAGCAAAGCATCGACTACGACTACGACAAACATCAACCCGACATAACAAGTGAAGAGCAAAATGAGGCACTACATAAATTCTAGTACGAGGCACTTCTGTTTTATTAACTATAGCGGTTTGTTTAAAAACTGTCATGGTTAATGTCATGATTAACCGCCATGGTAAATTAATTAACCGTGGTGTTTTTTTCGGTTAATGAGGCCCAGACTACCAGTCAAGAGACCCCATACGGCCCAATAAGAATCATTGACTATATATATACTGGACTTAGGGTTTTTCTCTTCAATCTCAAACACTCTCTTCTCTCGAACACTCTCTCCTGAAATCCTTAGCCGCCTCCCTCACTCCCCAACTCCTCTTCTCCTAAGCACTCTCTCCCTAACTCCGTCCCGACACGCGTGGCGTGGCGATAGCCCGACTCGCGGTGGCGTCCGGCGCGCGGGGGATCCCGTGCTCGTGGCGTCTAGGCGCGGCGGCGGCTGGCGGTCACAACGGCGAGCGGATCGGGAAAGCGCGTGGCCTGGTGGGGCAACTTGGCGGCTCATGCGAGATCTGCCGGTGTCGGTGGATCCGGGCTCGCGGTGGCTGCGGGATCCAGTATTTGGCGACATGCGGTGGATTCGCACGCGGGCGGCGGGATCGAGCGATGGCGGCGGCTCGATGCGCGTCGGCGGCGGCCAGCTTGAAACCCTAGATCTAGATCCGGCGGTGGTGGATCTAGCGGCGACGCCTAAATCGGGGCGATTAGGGGTTTGATCTCGGGCTTTTTTCTTTTTCATTATTTTTTGTTTTATTAATAGTGGCGGTTGTTTGATGCCAAGAAAACCGTCATTGTTAATCAATTGATTAACCGTGACCTTTGCTCAGTGACAATTTTAAAAACTACCACGGTTAATTAAAAAACTTGCCACTGTTAATCTTTAGGGTTTATTAGTCTCACACCACTCATATTTTCGTGTTTTTGATCCAAATCTGTAATTCACCTAATAGGTCTTACACCACTGAATTTTTCCACTTCTTTGAGATACGCCATTATATACGCTTTAGTGCATGTATTTCGGTATTTCCCTTCCTGCCCTTCGCAACCCACGCACGCATGGCTACACGTATGGCTAGCAGCTTAAATATGCTATTCCTGACAATATGCTTAAACATGCACGCATGTGCTATTCCAGAAATATGCTTAAACATGCACGGATGTGTAAATCAACCACAATTAAATTAAAAAAAAATGGAAACATGCTACGTTAACATGGCTGCTAGCTTAAACACATTGGTTCATACAGATAGAAATATTCACTTAAGATCCATACAGAAGTACGCAAATTGGCTCCAAGCATTAATTAGAAAGACCAAATAAGGCTTTTAGTGCAATTTCGGTCAAAAAAAGGCTTTTAGTGCAATTAGCTTGGAGTCTGGAGCGGGCAAGGTTGCCACAACACGTGCATGGACACACACGAGAGAGAAGCAGGAGACTAAACAAGAATACACGGGCAAAGTCCATTTAACCTCGTTGTGCGCAGCAAGACCACATACCTTTACACTAGCTGGCGTTGTCGCTAACTCGGACTAGACACTGACGGTTTGATTGAGAAGAACACTTCTAGATTCTTACCTGGTCAGCAGAACGGACTAGTTTTTTGGCACGGTGTAAGTCTGACCACATCAGAAGTAACAAGAATTTAGTAGTGGCGTCTCTTTTTTAGAAGGGGCGGCAAAAGCTTTGCCGCGATTTCTATTAGACGAAAAAAAAAGGAAAAAAGGCAAGTGCCAGCCCGGTTTTTGATTTGAAACCGGGCCGAAAAAAAACCATACAACCGTGGAGGGTACCCTACTCCACCTGCACACCTAGGTACCAAATCAACTCAACTTGCGCACCACTAGCGCCCACTCAACTCAACTCAACTTAGGAGAGATTTCCCCTCCCCCTACCACTTTTTACAATAACACCACTCGGATGGGAGAAAAATAGCATGATGTTCCGCTCGGTTGGATTGGGTCATCAACACGAGCCTCCATCCACAACGACCGGTCGGATTGGGACATCGACAAACCCACAGAACTCAACTACACCGCCACCACCTGGGAGAGGAGATGAAAAGCAGGCCGTCCGAACATGCGCCGTCGTTACCAACGCTGTGCCGAAGCCCGCTGCAGGCCCGGGCGGCCACCGTCACTCCTCCACCACGGGACCAACATCTCCAAGCCGACACACATGAGCGTCGATCCCCCTGCTCCAGCATAGCATCAGCAGCAACTCCCGTCACGGCACCATTGAAAACCACTGATCCTGGCTACTCTGTGTGGGGGCCTCGCCTCATCCACCAACTCACACCACTGAAACCACTGTCCACTGCCCAGGACTCAGATAACTAAAACCGCTCAGAGAGCACCACCTCCGCCTAGCCATCACCGAGATCACCACAGCACCATGCGCACCAGCTCAAGACCTCCAGCACCCGTGGACCCTCTGCACCTCGCCGCCAACACCAAGACCAAGGCGCACCTCCTATGCCGCTGCGCCCGGGCCAACCAAACCACCCCCCACTGTCACAAGCTGAGGAGAGTCTCGAGAACCGACGCCTCCAAGGAGGACGCGACGCCAAAGGCGACGCCGTCGGTCGTCCAGGAAACTGGACTGGGTTTTCACCCCGAGACTCCATGCTTCAGGACACGATGCCCCATAGTGGTGTCCCCAACGGGAAGAACGACGCACAAAGGGCGCCGCCACCACCACCACCGGCAAGAATGTCGGTGAAGGCTTTCGCCCGGATTGACACCGCACCTTTAGCACGCCCACAGACCAACAACCGGCTCCCCACTGCTTCCGCAACTCCCCAGCCGAGGAGATGGACCGGTATATCACCACAATGTCGCCATGACACCACGAGAACATACCTGGCCACCCAGCCCCGCCACCGAGGCGACGCCGAAACCACAACCAACGAGGAAGAAGAGGGGGAGCACCACCAACTCGCCCGCTGCCCCACTGCCCGCAAGACGCAGCAGATCGCCGACACCGCCTCCCAACCACCACGGCTGAGAACGGTCAGCCACCAGGAGCCCCACACGGGGTCTCCCCGCGAACCTCGAGTCGCTGCGCCCTGCACCTCGCAGGCCGCCTCCATCGTCGCTGCCGCCGTCCCGCGCAAGGCTGCGCCCGGCACGCCCCTCGTCCTCGCCGCCGGCCGTCTCGCCAAGGCCACCGCTACTTCCCTACCACAAAGAGCCATCGACGCCCAGCACCAACACCACAACTTTGTCCCCAACACGCAAACGCCGCCACCACAACACCGCTGCTCCACCACCAAGAGAGCTCCTCCACCACCACTACACCAACCGTAGCACACCTCACCCCTCACGCTGCACCACTGGCACCACCAACCACAGTTCCTCCGCCACCACCGAGCAGAAAGCTCCACCACCACAGATGCCGAAGCCTCCACGGCCACCGCTGCCCCACCCCGCATCCGGCCGAGAGGGCCCCGGATCCGGTGCAGAGGGTCGGATCCGGCCGCCGACGAACGCCGCCCACTATCCCCACCCCCGCCGCGTCCGGCCATGGGGGGACAGAGATGCCGCCGCCGAGCGAAGGAGGGAGGGCGGAGAAGAAGAAACCGCCCGCCCGCTGGCCGGCGCGCGCTGCAGCCGCGGGAGGAGACGGAGTCCCGAGCCCCACGCGACCGAAATCGGTACATCCACGCCGACCGCCGCGCCCCCCGCGCCACCACACCACCTTCAAGCCGGAGAAACGCCCCGCCGCCGCCATCCCGGCGAGCCACGCCGCCGGAGGGCGGGAATCGAGGTGGCGGCGCGAGCTAGGGTTTGGGGGCCGCCCGGCCGCCGCGTGGGGAGCGACGCTGGGGCGTGTCTCTTTGTAGTGGCGTCTCTCTCTCACGTATGCTGATGCACATCCGGTGGTGTACACATCAAGAAAGCTTCTGCTCTTAACAAGGGCAAAATTTACTTTGCTCGGCTCGTCTCATGCCTCTTTGGATCTTGTAGGGGGACACCGTGGATGGGGCCTGAACGATCGGGCCGTGGCACAGATCCTTCCATAATCCTTGCACCAGTTGAACTTATACAAAAAAAAAAGGGACATACTTCGATTGGCCAAAGCACAGCGTTGATAGCTTACGATATATATATAGTAATATGTATACAAGTAGAGTAATAATTAAGGTACACGTAATACTATATTTTTAAACCGGCGTAGCTCAGCTAGTTAGTTTTTTTTTTATTGAAATATGTCCATCCAGATTTAATCAACATATTACTTTCAAAAAAAAAAAGATTTAGTCAACATGATGTTGGTGTTTATATATAAAACTTGTCCTTGTAAATTCTTAATGTATGATTCATGGTTAAGGACTTTTAGGGTTCTACGAAGACACAGATGGTCATGAGTTTTCGTATGTTCTTTGCTCTGCCACGTAGCATCCTTTTAAAATACTACCAAGCAAGGTATGAAGCAAGCATAATAGAATCGCATTTCGTACCAGAAAAGCCCATGTATGATCAACAAGGTTGATTTTACTTCCGCACTTAGCTACTCTAGGTTGGGGAGTAGGGCTGGGGGAGAAGTTCTACATACTTTTCCTTACTTTGTATCCGGAGTACTTCACTTAATTTTCTCCGCAGTCTTAGGCTTAGGTGGCATTTATCACGCACTTCGGGACCCCGAGACTCTTGAAAAATCTTTTTCCATTCTTTGGTTATGTATGGAAAGATAGAATTAAAATGACTACAATTTTGGGTATTCACTTAATTTTCTTAGGTCTAGGTTCTTTTCTTCTACTACTCAAGGCTTTTTATTTTGGCGGAGTATATGGTACCTGGCCTCCCCGCGGGAGGATGTTTTCAAAGTCATTAATTGCCCCATACCCCTTTTATATTTAGATTGTATGGCGTAATGTACCTTATGCAAATAGAATTCTAGGATTCCCTTTATTTTCTTATGGAATAAGAAGAATTCTTCCATTCTCTTTTTTATTTTTGTTTTCCCCAAGGAAAAACTTTTCGAGGGAGCTGAATTCCTAGTAAAAAATACAGGATACTTCCACTTAGATGTAGATGAAAAGGAATTTTTCCATCCAATCCAATAGAGCCATGGAATTCCCGAGCCATTGTGGTTGTACCTGTACTGTGGAAACAATTATCATCACAGTTATAATGTGGTGCAAAAGCTTATAGTTATGAAAAAAAAAAATGGCATGGCCATTAATCCACTATGCCACTGCGAGGCAGCATTTGAGGGGGGTGGCTGGTCTACAGAGGCCAATATGTGGGTCTTGGCCCTACATTTACACACTGTGGTTTTACATGAATAGTGTTATCATCACAAACTTGATCAGCAGCAAAATCCTTTACTTCAAAAGGGCTAGATTCTTCAATAGTAAATGGTGAAAGAATGTATGAAAAACATGTGGAACTGTACAATGCAAAGTTTTCTATGTAATTTTGCTACTTTCTTCTCAGTTTCCTCTAACATCTCATTTTTCTATCTTAGCATTGTTGTCCCCATATGTGGTCACTACTCACTTTTATGTAGCTATCGGCCTTAATGTTGTCTCAACTATAAACTCTTTTATATATAGCTATCAACCTCAAATGTTCACATGATCAGGTTCTATTGATTAGATGCATACAAATGATGTTTCATGTTCACACAAACGATGTTTCATATTCATCTATCGAGACTAGGCATGAGAAATAATAAACTAAGCAGTTAGTTCAACAAATGCATTCATAACTGATGATTGGTCATGCAATAGAGGCTTGAAAGGGGTCCATGGATTAATTTATTTATCATAAATTCATTACCATACTTCTATAAGTTTACTAACACAAAAGGTATATATAGCTTTGAACTCAATCACTGGTCCATTTGTGATCCTAGCTAGAAGCTTATCACATATGGAAACGAAATACAAACTTGTAGAAAAATAAATATGATAAGAAGGGATGAACTTATTCTCCGTCACTTCTATACACTATGATAACCCACCTAATTAACTAACATATGGCAACACCATAAGCCAGTTGCACATCAACTTAGGAAAATATCACTGTCCTTTGCCTTTGCATTGTTTTTATAACCTTGCCTTCGCATTTAATCGTTGCCTTTGCATTCTTAGTCATGACGCATATCTTGACGACCAAGACGGATGGACTAGGGACCTAAGACATTGTGACCGATATGTCTATCTAGAGGTAGTAATACAGGAATTTCTTGGAGGATTTTTGGAAAGAGCTGCATGTACAAAATCAAAACCTTGTGACTCTAGATATGTGGCATGATGTTTTAGGGAAGATATGTAAATTACATGTGAAAAGGAACATCACTCATGTGGTGAACAATCACATTCACCGTCAGTCTGAAGTGTCCATGCGCATTCAAAATGTCGTCCAATAAACATATGCATGAGGTTCATTAACATAAAATTCGGAGACAATTCGAGCAGACTATGCTCTTTTGCCCTCCTGAAAACGCCTTCCGCTAGATGTGATTAGGACAGGTCCTGTGTACCAGGGTCCATCCTGGTATGGTACCAAATGGCCACAGGATATATATATATCCAGAACACTAGAACAGAACAGTCAGAAGTTGAGAACCTCACTAAAGGTGTGCGATTGACCAGCATCTGCCTTGTTTATATGTCTCTCTGCTGACACTAGCTCAGAACAGGAATAAAAATGTTCAGACGTTCCACTGGTTTTGTTCAACAGTTCGTTATTCTGAGAATCCAATTGTTTGTGATGCATGGGGTTAATTAATCGCATAATTACTTTATTCATTTTACTGCCACTACTTATATATGCCGTTAATTATTGGCATACTGGTACTGACGACACCCAAGAGCAGAGCCATCGGACTCGCCAAATAAACCAACAAATTCAACATCCGACATCAATGGCGCAAGCTGACGCCATCCATAGTCCAAGTCAAAGTCACCACCATTGGAGAGAAAGCATTAGAGTTTTCTTGGTCATTAACAGCGGCTTATTGCCTGTGATAATTTGTTTTATATACTGTAGTTACCAATCATTTTCACAAAATGTGCTGTTGGTCACATCACATATGCAGATGTTGCATCATTTTCTTCCATGCAAATCTTACATGCGGAATTATAATTTCAGTAAATTGTTCTTCAAATTATGCCTTTTTCATTTGTTCACATATTTTTTGATCAAGACATTTAAAAAAGCAACATAAATATGTTTTTAGGTACATCACACTTCTAGAACAGAGATTGAAACAGAGAATCTCAATCTCTTCTTCTTTTCGAGTTGTTCAAATTCGCAATGAGTCATGCAATTGATGCTTAATCGATCAGGATCAAATAGTCAGACATCGCAACAAGTCAACTTCCTGTTTTTTCATGAACACAAATTCAATTTTGAACTCAAGTACCAATCATTTAATTTGTAAAGCTAAAATACAGTTTTTTACTGAAACCCAGAACACAACCCATTCAAAAAACTGCATGGAAGTTAATCCACTAGGCCATTGTGAGGCAGCACCTGAGGGAATGGCTGGTCTATAGAGGCCAATATGTGGGCCTTGGGCCTACATTTACATAGCATGTAGTTTTACATGAATAGTTTTATCATCACAAACTTGCTCCACAGTGATTGTCAAAGTGTTCCTTTCCATCTCAACAACAAAACCCTTTACTCCAAAAGGGCTAGATTCTTCAATAGTAAATGGTGAAAGAATGTATGAAAAATATGTGCAGGCCTGTACAATGCAAAGTGTTCTATGTAATTTGCTACTTTCTTTTCAGTTTCCTCTAAGATCTCATTTTCTATCTTAGCATTGTTGTCCCCATATGTGGTCGCAACTATAAACTTTTTATATAGGTACCAGCCTCAATGTTGTCTTGACTATAAACTCTTTTATATAGACCTCAAATGTTCACAGGATCAGTTTCTATTGGTTAGATGCATACAAATGATGTTTCATGTTCACACAAATGATGTTTCATATTCATCCGTGGGACATGAAAAATAATATACTTGGCAGTTAGTTCAACAAATGCTTTCATAACTGATGATTGGTTATGCAATAGAGGCTTCAAAAGGGGTCCATGGATTAATGTATTTATCATGGAGTTAATTTATTACCATACTATTATAAGTTTACTAACACAAAAGGTATATTTAACTTTGAACTCAATTACAGGTCCGTTTGTGATTCTAGACTAGAAGCTTATCACATATGGAAATGAAATACAAACTTGTAGAAAAATAAACAAGAAATGAAGGGATGAACTTATCCTCCATCACTTCTGTACACACTATGATAACCCACCTAATTAACTAACATATGGCAGCACCATAAGCCAGTTGCACAACAACTCAGGAAAATATCACCGTCCTTTGCCTTTGCATTGTTTTTTTACCTTGCCGTTGGATTTAATCATTGCCTTTGCATTCTTAGTCATAGTCATGATGCCTATTCGAACTGTGTGCCCGCCACAGGGCCATTCTGGGCAGTGTCACACAAAATATTTTCTGTAGTAGTGTATATCATGACGACGAAGACGTTTGGACTAGGGACCTAAGACATTGTGACTGATATGTCTAGCTAGAGGTATAGCTGAGCAGAAAGCACGAGGCACGAAATTTTGGCCCGACACGAGCACGACACGGCCCGGTTGGATTCGGGCCTGGGCCGCACGGCTAGCACACTACAGGTCGGGCCTGGGCGCACCCCTCAGGGCGTGGGCGGCACGGCACGGCCCGATCCATGGCCAAAAGCACGATTAGGCCCAGCCACAACAGGAGGCCAACAGTCCAGCAACAAAAAGCTCACTTGTCTCCTCCCTTAACCCTAATCCCCGGCCCCTTTCTCTCAACCCCACCGCCGCTCCATCCGTCTCACACGACACAAGCGTCGCGCGAGGGCTGCCTGCATCGCCGCGCACCGCTGCTGCCTCCTACTCCCTCCTCCTTCCCGACCGGCCGTCCCGGCTCCTCTGGTCCTCCTCGCGGCTGCAGCCGGCGTGGCGGCGGGCGCGGCGGCGTCGAGCATGGCGGCTGAATCCCGACGCCGAGCCGGAGTTGCTACAACGCCGGCCGGAGTGTGGCGGCGGATCCCGACGCTGAGCCGGGCGTGGCGGTCGGATCCCGATGCCGAGCCGGGAGTTGCTCCTGCGGCCAGCCCGGTGTTGCCTCCCACCCACCACCTCCCGCGGCCGTGGCTCAGAAACGCGCCGAGCGCCGGTGTCCCCGTCTCGCGCTCTCTCCCTCATTTTTTGCTATGGTTGTGGGCCTCGGCCGATCCGGTGTACTATTGGGCCCATGCTTATTTGGGCCGGGCTGGCACGAAAGCGGCCACGGGGTCGTGCTCGGGCCGTTGGCGGGCCCGGTGTCTTGGGGGCGGCACAACACGGTGGCACGAGGGCCATTCGGGCCCGTGCCCTAATGGGCCGTGCCTAGCACGAGCCCGGGCCGGGCCGGCTCGTTGCACATCTATAGCTAGAGGTAGTAAGTAGCAGTCAACTTCAATCGTCGCTAGACGGGGTATACGAGTCACATATGGCTATACAGGAAATTCTTGGAGGATTTTTGGAAAGACCTGCATGTATAAAATCAAAACCTTGTGACTCTAGATATGTGTCATGATGTTTTAGGGAAGATATGAAAAAAAAAGAACATCACTCATGTGAAAAGGAACATCACTTTCGGGGCATGTACAATGCCCGTCTTCTTCCCATCTCTTCGACACCCGGTCTTTAAAAAAACACCTCGCCCGAGCCGAGAGACGGCGTCGCGTCGCCTCGCGAGGCGACGGCTATGTCCCATGCTCGAGGCGGAATAGACGCCGCAACAATGACAACCTCATCTCCAAGAGTCGACCGGGCGATCCCGTGCGGGCATCAACGCGCACGCTGGTAGCAGCAGGTTTGGTCGGCGTACAGAGCGATATTTACAGCCTCGTCTTTCTCGGCTGCTGCAACGAGGCGGCTACGGTGTCCCCGGCGACACATCCGGTCGTGGAAGTGGCCAACGATGGCACACTCACTACTACACACGACCTTTAACCTCGGATGAACAATACACTACGAACGCGATTCGCAACTAATACCGGGACTAAATCTCACATTAATCCGGGTTCGAACTACCTACAGGGAGTAAAGCTCTCTAGGCAAGTTTGGGCGTGGCGGGGGAGGGACTAAACGTAGTTCGTAGCTTCAACTGGGTTCTTGGCTCCAACCTTTAGTCCCAGTTCTTGGCTCCAACGGGGCTAAAGGTTTAGTCCGGTCGGACAGTAGAACTGGGACTAAAGGTTTTTAGTTTGGTCCAGGTTAGACTATGCAACCGGGAGTAAACGTTTTTTTTTCTTTTTTGATGTTCTACTGGCAATGTCCTTTTTGCACAAAAAGACCCCGATGATTTTGTATTATTCCCACCTGCATCCATAGCGTAATATGTAGCAAACCTCACTAACAGTGTGTGATTAATTAACCAGTATGTGCATGCTATTTGTTTATAGGCCTCTGCTGACACTAGCTCAAAACAGGAAGATCCACTCGTTTTGTTCAACAGTTAGTAATTCTGAGAATCTATGCTCAAAACAGGAAGATCCACTCATTTTACTGCCACTACTTATATATGCCGTTAATTATTGGCATACTGGTACTGACGACACCCATGAGCAGACCCATCAGACTCGCCAAACAAACCAACAAATTCAACAGCCGACATCAATGGCGCAAGCTGATGCCATCCATAGTCCAAGTCAACGTCACCACGATTGGAGAAAAAGCATAAGAATTTTCTTGGCCATTAACAGCGGCATGTTGCCTGTGCTAATTTGTTTTATATAGTGTAGTTACCAATCATTTTCACAAAATGTGCTCCTGGTCACATCACATATACAGATGTTGAATCATTTTCTTCCATGCAAATTTTACATGCGGAATTATAGTTTCAGCAAATTGTTCTTCAAATTATGCCTTTTCCTTTGTTCACATAGTTTTTTTGATCAAGACATTTAAAAAGCAACATAAATATGTTTTTAGGTACATCACACTTCTAGAACAAGTCAACTTCCTGTTTTTCATGAACACAAATTCAATTTTGAACTCAAGTACCAATCATTAAATTTGTAAAGCTAAAATACAGTTTTTTACTGAAACCCAGAACACAAACAATTCAAAAATAAGCTTTCTTAAAAACTCTACTTTCATTTTAGCTTTCTTTGGATTTCCTAATTTCTTGGTTTTCTTTGGACTTCCCTACATTCTTCTCAATTTCCATCTACATTTCAAAGTTCTATCTGAACAATTTTGTCCCTAATTGTGGTCCATATAAAGTTGGAACACTCCTGGTCTCAATCTTCTTAATAGCAATCAATCTCAATGTACACGGAATGATTTCTTCTAATCAGATGCATATAGATGTTGTTAAATGTTCATCAATGCAGTGCCGATCAGATGATACAAATGTTGTTTCATGCTCGTCCTTGTAGACTAGGCATTCTGAGGAATAACTTACTCAACAACTAGTTTATCAATGCCTAGATTCTTTACCTATTTTGGGTACCAACCAATTGAAACTTGTTCTGGGATACATCACACGTTTCTTGCCTTGAGCTTCAAACATGAAGTCTTAATGGGTCTTTTTTTCAATCAAGGTTGTGGTTGCTCATGCAACCGAGGCTTCAATGGGGTTCTACAAGTCAATCTCCATTTCATGAACACAAAAGGTATATTCGACTTTGAACTCAATTACAGCCATTTGTGATCTCATCAGGTCACTAGATATTTGAAAATGTAATACAACATTTTGAAAAAATAAACAGGATGACAGTTATTCTCCATCTTTCCTATACACTATGATAACTCATCTAATTAACTAACTTTTGGAACAAGTATCAAACATGAAAAATTCTTGTGTAGCTGATCACTACAGGAATCGCCTGCTTTGCCGAGTGCAGAGCGCACTCGGCAAAGGCTTATACGCACTCGGCAAAGCCTTTGCCGAGTGCCAAACTCGGCGAAGCGCACTCGGCAAAGAATGACTCGGCAAACCATTCTTTGCGAGTGCCAAATGCCGGCACTTGGCAAAGGCGTCGCCGAGTGCCATGTCGGTGCTTTCGGCGACCGCAACGCGAACGTTACACTGACGCCTCTTTGCCGAGTGCCAAAGCGTGGGGCACTCGGCAAAGATTTGAATATTTTACGAACTTTGCCGAGTGCGAATGTCGAACTTCGGCAAAATATTTATTTTACCAAAATAAATAAATAACCTTTGCCGAAAGTGCGATGCAGTGGCACTCGGCAAATCTATGGTCATTTTGCCGAGTGCCACCTCCGCTTTCGGCAAATCTGCCATTTTTCTCGGCGTCCCGGCTTTGCAGTGCGGCACTTCGGCAAAGCTGGGAATTTCATTTTTTTTTTTTTGTTTTACGTTGATTGTTTGCTGCAAATCAACATATACAAATACCATAGCATTCATATATACATCATAAACCACATATATCACCAATTCACATATATAATCCACATATCTCACAAATTCACATATATAATCCACATATATCACAAATTCACACATATAGTCCAACATCCAAACGAAATCCAACATGTCCAACAACCAAACGAAATGTAACATGTCCAACATCGAAACGAGATCCATCACAGTGCAACATATCCAACATCTAAAAGAAATCCATCACAGTGCAACTACCCCGACCCGTGGCCTCCCTGGTGCGAAGAGGGTGAGGAGCCCTCACCTTGCCCCGGATACCACCCATGCTGCGGCGCCGATTGGTACGTCCACCCGTGCTGTGTAGGAGGGACGTGTGGAAGCCCGTAGTGTGGCCGCCTGCGTGCCCGAGGAGGAACGCCACCGCCACGTGTGTGCGTGGAGTCGGGCCGACCGGATAGGGTGGAGAAGGGCCACCTGGAGGAGTCGGGTTCGAACCCGCCGACTGTGGCTGCACAAAGAAGAGGCGATCTCATTAGTACCTGCAGGTGAGCCGCACAAGCCAAAAAAATAAACAACAACATATACTCACCGGAGTCCCTACGGGAGGAGGAACGGGAAACGGGGGTGGAGCGAAAATGCGAGCTAGGCAACGGAGCGGGGGTCACACCCGGGATCCGGAGGCCCCTGGAAGAAGAAGGCCGCCACGCCCCGCATCCGACGCACCGAGTATTGCCGGTATGCCTCCAACTCCCGCCGATGGGCCTCTGCTCGGGCGCCGCCCGGCCTCAAAGTTCGCCGCTGGGCGCCCCGTCCGGCCTCCAACTCGCCATCCGGGCCTGCAATATTACACCCGTAACGTTGAAACAATGCATAGGCAGCGAACATGTGTAAAAAAAAGTGAAGCGACGAATGAAACTGAAATTACACGAAACTCCCCGCATCATCTGCGTGGAGCTCACGCCGAGGTGCTATGGGGATGTCGGTGGAGGTCGTGCTCCTTGAGCGAATCTCGCTCCCGTGAACGAGAGGACGGGTTGATCGCACCGTTGGCCATCCGAGACCGGCCGTCTTGCTTCCCTCCTCCCAACCTCATCACCGGGCCCGTGTCCAGGCGCGGTGGCTGGATCGAAGTCGTCCCCATAGCGCCGCTTTGCCGCCTCGGCGTCTTGGGTAAGCTTGGGGTAGACGCGGGCGTTGGTGTACGCCTCGGGCCCCTTCGCCGGTCGTAGGACGTTGGCCGGGTCATCGCTCCGCCGCTGTGAGTCAAGGCGAACCCCGCATACTCGCCGATGTCTTTGGCGGCCTTCATGCGCATGCGGTGCGAGGAGAACACACGAGAGATGGTTAGAAGTGAAGAGATTTGGCGCTTGAATAAAAAAATCAACGTAATCGTACCCATCTATCCATATATACCTTTGGGAGGGGCACGCTCCCTTGGTGGTGTGGCTTCCCTTCCATCTCAAGCGACATCTCCGACGGAGTCTCTTGGTCTCGCACGTCTCGTCCAAGAGCCACTTGTCCACAATGGACTCGGCGCCAGTCCTTGTACTTGCCGCACCACTCGGACACATCGCATGACATAGCAGAGGATGAATGGAAGCCGCTTATTTTCCATTAAAGGAATCGAGAATAAATGCGTTCTACGAACCGGATGTACTGGGCCCCGGTGAGGTCGGTCTCCCTCTGGAGCATCACCTCCCTTGCTTCATTCTTCCTCACCACCTTGCCAAGCACGTCAGCGTTGAAGGAGACGATGCACTTTGGACACGTGCCTCGTGGTACAGGTCCTTGAGTCGGTCTCGGCGGACCACATCGTCGCACTCTAGCGGCCACCGCCTCGCCCGCCTCGCACGTGAAGTAGTTACGCATATACGACAACATGTATCATTCTATTATTTAAAAAACATAGTATTTAAACGACGTGAAGTAATCCTAAATACAGACTCACCCAGAAGTCCGCCTTGATCTTCCTGGCAAGGGCGCCCTCCTCCACACGCATGAAGTGCTCCCACGTATAGGGCGGCTCCCTCACGCCCCCCCGGTCACCGAGGCGGGGGTAGTTCTCTTTAATCGGGAGGCTCGGATGCCATTGATATGGCGCGAACGCCCCCTCCGCTTACAATCTTCCGATTCTTGCGACGAGCCATTAAGACGAATTGTTAGTCAAGTTCGATTTTCAACATGTCATATGAACAAGTAGTGAAAATATCAATGGCTACTTACTTGTCACCGTGGGGTCGAATCACGGGCGGCGGGCAAAAGGGATCGGCCCGTGGGAGGCTCGAGGCCCCGCTGTTGGTAGACCTTGCCGGCACTCGAGGAAAGGCGTCTCGGCAGTGTCTCTTCGACCCGAGTCCGAGTCCGAAGAGGTGTGGCCCGACGGACGGCCCCGACTAGCGGACGACGGCCCGGCTACCGGCTCGACGAGACACAAACTCAAGCCTCCTCGTGGGCCGGGCGGCGTCGGACGCGCCTCGGCGTCTCCACCGTCAGTCTTGCTCGTCGGCCTCCTCCTCGTCGGCGTGGTGGGGAGGGTGGGGGGCCTCGCGTGAAGCGGATTTGGACCCCCGTCGACGTTGCCGCCTTCCGCTTTGGCATTTTGTCGAGTCCCCGCAAAGACAAAGAGTAAACCAATTAGTATTGCAAAATGAAGGAAACATAATTAAAAGGTAACAATAATAACAAAATAGTATTACATGATTTAGAAATTATCTCCCCGAATGCCTAAGGCTGGCATGTAGTCATCACTATCACTATCACTATTGTAATCATCAATGTCACCATCCTCATCATCTGTATCGCCCTCAGCATGTGCATCGCCCTCCACAACTCCTTCGCGCACCATCCTCCATCGTTCAAGAATTTGCAAGTCCTTAGCATCCTGCACCTCATCACCCTCGTCCTCATCGATGGCGTTGTCTACTTCCATGCCCATCAGCGAAAGAATGTCTATCTCTAAACGTCCTTCTAGCCCCTCAGGTTGATAGAACTCTTCAGTGTTTGGGTCAAGGTTGTAATCATCATCGTTCGAACGGGCGCTTTACCGTGCGGCGATACCTCTTTGCACAAGGTACCAACCCGCAAGGTCCTCGTGTTTTTGGCATGCCCATGGGGAGGTAATAAACTTGTGTGGCGTGTATATTAGCCACAATATAGACATCCTCTCCTCCATATACAAAAATCTGTCGAATTTCGACTTGCCCAATCGTAGGGTCTACTTTCGTGTCATCGAGGATCGAACCAATGGCATTTGAATACCACTAGCTTGAGCTCTTTAGGACCCCGAAGTTGAGCTCATATATTTCTTCGACTATGCCGTAATAGTCCTTCTTATCCAAGCCGGGGCATACGAACTCCGGTGCGCGTTGTTTTTGCGGTTGGGCCGACTCTCCTCGTAGCTTCTCGTGCGGCGATAGCCATTCACATCATAAATCGTGAACGAGTTGACCCTCTTTGGGAAGCCATTGCCCACCTGTTTTAAATCATCGCACATTTCGGCATCCGTGCGGGCACGCAAGGTGAGGCCACGTAGATCGTTACATTATATGTTACTTGGACCAAAGTGGAATATCAAAGTCGGAACGAGGTTAGTTGGATGGTACCTTTGAGCGAGAACCGGGAAATAAAATCGGGCTGCCCATTTTTTAGAAGATTGTCTTCTTCTTGCAAGGTAGGAGCCCCATTCCCTCTCGGTGTTGACCAATAAATTCCTCGAAAAAAAAGGCAAGTGGGTCGGATCGATAGGTGGAGGATAGTGACGGCGTATGGAACAAGCTCATTGAGAACTTACTGGCGATAAGGGGCGGTTTCGTCAAGGTTCAACAACACATAGAGCATGATAGTGCGCCACTCATCAAAGGACAAGTGCTTGTGGGTACTGCGCTTCCTCTTCCGACTTGCCCTACGAAAAGGCTGAGGTTCGATGAACTCTCGTCGGCGTTGTAACGAGGGGGTAGGATTGTGAATTTGGGAAGTTTCTCAAGTATAGTACGCTTTGTGTGAAGGTCGACACCTCCTCTAGAATATATGCCTACGCCACGGAAGGCTCAATTTTGGCTTTATTCACGCATTTTCTCCGAAGTACCTTGAGAGCCCTCTCGATTGGATAGCACCAACGGGCTGCACGGGCCCCCCAACCGTGCCTCATTTGGGGGTGCAAAATCAGTCTTTGCATCGGCGGGGAAGAAGCCCGGTGGAAATATCATCTCCAACTTGCGGATCAACACGGGTGCGGACGCTCCGGATCGCAATCGCATCCCGAGATAACTCCTTAACACAAAGTTTGGCGGAAGAAGAAGCTCAACTCTGCGGGATCGCGCCACCTTGGCTCGGAGAGGTATCCCGAGTCATCGCGGGGAAGGATCCGCTCAATCCATATGTGGAAGTCATGACTCTTCATCCCTAAGACTTTCATAGTGCGCAAGTTCACTCCCTACCGGATTCGCGCATACCCATCAAGGAGCGATAACGTCTTCATCCCTTTGTAGTACTTCCTTCCTATCGGCCCTTTTGATGATGTAGTCGGCCGGGCCCTTTTTCCATCTCCTCCCGGGGCTAGGGGTCTCTATCACTAGCTTTGGTCTATCGCACATCATCTCTATGTCAAGTCTAGCCTTAACGTTGTCCTTTGACTTCTTAAGGTCCATGGTTGTTGCGAAGAGTGCCTCGAGATATTCTTTTTACGTGTGCATTACATCGATGTTGTGTGGAAGAAGAAGATCCTTGTAGTAGGGGAGATTAGTCAAGCCCGATATATAAGTCCACATGTGTGTGGTACCATATCCAACAAAACCACCTTTCTTTTCATCGATTTTGAGACCGGCTAGCTCGGCAAGGACCTCTTCACGGTCATAAACTTTGGGATGGGGTCGGTGACTTCAACACCTTTCGTGAAGTGCTTTTTTGTCTAGTGAATTCATGGTTCTCGAGGCGGGAATTGGCGATGTTTGTCAAACGAAGAATACTTGCCACCCTTGAGAAGCGGTGAACATCACGGTGCCTTGCATGTTGGGCAAGGGAACCTCCCATGAACACACCATGCGCTGAATATGCCATAATAAGCGAAGTCATGCATTGAATATAGGTACCACACATGCATTGTAAAGTTTGTCTTTGTAGCTCGATTAAATGCGTCGGTACCCCATTTTGCCAAGCATCTTGCAATTCATCCCACACCGGCTGCATGAACACACCCATATTGTTGCCCGGGTGCCGGGTATTATCGGCGTCAAGAACAGGTGCTTGAGCTCAAACATGACACCGGGGGAAGATTGAGAGGGATCACGAACATGGGCCAACAAGTGTGCGGGGCCGCCAAGCTGTCCGTGCGGGTTGAACCCATCTGTTGCGAGCGCTCTGGCGTACATTTCGAGCCTCCATAGCTTTTTTAGGATGCATATTATCGAAGTGCTTCCATGCATCACCATCCGATGGGTGTACCAACTTCTCGGGGATTTGTATCTTTTGCCCTTCTTGTGCCATGTCATTTGTTTCGCGGACTCCTCGTCATGTACGGCCGTTGGAGCCTCGATGCGAAAGGAAGGTGTCGTAGGACCATCTCGGGAATCTTGATTTGTTTCTTCCGCCATCACTACATTCTACCTCCACAAACCTAGAGGCTTTGCACTTTGGGCCGATCGCGTTGCTTCCTTGAGGTCTCCCTAAATAGAACGCACCCCTTTGGACAAGCATGGTACGACTCATACGGCATCTTGAGTCCACGAAGGAGTCTACGTGACTCGTGCGTGTTCTTCGGCGGGGCGTGACCCTGCAGAAGCGGTTGCCAATAACCGACAACGAGGGTGTCGGCCGTCTCGACTAATGCTCAATTGCGACTTCAACGCTATAAAGGCGTGAAATGGCATCAACCGTAACCATTGTCTTTCGTGAAGGGGCTCTTTGTGCCGCCTCCATCATCTCGTAGAACGCCTTTGCGGTTTCCTCAGGTTCCTCCTCCAATCCTCCATTGAACCGTGCATCGTGAAAGTCTGCCATCATGTCTGCCATCCCGGCATCTGCATCATACTCCTCGAGGAGGGGCCTCACCACGTCCTCTCTAATACGATCGACTTCACCGTGGAAGATCCGGCGGCTATAGTTTGGGGACGAATCCGTTGTTGTAAATATGTTTGCCCATTTCAACCTTTCGTTGCTTTTTCTTGTTCTTACATTTGCTGCAGGGACACGGCATCCGAATAGACCCTTTAGCAGTTGGGCCAAATGCATGCTCCGGGAAAGCATCGGTCCCCCTAACCCATTCAAGGCTCTTACTTGCGGCCCGTGTACATCCAGCGGCGGTTATCCATCCTCTGTCATACGCCCATGTCGACCCATATAGCGACAATTGCATCTACACGGCCTTCCTACCATCTAATAGGTGAGGGATAGGTCCTAATCCACCCGAGGATGCGTAGACAAGGTTAGCATCCATGCTCGGCTCAGGCCCAAGCCGGAATTTCGGCGGCACCTCCCGTTGTTCTCCCGATACACGCCCCGGCGGGAGAGTGTGTATCCGAGAACAACGGGAGGTCTTCATCGAAAATCCGGCCCGACGGAGGCGAAGCATGGATGCTAACCTATCTACGCATCCACGGGCTGTCCAAAAATGTGGACAATCCGAAACAGATCACGGTCGCAGATATGCACGATGCGCATACCAACGTCTCAGTATCTCTTTAGGACGGAGACGCCCTAAGCGGGTCGCGCTATGTAAGACAACTATAAGGACGGGACGGAGGTGATGAATACCTACGGTGTCGGTGGAGACGCGGTGCAGCAAGACCCGCAGCGCCCACGAGGACGATCGGGGTCGCCGAGTCCCTCCCACAGGTCCTCCTAAAAAAAGGGAAAAAATAGTTATTATCGACTCAAAATTTCGGCGGCACCTCCTGCGGGAAGGTTCCCCAAACTGCAAAAAAACATGGCACGAAGGCCAACCACATACATATACCGAATATGGGCACGAAGGCCACCAACCACCAATATATCAACAAGAGCCATTCACTTTACTTCTCGAAACCATACAAATGAAAGTATTCAAGTATTACCATAACAATTACTACTAACCCTACAACTATTACTAACAACTACTAACACTACTAATACTAACCCTACAACTATTTACTAACTATTTACTAACTAGTTCCTAACTACTACTACTAACCCTACAACTAACACTACTAACCCTACAACTATTTACTAACTATTTACTAACTACTACTACTAACCCTACCACTAACACTACTAGAAGGATAGGGCTTACCTTGGCCGCGGCAACACGAAGAACGACGGCCGTCGTCGATCACCTTCTTCCTCCTCCCCTTCCTCTTCTTCCTCCTCCTTCTTCCTCCCTTCCTCCTTCCCTCTTCTTCCTCCTCCCTCCTCCCTCTTCCTCCTCACCTTCCCCTTCCTCCCTCTTTCCTCCTCACCTCCCCTTTCTCCCTCTCCGCGGGAGCCGGAACTGGTGAAGGGAGCAGAGCGGCGGCCTGGCGGGAGCGGGAGGGTCGCGGGGGCGTGGCCGGCGCGGGGGCGGCCGGCGGCCGCCGTCTCCGGACGGGGCGGCGGGGCGGACGGGCTCGGGCGAGGGCGGGCCCGCCGCGGCCGGGTAGAGGCGCCGGGCGGGTCGGGGGTGAGGAAGACGCCCGAGGAGACGGCGCGGCGGCGCGCCGGCGGCCGAGGCCGGACGGGCGGGCGCGCGGAGTCGGCCGCGGGCGGGCGCTGATCCGGCCGCGGCGGGCGGGTCCGGCGGGCGGAGGGCTGGATCGGCGAGCTCGGCGGTGGGGGCGGCGGCGGGCGGCGGGTCGAGGTCGCCGCGGCGGGTGCGGGGTCGGGGGTCGGGGCGTCGAAATGAAGAGAAGAGGGAGACGGGCGAGATATTTATCCGCCGACTTTGCCGAGTGCCACAAATCGGGGCACTCGGCAAAGGTGGTATTTTATTTTTAAAATAAAACGGTCTTTGCCCGAGTGCCACGCGTCCGGGCACTTTCGGCAAATCTCTTCTTTTGCCACATACGGCTTTTCGCCCGATTTTTTTTGTTTTTTTTTTTTGTCTTTGCCTTGGTACACTAATTACATCTCATGTTCAGAATTTGGGACAATTTCAAGTTGTTTTGCTATATTTCATGAATTATTTCTATTTTCTTGCATTTTTACGGACCACTCCAAATTTGAGCTAGGTACATGAAATAATGGGACTGTGGTCATTCAAAAAATGTTATTCATGATGTTTGGCGTATGTTTAGGCTCAATCGAGGGACTTGCGTGAAATTTCAAACATTTATGTGCCGGAACATGACGAGTTACTTGCGCGGGAAAGGTGTTTTTAAAATCTATAAAATCCACGAAGTTTAAAAATCACTTAAACTTGGCGAGGTGTCTTGTCATCTCATGTGGAGGCTGTGGAAAAATTTGAAAAGTTTCGAGCAAGTTTGACGTCGGATGGCTAGAACCCGATCAAGTGCGGGGATCTCCGGGTTCTAGCCATCCGACGTCACAACTTGCTCGAAACTTTTTCAAATTTTTTCCACAGCCTCCACATGAGATGACAAGACACCTCGCCAAGTTTTCGTGTGATTTTTAAACTTCGTTTGGATTTTATAGATTTTAAAACACCTTTTCCCGCAAGTAACTCGTCATGTTCCTAAGCACATAAATGTTTGAAATTTCACGCAAGTCCCTGGATTGAGCCTAAACATACGCCAAACATCATGAATAACATTTTTTGAATGACCAGGTCCCATTATTTCATGTACCCTGCAGTTCAAATTTGGAGTGGTCCGTAAAATGCAAGAAAATAGAAATAATTCATGAAATATAGCAAAACAACTTGAAATTGTCCCAAATTCTGAACATGAGATGTATTAGTGTACCAAGGCACCAAAAAAAATGGGGCAAAAACAAAAAAACAGATATAATTTGCCGAAGTGCCACGTTGGACACCGGCAAGAACAACTACTTTGCCGAAAGTGCATATAAAGGCACTCGGCAAAGTGTGCCCAGGTTGCCGAGTGCCTAACGTTGGACACTCGGCAAAGGTGACGGAGAACGTGACCGTTTCATCCCGCTATCCTTTGCCGAGTGTATTGTTTTTGTCGCCAAGCTTTTCGGCAAATATATTGTTTTTCCGAGTGCTATACACGCCGACGGCCGCACTCGGGCAAATTGTTCTTTGTCGAGTGCGCAGTTTGGCACTCGGCAAAGATGCTCTTTGCCGAAGTGCCCGACTTTTGCCACTTTCGGCAAACTTCTTTGCACTCGGCAAAGAAGCGGATTCCTGTAGTGGATACCTAATCTACAGATGCCAACCCAAGAAACCAGTTGCCCATCAACTCAGGAAACTGCTGTTTACCCCAGCCCTATACAGCTGCATGGACCTGGGGCAAGAAGTGTAGATCTTGACCTTGGTGTGAGCCGGCACAAAGAAAACATCACCTTCCTTTGCCTTTGCGCTCTCAGTCATGAAGCCTGCCTGAATTTCTCCTTCTCCTGTCGTGACAATGAATATGGATGGACCAGGCACTGGAGACATGGTGACTGATTTGCCCGGAGGTAGCAAGTAGCGGTCAACTTCGAATTCATCAGTTGATGGGGTGTATCGAGTCACGTATGGCTGTACAGGCATTCCTTGCAGAATTTCTGGGAATGTCTGCATGTAGAAAATCAAGACCTTATTCCTGTTTCATTAGCTATCTTAACTAAGACTAATTGTACTCAAACTCCACGTGATTTGATCAATTACATTTCATCATCAAATGATCAATAACGGGGATTATAAGCTTGTAGTCATAATAAATGGAGGGAGTAAAATAACTGACCTGATTATAAGTCAACATTGAGCAGAGAGTTTGCACATCTCTGTATTTTGGAGTTAAACCTGCACGGACAACATTGTCTGAAGTGGCCATACATTCGATGCACTCCCCTGAGAGATATGCATGAGGTTCGTTCGCACTAACATAAAGTGCTTCCCCAGGATTGAGCTTAACAAAATTTAGGAAGAATGCTGCTAGAACACCAACATCTCCTGGGTACTGCTGCTCCAACGACAAAACAAGTTGCTCCTTCTTTGTTAAACTTCTAGCCTGAAATACATGAAAACAGAGTATGAGATTAGCCAGAATAAATTTCATGAGTTATTTCGACAAACATTATATTTCTCCCACTTCATATAAGTCATGCGCTCATCCTGTCTTACTGATGAACAGTGCCATAAACACTGATCACAACTTCCATAAAGAATGGCAACCTGAATTGGCCTTTGGAACTGATAATGACATGCAGAAATAAGTGTGTGCTGGTATGACTAGGTCAAAGTGTTCGAGCTGTCCAAAGCAGAGCGGCAACCCACTAGGAGATGAAGCATGGTCTCTTCAGGACTGGTTGAGCAATGCACATAACTTAATCTTGCAGAGACATATTTCGGCACGAAGCAAGTTTCAAGTACTCAGCTAGTCTTTGAGTACTAACCAGAATAAGAACTTGCTCTTATTCTGATAAGAATTACATAAAAAGTATTGTTAATTACCCACCACTAAATGACTATATTTTCAGTTAGCATAAATATCACTATGTTGGCTGCATTCAACCATATTTTGTATCCAGTCAGATCAGTTATGTCATCTTGCTTGATATCTGTCATACTCTACATTAGCTACGAAGCCTATTGTGGAGGTCATTTTGCACTGTAGCATGTTTTGGTGCTGAGAAAGAATACAGCCACTGAGTCTGAAATGAGTGACATGTTACATTGGACAATATACCATTCTCTCATTTCCACTGTTTTTTTTCCCAAAGGTATCTTCTCACTGTCCATCATTAAGCTAATCAAAATCATTCTAACAGCAACAAAATCAAGGCATTATAAGTTATAACAGATAATTAAAGTCATTTCCCTGTAACTCATCATGGTAAATACTGACTAGTCCAGAATTGGTATGCATCTATCATAAGATTGGGAAGCACTCAATTATGCTTATATAGCTAAAAAGGTCTTTCAAACCCCTAAGAATGAAAAAAAAATGATATAAACTCGAAAGTAGGGCACCACGTTAGGAAAGTCACTGCCATCAATCTCTGGGACTACGCAAGTACTCAGATGACATAATACGGATACAGCAAGAATTGTTCAGCAAAGATCATTACCTTACTCTCACTGTTCAAGCGAGTCTTAAGGTTTGCAATTGCTTCAGAAATTGCTTCGTCACTCGCAGTCATTAACTTGGTGAAAGCTGATTTCAGATAGGACCTCACACCGATCCCCCCATCTTGCTCTTTGACACCCAAAAAGCTTCCTAGATTCTTCTTTCCCAACTAATTCCTGAACCTCAGGTACAGTCCTCAATACTTCCTTGAGCTCCTGGACATCAGTAAAAACAAGTCAGTAAATAATAATATAGCCCACACTGATGATCTGCTGAAAAATAGCGTCTCGAGCACTCATCATTCGCTTCAGGAAGGAATGCAGTGGAATTAAACAACAGAATTCACAGCTATAAAGAAAGAGACAGACTATGCTGATTATTCAGGTAAACTGAATGTCTCCCAGAATATACAAGTATGCAGTAACTGCTTCACTGTCCCTTACTGCCTAACCTAATAGTAAAACAAAACAAAAAAAAGGACATCTTGAAAATATCTCAAGGCCGAATTGACATATTATCCCAACAACTTAGTGAACTAATTTGTTCATTATGGAATGGAATGTGCCATAAAAAATTCAGTGACAATGACACCAGTCCTCTGCTCTTTTGCCCTCCTGCAAACGCCTCCCACCCACCATACTAGCAAACACTTTTCAAGGAGCACCACTGGATGTGATGCCGACAGGAGCTGTGTATCATTCAGGACCCAACAGCTAAGATACCATTGGCCACCAGGTATGACATGTGTATCTAGCAATCTACAACGGCTTTTGTGGACTGCATGACTTGTGGAGAAACTAAGGCCACAGTCAGAAGCTCAAAACAAAACCTCACTTAAGGCGTGCGATTAACCAGCATGTGCACACTAATTGTTTATACACCTCTTCTGACAAACTGACACTAATTCAGAACAGGAATAAAAATGTTCAGATGATCCAATCGATTGTTCTATGCCATTAGTTACCGGTATACTATAATACTACCAGATTCAAATGGTACTGTACTTGTGAAGAATGGGATTAAATTATTCGCGCAATTGATTATCTAATTTACTACTTGTGAATGTGATTAGTTATTGGCTTAGTGACCAAACCCATGAGCAGAGCAGCAACCGGAGATCCCACCACACACACCTGACCGTCAACTCCACCCAACTAATCATCTACGGGATCTTGCTGCCACGTTCGATTAAAGAATTGCATCTATCTAAGCCAAACTAAACCAAGTTAGCAACGAATCCAGCAGCCGGCGTCAGCTGCTGATGCGATCCAAATGTCCAAGTCAATGTCACAGCGGATTGGTTGCCTTGGAGACAAATAAATAAAGCAACAAATTAAAAATTTCCTGGGCCATTGACGAAACGAACGGCACGTCGCGCGCACGAACGCAGGCCGCAGGAAAATGCGGGGGGCGGCCGGGGGCACGGCCGTCGACGACGGCTCGTCGTGGTGGCGGCCGTACGTAGGGAGGTAGATACCTTTGTGGCGGCGAAGCCGCAGAGCGCGTGGAAGTCGGTAACGGCGACGGCCATCTCGGGCTTGTGGTTGGCGTCGCGGTACGTGTCCGGGCGCAGCGCGTGGAGCGCCGCGGCGAGGTCCCGGTCCGGGTGCGCCTGGATCGACAGCGCCTTGGCCACCGACAGCACCTGCGCAGGCGGAGACGGAGGCGGAGCGGATGAGCCGGAGAACGAGGAGGGGAACGGCCGGCCAGCCGTACGTCGTGACGGAAATTAAGCACGCACGGACGGATCGGACGGACGAACCTTGAAGAGGAAGGGGAGGTCGCCGCCCCACCTTGCGGCGACGTCACGTCCCAGCGCGGCGGGGTTCCGCGCGACCCAGTCGCGGAGCGAGACGTCGGGGCCAGCGAGGATGGCGCCGCGGGGTGCGTGCCCATCCAGAGCTCGGCGCACGGCCGTCCTCCTCGTTCGTCGTCCCCGCAGGCGTTGGTGGCGGATGCCTCGCCGGAGAGGCGGCGCCGCGGCGGCCCCACTCGTAGTGCTGCACGGCGCGCGGAGGGGAGGAGGCCTGGGAGAGGTAGCGCGGGTAGCGGCGACGGGGAACCCGACTGGTCGTCGCCGGCGTCGGTTGGCGCTACGCGGAGGCCGAGTCGCTCTAGCGTCGCCGCTGGGGCGAAGTGAGGCCGTGGAGGAGGCCATTTCGTTAGGCCGTTCTCACGCGCACGGATGGAGGTCGGGAGGGGTTGTGTGTGTACGATGTAGAAGAAGGAGGAAGGAAATGGGGAGGTGGTTGAGGAGCCGTTGGGTTTTATGGAGGGGGGAGCGGCGGGTGGTGGAGGTGGAGGCGGCGACGGTGAGCGGCGAGCAGAGGACGAGACAGGGGAAGGAGGACGAAGGAGGTTGGGTCACCGCTGAAGAGCGGTTATGACGCGTGGGGCCATGTGGGCCCGGGTCGTTTACCTTTTGGTTTTTCTCGTTTCCCTTTTTTTTCTTTATGGGCGTTTCCCTTTTGCTAGCGTAGAAATGGACAGGAGTAGCTAGTA
Organism: Hyparrhenia diplandra; assembly: GCA_015847255.1. Taxonomy (NCBI): domain Eukaryota; kingdom Viridiplantae; phylum Streptophyta; class Magnoliopsida; order Poales; family Poaceae; genus Hyparrhenia; species Hyparrhenia diplandra. The sequence goes on from JADLZK010011028.1 coordinate 512,015, forward strand.
CTGTACTATTGGTTCTGTATTTTTCTATTAATGTATTTTTATTACATTTTCTTTCTTTTTCTCGTTATACAGTCACGGTGGGCGACAATGTTGTGGTCGTATTTGCAGCTCTTTCTCTTTTTTTTTTTTTTTTTGACATCAATCACTTCACTTCACACGGCGACAATGTTGTGGTCGTATTTTTGGGTGCCAATAACTGGTGACATAGATGTACGGTACGTGGTCCTTGGTTGGAGTAATAAGTCGCCGCTCGTATCTAACCCACCAATTTCCTTTTTATTTTATTTTTATTTATTAATTTATTTCTTTTGCAAGAGAAGACAACCAACCGGTGCTTTTATCGACAAATGGGAAACTCGATTTTTGTATTTATTTACATGGGCAAAACTCGTAGGTAGGATGCAGAAATAGATTCCCTGTAGCTTTTTTTTGTTCAGGGAATACCCTTTTTTGGATGGATCGCTTTTGCGACCGTACTAACATCATATAAATTTTGTGCATTTTGTTGAAAAGAAAAAAAACAAAGGAGGAATAGCCGGTTCCAGTACTTACAAGGGAGGTAAATAAAAGGATAGAGAGAGTAATAACTCAAAGGTCGCATCCTTTTAGTTTCGCCCCTAGCTAGGAAAGTTTGTTTGTTGTAGTATGTACGAGCCCCCAACCCCCTCCTCCTCCTAACTATATGTTGCTTTGCTTTCCAATAAACAACTTTAATTAAATGTATAACCTTGAAATTTTTTTTTAATATTTATGGTACATAATTAATATCACTAGTTAGATATTCAAATCTAGTTTTTGTTAACAAATTTGTTGAGGAGAGATTAGGCCGGTCTCAATGGAGTTTCACCTCCCGGTTTAAAGATGTGAAACTTTGGCGTGAAATAGACATCTCCCTCAATGCACAGTTTCATTCTTGGCGGTTTCATAGGCTCAAAGGGCCCCCCCCTCTCTCATGCATGGTTTAATTGCATAGTTCCATGGTGAAACACTATTTGTGTCTCAATGGGGGTTTCACCCGTTTCCAACGCATGTGAAACGATTGCCCAAAGGTTTCACCCATGGTGAAACTCTTTTCTTCTCTCTCCTAAAAGTTTCATGCAAAAAGTAAAATTTTCTTTGATGTGACGCTGCATTTAATGTGCGTGAAAGCACTAATGAAACTCTACCATTGAGGCGGCCTTAGTGTAAGCTGAGTCAAATCTTGGGACATTAAAACCAAGTTAATAATTGGCCGACGACAGTCCTTGGCTCGGCCGTGCCGTACGTGGAGCGAAAAGGATCGAGGAGACAGACGTAGTGGCCTGGTGCGCCGACGACATCCCTCTCCCTGAGACGTGTACGGATACGTATCACATTGCATCCGGCCTGCTGGTCGGTCCGGGGCACCTCCATTCCCATACCGGCACCCACACCACGGTGAAGCTCAGAACTCAGGCCGAAACGTGCCAGCCGTTGACGGGACTCCAATTACTGTACGTGACGTCCACAACGTACTGTTTCAATGGCGATCGGATCGTTACATTATTTGAACCCATCAATTAATTAATATACAGGTCATCAATCAATTAATGAATACAGGTCATGATGTCTGGGTATATATATAGTAAAGTTTAGCTACTGAGTATATTTTCGTGATGCCTACCTAGCTATATCCATCGATCTATACGACATATATATGTTTGGCTATATTAATCGACGCGGCAGCAGCAGTCCAGCCGGCCACGGACGCGAGCAGGGGCGGGGCACCGGCTCCCGTGAGCCGCGGCGAGATGACCCCGCTAAAGAACATCCCGGGCAGCCACAAAGACCGAAGGTGGGGAGGACATTTGCGCTTGACCAACGCCTGCCTCGCAAAGCGCCACAACCACGGCCGCCTCCCAACGCCAAGAGCCAGTCCAAGGCTCCAAGGCGCCCGATCTCCCCTCCTCCAATAAGACGAGGGGAGGGTGCCGGCCGGGGAGGAGGGGGGCGGCGCTGGATCCGGGGGCCCGAGGGGGCGGATCGTGGCGCCACCGGCCCGACCGCCGGGCGGCGAGAGCCGGATCGCTATGGCGGCCTCACCGGCCACCGCCGCCTTGAGAGGAGAGGTGGTAAGAAGTGCCGGGGAGCGGCGTCAGCCGGATCCGGCCGGAAGGCGCGGCGCGGGGCCCCCGGTCCGCCGTCTTCGTCGCGGTGGGAGTTGTAGTGGAGGGTGGGAGGAGGAGGGTGGGGAGGGAGGATGGAGGAGGGTGGGCGGGCGGGGCCTTTTTGTGGGGATGCGCCGCGGCCGCCCGCCGCCGCCACCACGGGAAGGGCGGCGGCGGCGGCCGAGGAGCGCCGGGGGGAGGAGGCCTAGTGCCGCCGGCGAGGGCGCCCCCAAGTCGCCCGTTGGGGGGGGGCGCTCGCGTGAAGGAAGGAATCCTCACAACAATGTTTGTACCTGTGCTGAACCGTCACCATGCATATGTTTGGCTATATTAGTGCCCAAAACACAGGTTGCGATGATTCCTCGGACAAGAGGATCAGGATCGACGTACGTACGTATATACAGTACACACAACTATACACGGAGCTTTGTCGTGCACCGACGGACCAGGCCTGGCCACCATGGATTCCGTTCAGCCGTACAGCACGTGCATGCTGCCAAAATTAACGATCGCCACCTTGGCGATGCGACGCCACGTGGACCCCTTCCTGTCCCCACCCATCACGCGATGGATCCCAGCAACCGACACATCCCTCTGACCCTCTCTCTCTTTTCGATCCCTGTCAGTCAGTCTGAAGCCACTCCTGGCAGCTGATAGATTTGACTCCATCCACGCGACCATTTGCAACTGTTTAATTATTTTCGGATCTCGATCGATCGGTACATTATTGTTTATAATCAAAGTCAATATACTAACAGAGCACGGGTGCAATAACTTAATTATTATAGTTGGAGCTGTAGGAAAAAAAAATGGGGTACACCCGTACGTGGGTCAGGGTGGGGATCGTAATCCCCTCCACGTGTCCTGTTCCGATTGGCGCTCGTACCTTCCAGCGAATTGGCTCCTTTCGGTATTTCGTATCCTCGTAGCATCGATCCCTGCAGCTAATCCCGAGATCGGCTCTGCTTTCGTATCAAATCTTCCAACGCCCGTATCCCACGCTCTCCCCGACCGGCTCGGCTCCGCTCCCTAGCTCAATAAGCGTCGTCATCGCCAAGTCCCGCGTTGGGGCAGTCATCGCCTTGTGCCGTCATCCCAAGTCCTTGCGTCGTAGGTCACGAGCAAGGCCACGAGCCAAAGCACATGGGCCTTCGTCCTTCGGGCCATCAGAGGCTGCATGCGGAGCTTCCCGAGACCTCCATCTGGCTGAGGCGGGAGGTCTGGGGAAGCAACACCCCGGGCTCTGCTGAGCGAGCGGGCAATGACGAAGAAACCTCGAAAAGAAAGAACATGGTGTCCCTGAGGGCTAGGAAATGGAGGGGAATATCCTCTGAATATGCGAAGGGCATAAGTGTAATGTCACGTTCATGGTAACCGTAAGCTATAAATAGAGAGCCTCGACTTTCATGTAGGACGGTTGGTGAGGTCATTAATATATACAAAGCGACTCTTGGTATTCTCTTTACCTAGTGTCCCACACTTAACTCAAGATTTCCTCACTACCATCCCCGCAGCATCGCCTGAGGGACACTATTCACCTTCTTTGGACTCGCTATTCACCTTCTTTGGACTCACCAGTCCAAAAATTTTGGTTCGTATGTACTCCCTCTCCTCCTAAATATATGTCGCTTTTGCTTTCCAATAAACAGGGCGGATCCACGGGGTGGTGCGGGTGGTCCACCGACCACCCCGTGACTTGCATGCCATGCATATAGGATTATTTTGTGGCGACCACCCTATGCTTAAAAAAATTTGGGTCCGCCATTGCCAATAAACAACTTTGATTAAATGTAAAAAATTAATACTTATGGTGCGTAATTAAGGTCACTAGTTAGATATTCAAATCTAACTAGTTTTTTAATAAATATATTTAGAGACATTAATGTTGAATGTCTTTTTATATAAATCGAGTTATATCTTGGGACATTAATTAAAACAAACGACGACAGACAGTTGATAATTGGGGACTGATGACATGGAAGCATGATGTATACGTCCCTAAAAAGTGTGATGTATACGTGTAGCGTGCCTTGCGCCCAAGACAGAAACGAGTCCAAGACATTGCAAGATCAAGTCCCACACAATGCATTGCCGACAATCCTTGGCTCGGCCGTGCCGTACGTGGAGCGAAAAGGACCGAGGAGACAGACTGGTGCGCATGCATGCGCCTGGCAGCGCCACGACGACATGCATCCCTCTCCTGCCGCCCGCGGCCGCCTGGCACTGGCACGGGATGCCGACGGCGGCCGGCCGTACGGGCGTCGGCCTTGCGCGACGACGTACAGGGCCGCGTGTCTCTCGTGGGGGCATATGCTAGCTAGCCACCTGCTACGTGTACGGAGACGTGTCACATCGGCGACATCGCATCCTGCTCCAGCTGCTGGTACGTCCGGTCCGGAACACCAGCTCGTTCCCGGCTCCCCACACCCCGACCCCGGTGAAGCTCAGATCGCCGGCTGAAACGTGCCAGCCGTTGACGGGACTCAATCACTGTACGTGACGTCCACAACGTACTGTTTCAATTCAATGGCGATCGGATCGTTACATTATTTGAGCCCATCAATCAATTAATTAATTACGTCTGGGTAGTATATAAAGTTTACCTAGTACTCAGTCTCAATGTATAGTTTCATGACACAATTTTCAAAGCGAGGCGGATGAGTCTCATGGAGATGAAACACCTCTCATCATCGATAAAAGCGTCCTCATTTATTAACCCTGCCGGGGTCCGCAATTTTGATGATGTGACAACCTATTTAATGTGTATAATACTCTCATGAAACTTGCATTGAGACTAACCCTAAAAGGATGTCGCGAGTGAAATACACGTCTTGCCATAAGTTTGACTCAATTTATAAAAAATATGTGCAACATTTAAATTTTTAAATAAATTTGTTAAAAAACTAGAATTAAGGTATTTCTCGATGATGCTAATTATTAGCATAAATATTTATATATTTTAATATATAATTATCGGTATTTGTTTATTGGGAAACGTGGTGACAATCTTTAGGGGACGGAGGGAGCGAGTAAGTATATTTCGTGATGCCTATATCGATCGATCTATACGACATATACACAGTGGCGGAGCTATTAACTTTTGACGCCTAGGGGCGCTATCAAACGCACGTAGCGGTCGCATAGGGTCAAATAACTCCCATACCGGGTTTTATCTTGATAGATAACACAAATTATTTATAAATGCATAACTTTAAATTATATCTTACTTTCATACTTAAATCCACAACATAGTTGACAGAAACATGAAAATGCTTACAAATTACGTAGCTAATGACGCTTCTTGTATGATTGGGGTAGGAGCCGGAGTAAAAAAATATTTTATTGACTTGATTCCTTTCCTCTGTCCCTGCCTGCTCCTCTTCATTTGATTCCTACAGAGGAAGAGTTTAACAAGGGATTATAAATTAAAACTATAGAAATTAGAAGGATAAGCAGGCATTACTAAAGAGTTTACCGGGATTAGTGTTCGCTGGATGCCTAGGAACAGCTGGTGCAAGAAGCCTTGATCGATCCACTCCGGTCTCCTCGATCCGGTCAGCCGGGCAACAGCTCCTTCTTTCTTGTGATCGAGAGAAGGCCTGGATCAACCGATCGAGAGAAGCCCGAGAGAAGGGATCAATTGATCCCGGCACGGCTTCGCGATCACGCGGCCAAACAGCGAGAGGCAAGGCAACGGAAGGGCGGGCGTGGCGTGCTGCGTGGCGGATCCGGCCCAGCGGCCGGCGGGGGCGGCGCGGCGCCGGGCCGCCAGCCAGTGGGGGTGGGGCCGCGCGGCTGGAGGCGGACAGGGTGCGGCGTCGGCGTCGGGCGAGTCGCACGAGAGAGAGGACGACGACGGTCGGTTCGCGACAGCGACGAAGGCGGCCGGTCGCTGGACCGCACGGTGACTAACATGTGCTCCTGGGTCGGCAATTTGGCCCAAAACCTAGGCCGAGCCAAAAATCACGGAATTTACTAAATAGTTTTTTGGGCCGCTTGACTAGGGCCCTAGGTTTAGTTATAACTTATATTAGTGGCCGAATTGTATTTCCGTTTCTTTGAAAAAATAGTGGCCAAACATACTAGGCATGGTTTTTCGATGATTCCTCGGACCAGAGGATCAGGACGTACGTATATACATGGACGTACGTATATGCACTACTATACACGGAGCTTTGTCGTGCACCGACGGACGAGGCCTGGCCACCATGGATTCCGTTCAGCCGTACAGCACGTGCATGCTGCCAAAATTAACGATCGCCACCTTGGCGATGCGACGCCACGTAGACCCGTTCCTGGCCCCACCCATCACGCGATGGATCCCAGCAACCGACACATCCCTCTGACTGACCTCTTGCCCACGCCGCCGCGCACGACCGGCCGACGACGTGGCCGTGCCTGAGCCGAGGCTGGCGCCGTCGGCGAGCGTCGAGCCAGATCATCGCATATATCCTGCCGGCTGCCGCCGTCGGTCGGGTACGGCCACCTCCAGCTCTATTCCGGTGAAGCTCACCGCGGAATCCAGCGTGTGTCGTGCTCGTGCGTGCCACTGGCAGTCCGCAGCTGATAGATTTGACTCCAGCTACGCGACCATTTGCAACTGTTTAACTTTATTTTCGGATCTCGATCGGGAATATTATTTATTGTTTTATTTTATAATCAAAGTCAATTACTAACAGAGCACGGGTGCAATAACATAAACATAGTGGGTTGAAGAAAAAACTCAACCCCAGACGCTAACCAAGATACTCTCTCTCTTGGGCCGACGCCGGCATAGTAGTTACTGTAGTGTTCATCCCCACCCCTCTCCTTCGATCTCATCTAATCCCCACCACCTCCATCCTTCCTCATCTCTAGCTGGTTGCTGCTCACCTGATCTACCGATCCTTCCATTTTCCTTAGCCTGATTCATCTCCTCCTCAAAGTTCTCGTTGGTCAAAGGTGCTATTTTTAGCCTGCTCTGTGTTCCCGTCGGCCAGCGAGTGTTGCATGAGCTGCGCTGCTTTCGCCGCTGCTCCAGTCGTCACATCCAAGCAGCGTAGGGGGCCTTGATTCGCCGACACCCTCCCGTCTCCTCATCCAAGCAGAGTCCGCTGTTTCCTCCCACCTGTGACAGAGTCAACAAAATCCGAAGCCGGCTGACGCGGAGCATCGATCTGTTTCCTTCGGTGGCTGTTGCGACTGCGCATCGCGTCTGGACGCGGCCCGCCGATCCTCTTCGCGCCGGAGGTAGGAGCAGAGCGGAGGGGTCCACACGCGCGCGGGGGTGGAGGCATCCGCGCATCTGAGGCGGAGGCTCCTCTACCTCGGTGGTGGAGCTTGACCCTGTGGCCTCGGGGGTAGAGGCCGGAGGTAGAGGTCACGCTCAGCCTTAGCAGCGCGTGCCGCCGTTTCTCTGCAGCGCCCGTCAATCGCTGTGCGAACATCACAGCTCTAGTCGCATCAGCTCTCTGTCCTCAACGCACTCCTCGCCTGTGTTTCCAGTGCCGCTTGCTGCCTTCAGATCGGTCGCCCCTGTATGCCTCAACAGCTTCTGCCGCCGAACCCACTGGTCTCGTTTACCATGCCGAGTTGCAAATCTCAAGGATTTGGTGACGTCCGTGTCTCTGATCTGGCTTCGCGCCCAATCCAGAATCCTTGCTAGAGCCTGCGCTGCCACAGCTTTCGCTAACCTACTTTGCGTCCTGATCCCATGCCTCCTGATCGATCTCTTGTGCCCATGTCTACAATTTCAATGCGTCCTGCTTTTGGTAATGGTGCTATGCAACCCCCAAATTCTGACATTCTGGCAAGCACAATGAGCTTTTTGGCATGGAATTGTCAAGGCATTGGAGGCAATCTTGGAAGTTTCAAAATGTTGCATCTCAGTCGCCTCATGACCTCTACTAAAGCACAGGTAATCTTTATCTCTGAAACTAGAAACTCCAGATTCACTAAGTCTCAAATTGTTAATAAATTTCAAGTAGACGATGTCCACATTGTTCCAGCTCAAGGTCAATCTGGAGGTCTTTGGTTAATGTCTAGAAATAATGTTAATCTAGAAGTTATCGAGTCCTGTCATCATTTTATTCTAGCTCGTTGTTGTGATGTTGTCAATTCTAGGAACTTTGGCCTCATTTGTGTCTATGGAGATCCCCACCATGTTAAGACTTCCATCATTTGGGACCATATTCGTAACTTTGTTCTACGTCATTTGAACTTGCCTATGTTATGTATGGGGGATTTTAGTGAGCTTATGGATTGCAATGAAAAGCTTGGTCCTAGGTTAGCAAATTCTCGTGCTATTGCCTAGTTTCGTAACTATGTAAAACAGTGTGGTCTTATTGACCTTGGCTATCATGGACCGGCTTACACTTGGACCAACAAAAGATTCAGCTCTCATCCTACATATGAAAGGTTAGACAGATTCTTTGGAAACACCGAATGGTGTTATATTTTTTCCAAATACAACAGTTTATCACTTGCCTTTAATCAAGGGTGATCACTGCCCTATTCTTGCTGTTACTAATTCTTCCAAGAAGAAACGCAGGAAAATTTTCAGGTTTGAAAAGCGGTGGGCGTTGGAAGAGGACTTCAATTCGGTCCGAAAAGAGTTGGGTAAGATCATCGGGTAAGCCCTTTCACCAAAAACTGCTTACTTAGCTGCTGATCTCTTAAAATGGCATAAAGGAAAAGTTAATAATGCCTCTATTCTTACTGATATTGAAAACAAGATTCTTCATTTGCAAATGAGTCCGAATCCCTTGGTCTCTCACTACCAAAATTGATTTTACGTGGTGTTCCGATTTTATTTTCCGTGGTGGGTATTTGAGAAACCGCCACGGAAAATAGGTGGCCTGGCACCCCCTCCGGCCGAGGAGAAAAACCGCCACGGTTAATCGATTAACCGTGGTGGGCATTTAAAATAACCGCCACGGTTAATTTATTAACCGCGGGCGGGCATTGTAAAATAACCGCCACGGTAAATCAATTAACCGTGGCGGATATTGTAAAAAAACCGCCACCGTAAATGAGGTACAGCCCAACAGGCCAACCCTAGCGGCGAGGCCCATTGTGGCCCGATTTACACTTCCTAGTATATAATAGCAGAGCAAACCCTAACATCTCCCACTCCTCGTGCAGCCCCTCACTCTCCACCTCTCTCTCTCTCTCTCTCTCTCTCTCTCTCTCAAGTTTCTCCAACACAAAGACCGGCGGCGCCTCTCTCTCTCAACTTTCTCCACCACTCTACAAGGCCACCTCCTCTCCCTCTCAACTTTCTTCACCCCTAGGGGAGAGAGGTCCCTGGGCTGACCCCTACAAGCTGAGGCGAGGCGCACGGCTCCCAATGAGGGGCCGCTGGCGAGGGCGGAGCCGGTGGCCGGCGTGGCGCGAGGGCGAGGCCCGCCGCTCGGCGGGGCGAGGGCGAGGTCCGATGAGGGCCGCCGCTGCGGCGCGCAGGGCGAGGCTGAGCCCCCGGGCGGCGCATGGAGGGTGGAGGTTGGGCCGCGCGCCGCTGCCATGGCGGCGCCCCGGCGGCTCGATGCCGGGCACGGATGGAGGGTCTAAGCTTCGTCGCCAAGAGAATCTGGGCGCGGAGGCCCGTGGTGGTGGGCGGGCGGCGCAGCCCCGCGGCGGCGCCTCTCCGGCGGGTCGGCGCGTCGTCCTCAAGGCCGGCGGGTCACGGTGGAGCACGGTGCGGGAGGCGAGGACACGAAACCCTAACGGCCCGGAGGCCCGGGATCGGCCCGTTAGGGTTTCGATTGATTTTTCTTTTTTTATTTTTTTATTTTATTTACCATGGCGGGCATTGTAAGAAGACCGCCACGGTTAATCTCTATTTTCCGTGGCGGGCATTGTTAAAAGTCCGCCACGTTAATCGATTTTGCGTGGCGGACATTTGCCCGCCACGGTTAATCGTTCGATTAGTCATGACCCTAGCTGGCGTGGCGGTTTTAATGTCCGCCACGGAAAATGAAAAATGTCCGCCACGGAAAATCTTTTTCTCGTAGTAGTGTCTATTCACTAAGCAAAACATGCTTATAACTTCTCATGAGAATATTCTTGCTAAAAGAAAATGAATATCACCGTCAAAGATATAAAAAAATTGGTCTTCTTATGGTGATAGGAACACTTCTTTCTTTCATCAATCGATTATTAAAAGAAATAGGAGAAACACTATTACTTTCTTTTCGTAATCCGGATGGTTCTTTCTCTACCACCCCTTTGATTCTCTAGCTGAAGCGCTAACAACTATTTTAAAGACATTTTCGGATGCAATGACCCCGAGGACAACATAACCATTCGAGACCTCATAGACATCACTCCTAATCAAGGTATCTCAGATGATCCTTTCACTAAATCTATTCCGGATGACGATGAGATTAAGAGTATTGTTAAGAATATGAGAAACAATGCTGCCCCGGACCTGATGGGTTAAACACTCTCTTTTATAAATCCACTTGGGATTTCACGGGTAAAGATCTTTGTAGCATGGTCGGGTTTTTTTACATTTCCGGCAACATGTGTGATCTTTGTTAATAAAACTCATATTGTTCGATCCCCAAAATCAGCAACCCAAATTCTCCAAAAGATTACAGACCTGTAAGCTTGTGCAATGTTGCCTACAAAGTTATTTCTAAATCTTTAGCAAAACAGAATCAAAAACCATCTTCCTCGTATTATTCATCCTTCTCAAGCTGCGTTTGTCCATGGTAGGCATATAGCTTCGAATATCATCATTGCTCAAGAGATTATCCATAGTTTCAATCTCAAATCTTGGAAACAGAGAGCTTTCTTTTTAAAGATTGATCTTGCAAAGGCTTTTGATAGGATTGAGTGGAGATTTATAGTGATAGCTCTTAAGAGACAAGGTTTCTCCGATCATTTTATTGATCTCATTTATAGTTGTATCTCCACTACTTCTATGGCTGTTCTCATCAATGGTGAACCAACTCCTATTTTCCATCCAAGAAGGGGTATCAGATTGGGCTGTCCTCTTTCCCCTTATTTATTTATTATCGCTGTAAATGAACTTTCTATCATGCTTCCGACTCATGCAGATCAAAAATAACATCCAAGGAGTTTCACTAGGTCCAGGTTGTCCCAAGATACATTCTTTGCTTTTTTGCGACGATTTAATCATATGTGGTCAAGCAAACCGTGAAGAGGGCTGATAGAATTAATAAACTTCTCATGACTTTTCGCAAAGCCTCGGGTCGAGACACCTAATCTTGCTAAATCTTCTATAGTCTTCATAAAAAAATGTGGACATGCAAGCAAAAAACGGGTAAGATCGTTTTTTTCGTAAATGACCTAGGACCCTAACGCTATTTATCTTGGTCATCCCTCATCTTCAATCATAGTGACGTAAACAAAGCTTATGGCTTCATACATAATAAATTTAAAGCCAAACCGACAACCGTCCAAGGCTAACAAGCACTATGTAAAAGGCTAATAACCGCCCGGCGCCGAGGAGCAGACGCCGCATTATAATGTGCGTCAGATCGCATCATATTGCTTGGCCAGCGGTTTGGGCGAAGCGTCGATAATAGGTGTCGGCGGTCCCACCCGCCAAAAACGCTTGTCGAAATAAGGGTAATTATAGACGCGCATCTAACCGGCGTCTCGCATTTTTCGTTGAGCAGCGTTTTTCGTTCTCACGGATACGACGCATGCCAGAATATCAGCGACGCCTTTTCAAACCAAGTGTCCGCAAGATTCACCATATCTTAGACACGCGTTTAGGGCACGAGCGCATTCTTGGAGTCGGCCGATCGTGGATACGAACACTAATTGAGAGCGTGTTTGTATCTGGAGACACTCTTTTGGTGCCACCCGCCCCGCTACGATTGAAAGTGTTACGGAACACGCGTCTCTTCACGCACGCTTGGAATGTGCAAAGTGGTGCGGTCATGTCGTATTAAAGTCAGCGTTTAGATTCGCATTGCGTTTTTACGGCGTCCCCGCGTATCAGATTACCCGACGCCGCGGCGAATACTGAGCACGCGTTTAGTCAAACGACCATCTATACGCTTGAAACTATTGCGGATATTGGCCGTGGAAAGCGATCGCGCGTGGGGTGCACGTTAATGTTCAGAAACTCGCACGGGCGATACGATCGCGTTTTGTTAGAGACGATTTGTATCACCGGTGTTACGTGATACACGAATCGCTTTACTGAGCGCGCGTGATAATGTAGAGACATGCGAATTCGGCGGTGTGCAGAAGCGTTCGAAATATTGACGGCGTGTCAATATACAAACGCTTAGCGAATACAGCGCCAGAACTATCACGCCCATTACAGATCGCGACGCTTGTCGAGACGGTTTATAGCAACAGGTGTCCGTACATATACGGATTGTTACTGCACGATTGGACCGTATGCCCGTCGATCCCGACACGTTTGTATGAGTGCGGGCGATTGGTAGTGGTATGTGTCGGTAACTAGAGTATCTCACCCTACAGACATTGGATAAAGACAAAAGTTCTATATAATACATTACCCAAAGCCGAATGTTCTTTTACAAGACACAGTTACTTACGATTTATGGTACATTAGCATTCGTAAAGGAAGTCATAACCATGCTTGATCCGAACTTCGATTAGCAATCTCAAAGGACGGGAAGGCATCTATCTTTGGCGTAGTTAATCGATTCGGGCCGACAACCGAAAGTCCCCATCGGTGGTGATCGATGAAGTCGCCCTTCTTCCATTTGCTTCTTCTTCTTCTTCTTCTTCGACGACGGAATGCGTAGAACCGCCCGACGCTAGAGTATCCGGTGCGGGCGACACTGCGGGTCCCGCGGATTCTTGTACTCGTTAACATCAAGAGCGGGCACAATAAGTTGTAAGTCGCGTGGATTGGAGAGAGGCGGACCCCAGTCAACTTCAAGGCGTTCCACGTCCTTGCCTATGGCCGCCCAAGTGAACACATGGCCCTCATCTTGAAGAAAGTGGTTCAAAACACAGGGGTAACCGGCCCTGACACGGGTGCACTTGATATACAAGGCATCGATGGCCAACACACAAATTTATGCTGCGCGATCTCGAATCGCTTTTTGCCAAACTCGTTGGGAGGAAGAATCCTCCACTCGAAAGTCGAGGCCAACGAGCATACACCTTGTTTGGACTTTGGACACGGTTACCTCGGTTCGTTGATGAAGTCCTCCATGACCGTGGCATCGCGTGGTCGTCGGTCGATAACGGGTATCTGTCGCCGGCGACGACCACATCTCGGCGGCAAGAAGCGCGGTCCCGGGCATCGTCTTTGCCGATTCTTTCGTGAGATGACTCCATTTCTCTCGTGTTTTTTGCCGAGGGAAAAAAGTCTCGTTAGGGTTTGGGAGCCGACCGCCGCCCCCGCCCTTCTCCACCCCAAACGCCGACCGCCGCCCTCTCTTCTCCACCCTCAAGCGCCCGGCCGCGCCCACCGCCTCTCGCTCTCCATCTCCCTCGAGCTCGCGGCATGGGCGGCTTATCCCGGCGGCGGCGTGGCGGATCCGGCGTGGAGGTCTCACCCCCGCGCGGATCCCGACGGCGGGCCTTGGCGATCCCGGCGTGGAAACTCCCTCGCGGGCGATCCGAGGGAGGAGCCCCCGGCGACTTGGGCGCGATCCATGAGGGAGGAAGCCACCGGCGCTCCGCGGATCCATGAGGGAGGAGGCCCCGGCGGGTCGATCCGACGGCGCGGGCGGGCCCTCCCCGCAGACGGGCGGTGGGAGAGATCCGGGCGTGGCGGCCCCCGGCCGCCGGATCTAAGCGCGCAGTGGTTCCCGGCGGCGCGCGGTGCCGGATCCGGCGTCGCCGGGCTCCCTCGGCGGTGGTGGCGCCTCCTTCCCCACGACGGCGGCGGTGGTGGCGCCTCCTTCCCCTACGACGGCGGGCGGTGGTGGCACCTCCCTTCCCCTACGGCGGCGGCGGTGGCGCCTCCTTCCCCTACGACGGTGGCGGCGCGGGGATGCGGCTCGGCGGCGGCGGATCCGGCCGGCCCAGCCTAGCCCGTTTGGGCTTTTTTTTTTTTTGTTTTTTTTTTTGATTAACCACGGTTAAAAAATATTTTTGCGTGACCTTTAGAGAGTGGCGGGCACACTTGCCCGCCACCCAAAAGGATTTTCGCCCGTCCACGCAAAAAGGTTTTAGGTACTAGTGTATCTTAAGTAAGACTAATTGTATTCAAACTCCACATGATTTCAGCAATGACATTTCATCATCAAATGATAAATAACGGGGATCATAAGCTTGCAGTCATAATAAAGGGAGAATGTCAATAGATGGAGGAGTAAAATAACTGACCTGATTATAAGTCAACATTGAGCAGAGAGTTTGCACATCTCTGAATTTCGGAGTTAGACCTGCCCGGACAACATTGTTTGAAGTGGCCATACATTCGATGCACTCCCCTGAGATTAACAAAATTTAGGAAGAATGCTGCCAGAACACAAACATCTCCTGGGTACTGCTTCTCCAATGACAAAACAAGTTGCTCCTTCTTTGTTAAACTTCCAGCGTGAAATACAAAAACAGAGTATTAGACTAGCCAGAAGAAATTTCATGAGTTATTTCCACAAACATTATATTTCTCTCCACTTCATATAAGTCTTGCCCTCATCCTGTCTTATAGATGAACAGTGTCATAAACGTGTCATAAACACTGATCACAAATTCCATAAAGAATGGCAACCTGAGTTGGTCTTTGAAACTTATAATGACATGGAGGAAATCAGTGTGTGCTAGTATGACTTTGACTTGGTCAAAGTGTTCCAGCAGTCCAAAGCAAAGGCGCAACCCACTAGGAGATGAAGCACGGTCTGTTCAGTACTGGTTGAACAATGCACATAACTTAATCTTACAGAGACAGATTTTGGCGCTGAAGCAAGTTTCAAGTACTGAGCCTGTCTTTGAGTACTAACCATAAGAAGAACTTGCTCTTATTCTGGTAAGAATTACATGTAAATTATTGTTTACTAATTACTACCCAACACTAAATGACTATATTTTCAGTTAGCATAAATATCACTATTTTGGCTGCATTCAACCATATTTGGTATCCAGTCAGATCAGTTGTGTCATCTTGCTCGATATCTGTCATACTCTACATTACCGACCAAGCCCATTCTGGAGGTCATTTTACCACAGTAACACGTTTTGGTGTTGAGAAAGAATACAGACACCGAGTCTGAAATGAGAAACAAATGGTGACCCCATATAAATATTCTCTCATTTCCACCGTTTTTTGTCCCACATGTGTCTTCTCTGTCCATGCCTAAGCAAAACAAAGCCATTCTAACAGCAACACAATCAAGGCATTCTAACAGATAATCAAAGTCATTTCTCTATAACTCATCATGGTAAATACTGACTAGTACAGAATTGGTCTGCACTTATCTTCAGATTGGGCAGAACTCAAGTATGCTTATATAGCTAAAAAAAGTCTTCTCACTGTCCATCCCTAAGCATTCTCTCGTTTCCACCGTTTTTTATCCCACATGTGTCTTCTCACTGTCCATCCCTAAGCAAAACAAGCCATTCTAACAGCAACACAATCATGGCATTCTAACATATAATCAAAGTCATTTCCCTATAACTCATCATGGTAAATATGACTAGTACAGAATTGGTCTGCACTTATCTTCAGATTGGGCAGAACTCAAGTATGCTAGTATAGCTAAAAAAAGTCTTCTCACTATCCATCCCTAAGCATTCTCTCGTTTCCACCGTTTTTTATCCCACATGTGTCTTCTCACTGTCCATCCCTAAGCAAAACAAGCCATTCTAACAGCAACACAATCAAGGCATTCTAACATATAATCAAAGGCATTTCCCTATTGTTGGGGTTCCAAAAAATAGACCCCGAGGGGGGTCACTCGCTAAGCCCTAAAACTTGTGTTTATGTAGGGCCCGCCGAGAGATAATTCACCTGGATGGGACCCATGTCTATGCAGGGGTCCCGGTCCACACTCGTACCTTCAAGGACAAGGCAGTGCCGTGCGCCCTAGGTGGGCAGGATTCAGCGACCCGCCAACCCACCTAATCCGGCCGGCGAGGCGATCGGGACCGGGCAAGGGATAACGCCGCCATCGTGATTCCTAGGGCGGTGCAGGGGCTCGCCTCCACGCCATCATCATTTCGCCAACAGCTTGCCGGCCACGCAGCGGGGGCCGTAGTGTGGCATCCCATCGGGACCCATGCATGCCACCGAGCCTTACAGGCGAATCCTAGGGGGCGATTTAGGCCCACTAGGACACTACGCCGAGCCTCGGATCAAGATGCACGAGCTCGGCACATTAAAACAAGACAAGGAGGTCATGATGATCAACTCGCAAGCATATGCAAGCCTATGGCAAGCAAACAAACGCCATGAGTGCTACCTATAATTGCGAGAGGGGCGGACACGGACAGGGAACACAATGTGTTTTCACCCCCACCGTCCTGCCTCCTCTCCATTCTTCTTCTTCTTCCTCCCGCTCTCATGAGACCTGGAGCCCCGACTCCTCTCTCACAAAGATGTACCCCCTACTACGAGCACTTTGGTGTAGGATAACACGAGGATACTCTCACCGCTAGACGTAGGGCATCCATGCCTGAACCAGGATAAATAACTATGTCTTTCCCATTCGTGTTTCTTTTTGTTCACCATGAAGATAGAGTTTGACACTCGCGGATTATTCACTAGTCATCGTCTTATAGGCCCTGTTTTTGTAAGACCGCGATTGGCGCGCCAGGTAGGGGCCGCTGGGCGTCAAACTCTTCATCTCATCGAACTCCGGATGTTCGATTTGAAGATTTCCATCCTCCTAGCAAAAAATTATCAAGCTCAGAGTCGGGAACCCGTGATCCAAAACCACGGCATTGCTTCCCTTTCCCTCTTGCATCGATAGACCATGCGGATGGCGAGGCGTTGCGGCTCCGGCCTAAGCTTACCGTCCACCGGAGCCCGGCCTCTAGGGTCGGGCATCCGTTAAAATTTCATTCTCGTTCACATGACCGATGGGGTCATCCGCGGCCATGGTTGCTCGGACGACGAGTTGGTCGGACAACAGCCACGACCGACGAGTGGCACGCGGGCAGTTCGATCACGTCAAGATGCGGGAAGACGATTGTGCGGCCCGTCCGGCCCACAAAGACCGCCCCAGGAACCTATAGAACTAAACAGGTGGAGCGAGATCAAGAAGAGAGGAAAAGGCGTTGAGAAACGAACACCAAGGCCGCCATTGCTCACCTTTGAGAGGCAGGACAAGCAAGAGCGAAATGGGGTTCGTCACCAAGCCATCTGCGGCGTCTTTATGCTTCCTGTATCCCCGTCTGGGTCGGCAACACTAGCCATAGGGACACACGCGGAGGCGACACTCTGGCTACGTGAGGTAGAAACGCAAGATGGGCGGTGACCCCCAAGCGCCAACGTGGGACCGCATAGCTAGTGAGGTAGGTAAGTCCTCGTGTAGCCATACCGGGAGGCTCATTTTTTCGGGAGTAAAGCACGCCTGCAGGTGGCAAGGCACGACTCTCCGCAGCGGGGTCCCACAACCGTTGCCAACGGGATGTCAACAACGGCTGCCAAGGATTGTGCCCCCAAACATAGCATACAGGCTAGAGACGTGCCACGCATATAGGCATCCTACATGTGTACACGTGACCGACCAGTTAGGGACGCGAGTACACGCAACGGCAGTCTTCCCGGGGTTCCTCCTCTACCTCCACAATAAGTGGAAAACTATGTCTCTCTGCAGCGGGGAGCCGCAACGGCTGGCCAACGGGGCAGCAACAACGGCTCCAACGTGGGATGCAAACCTAGGGACATGCCGCTGTGTGGCAGCCCTACATACCGCCCGCCCCGACCCGGCCGTGGGCGAGTATATGCAACGTTGGCGCGCGCCGCGATGCGACTTTGGGCCCGCACGATTGGGCCCGTCGACTCAGTGGACGCGCGGCGTGTGGATGTGGGCGGGCGGCAAGCGCGTCGCGACGAGGTCGCGTCGCAGGTCCGAGGGCCCTGGATTGAGCCCGTCACTTCACCGGCGCGCGGGCGTGGCGGTTAGGCGGCGGCGGGAAGTTCTACCACGCGGCGACTGGGAGGCGCGAGGTCCGCGAGATTGGGCCGCCCGACTCGAGCGTGGCGGCGACGTCGGGTATGTCGCGCCAGCCAAGTGCGCACACGCGGCGACCCACGTTTGGGGTGGGAGACATGGGCGCGAAAGCATGTGCGAGGTCTGCGAATTTCGCCTCGGCCGGGTGCGACGTTCGTTTGAATCGAGGGACCACGGCGCAAGAAGAGCCCTTAGCGTGGCGACCTCCCGCTCGAATGGGTGTAAAGGGGGGCGCCGACGGCGAACGCCCGGCGGCGCCGCGCGTAGCTGATGCGGACCCACAACCGCTTCGGGCGGGCCCGCGGGCGAATAGCACTTCGCCGTCGATCCTATGCCATCCGACGGCCCGGGGGTGTCGCGGCGGCGTGGATGGGCCGAGGCCGCGCTAAGTCCTGGGGTTCTATTATTCTCAGATATTTAAAAGCGAATCACGCTTGTTGCCTTGTATAGTGGGGTATATTCTAGGTGTATTTCTTTTATTTTTCTATAGGAAAATGGCAAGGTGACATGTCCATCACACACCTTTCAATCAAGTTGTAGCGTTAAGCACGGGCGTTAACTAGTTGAAGATAAGAAAGCAATTGAAATTGCATAGCAAACTTTACACACAATTATTAATAAGTTGTAGATAATAAAGTTGTCGCTGGAAGTAATAATGTCAAATATATAGTAACAATATATTAATATAAACAACAAATTATGATCCATTCAGGCACTATAAACTCGAGCAAGCTAATAAGGTAACGCTCGAAAATCTAAAGTTTTAAAGTCCAGGAAACTAATAACAAGTAAACACTCTAGCATACTAGTATTTATTATCTAAATGAGTGATAAAGTTTAAGAAAAGAAAGCAAGTATCGTATAAAAACAATTAAAGACGACTGATTCGTGTTTCAGCTTAGAGCACTGGAAAAATCGTGCACCAGTCAGATCTCTGGGCGCCTGTGCATTGGACGTCAAATCGAAGTTTGAAACACGAATGAAATGAAGTTTCGGGGTCCGCTGCCCGTGCCTGTGCCTACTCTTGAATGTACCCTACTCATGCGAGGCGAGATTCTCAGACACGAAGTGGAGAGCATAGTTGACCATGATGGGCCCCACGCTATTAAAAAATGCGCTGGCTGCATGCAAAGCCGTACGAAACACGCATCTCGGCGGCAATACAGCCGTTCAGATAGCGCTGAGGCTAACGGTATTTGCGTTCTTGCCCCGCTACCACCCACCACGGCACCAACGGTTATCATGGATGGAGACATCACCCCCTTGGAATGTTTCAGTGCAGGGGATGCGCTGGTTGTTGATGGTAGTGAGCTAAGAGAGGATCATCATCGGAGCCGAACATTGGTGGTATGCCTTGGGCGTGGTCTTTTGAACCCAAATTGATACAACATGCATGGGCTAATCGATAAAACGGGAGCAGACAGGAGATCATAAGAGCGATTGGGATCGGGGCAAGGAACGCAGTGGATAGGAAGGAACTGGTGGAGAGTCATGGTCGATGATAATAGCAAAAGGAACCGATGCCATCGTCGAAGATGAAACCTATGCCTCACACGAGAAGCGAGGTTTATTCTCTTTGATGATTACCATAAAAACTACTATGCTGCATACGCCCTCATGGAAAACAAAACTGGGCCCCCGCGGGGCAAGCACTTCACAACTGAATAAGATCTCATTGGCAGCTTTGCGAGTGGTGAAAGCTCAGAAAGAGAGATGTGCCACTACTTGGACCGGAGTTGGAGATGGTCGATCGTTAGTTCCACCCCAAAGCAAACAACATATTCTTAAGGCTAGCTTTATCAAATCCGTCATCATCTATGCGGCCTCCAAGCTCCAAAGGCGGATGGAAAAGGTAGTACCCACGCGGAACGCATGATGCAGCTAGCAAAGCAACCATTTTAAAGGTAGAGCTTCACTTGTTTCTTCTTATTATATCCTGTAATATAATTCTAGTGTTCTTGGTTCTTTCAATCATGCACAGACCGATGCTTCTCTCATCTCAAGCAAGGAACATACTACATTGGGAGAGCCACCACACCAGATCAGACAAGGGTTATTTGTACTCTAATCACCGTCCAAGTTAAAGATCTTTGTCAGGATTATGCGTAAGCAAAAGAATAAAGCCACATACTACAGGTTGGGTAGCAGTGGAAACCAATTGGGCTGTGTGCCAACAGTATAAAAGGGATCATGTGGTAGCATGCTTTATCTTGCTACTCATATACTCTGAAATAAATTTCCGTGCTATGCATGTACTAATATAATCTCAAAAACAACTTTTTAGCGAACAATTTATGTTCATTACGTACATTCCATGTGCACAAATCCACCTTAGTAACTAGCGAGTATACATATATATACGAGCGCTGCTATATGGTACCGGTGCTTTCATTCCATTCGATGTCTTTAATCTATCACTCTCAAGCAAGAAACAGATATATACTATGGAGAAGTGGGATCATCAGATCAGATCATGATCTTTATTAATTGTACTCTAATCATCAACGAAAGGTATTGTTTAGGCATAAGCAAAGAATAAAGCAGCATACATATACAATGGGGAAGTGGGAGAAAGAATAAAGCCCAGAGACTCCCTTCTCTGATAGTGCAACCAGATAGCAAAAAAAAGTAAGATGCATTGACAACAGTGCAAACAAGTGTTCATTAGGATTTCGCTGAGATGATGTGCAAATAATTAAGCTGCTGTCCTTTCAGATGTAAGAAATCAGTTCATGCAACACCTGTCACGTAATGAAGGTTTATGTTCAGTGTTCTTGTCAATTGTAATTGGATATTAAGATTTTTGGTATTAGTATTGTAAATGGACAACGCAATCCTGTGTTGCTGCAATACTTACATTTGCTACAAAATATATCACGATCGACTTCAATATTCAAATATTATACGATTGAATCAATTAACCGAGAAACTGTTTTACAGATTTTCTGTCGTGCTAAATCATTTTTTTTATTACGATTGAAACAGGACACCGAAATTTATTCTTTGGTGCTAAAATGTTTTTTTTTCCTGTTCTCTTGGTATGACAGGGATAAAAGTTGAGACTTGAAGTTTGGAAACTTTGTGATCTTTACTTGAAAATTTGTTTTAAAATTTTGGTTTGCCCTCGTTAATTTGTAACGGTGCTAGGTAGGCGGCAGGGGATTAGACGATTAAAATTAGAAACTGAGATTTTCTAGGACCACACGAGAAGACCAAAGGACTCTTACCTCAGGTCATCCTAGTAGAGTATATTCTAGTCAGTCGTCTTCACTATGGTCATGATGTGCAACCAAAGGGAAAGAATGGCCAAAAGGAAGCACATTTATTTTACATATGAAAGCTACGGACGAATAGATAAAGCACATTTATTTATTTGAGAGCAATATTTGATCATCCGATTCTTTGGAAACACATTATCTTGGAGTACGAGCGGGCAGGCTGCAGGAAAGACTGGCGAAAGCAAAGCACACATTCGTTTACATATAAAAGCACGCAGAGGAACAGATGAAGCAGTCCATCCAATTCCAAAGGGAAACACGTTATTTTGAGAGTGCGAGAGGGCAGGAAGCCACATTATTGCACAGCCGTCAGTCATCAAGATCGATCTCCACCTTACGGTAAACTAATAATGTCAAACACATCTTATCTTTTCTTGGTTGCTTATATAGAATTAATGAAGTAGAAACTACATGAGCTTAGTATGTTTTTCTCCTTTTTTATATATTAAACAATTTGGAAGACAGATACAGTGTGTCCTGCCTTATATATCTGTATATGTTGAGTACTGCTGGATTTGTAAATGCTCAAATGCTTGTTTCATATTTATATAATGTATGTGCTTCCTTATGATTTCCATTTCAGCATGATACAAAACACTCCTGGTTTGTATAACCTTGATATTTTGGCAATGATCAGGCCCGTCATGGATGGATACTGCTCCGACGATGTCCAGTCCTTGTTCGAGAAGAGTGTGAGACACAGGTTGTGGCTTGTGAACGCCCTGTTGCTCGCCGGTGCCATCCTTGGTGTAGTCATAGTCGGGATAGGTGTCTTTGGCCAGCATTACCGCTACCACCGCCTCATGAGGTTCATCTTTCTTGGAGCCACCACCTTGTTCTTGCCTGTCATGTCCACTGTTGTTCCCTTGGCCGCTGTGTCGCACGACTATGTCATAGACGAAGTGTCTGCAAGGTGCAAACCAGACACACAATCTTTCATGGTGGTAATATGGGCATCACTTGTTCAGATAATTATGATCAATACCAGTGCAATAGTCGCTGTTGATGACAGAGAAGGTAGAAACATAGGTCCTCCTTTTGAGCTGCTTGTTCAGGAAAATAGAATTCGAGAGCGAAAATTATCTGCTTTTTGCAATTGGATGTGAGGTGATACCTTTTGCTCTCCTATGTGCCAAAATGGTGTTCAAATATTATGCATTTCAAAAGGCACGGCGATCCTTTGCTCTCAGAAACAATCCTCATCTTATTTTTGCCTACATGCAGCAACTACCAGATTTACAAGCTAGGACAAGTCACCAAAGAGAAGCAGCAGCAGTGACTGATGAGGATGCTCCTCCACCACCACTACTAGTTATGGGAGAGGGGAAAAGACACATGGAGAAGGAGTCCGATGGGTATGTATGGAAGTGTGACTCAGGCACGGATGTGCACGGAAAAGATGGCCTGGTAACCATTGACATTGTTTGGAAGATGACAGCTTGCTTCTTTCCACTCTCAACACAGCAACGACTACAAGACTTATGCCTGTCCTTTGCATTCTTCAAGTTGTTGCGGTGTCGGTTTGCAAGGTACAATGTCAACGCTGCTAATGCCTCGAGTGACATGTTCACCTTTTTCTGGAGCTTGCTGCTCAAGGAGAGAGACCACAACAGGGTGTTTCAGGTGATTTCGGATGAGATTTCTTTTGTTCATGACTATTATTACTCACCCATCCCAATCTCCTATTCCAAGTGCTGGTTGCCCATCGTGGGTATCTTTATCTCACTCTTGACCATAGCTTATTGCATCTTTGTTGCGATAATAGTCAGCTTGGAAGCACTTGAAGGAGATGATTCCGAACAGCTTTGGTGTCTCATCAGTTGCACTAAAGGCTTTTGGTATGGAAGAGGGTATGGAAGCATTGTCTTTGGTGTGGTCCCACTATTTTTTATTTTAGTGTTAGTTTTCATTGCTGAGGTGAAGGATATGGCTTCCTACATGTGCTCCAACTGGACCAAAGTAGCCCTCTTGTGTCGCCTCCTAAGCCATGCATCCTCCTCCAAGCATTCTCTTTGCATTCAGAAATGTGCTGTCCGTTTGCTCCATTGCAGATGCAAGTTATTGAGGAGGCATTGGGATGAGAAAATTGACCAGTGCTCAGTATTGGTGCTTCATTCCCCTTTTTACCAGTCCTAAAGAGGAAGGTCAGGGTGCCAGCAGTGGTGAAGATATGTATCATCCAAGCGCTAAGAAGAACTAGAGATGACGGAGGACAGCTGAGAAATGGCGCAGCATGTCTCCGCCGCCACCGAGGTCGGGTCGGTGAAAGCTTCCTCAGGGCTTGCAGCAATAGGAGTACATCTTATACCATACTTACATGGCACATCGCCACAAGTATACTGGAGGTCAGGTACCCGCACCTGCGTCCTGTTCAGGAACATGGGTCTTTGGCACTTTCCAACACTGACTACAAGATGGTTGCCACCCACCTATCACGGTACTGTGCGTACCTCGTGACATGGTGCCCTGAGCTGCTTCCTGATGACCACGAATGGAGCAGGAGCCTCTATGAGGATGTCAAGAAGGATGCGGAGCATGTCCTTGCCAGATGCACAGCAGGAGACTCATTGACGCCGGAAGCCAAATGCCAACAGCTGGTTGCATTGCTGAGTACAAAAGCCAAGCATCAGGTAGTTAAGGAGGGCGCCAAGCTGGGAAAAGAATTGTCAGAGCTGGTGCTAGAAGGTAGTGATGATACAGTGTGGAAGTTGTTGGCTGAATTCTGGTCGGAGATGATCTTGTATGTGGCACCGTCCGACAACCTCAAAGGACACAAGGAGGCCATCGCCAGGGGTGGCGAGCTGATAACGTTGCTCTGGGTGCTGCTCTTCCACGCCGGGATCCTCAGCAGGCCAGGCGAGGGCAACGACGCTGCTGCTGCCGCCACTACTTCTGCCCCCAATGTGGTTTAATGGAGTCTTCTCCTACTACTCACGCATGATTTAAGATTTCAGTTTTCTTGTTTTGGATTGTTTAGATCGTGGTGTGCCGTGTGGCCTTTGTTCCGTATGCTGAGTGCATTTGAGTTTCCACATTTCTGAATAATGTTGTCGACTGCTGCAAATGTGATTTGTGTATACCGTGATACTATTGTCTTTTTGTAGTTTGTTTGGTGTCCTTTCTGTAGTAATGTTGTAATGAAGACTCAAGATTCACTAACAATTCAGCAGATACATATTGTTTACTGTCTTTGCGTACTTTGTGATGGACTAATGATACGTGTATGTGTAAGCTTTGGTACAGATGACTTGCTCGGTGGAATAACCTTTGATAAATAACTGCCAAGATTTTTTTTTTCAAAATTGCGCATCTGGATGTTGTTGTTTTTTTTTTTTTTTTTGAAAAGAGATCTGGATGTTGGTTTACTTTCTCATCCGCATTTTGTCGCCAATTAAGTCATGATGAGGCAACCATGCCCATGACGACAGAGATGGCTCATACCTATCTTTATTCGTTTCCTATGGCCCAAATGCAGCTCCTTCCGTTGCTTCCACTTGCAAAATTTGTATTAGAAAAAAAAAAGCTTTTCAAATCCGCAAAATCAATTAACCCTTGAATTAAATTTCACTAATCTGAGATCAATTTCTACCTATTTATTTGGCTGACAATTCGCAACGAATAATGGATTTATGACCTTACCTAATTTGTTATACCACATCTTTGCTCAATGGAGTTGCAGCTGCTGGCCTCTTCGCTGGCTCCAGCTTCATCTCCTCCTCGGCAGGGCTCCTCCCCATCCATCTGCTGCTGCCCGCTCTCCGACATAGAGGCCGCCCGGGCACCAGAGGACTGACGGGCGTATGCAGCTGGCTGTGCAGGCGCGCAGCGCAGGGCCACCCGCCGCCGCCGCCCGCTCGCCTCACTGGCCGCCGGTTTAGAAATGGGGGAGCGCCGTGCCGCCGCCGGCTGCTGTCCACCCAAATGCGGGGCTGCAATATGGTGCCCTTGCCCCTTGCAGGTAGCCGCCCTATGGGCCAAAATGGGCCTTTTCGGCTAGACGGCCCAGCAGAACTGCTCTGCACGCATTGAACTCCCAGTGATTGTCGCCGGAAGGCACCTAGGGCGGCCCAAGCTCATCCTATAGCTCGGTCCGTCTCTGGTTTTGGGCCGCCTTTGACTGCATTTTGGGTCGGCTTCCACTCTTCTTTCTCCCTGATTGTTTGTTCCACAGCTTCCAAACCTCTCCTAATCTTTGGGCACTCGAAAAAATCACCCCCAGACGCGTAAAATTTCATGCACGTATGGTCACACCATTCTTAGATGGAACGACGTGGGAAAGAAAAAAATAGGACAACATTTATAATGCAATCATACAAAAGATAAATAAAGTATAGAAGTGGTTTATGTGAAATAGGATTCCTGATGTAAAATTATCTTTTATCTTTTAGACTATTGGGGAAGGACAGGCCTGGTGCAAGTGGTAGTGCTCTACCGCCTGTAGTCGGAAGGTCCCGGGTTCAAGCCAAGCCTCCGTGATATTGCACATGGTGCGGGTAAGGCTTGGCGCTAAAATACCCTTTTCCCCTGCCCCCTCGATCAAGGGAGCCTACAAGACTGGTACGCCCTTTATCTTTTTAGACTATTGGATATTGGAGTTTGATATTTTTTATGTGTCCCAATATATTTTGCAAAGGTTAGAAAAATCTGTTTTTAAGGAGTATGTTGTTAGAAACTGTCGGAGATGCTCTAATGAAAATAACTTTAGTTGCTTCCGAAAAAAATATTTATAGCTCAAAAAAAATAGAAAATATCCAAATAAATCAGAAAATTTTCAAACATCTCAAATCTCTATATGAACAGTGTTGTCCCTACCTGTGGTCTATATAAAGTTGGAACACTACTGGTCTCAATCTTCTTTATAGCAATCAAGGTCTCAATCTTCTTTATAGCAATCAATCTCAATGTACACATAATGTACTTCTTCTAATAAGATGCATACAAATGTTGTTAATGTTCATACATGCAGTGCCAATCAGATCATGCAAATGTTGCTTCATGCTCGTCCTTGCAGACTAGGTATGCCGAGGAATAGCTTACTCAACAACTAGTTTATCAATGCCTAGTTTCTTCACCTATTTCAGGTACGAAGCAATTGAAACTTGTTTCAGGATACATCGTTCACTCGTTTCTAGCCTTGAGCTTCATCAAACACAAAGTCTTAATGGGTTTTTTCTTCAATAATTCAAGTTCGTGATTGCTCATGCAACTGAGGCTTCAATGGGGTCCATGGTATTTCGTCTCGAATTAATTGATTTCTACCTCCATTTTTCATCAACACAAAAGGTATATTCGAATTTGAACTCAATTACATATCCATTTCTGATCTCATCAGGTCACTAGATATTTGAAAATTTAATACAACATTTTGGAAAATAAACAGGATGACAGTTATTCTCCATTTTTCCTATAAACTATGATAACCCATCTAATTAACTAAATTTTGAACAAGTATCAAACATGAAAAATTCTTGTGTAGCTGATACTAACCTACAGATGCCAACCCAAAACCAGTTGCCCATCAACTCAGGAAAGTGCTGTTTACCCCAGCCCTATACAGCTGCATGGACCTGGGGCAAGAAGAGTAGATCTTGACCTTGGTGTGAGCCGGCACAAAGAAAACATCACCTTCCTTTGCCTTTGCGCTGTCAGTCATGAAGCCTGCCTGAATTTCTCCTTCTCCTGTCATGACGATGAATATGGATGGACCAGGGACTGGAGACATGGTGACTGATTTGCCAGGAGGTAGCAAGTAGCGGTCAACTTCGAATTCATCAGTTGATGGGGTGTACCGAGTCACGTATGGCTGTACAGGAATTCCTTGCAGAATTTCTGGGAATGTCTGCAAGTAGAAAATCAAGACCTTATTACCTATGTGCCATGATATTTCAGGAAAGATTTGTAGGTTACATGCAAAAGGAACATCATTCATTATGTTAACTAAGACTAATTGTATTCAAACTCCGCATGATTTGAGCAATCACATTTCATCATCAAATGATCAATAACAGGGGATCATTTTTTTGACTGAAGTATAACAGGGGATCATAAGCTTGCAGTCATAATAAATGGAGAATGCCAATAGATGGAGGGTAAAGCAACTGACCTGATTATAAGTCAACATTGAGCAGAGAGTTTGCACATCTCTGTATTTTGGAGTTAGACCTGCACGGACAACATTGTCTGAAGTGGCCATACATTCGATGCACTCCCCTGAGAGATATGCATGAGGTTCGTTCGCACTAACATAAAGTGCTTCACCAGGTTTGAGCTTAACAAAATTTAGGAAGAATGCTGCTAGAACACCAACATCTCCTGGGTACTGCTTCTCCAACGACAAAACAAGTTGCTCCTTCTTGGTTAAACTTCTAGCCTGAAAGACATGAAAACAGAGTATGAGATTAGCCAGAATAAATTTCATGAGTTATTTCCACAAAACATTATATTTCTCCCCACTACATATAAGTCATGCCCTCATCCTGTCTTAGAGATGAACAGTGCCATAAACACTGATCACAAGTTCCATAAAGAATGGCAACCTGAGTTGGCCTTTGGAACTGATAATGACATGCAAGAAATAAGTGTGTGCTGGTATGACTAGGTTAAAGTGTTCGAGCTGTCCAAAGCAGAGCGGCAACCCACTAGGAGATGAAGCACGGTCTCTTCAGTACTGGTTGAGCAATGCACATAACTTAATCTTGCAGAGACATATTTCGGCGCCGAAGCAAGTTTCAAGTACTCAGCTGGTCTTTGAGTACTAACCAGAATAAGAACTTGCTCTTACTCTGATAAGAATTACATAAAAAGTATTGTTTACTACCCATCACTAAATGACTATATTTTCAGTTAGCATAAATATCACTATGTTGTCTGCATTCAACCATATTTGGTATCCAGTCAGATCAGTTATGTCATCTTGCTTGATATCTGTCATACTCTACATTAGCTTGTGGAGGTCATTTTGCACTGTAGCATGTTTTGGTGCTGAGAAAGAATACAGCCACTGAGTCTGAAATGAGAAACAAATGGTGACATGTTACACTGGACAATGTACCATTCTCTCATTTCCACTGTTTTTTTCCCCAAAGGTATCTTCTCACTGTCCATCATTAAGCTAATCAAAGTCATTCTAACAGCAACAAAATCAAGGCATTTCCCTGTAACTCGTCATGGTAAATACTGACTAGTACAGAATTGGTATGCATCTATCATAAGATTGGGAAGCACTCAATTATGGTTATATAGCTAATAAGGTCTTTCAAACCCCTAAGAATGAAAAAAAAATGATATAAACTCGAAAGTAGGGCACCACGTCAGGAAAGTCAGTGCCATCAATCTCTGGGACTACACAACTAACTCCGATGAGATAATACCGATACAGTAAGAATTGTTCAGCAAAGATCATTACCTTACTCTCATTGTTCAAGCGAGTCTTCAGGTTTGCAATTGCTTCAGAAACTGCTTCGTTGCTCGCTGTCATTAACTTGGTGAAAGCTGATTTCAGATAGGACCTCACACCGATCCCGCCATCTTGCTCTTTGACACCCAAAAGCTTCCTAGATTCTTCTTTGCCGACTAATTCCTGAACCTCAGGTACAGTCCTCAATACTTCCTTGAGCTCCTGGACATCAGTAAAAAAAGACAGTAAATAATAATATAACCCACATTGATGATCTACTCAAAATAGCCTCTCCAACACTCATCATTTGCTTCCGAAAGGAATGCAGTGGAATTAAACAACAGAATTCACAGCTATAAAGAAAGAGACAGACTCTGCTGATCATTAATGTAAACTGATGAATATCTCCCAGAATATACTGAATATCTACCAGAATATCTCACAGAATTCACAGCTGTAAGGGACAGTAATTCTTATCAGAGTATGCAATAACTGCTTCACTGTCCCTTACTGCCTAACCTAATATTAAAAAAAAAAAAAAACAAGGACATCTTGAAAATATAAGGCCGAATTGACATATTATCCCAACAACTTAGTGATCTAATTTGTTCATTATGGAAAGGAATGTGCCATAGAAAATTCAGTGACAATGACACCAGTCCTCTGCTCTTTTGCCCTCCTGCAAATGCCTCCCATCCGCCAAACTAGCAAACACTTTTCAACGAGCACCGCTGGATATGATGTGGACAGGAGCTGTGTATCATTCAGGACCCAGCAGCTAAGATACCATTGGCCACCAGGTATGACATGTGTATCTAGCAATCTACAACGGCTTTTGTGGACAGTATGACTTGTCATGGAACTAAGGCCACACAGTCAGAAGCTCAAAACAAAACCTCACTTAAGGCGTGCGATTAACCAGCATGTGCATGCTACTTGTTTATACACCTCTTCTGACAGACTGACACTAAATCAGAACAAGAATAAAAATGTTCAGAGGATTCAATCGATTGTTCTATGCCATTAATTACTGGTATACTATATTACTATCAGAATCAAATAGTACTGTACTTGTGAAGATTGGGATTAAATTATTTGCATAATTGATTATCTAATTTACTACTTGTGAATGTGATTAGTTATTGGCTTAGTGACCAAACCCATGAGCAGAGCTAGCAGCCGGAGATCCCACCACACACACCTGACCGTCAACTACACCCAACTAATCATCTACGGGATCTTGCTGCCACGTTCGATTAAAGAATTGCATCTATCTAAGCAAGCAACGAATCCAGCAGCCGGCATCATCAGCTGATGCGATCCAAAAGAGCCAAGTCAATGTCAGCGGATTGGTTGGAGACAAAAATAAAGCAACAAATAAAATAAAATGAAATTTCATTGGCCATTAACGAAACGAACGGCACGTCGCGCGCACGAACGCAGGAAAATGCGGGGACGGCCGTCGTCGTCGACGTCGACGACGACTCGTCGTGGTGGTGGCCGTACGTAGGGAGGGAGGTACCTTTGTGGCGGCGAATCCGCAGAGCGCGTGGAAGTCGGTGACGGCGACGGCCATCTCAGGCTTATGGTTAGCGTCGCGGTACGTGTCCGGTCGCAGCGCGTGCAGCGCCGCGGCGAGGTCCCGGTCCGGGTGCGCCTGGATCGACAGCGCCTTGGCCACCGACAGCACCTGCTTAGACCGGAGGCGGAGGCGGATGAGCCGGAGATCGAGGAGGGGAATCAACGGCCGGCGAGTCAGTGGTTGTGACGTAAATTAAGCACGAACCTTGAAGAGGAAGGGGAGGTCGCCGCCCCACCTTGCGGCGACGTCACGGCCCAGCGCGGCGGGGTTCCGCGCGACCCAGTCGCGGAGCGAGACGTCCGGGGCCAGCGAGGACGGCGCGGCGGGGTGCGTGCCCATCCAGAGTTCGGCGCAAGGTCGTTCGTCCCCGCCGCCGGATGATGCCTCGCCGGAGAGGCGGGCGACGAGGGAGGCGGCGCCGCGGCGGCCCCACTCGTAGTGCTGCACGGCGCAGCGGGGGGGAGGAGGCCTGGGAGAGGTAGCGCTGGCAGCGGTGACGGGGAACCCGACTGGTCGTCGCCGGCGTCGGTTGGCGCTACGCGGAGGCCGAGGCGCTCTAGCGTCGCCGCTGGGGCCAGCGAGGCCGTCGAGGACGCCATTTCGTTAGGCCGGTCTCACGCGCCCGGATGGAGGTCGGAGAGGGGTCGTGTGTGTGTGTGTACGATGTAGAAGAGGGGGAAGGAAATGGGGAGGTGGTTGGGGAGCCGGTGGGTTTTATGGAGGGAGGGAGGGAGGGAGCGGCGGGTGGTGGAGGCGGGCGGCGACGGTGAGCGGCGAGCAGAGGAGGCGGTCAGGGGGGGAGGGAGGAGGAAGGAGGTTGGGTCACCGCGGAAGAGCGGTTACAAGTTACGACGCGTGGGGCGCAGTGTGGGCCCGGGTCGTTTACCTTTTGGTTTTTTCTCGTTGCCCTTTTTCTTTTTAGTTTTGTTTTATTTATATTTTTGATGGGTGTTTTTTTTTTTTTCCTCGTGTACAGACAGAGGTGGACAGGCGAATTGGCTTGAAATCAAACGATAGGACGGTTGAATGCGATGCTATTCAATGGGACCCTGGTGTTCGTACCTTTTTGCGTTTCCCTTTACTCTTATTATGTGTAGATAGAGATATAGAGATGGACAAGAACAGCTGCTACTACTGGTTCTGTATTTTCCTTTCATTTGTTTTTCCCTTTTTTTTTCATTACACAGCGATTGACAATGTTGTGGTTGAATTTGCAGTCTTTTTTTTTTTCATCATCAATCACTTCACTACACACGGCGACAATGTTGTGGTCGTATTTGGGTGGCAATAACTGGTGACATAGATGTACGGTACGTGTATACGTACACAACCCATCACGGTCCTTGGTTGGAGTAATAAGTCGCCGCTCGTATCCAATCCACCAATTTCCTTTTTATTTTATTTTTCCAATATAAGACAACTAGCCGGTGCTTGTTTTGACAAATGGGAAACTCGATTTTTGTATTTATTTACACTAAGTTCACCAACCCGTGCTCTCGCACGGATTAAAATCTTATGAGATACTAACTAAGAAGAATTACTTATATTAAATATCTTTTTTTCTCTTCACTAATGTTCTAAAAATAATTTTGTGATAAGGTACTCTATAGTTTGTATTGAACTGCGATAATCTATCAAATATCAATCTATATGTTTTTTCATCCATATCCACAGTTTTTTCTTCATAGCACTATTGTGTTTCTCCAATATATATTTTGCCGCTGTGTTTCTCCAATATTCGTATTTAGTTCAAACATAAATAAAGTTGTTGTTTCAGCAATGCACCATGTCACACTACACCACAACCCTTAATTAGTGACTTTCATCCATGCCTACAGGGGGTGCAACGACTTTTAGTTCGTAGCTGAATTTTATAGCAACGGACTTCTCGCGATTGTAATGAAGTTGTGGTTAAATATATACAATGACGGACCAACTTTTAGCAATGGACCGTTCGATGGTAAACCTTTAGTAACAGACAACCAATTAGCGTTTTTAGCAAGGGATGGTCCATCGCAGTATTGAACTTATAGCAACTGAGAGTCCATCGAGCTCAATTTAATACATTAAAAAATGATGGTCTGAAGGTTATTGCTAATAATGAAACATTAGCTATACTTTGACTCACATACACAAAAGTGATGACATTCAAAAGTGATCACATTATCCAAACATTGGTGACATTAAAAGTTTTATCAATCGCATTTCAGTTGTTGTTTAAGTGTTGTGGTGTAGTGTCACTCATGCATAATGTCCAATCAAAATGTTTAACATTTTTGTAGACAACGACTTGCAACTTTTATTTTGTGAGTATTAATTATTTTGTTCGACTTTATGCTTCATGATTATGATATATTTGATTTGCAAACATGTTGTGATCAACTACTTATAAATTCAAACCAAATCTGTATTTGAATTTAAATTTAAAAAATAAATATAAATTTAGGTGTCGTGCTTTTATCGCCATTGTTTAAATAAATTATTATATACTATGATGTTCTCAAGTACATTATGCATATAATGTGTGAGAAAATATAGGGAACTAAGAAGTCGGGGCTCTATTTTGGGGCTACCTGCTAGAGTTCTCTAGAAGACGGACCCCAAAAAGTAGGGTGCACACCTAATTGAAAAGTAGGAGCCCTATTTTAGGGCTATTGTTGGAGTTTCTCTTAATATAACTTAAAATGAGCTGTAAGTGTCATTATTACGTGGTTTGCTAAGAATATATTTACATGCTTGATAAGTTTATGAAATTAAATATAATTACTTTTACTAATGTAACTTTAACTTTTGGATATTGAATTATTGATCGTAGTAGCTTATATTAGCATTTACATGTAGATTAGAAATTATTTTCTTAATTTTTTATAACGGTTGAGGAGGATAATTTAGGAACAAATTGCATATGTATATATTACTTTACATTGTCTTTCATACCGCCATTTATCGGAAATTGGATGCAAACTTTCATAATGATAGAGATTTATATGATTTGTTAAAAGAATGATTGGATTAGTTTAATTATCCTTTATAATTACGGAGGTTTTCGCTTATGGATGTTGAATTATTGATCGTAGTAGCTTATATTAGCATTTACATGTAGATTAGAAAGTTTTTTCTTAAGTTTTTGTAATGGTTGATGAGGATAATTTAGGAACAAATTGCATATGTATATATTACTTTTACATTGTCTTTCATACTTGCCATTTATCGGTAATTTGAATGTAAACTTTCATAATGATAGAGATGTATATGATTTGTTAAAAGAATTATTGGATTAGTTTAATTATCCTTTTTACAGAGGTTTAAAATTTTTCATATAGGCTTTATTGATAACTCCACGGATCGGGGTCCCCTAGTTTTAGCAACATGAGCCTGTAATTCTAAGTAATTTACTGACATTATTTTTAAGCTCATAAAAAATATACTTTGGAAGGTCAATAAGGATTAAATCAAAACTTATTTGTGTGAAGATCGTATCATGCGCATCGTAGGAGAAGAATTAAATAATAATTATGGGATCTTGGAAAAACACCATACCTTTATAGTGTTTTTTGTTGGGGGGGGGGGGGGGGCCATATCATCTTCACCGCTTGTCGCCTATCCTGATCATCTCATGGCCAGAGCAGCACAATACCAGCGACCATACCTGAAAATAGGGGAATAATCAGATTAAGGATGATGTGCATGGCAACACTTCCACGCTTATAGAATATGCCGTTTTCGACTTACAGCGGACGGTGCAGACCGCATACAATGATCCATAGGGGCATCGGACGTTGATAGATGAAGAATTGTTGCTGATGAAGAAGTTGTTGATCGCGACGCCCCTCGTCACGTCTAGCTCGGGCACGACATGCCGTGCTATACTTGGTGCTGCTGATAAATGTGTCTGCTCGAATATTGCACATTCGATCGCTCTTACGCTGTTGACAGAGAACCGGGGCATGGTGTTCCCCATGGAGCCGGCTTGTGGCCATCTGACGCGTTGATGGCAGCGGTTCCCTACTCCAATGTAGATATGATGAGGCCGGCCCAAGAGCCAAAGCCTAGGCATCCTTGTCCTCTAGGTGGGACGATGGCGTAGCACGAGGGCCGCAGCTAGCCTGCCATGCATCTGAATCGCTTCAGCCGTCAAGTGCACGTACGTGGCTTGCCGGCCATCCTTCATCTTGTTAGATGGTAACCACCGGCTGCCTTGTAGACGTCTCCACTGCAGCTTCGTCGTCGGGAAGTAGAGGCAACATGCACCTGTGCTGCACTGCTGAAGTTAGCGATCCGATGACGAAGCTGCAGTGCGTCTACCTGGGGGTGTTTAGTTGGTGAAATATATTGGGTTGGGCCATCTTGAAGCAGTTTTCGTTTTGTATTTGGTAATTATTGTCTAACCATAGACTAAGTAGGCTCAAAAGATTCGTCTCGAACTTTTCAGCCAAACTATGCAATTAATTATTTTATTTACCTACGTTTAATACTCCATATATGCGTTAAAAAGAATTGATGTGACGTAAAAAAACTGAAGCAACTTTTTGGGTTTGCATGGGAAGAGAACACCCCCTGGAGATGATTGCACAGGAGGCCGGAAGTCTCCTGTAGACGGTGCACGAACCACTTTTGGTGTCGATCTGAGCAAGGACGCTGATGTAGATATACGTGCCTGAACTGTGTTGTCTTCCTCCGTACTTGCTCAGACTGGCGATCACTTGCCAGCTGCCCGTGCTCTCGCACGGGACAAAATCATGAGACATAAGAATTAGTTATTGTCTAATACCATTGGCTAATAAAAATTATAATATTAAATTGCATGATTTTCTCTTTGTTCATTTTTTAACATAATAGACACAACAGTAATATCTTATATCCTTCTAGTTGTCACAACATATCAATTAATCTTTATCTTTTCATCTATATCCATAGTTTTTTTCTTCAAATATTCATGGCACCTAAGTTTATCTTTACTATATTTTTGAATTGAAACATTATGATTAACTATTGTGGTTGCTGTTGTTGCTGATATCTTATGAAGTTATGCATCTTTAAAATGTCTAAATACCTAAACTTAAAAAAATATAAATTGTTTGTTAGTATCATTAGTTTTAAGATGTTAAGATAATATTACTTTTATGATTAATGAAACACAACCTAAATATTCATCACTCATGCATGCATATGTTTATTTCAAGCACTATTATATTAATACTAATTAATATATGTTTTATAGTTACCTAAAAGAGGTAAAGATGTTGCTAGCTTTTTTTTTTTGAAATATTAAGTGATAATTTTATACACAAATTTAATTGATTATGTAAGAATTTTTTCTTAATAGCGGGTAGGCAATTAGATGTAAATTCAGATTTTTTTATCATGTTTTCGATGGTGGGTAATTTAAATAGATTCGTATGTTATTTTGTTTACATGATCAAAGATATGGGTAACTATTTAGAAAATACAATTGACTATTAGTATCATTTGGTTACACTTTTTTGTTTTGGGGAGAATTTCTAGGATTGATCTTTCTTTAGCGTAATATATATTTAGTTAAATTCTAATCTTAAGGATTGATAGCCAAATTAATATGAGTTGTCCCT
This sequence comes from Hyparrhenia diplandra, assembly GCA_015847255.1. Taxonomy (NCBI): domain Eukaryota; kingdom Viridiplantae; phylum Streptophyta; class Magnoliopsida; order Poales; family Poaceae; genus Hyparrhenia; species Hyparrhenia diplandra. The sequence goes on from JADLZK010011028.1 coordinate 548,049, forward strand.
ATTTGTTGTTGCTATGTTTTTTAAGGGACTAATTTCCATGTTTTGGTTAGTTGTTAAACTAAATATTTATGCAAATGTGTACGTGTTTACTTGATTTACACGATGGAATATAGCATATGTTTATCGTTTGTATTAAGAGTGTAGAACCGCAACTTGGAAAGATATATGTCATACTTTACAAATATCGGACTATTTTTCATAATTTTCCATGTTATATTAGTATTTGCATGCAGATTTGAAAGATATTTTTGTATAATGATAAATATGGATAACTTTGATTCTTAGGTGTTAATTTCTGAGCATTCTAAACACATAGGAGCAACAATACATCATCTTTCATAAAGGTAGACATGGATGGTTTATAAAAGATGACCAAGTTGGATTGTTTAGTTATAAATTTAGGTCATTATTTTTATTGATCATTAACAATGAAAGAGATATATAGTTGATATGATATGTCATGTGTTAATAGGTTTTGTACAATACTCATTTAATTATTTTAGCTATTGTTATTTGCTTGTATAGGGTTGAGTTCGAACCACTTTGTATAGGTTTCACCTTTGGGTTGTACCTTCATATGTGTTTACCATATGTTTTCCCCAAAACCTCAACCATATATTTGGCTTGAAAATCAGCATGCTTGCTACATGTACTTACATATATGAATAGCGACACACAAATATTCGAGTTAGTTTTTTTTGTATATTTATAATAACATGAGTGAAAATTTATGTTAAGACAAACTCTAAATGTTGATGGAATAAATGATATATATAATGTGAGCAGGTGCTTGTGACCCGAAGGTGAAACTTGCCCCGTACGTAGCCTTCGAAGGGGCCCAAACGGTTATCGTCATTAGCAATTGCTAATGATGGTAATTATCCTAATTGATCATGAATTAATTAATACTAATTACTCCTAACAATTTAGTCCATCATAAAAGTATTTTTGAAAACTTCTTCATAATTATTTAGTGTTATGTTGTATTGTTGCTAACAATATAACGTAGGTGGTTAATTAGATAGAAATTTATGGGTTACTTTATATTATTTCTTATAATAATATATTTTAGTTGAATATTAGAGGTTACTTTGCATATTTGTACATAACAATAGCAATGATATTAAAATAGAATATTATAATGATTGCATGATCAATGTAATATATCAATGATTATATAGTCGATCAAATAGTTGGCCCCCAAAAAAAAGTTAAAAAGAACTTTACTCCTATGTATTATTCTATTTGAGAACATTAATCTACCACACAGAGGCTAAATGGCACCAGAAATAACTTCTACATTCAGAATAAAGCTCTGACCTGTATGGAGTCACGATGCTGCATCATATGACAACAACTTCATCAGGCTTCAATACACCACCTTCAGGCTTCAATACGCCGAGGATTGTTAGGCGTAGAATGCTTGTCATCTCGTAGGTGTCGTGGATACAGGACATGGCAAGCGAGCACGATTGTACAGCTCGGTACCCTCATCCATGGTCCATGCGTATTAACGTCGTTCTTTTTTGTCACCTCCGGCCATATGAGCTTTTTTGTGCATCTACATTCATGCTGAAGAAGGACGGGCAGACGACAGGTTCTAAGTCAGCTGCATCATTGTCTCATCAGCTTGTCAATGATGTTGTCGTAATGGTTAATTATATGCTACCTCCTTGAGAGATCCACAACAACAGAAGATCAATTAGTATCAATCGGATTGCAACTACCCAGGATCGAGAGATCAGGAAACAAAGTGTTCGTACTTCATGCAACTTCTCCATGAATGCTCGCGTTTGATGCCATCTAATGGAAGGAAGAGCAACACAATGTTGTGGCTTCCTTTTTCCGGATTGAAACTTGACATGATTGCAGGATGCGGCGGCGGCGGCAGTAGTTTTCCAAGCGCACGAGAGAGAGCTAAGAGGAAGTACCGGTGACAATAAGTATCTACATACGTAGATTTATTTTGATAGATACGTATGATTTTTTTTTTTTTTGAGATTAGATGCGTAGGATTTTTATTTACGTGAATCACTAAAATAAATTATATTATTTTATCGTAATGGCAGTGGTGGGTAAATTTAATGTATATTTAGGGGTTATTTTATGGTACTTTTATAATGGCAATTGTGGGTAATTTTTTAGGAAATGTTACAGATCGAATGGCTAACATTGTTAGAGGCTGTTGGATTGACGGCCGGATGTTTCTAATTAATGTGAGAATTTATAACATTTATCTTTTTTTTCTAGCGCATCTGGTGAGGATTAACGTGGTGCCTCCATTGGAGCCTCCAATTAGTAATGGTAAGATGCTACATAGAGCTACTAGCTTTTTGACAAAATTCCCGCAAAAACTTGTAGCAACTTGTAGCTAGGATGCGAAATAGATTCCCTGTAGCTTGCTTTTTGTTCAGGGAATATCCATTTTTCGGATGGATCGCTTTTGTGACCGTACTAACATCATATAAATTTTGCGGATTTCGTAAAGAAAAAGCAAATAAAGGAGGAATAGCCGGTTCCAATGCTTACAAGGGAGTTAAATGGATAGATACTACAGCTATTACATGGGAAAGATATGATATGATGTACCCCCTTCTGGATCAGTCCTCAGTTCCAAAAAGCTAGACATTGGAGCATTCGAATTTTGTGTTTGCATTCGCATGCATTTGGACATCTTATATGTCCATGTAAGTCTCTGGTGTCACTACCATAATGGTGGACTTCTCATAGTGTTTTTTGTTAGTAATAAAACACTAACACTAGTCAAGGCACAAGGGAATATTACTAGGAGACATTTAGTAGGGAAAGTTTATACTAAAATTTGACTAACAAAACACTAGGAGAAGCCCACCTCACTAGGAGAAATTTGAAATTTTGGTTGTGTGTATTTGCTCGGCATCTAAAACATTCCGTATCCGTATAAATGGATAGATTGAGTAATAACTCGTTAGGTCACATCCTTTTAGTTTCGCCCCTAGCTAGGAAAGTTTTTTGTTATATCGATTTTCATTTTGGTTTGTATGTACCCCACTCTCTTGCTAACTATATGTTGCTTTGCTTTCCAATAAACAAGTTTAGTTAAATACATTATTTTTATAATATTTATGGTACATAATTAATATCACTAGTTAGATATTCAAATCTAGTTTTTTTTAAAACAAATTTAATTAGAGACATTATTGCTGAGTGTTGTTTTTATATAAACGGAGTCAAATCTTGGGACATTAAAACCAAGTTAATAATTGGGGACTGACAAGGAAGCATGATGTATAGTACGTCCGTCCCTAAAAATGACTTGTTACGTCGGTCCCTAAAAAGTGTGATGTCTATATATGTGTGGCGTGCCTTGCGGCCGGCCAAGTGTTCCAAGACATTGCATGGCCGACGACAGTCCTTGGCTCCGCCGTGCCGTACGTGGAGCGAAAACGATCGAGGAGTGGTGCGCATGCGCCAGCGCCACGACGACATCCCTCTCCCTGAGATGTGTCACATTGCATCCTGCTCCTGCTCCACACCCCGGTGAAGCTCAGATCCCCGGCCGAAACGTGCCAGCCGTTGACGGGACTCCAATCACTGTTCGTGACGTCCACAACGTACTGTTTTTCACAATGGCGATCGGATCGTTACATTATTTGACCTGAACCCATCAATCAATCAATTAATTAATACAGGTCATCAATCAATTAATTAATACAGGTCATGATCTCTGCATATCTCTACATACAACATAAAAAAGAAGAAAGATGAGACATTTTTTTTGGTGCGACATTCGCTTTGAGTCTGCCCAACCGCCATCCCATGCGAACCCGAAGGGAGAAAAGGAAACGAATCGTCCATACGACCTAATAAAGGAAGAAATTAACCACATAATAAAGGAAAAAATTAACCATACAATAAATGAAGGAAAAAGAAACAAATCGTTTATGCTACCTCATAAAGGAAGGAATAAAGGAAGAAATTAACCACGCAAAAAAAGGAAAGAATTAACCACACAATAAAGGAAGGAATTAACCGTGCACGTTGGTTGTTACGATAAAAAATAGGAAGGCAAACATGACTCCTGCTCTTCCACCTGTTAAGTAAATAGAAGGAGAATATCTAGGAGGAAAAGGAAAAAAAATCCCACAGCACCCATTCTCCTCTCGATCGAAGGGGAGGTTTTTTTTTTTTGAGCTTCCGTGAGAGAAAATTAGGAAACTAAAAATAAAAAGATCCGCATGCACCCCTCCTTATGCCCAAGCGAATTTAGAAGGTGAGAACAATCACGACCTCCACACCCGCACACAAATTTTTACAAAGGCGATACTCTCCACCCATACGAATTTTGGAAGGTGCGATAAATCACGCCCTCTCCACGCCATGCAAATTTGGAAGGTGCGATCAATTACACCCTCCCTACCCCACGCAAATTTGGAAGGTGCGATACTCCACCCATATGAACTTGGAAGGTGCGATCAATCACGCCCTCCTTACGCCCATGCAAATTTAGAAGGTGCGATCAATCATGCAGTCCCCCACCCGTACGCAAATTTGGAAGGTGAGGTCTCTGGCCTTCCCACCTGCACGCAAATTTGGAAGGTGCAGTCTCTCTGGCCTCCGCACCCGCACCAATGGTCAAGTATGCATACACAGGTTTTTGATAATATTATCTTAGGCAATTACGAAGAAGCCCATAAAATAGAGTTTAAAAACCAGCGATATTCATAATTGATTGTGTTACTTTCATAAAACTTATTTAGATTAAATATCACTTTAATATTATTATTTAATTTTATAGTATTGTTATCTTATCATGCGATCCATGTGTTTTTTATATAAAGTTTAGTTATCCCGTAGCAAACGCACGGACGTTTAACTAGTTATATGTAGAAAGTTTAGCTACTACTGTAAGTATATTTTCGTGATGCCTACCTATATCGATCGATCTATACGACATATATATGTTTGGCTATATTAGTGCCCAAAACAAAGGTTGCGATCGATGATTCCTCGGACAAGCGGATCAGGATCGACGTACGTATGTATATACAGTACACGCGCAACTATACACGGAGCTTTGTCCTGCACCGACAGACGAGGCCTGGCCACCATGGATTCCGTTCAGCCGTACAGCACGTGCATGCGGCCAAAACGATCGCCGCGCCGGCCACCTTGGCAATGCGACGCCACGTGGACCCGTTCCAGTCTCCACCCACCACACGATCCATCCCAGGAACCGATCCCTCTCACTAGTAAGGAAATGATTTTGCGAGCACTTGCAAAATCTTTTCCCGCGGCGGCACGTTTTTACCCGTCCGCGGAAAATACCCGCCCGCGTGCAGCTTTTCTTTTTACGTGGCGGGCGTTTTTGCCCGTCGCGGGGAAAGATTTTTACGTGGCGGGCACCTTAACACGCACGCCACGTAAAATAAAATCTTTTCGCGTGGCGGGCGCGTTAAGGTGCCCGCCACGCAAAAATCTTTCCGTGGCGGGCATCTTAAAAGGCCCGCCACGTAAATCCTCAAGGCCCAACAAGCCCGGGAATGGCCGGATATCCAGCACCATATATAAACCGAAGTTAGGGTTTGGCACACCCAGTCCACTCTCCACCGGTCACTCTCCCTCACGCCCCTCTCCCTTCCCGCGTTCCCCTCTCGACACAACTCCCTCCCCGGCCGATGGCGTCCCCTCCCTCCCCGAGGCTGCCCGGCCCCCCTCCCTTCCCGGCGGCGGCGCGGCCGGCCCCCCTCAAGGCGGTGGCGCTCCGTCCTCCGACCGAGATCCGGCCATCTCAGCGGGCGCGGGCGGCGCGGCAGCGCGGCGGATCCGGCCGGGGGCGGCGATGGCGCGGCGGATCCGGCCATCTCCGCGGGGCGGGGGCGGCGACGGCGGCGGATCCGGCCGGGGACGGCACGGCAGCGCGGCGGATCCGGCCCCCTTCTTCTCCGGCGGCGTCCAGCGAAGGCGGCGGATCGCCCCCTCCTTCTTCTCCGGCGGGCGGCGCCGCGGCGGCGGATCCGCCCCCTTCTTCTCGGCGGCGTCGGCGCCGGCGGCGGATCCGCCCCCTTTCTTCTCCGGCGGCGGCGCCGGCGCGACTGCGGCGGCGGATCCGGCCCCGTTCTTCTCCGGCGGCGGCCGGCATCGGGGGCGGCGGATCCGGCCCCCTTCTCCGGCGGCGGCATGCGGGTGACGAGGCGGCGGCGCGCCGGACCCATGCGGCGGAGGTGGCGAGGAGGCGGGCCGAGGACGAGCAACCTGGATGGGCGGCGGCGGCGGCGCGGCTGGATGGGCTCGGCGGGCCCGTGGGCGGGGCTCGGCGGGCCTGTTCGGTTTTTTATTTTTTTTCAGCGTGGCGGGCATTGTAATCGCCCGCCACGCCAAATCCATTTAGCGTGGCGGGCGCTGTGACCGTCGCGTTTATTGAGCTGATTAGCCGTGACCTTTCCTTGGTGACGGGCTACGAGTGCCCGCCACCAAAAATCTAAAACGCCCGCCACTAAAAACTATTTCGGTACTAGTGTCTCTTGTCTCGATCCCTTACAGCGGTGATGGTCACCGCGGAATCCAGCGTGTGTCGTGCTCGTGCGTGCGTGCCACTGTCAGTCAGTCCTGCTGCCACTCCCGGCAGCTGATAGATTAGACTCCATCTAGCTACGCGACCATTTGCAACTGTTTAATTACTTTCGGATCTCGATCGCAATATTATTGTTTTATAATGGAAGTCAATATACTAACAGAGCACGGGTGCAATAACTTAAACATAGTGGGAGCTGCGTTCCGTAGGGAAAAAAAATGGGTACACAGGTCAGGGTGGGGATCGTACTCCCGTCCACGTGTCCTGTTCGATTGGCGCTCGTATCTTCCAGCGAATTGGCTCCGCCGCCAAAGGATGTTGGGTTCGGTTGGTTACCCCAGCCAGCCTAGACACTTTATAGGCACCCCTCCAGTCCCCGAGTTCGAATCCCGGTGGAAGGCGAATTTCAGGCTGGAGCATTAATTAAAAAACCAAAAATATAAGGGTGGGGGTTTCCCTTCCCGGCTTCGGGTCAAAAAAAAAAAAAAAAAAATTGGCTCTGCTCAAGCGCTTGTATCCTCGTAACATCCCTGCAGCTAATCCCAAGATTGGCTTCGCTCGTGTCAAATCCTGTATCCCACGCTGCTCGATCGGCTCGGCTCGGCTCCCTAGCTCCTCACGTCGTACAAGATTGGCTTCGCTCGTGTCAAATCCTGTATCCCACGCTGCTCGATCGGCTCGGCTCGGCTCCCTAGCTCCTCACGTCGTAGCGCGGTCATCGCCAAGTCCTCACGAATATGCCAAGGGCATAAGTGTAAAGTCATGTGGCATAAGTGTAAAGGCACGTTTATTATAACCGAAGGCTATAAATAGAGAGCCTCGACTCTCATTTAGGACCCTTGGTGTGGTCATTTATATAAAGCGAATCTTAGTATTCTCTTTACCTAATGTCCCACACTTAACCGTTTCCTATTCACCCTATTGGACTCATTAGTCCAACAAATATATGTCGCTTTTGCTTTCGAACGAACAACCTTGATTAAATGTAAAAATTAATACTTATGGTACGTAATTAATATCACTAGTTAGATATTCAAATCTAGCTTGCTTTTAAAAAAAAATTATTTAGAGATATTAATGTTGAATGTTTTTTATATAAATCGAGTTAAATGTTGGGACATTAATTAAAACCAACGCTGGCAGTTCCACAGTTGATAATTGGGGACTGACAAGGACGCTAGCATTGATGCATGCGCCCCTAACAAGTGTGATGTATATGTGTGGCGGTGCATGCGGCCTTGTGGCCAAGATCGACTCCAAGACAATGCATGGCCGACAATCCTTCGGTCGGTCGTGCTGTACGTGGAGCGAAAACGATCGAGCAGACAGACTGGCCTGGTGCGCATGCACGTCGCCGACGTCGGCCGGACGGCATGCCGACGACACGCGTGGCCGTGCCTGGGCCGAGCGTGACGACGTACACGGCCGCGTGTCTGTCTGTCGTGGGGGCATGCATGCTACGGAGACGCGGCGTGTCATATCGGTCGCATCCTGCTCGTGCTGCTGGTCCGGTCCGGGGCACCCTCTCTTTCCCGGCTCGATCCCACACCCCAGTGAAGGTCAGTGGATGTGGATCGATCGCCGGCCGAATCGAAAAAGTGCAGTGCGTCAGCCGTTGACGGGACTCCAACACTGTACGTGACGTCCACAACTGTTTGAATGGCGATCGGATCGATCGGATGGTTACTTTATTTGAACCAAATCAATCAATCAATTAATTAATTAATACTGGTCATGTCTACCCGTATAGAAAGTTTACCTAGTTACTTACTAAGAGCAACAATGTATCCGGCCCGGCCCGAGCAGTCCATAGCTATGGGTCCCACAATGTGGTCGTGGTCGATCGTGATGCCACAAGGCGTTTTGTTTGGTTACATTCCCTCCGTTCCAAATTGTAGTTCACTTTGGATTTTCTAGATTCATTTGATTTACTATGTATCTAGACATAGGTATGACTAGGTGCATAGCAAAATTAATGTATTTAGAAAAATCAAAGTGAACTACAGTTTGAAACGGAGGGAGTAGTATTTGTTAGTTGCCTAAATAAACAAGACAAGGTTACGATGATTCCTCGTACAAGATGATCGGGACGGACGGACGTATACACACTACACTACCATGCACGGATCGGAGCTTTTCTCGTGCATACAGTAGACACTAATACGGAGTACACGAAGATTTGTCGTGCACCGACGGACGAGGCCTGGCCAGCCACCATGGATTCCATTCAGCCGCACGTGCACATGCACATGCTGCCAAAATTAACGATCGCCACCTTGGCGATGCGACGCCACGTGTTCCCATTCCTGTCCCGACTCCTACCCATCACGCGATGGATCCCTGCAACCGACACATCCCTCTGACTGACCCCTTCCCCACGCCGCCGCTCCCGCGCACGGCTGGCGCACGACCGGCCGATCGACGTGGCCGTGCCAGAGCCGAGGCTGGCACCGTCGGCGAGCGGCGAGGCAGATCATCGCATATATATATCCTGCCGCCGTCGGTCCGGGTACGGCCACCTACAGCTCGATTAGACCCGGTGAAGCTCACCGCGGGAATCCAGCGTGTGTCGTGCTCGTGCGTGCTCGTGTGTCGTGTGTCCTGCTCGTGCACTCCGCAGCTGATAAATTTGACTCCAGCTACGCGACCATTTGCAACTGTTTAACTTTATATTTTCGGATCTCGATCGGGAACATTATTTATTGTTTTATTTTATAATCAAAGTCAATATAGTACTAACAGAGCACGGGTGCAATAACTTAAACATAGTGGGAGCTGTAAGTCTACTCCATCTTCCCCTTCACTGCGGAAAAGAGAGGGGAGGAGAAAGAGCGAGAGCCCGGTTATGACGCGTTGGTAGCGCCTTGTGGGCCCGCCCTGGTCGTTGCCCTTTTTTTCTCGTTCGTTTCCCTTTAGATGAGACTAGACACGCACCAGCATACTCCCTCCGTCCCTTTATGTATGTCGCCCGGGAAGCGTGTCTGTGAGTAAAAATATGGTTTTTTAAAGACAAACATTTAGAGACAGAGAAAGTATATACTGCAAGTGGTTCTGTAAATTTCAGTTTTTTTATTCCAATTTTCCCTTTGTTTTAGTTTTGGTCATGAATCACTTCACACGGCGACAATATTGTGGTCAGTGTCGTATTTGCAGCGAGAATAATAACGGGTGATATAGAGATGTACGGTACGTGTATACGTACACGTACGACCCATCATAGTCGTCGGTCGAGTTAGTCGCCGCTCGTATCCAAACCACGAAAACAAAAGTTTTCAAGAAAGTAGACAACCGGTGCTTTTATTTATTTATTTATTTATTAAACGCATGTGCATATTCAGACGAAGCTAGAACTTTTGACAAAATTACACGTACAGTACAACCAGGATCCAGCTTTTTGCTAAACAAGCCGTTAGATTCCCTGTAGCTCTTTTGTTCAGGGAATATCCATTTTCGGATCGCTTTTGCGACCGAACTTTGTAAGGGAGCAAGAATAATAGAATATTGGTGTTGGAACCATAATGAGGGGTACCCAAAGCACCTTGGTAACAAGGGGATCAACCTCAAAGTTAACCGAGGCACCCAAATATCGGACAACAAGTTTCCCGAGGGAATACAGGCCCACGAAGTATTTGTGATTCGTCCGAGGGTACCCCGAACGGGGCGGACAAGCTCCGATTCGCCCGAGGCCCACTCGAAACCTTGTCTCGAGTTTTGATTCGCTCGAGGGTGCCTCGGGGTCTGTCCTCACAGTGCGCCTCACCCAACGGCCCCTACAGGGGGATCATGTGCATTCAATGCTACCTGACACCCCCAATTTCCGCCGGCACCACAAGATTCTTGCAGAATTGGACAAGACCAGTGTCAAATCCCACCTTACCATGATGATTACACCTCGGGAATGATCAACCAACACTATTTTTACCACGTCGTGTGCTGTTTCAACCACCCCGACGGAGACCCCCTGCTACGTCTACTCACGTGCCCATGCTGGCACCCCTCGGGTGGAGGGGCCCTCTCGCCGAGACACCCTCGGATACTATTTCAAGAAGCCTCTGGAGACCTCGATGGACCCCTAGGACATCATGGCTATAGTGGGCTCGGGACCTCGGGCTCGGGGCTCCGACCTCATCAAGAGAATGCCTCGAGGCTCGTTCACCCTCGGCACTTTGCTCGGTCAAATCTACAAGAGTCTCGGCACGCATCATGTGACGGCCATGTCTCCTACGAGAATCCGCTTCGACGTCATCCCAAAGGATTTGGAGTACAACCACCATGCCTCCTCCACGTCGCTACATGGAAAGCCAACAAGGCTCGGACATGTTCTCTCCCATCGTATAGTTTGACTTGTAATCGCTGCCCTAGCTTGAAGCATATAAAAGAGGGAGCACGGGTAGCGATAGGGACATCAATCACACACAATTCATTGCCCACACCACCACTCGATATTGGCACTTGACTCAACCAAACACACTCCATCTCACTGAGACCTGGGACACATTCCCTCTCTCGGCAAGCTTTGATCACCCTACTATGATCACTATGGTGCGAAATAATACAAAGTCTCCACTCCCACTGGATGTAGGGCATTCATTCCTTTGCCTGGACTAGTATAAATCCTCTATGTTACTCTTGCATCACCATCTAGATTAGGGAGCGCGCAGCATCATATTACAAGTTGGTTTGGACCACGGGTTAGAACACTGACAATTGGTTTAATGACCGAGCCGGGGTCCATGCTTGATCAGCGGCGATTAGGGCAGTGGAGGGCGGTGGCTGGTGTGTGCGATGGTGGTGGCGGAGCGCGAGAGCAGAGGGAGAGATAAAGGGTTAAACCCTATTATGTTTATTGCTTAAGATTCAACAGGGTACATCTCCGTTATATTTATAATCATGGAATGACTTGCATCTGAAGTAATCTCCTTGAACTTTCCTCTGTCACCTTTCATATGGTTACTGGCACCATTATCCAGGTATCATGTACTCCCTATGGGTCCACCATCACCACTGAAGTGAAGTCCCGGCTGCATCCTGCCCCCATTCAGACATACCCTTCTCTGAATCTTCTGAGATGCAGGCTGTTGAGGACTGATGACCTCCTTCTCTGCATACAACACTGCTAGTTCCATCTCAGCTCTAGCATGATGTGCCGCCTCATCCTTCTTCACTAGACACTGGTTTGCATAGTGATCATGTTGATGGCACTTGAAACACTGAATTGCCCTTGTCTCGCCTGCCATTTTCAGTGTTTTCCTTGCCACGATCCCCTTGGCCACCACGTCAACCTCGACCAAAACCTCCCCGCCATGACATCTACCTCGGCCACCATCGCCTTGAGGCTTGCTACTACCGAATCACTCACCACCAGCCTTCTTTTGCTTAGCTTCCCACTCGGCCTGTGTGAGCATCACTTGGTTAGTGTCACTCCTTGCACCCCCGATCCCCTCTTCGTGCGGTCTTCATAGGTCTTCAACCTCCCCACGGTATCGTCAAATGCTAGCTTCTTGAGGTCATAGATCTGCTCGATCCCGCCACCACATTGATGAATTTCTCCAGCATAGTGTCAAATAGCTTCTTCACCAGTGCTCGATCCTCGAAATATCCACCAAGGTTGCCAAACCAGACTACCATTCCCGGCAACTGCCCGACATAGTGATCAGTCGAGTCACTATCCCACATCCGCAAAGCAGCAAACTCACTCTATTGGGTCTGTAACTGTGCCTCCTTCACTCTTTCCTTCCTGACATGCCGCACCTTCAAGGACTCCCACACCTTCTTGCCTATGTTGTTTCCTCGTGACTTGCATCGCCAGATAGTCGAGAATGCATGGCAGGAGATGAGCCTTGGTTGTTTGATCCTTCGCCTTCGGTGCCGCAAGCACCGTTGGGTCCTCACTAGGATGCTCCTCAGCGGCGCTTCCACTACCTCCCAGACACCTTGATGCTCCATGATCGCATGAACAAGGATGCTCCAATTGGTGTAGTTGGTGGTGGCAAGCCACAAATATGGGATCTGCTCGCTGTCGCCACCACACTACTACACAACAAGGAAATTGTAACACTTTTTTGTAACATATTCATCACTGTGTTACAATCAAATCTCACAGTAACATAAAATAGAGTGTTACAGACTTCGGTTGTAACACAAAACTCTTTTTTCATAAAAATGTGTTACTGACAATAATTTTAGTAACAGAAAATTAGTGTTACAAGCAAAATGTTATAATAGAGCACGTTGTAACACATGAATGGAACATATAAAGTATGTTACAAATATATGCCATGTAGTAACACAAAATAATGTTTCCAAGTGTTACAAAGATTTGTACAACAATTGTCCGGTAGACTCTTCACTTCGCCCACACTCGTGCGCTCATGTTCCCTCACGGTGGATACAGATGTCATCGAATCCCGCTCCTGCTCGCTTGCTTTCCCTACCACGAAAAAGTTGCTATCAGGACTGTAATTGTCACACTCCATGGTTTTGGGACTCTAGTCATCAACTTCAAAAAAAAATAGACCAAATGTTGTCACAAAATGTAACGCCTGTACGCCTACATTTTCCAATGTTTTGTGACGTTGTTTGCATGATTTTTGTGATGAAATAGAGTGTCACAAACATAAATTGCAAAAAGTTCCTCGCTTGTGGAATTGAACCTGAGACGACCTTTGGAACAAAAGTAAAGTGCACTGACCACTAGGACAAGCATCCAGTTTGTGTTGTATTGGGGTGTCTTATTTCTTTTTTATCAATTGAATGCAATAAATTCGTATATATCAAACTAAATTGCAAAAAAGTTGCTTGCTTTGCGGATTTGAATCTGAGACCTTAAAAACAAAAGTGAACAGCACCGACCACTTAGGACAAGCATTAGTTTGTGTAATTAAGGCCTTTTATTTCTTTTTATTAATTTAACGCCATAGAACCTGTAAATCAAACTTGAAAAAAAAAAAGCGACACATGGGGATTGACCTTGAGATGTCTTGGAGTAAAATACTAAGTCATTCCACTACACCATACTTCCTTTTGAGTTAGAAGTGGAAAAAATTTTTTCCTTATTAAGGAAATACACCTTGATGTAGAATTGAGGCACACTCGAAACATCAAGAACATGAACAAGAACGATTTCTCTTTTTAATCTTTAGTTATAACTTGTATGTAGTCTTTCTCCCTCGTACTAACTCCGAATTTGATGGTTTTTTTGCTAAATTTTTTCTAAAATTATGTTCTATCAATTTATGATGTTGACTTTTGGTCATCTCTTCATGTGTTAAAATTTGAATAATTCAAATTTTAAATTCTAAAAAATGACAACTAAAAGTAAGATTTTTTTAATATTAAATAATGTCAAATTTCATAACTCATCAAGATCTACACTTTTGTATAAGTCATTTTTCCATTCGAGGCGTCAAAAGTTCAAAAAATAAAAAGTTGACTCTAATAGCAAACATAGATCTATGGAACTCTCGAGAGAGAGTTGTCCATTTTGAACTACACTTTTCCGAACGCTTTCTCAAACGCAAAAATGACCTGAATAACAATTGTAGATCTTGATGAGTTATGAACTTTGGTATTCGTGATTTTTCAAGCAGAAACCGCCTAGGGCTTCAAAGCTGTTCGAGCCATAAAAATTTCAAAATTCAAATTTCGAGGTGTCAAAAGTCCGAAAAATGAAAAGTTGACTCTAATAGCAAATGTAGATTTTGAAGAGAACTACAAAACATGTATTCATGACCTTTTGATTTGAAGCCTTCTAGAGTTTCAAAAACTGGCTTGAAGGTGCCATATTTAAAATGACCAAAGTTTGAATTGGTCAAACCCCTGGTCAAACGGAGCACTAAACGACCTATTCTGAAAAACTTTTGAATACAAGGGTGTTAGAACTCATCAAGATCTAAACTTTTTGTATAGGTCATTTTTCCATTTTAGAAAGTGTTAGAAAACACTAGTCGTAAAACCATGTATCTCACAAAGAGTTTATGAAACTATGAGTGATGTGTTTAGGGTTACGATGGGCTAATAGCGAGCCACGAAAGTGTGTGAGTGTGACTTGCTGTGCCACCTTACTTGAGCCACGGGTCATCGCCCGCATGGCGGGCGGACCCGTAGCCCGTCCCTCTGCTCGGGCCCGACCGGCCAAAAGGCCGTGGGGGGGGGCGAATGTACCCATGGCGGGTCGGAGTAGCCGGCCTAGCTGATCGGGCCGTGCTACCCGTGGCCCGCTCATCCGGGCCGGACCATGCCTCCTTGCACCGGGCCAAAATACATGGGCCCGTCAAAAGCATGCTTTCACTTAGTAAATGTACAATTTATATGGAACTCTTTTTCATTTTCATTAATGGTTGGAGTAGCCATTAAAGCGGCCTATTATTTAGTGTAGACACAATTTAAGGCAAAACCAATATAGGTTTCACCATAGAACCAGCTGAAAGCTATTAGTTCACTAGACATAAGGACTGCATCGGATGTAATCAATTTTTTTTAACTACTCATACTGAATATAATAGAAAATCAATTCTAATAAAAAAAATAATTTGTGCACCAGATATCTAGATTCAAGATATACGGAACATTAGTTTCCCTCAAAAAAAAAATTGACGCAAACTATTTCGCACCAAAATTTTTCCCTCCGCCAAACACTTGCCCGCTCTCGGTGACTCGGTCATATCCAATAATCGGATCTAGCTGAAAAAACTCCAACTCCCTCCTCATTCCCACGAACTGAGTAACTGACTCAGCTCAAAGGCCGGGCGGCGCGGCGGCGAACGGAACGGAGCTCGTTGAGTTGCTGATCCATACCGAGACGACCGACCGCCGGAGGCTGATCCATGCCCTTGGCGGCGGGATCAGTTCGTCCGTCTACCCAGGATCGCTAGGTATGTGAATCATTTGTCTTCGTCCTCTCCCAAAACACAATCCTATCGAATTCCCAAATCAACGGCCCTCCAAATCACAGGCAACCCCATCACATCCGTCACCACGCAGATGGATTGGAGAATGTCCTCGGCGCTGCCTTTGGGCCAGTCCGCCGTGGAACCCCATGCCGCTCAGGTACTCGATGCCAAGGTTCTAGTCTGCTACTGCCTTATCGCTCCATTATCCTCGCCCTAGGCCTACAAATCCCATGGGCCTTATCCTAGATATTAAACACTACTGGTATGTATATACGTATATGGCCTATCACTATCACTATGGTAGCAGCCTGGTATTGTTCGTCTCTCCCCTATTCTTCTTCAGTTCTTTGACGTTTCTATCTTTTACAATTTAATTTAATAATATTTATTTGTTGTGCTTTTTGAGTGCTCATCAGACTGACATTTCTGTAGAATTAGAATTAACACGATTGATTGCTTCCTGTGGGGTTTTGAAATGCTAGAATTCAGAACAGCAACAGGTCTGTTGGACCAATATTCAGAACTTCATTGAGTCATCAGATATCTGCGTGATCATATTAGTTTCAATTGCTTGCTTCCACCTTGTAGCGGTGGAGTCATGTGCCCTGCCAACTTGCAGTTTTTAGTCAATTATTCAGTCACATGCTCAAAATGACCCTTTATTTATTTTAAAATTTTCATGAATTGGGTGCTGTTAGCTATCTCTATCAGTGAAGTCATTTGTACATATATACTTGATCCTCTGCCTACGATGGAGCTTGTTAGATATTCAGTGTCTTGAAAAATTTTCAAACCAAGAGTCATGAGAATATAGATGGCTCATATAACTTACAGAAGTTTCAGTAGTTTAATATATCACTAAGTATTCTTAAAGTTAGTTTTTCAGTAGCTGTAACTTTCAGTTTGCAAATATGTGCAGTTTGCATCATATTTTACACCCTGCCATGTAAGTTGTAGCACAGCTAGGCAATGTTGTGAACAGAGTACATGCAGAACAACAAATCTTTACATACCTGAGCAAAAACAAAAGTATTATAGATAAAGCTAATATATATGTCATCCTCTTGACCATTATATCTGAAATATAGCACTTTATTTGTTGTCAAGCTTCAAGTTCAAATAACATTACAGATATGCACTTTAGTATAATTGTTAGTATTCTGTTTTCCTTATTCCTATTTTTCTACAGGTGCTATATTTTAGAGAGTTCAGTGTGCTGCACCCAACAAGAATGGGCGATTCCTCAAACACAGGGATGAGTTGGTAAGGTCACTTGCTTGTTTATTTGATACTTATTCATCCATAAAGGACTTTTGTATCAACTAATGCTACTGTCTTTTCTCTTTACTAGAATAAAGAAACATATGAATCTGAATTTAGTGATGATGACGATCTACTTTTATCCGGAGAAAAGGTTAGTTTCTTATATTTAAGAACAACAATATACTTTTAGTTTATTACATGTTAATAACTTTACCTAGTAATTATCATTTGAATGAATTAAATGGAATCAGTGCCAAAGTGACAATAATGACAAGGAAATAGAAGAAGCAGAAGCACATGCAATTTAGGGGTCATCATGGATGTCCTAGAGAGACTAGAACTATTGCGCACCAGGAGGTGGCTAATGACAAGGCTACAGGCTACAAGAGTCAAACCCCTAAACAACTTTCTCTAATGAAGGTAGATGAACATAATATCACTTGTTCTAATTGGATGATCATGATGTACAGCTAAGGGTTGTTGGTCACTAAGAGATTATGTCAAATTAATGTAGGTTGGGTCCACGGTGCTACTAATGACTTCAAAATATCCTAATAAGGCAAATGTGGGCTATGCAACTCTCTTGAGCACTAATCCAGAAGACATTGTTGGTGGAGTCAAGATAGGAACTCAATTCTTGCGTATCAATCATCTTTGTATCAAAAGATGAGCCATTAGTGAGGCCTATGCCTGGGTGCAACAATATTGGTGATGATCAAGCTAAAGGAGTTCCAATTGCTTGGCCTTTGATGTTTGTATGTTCAAAACTACTTTTCCTAACTATACATCCATGTACACATTTGTGGCTTAATTTTTAGTGTTACAACTTACATTTTCTTTGCAGGTTGAAATGATTAATGGTTGAATTCCTACATCAAGGTGCACAAGAAGAAGAAATGGACTTTAGGAATCCTAGCTAGTTCTTGAATTTTTCTTTCTAATATGGACTATGTGTTTCCTCTCTAGAACCACATCGTTATGTATATATATTATGATTTGTTTTGAATAAGAACTATATGTTTGAAATCATTTCTACAATCCATGGATCATGTATGATTATGGAAATGTGTGGTTTATGTGATTTTGCAATGTGTCATATTTGTGTGATTATATAATAATCCGTGTGCCACATATATATGCGAAATAAATATTTGTTTCATAATCCGAATATGTTACGATGGAAATAAAAAAATGTTACAATAGATATAAAAGGTGTTACAATCCAAATATGTTGCAAACCATATTGTGCTCTCCATAACGTACATGTGTTACTAGAACTAAAAAAAAGTGTTACAACCGACATCCCCTGTAACACAAGGCGAATGTTCCAATAGATAAATAAATGTGTTGCAAACTATGTACTCTATAATATTGTGAAGTGTTACTAGAGAAAGAAAAAGTGTTACAACAAAAATCATTGTAACACTAAACAAGTGTTCTTGTAGAAAGAAAAAGTGTTACAACAAAAATCATTGTAACACTAAACAAGTGTTCCTCAGAGAAACGAAAAAGTGTTACAACAAAAATCATTGTAACACTAAAGAAGTGTTCCCTGTAGACAAGTATAATGTGTTACAATAAACCCAGTCTACAGTAACATAGGCAATTGGAACACAAAATAGAATGTGTTACTAACGAGCTAGTAACACTTATTCCAACCTATAGTAACACAAGTTGGCGTTCATTATATCCCATTTGTAGTAGTGAATAGCGTATGCTTATGTAAATTTTATGAGATATTTTATTAATTTGTTTTCATGTGTGTTAATTATGAATTTGAGCGGCCACTTAATTAGCTAGATACAAATTCAGGGGCTATTTTTGATTATGTTTGATAATGTTAGATGTGGGGCAAGATGCGAGGTCGATATTTATTTAGAAAATATAATAGATCCAATGGATATCAATGAGAACTAAAACCTATCAAGTTCATAGCCAAATCTTTCAGACTTTTATGAAAACTTCACTGGGTCAACCAATATATAATTAGTACGACGAAGTTAAAGATGAGCGCATGCTTGATCATCTCAACATTTCATATATATCATGCATGTTTAATTATTCACCTTTCAAGACATATATAACCCTAACTCATCATTGGAACTAACCCCACATCCAGCAATGCGACCGATGCCATTCAAAGCGCATCAGTGTTCCTCAACAACGAACTTACACTGTGATCTCTCACCGGTCTCCACCATCTCTCTCCGATCCTCATCATATAAGAAATCCTTCGAAATCACACGACATGCTCGCACGTCGTCCAGATCTTATCACATGACGGCCCTAGCTGATTCCTCCACTGGATAAGCATGTGGTTCCAAGATTTGCACACAGTAGTAGTACCTGTTGGCTGTTGCCCAGTTGCTGCCGTCAGATGTGTGTGGCACTTTGCTCGTGGCTTGTCCCCCATGCATGATTGCTGAATATATTTCCCTCTCAAAAACGATTGCTGAATAGTATATTATATATATATAATCATTAATAAAACCAAACGAAGGAATAAATACCGTCCAAACCTGACGCTGTAGCACACTTAGTTTCCATGTAGAGAAACGATGGTGCTGCTGCACTCTCTGATCTTGCGAAAACGAAAAGGCGATCAAGAAATTAACCAGAGATCCAGACGTCTACTAGCTAGCTAGCGCCAATGCTGATTCGGGACAAGCACGGCATAGTGGCGGTCCTACGAAAGTATTGAGCGGTCCTGAGTTTTGTCCCTGAGGAATATATTTGTGGTCCTCCTTCCGATCCAACTCAAATGCGCATAGATATATCTACTACACATTTATCTGCTCAGATCAGCTCGATCCTGGGATTTTTTGGATGGGAGGATCAGCAAGGCACACAGTAGAAAATGTGTATGAACTATAGTTAAAACGTAAAATTTGCAGGGCTCTGTAGGAACTGTACTTTCTTGATGTAGATGCGTCATGCATTTGTTTGTAGACTGGGGAGAACACAAAGATGCATATGCATGCAACGTGTTTGGTCATCTTTTCCAGTCCTTTATATTCAAGCACCTGCATGATTCTGCACCCACTGTGCACAGAAAACACAAAGCACGACAAAGCGTGATGGTCCTCATGTCAATGTAAATATATTTGGAAGGAAATAATTAATTTATGTGCACTCACAGGGAAACACGCAACAGGGAACAACACCCCTGCCGCCGGCTCTCGCCTTCCACCACTGTTGGTCTCCCTCCCTTCTCCTCCGGCATCACACCGGGGGTTGAAGGGAGTGAGGATCCATCGTTTTTAATAAGTCTTTCCCTAGTAGATTGATTTTTCAAGGTTCAAGGTTTCTCTGGAGATCCAATTGAAGAGATTGGCCACGGCATAAGGTGTTGTCAAGATCATCGATGGAGCATGTCATTCCTCAGCGGTGATGGCAAGACGAGCCCTTCCTTTGTCTCATTGTGGTTTTATGCGGGTGGGGGGCTAGTGAGAGTTTGTTTTCCAACGATATCTATCTAGATGCCGGTTGGATTTGTATTCTCCCATGATGAATCTGGTGAAGGTGTCGACGATGAGGTCGATGACGTAATCGGCGGCGCCAATTTCATCATGTTTGCATGTGTAGTTTTAGCAGTTTACTCCTCTTTTAGAAAAGTGATGGGTATGAGGATGACGGTGGTGGATGGTGAGATGGCCTTGTTCGTTCAGATCGGAGTTTGCGTCCGTGGCATATCCGTTTGGGATGACTTTTTCAAGGTTTCTTGTCTCCCATTAATGGAGTTAGAGTAGTTTAGTTTATTTTTGTAATTAGAGGATGTAACTTGCTTTAGTATCGATGAAAATTTTCTTTGCCGAAAAAAAATGATATATGTGTATATATTTATTAATTTAATTTGTAAAAGATCCCATACCCATGCACTTGTGAAGTGTCGAGATGGGGACTAGAGGGGGGTGAATAGTCCCTTCTAAAACTTAAATGCACCGGCTAACCGAAAACAACCATGGAATTAAACTTATCGGTCTAGCCAAGACTTCACCCCTCTAACTAAGACTCTAAATCACCTCACAAAAGATCCTACACAAGAAGAGTGAGGTGACAAGCCTAGCTTTAGCTCCTAATCAATTCTAATGCAAGGTCACACAAACCTAAGCACTAGTACTTCAAGCACGGGTGAGCTCCTACACAAATCTAGTAAGCGCAAGCACAAAGCTCCTAAGCTCACTAGATGCACAATGGACAAGGCAACACACGCCTAACCCAAAGGCTCAAATTACCTAGCTACACAAGCTAAGCAAAGTAACTAAACAAGCTACACAAGCTAGATAGTTACAACTACACTACTCAACCACAAGCACAATATATATGTGAAGGTAAGAACAAAGCTTGTGATGAAGAGATTGCAAACCACCGCAAAGTGTGGACACAAGATGACACCGGTGATTTTTTACAGAGGTCTCGGGAAGCTTGCCAACTTCCCCCTACTCCTCGTTGTGTCGACCGACACCTTGGTGGTTCCACGGTTTTGACGAATCACCCAATGATGATCCACAAGCTTAATGGCCAGTGGCAAATCCCACAGTGGGAGCTTGATCGAATCCCTCACACGGTGTGAGTATTCGAGCCAATCCCTCAGAGGGCACCGTGTGAACCCACACACAAGTGTGGTAGCTCAATGACACGCTCCACTAGAGTTGCTCTTCACGATCCCCGCGAGGTGAGCACGGACCTCTCACAATCTCTTCTCCGGAGCACCGCACAATCTTCTTTGCGTGCTTCACGAAGTCTCTTGCCACCAAACCGTCTAGGAGGTGGCAACCTCCAAGAGAAACAAGCACACCGGCTTGCAACACGATCACCTAGTGCCACGAATGCGATCTCTCAACGCAACGCACTAGAACTCGATCTCTCACTCAATCGGATGAACGATATCAAGCATATGTGAGTGGGAGGGCTCTCAAGCACCACACAACAAGCCACAAAGGCTAGAGTGTGCTCAGCAACCGACCAAAGCCGGCCACCCCATCTATTTATAGCCACAAGCCAAAATAGAGCCGTTGGGGTGCTTAGCGCGTTGGCCGGATGCACCGACCCGGACTCACCGGCCCGAGTCGGTCCAGCGTCCGATCGCTCCCTTCCGGCGTCGGTCGAGCGGACAAGGCCCCTGGCCCCATAGCTAACGGTTAACTACATGCGTCCGGTGCATGCTTCGGTCACGGGAAGCTTCCGTCCCATCGTCCGGTCGAGTCCAAGAGCCAAGTCCAAAAACATGCTCTCTGGAAACTCCGGCCGGACTCACCCCGAGCTTCGGTCAAAGGCGTCGCGTCCGGTCAAGCGTCCGGCCGACGCTTCGTCGCCATTTCTGCGAAACTCCGTTGCCTTTGCCCGACATGCTACCCATCAAGTATACCAAACTTGAGCACGAGGAATAGCATGTTTTCACCACCATGATGCATCGGCGCAATAGAAAATATGCAACTCATTTTCTCGAAAGCACGCAATCACCGCCGCCTTTGCAAATGTGCCAACACCACCAAGTGTACATCACCATGTGCAAGTGTGTTAGCATTTTCACAATCATTTCAAAGGCGGGTTAGCTCTTAGCACGCCTTTCGATCCTAACACATCGCAAAGTTAGATCGCTCAAGTGGCACTAGATGACCGATATGCAAACAAGTTTGCCCCTCTTGATAGTACGGCCATCTATCCTAAATCCGGTCATAAACTTCTCTAAGCTCCTCATGACCGGTGAAATGAAATGCCCTATAGGTTATACCTTTGCCTTGCGCATTTCCATTCCTCTTCATCTCCAAGTGTCGATGCAACACATGCACCAACACGATCAACAATGATATGATCCATTTCATATCATCACATGACCTTCTTGATCCATCGATCTTGACCTCACTTGCTCTTCACCGTTGCGTCGGTCCATCGGCACCAAGTCCCTCGACTTGCCCTTCACACTTGCAAACCGGTCCATCAAGCCAAGCCTCGTCTTGATCTTCACCACCTCGGTCACATGACTCCATGTCATGTTTCATATGCAATAAGCTCCTTCATTGCATCATCACATGTGAACTAATTTCACGTGTATAATCTCAATCACACATATTAGTTCACCTAATGTTGACACTCAATTACCAAAAACCACAAGGGACCTTTCAAACTTTTGAACCATGCATGTAAAAAGATGCATATTTGCATGCAAAAAGTATCTTGATCTATATGGACTTCTTTGTTAATAATATTTAATATGCTAGCTATGGACTTCTATTTGTTAATAATACTAGGTGAATTCCCTGCGTGTTGGTACAGGTATACAAAAGTAAATTTAATCTAGCTAAGAGGAATTTGCAATAATGAACTAAAGAAAAGACATCATCTTAATCTTGGATCTTTAACTTCAAAAGAACACATAGGTCACTAACTTGTGGAGGATAATTTTTGGAACTTGTACAACACAAAAATTATCGAGGCGGTAAGAATAGATTTGATAAAGTACCAACACGCTAATGATTCAACATACCTTCGATGCTTGTCTTCTAATAATATATGTAACTTCATGAAAATCTAGACGCATTGCCCACGAGAATTTAAGGTTAGATATAAACATGTGAGTTGATCATTTGATGATGGAAAGAAAGATATAAACATGTGAGTTATTTAATGAGAATTTCCAACACAAAAACCTTAAGGTCTCAAGGATAAAGAATGCAATACCCATGTTAATTCCCGCGTGTTGTTGTGGGAATTTAAGGTTAGTTTTTAGTGATCATTTGATGATGGAAATAGAGATATAAACATGTGTGTTGATCATTTGATGATGGAAAGAAAGATATAAACATGTGAGTTATTTAATGAGAATTTCCAACACAAAAACCTTAAGGATCAAGAAAGCAATGCGTTGCCACAAAAATTATTGATGGTTTAAAATAAGATTATATTAATATAAAGGGATAAACAATTATAAGTTAATGTTAGTGGATGGTGTGGCATAATGCTAGTGGATGATGTGTCTTGCTTGCATGTAGATTATAATTAAAAATGCTAGTTGACCATAAATGCGAATGTTAGTGGAATGATGAGGTGGATAGCTTGCATGGTGAGAGAATTAGCTAGTGGGGTTGTTAGTGGAATGATGAGGTGGATACCTTGCATGTTGAGAGAATTAGCTAGTGGCCATAAATGCGAATGTTAGTGGAATGATGAGGTGGATAGCTTGCATGGTGAGATAATTAGCTAGTGGGGTTGTTAGTGGAATGATGAGGTGGATACCTTACATGTTGAGAGAATTAGCTAGTGGGGTTTTGTCTATATAGGTGTAGTAGATTTCTTTCGTGGATCCCGATAATAAATCCATGTTTTCAAGACATTCCATATTATTACTATATATAGCACATGATATTGCGTATTAATTAAATACCTTCTTATTCGAAAAATAACTCCTTATATTTTTTTTGGAACAACATCATCAAAAGCATTCAAGTACACACATGTCCAAAGACATTAGTCGACTATTAAGAAAACATATATATCTTCATTCAGTAGGTATAGTATTAACAGAGAAAATCCCTTTTAACCTCCTGCTTATTTTTGTCATGTGGAGCTTTGTTTTGCACTGGTCACTATATACATTAAGAACTCAAAAGTGTAATTGCTGCTAGATTTTATTCTTACTCTTTTTTTTTCTCGAACACAATATTCTTACTCTCTCTAGTTAGTTAATAATTAATTTAGTGTGTACTGAAACAGTTTATCGTAACATTAATTACAGTTATTGATGAGGCATATGGTAATTCAGTTGAACTATCATTTTCTTAGGTTAAATAATTCCGTGTTTATATATACGATATATGTTTAAAAGCTGAAGTGGTGAAGCCTGTTGTCGTTTCTGCAGAGTCTACAAAATATTTATTAATGTATGACATTTATTTGAATAACAGGGTACAGTTCCAGGTGTAAAGGTAATGCCAGAGCTAGTCACAATTATTTCAAGTTTTTGGTCGACATCCCATGCAACAAGTTGATCATAAATTTGGTCCCCTAGCTAGCTCTTGTACTTGCATACAGTTTATCTCTCATGGGAATACCATCTTCTAGGAGGGGCCTTGCATATTTTTTTTTCTTTTTAAAAATAATAGGATGGCAAAAGGTTGCTTTCAGAGCTGATTTATTTGTCTCATTATATTGATCCCCAACCCATTTAGACAAGGACAAATCCAAACGATGGCACTTCATCAATAGCAATCGATAAATAGTGATCATGAAAATACTTTCCTTACCTTTTTCCTTTCCTTTGGCTAGAACGCAGATCAGAAGTGAGAACAAAGTCCCGCAATCAAAGAATCACCCAAGCATTTTGTCAAGGGCCTCGCAGGGAGGGTCCCTGGAGAGTGGAAGCTATGGAGGAGGAGGTGGTGGAGCTAGGACAGAGGAGGCGTGCGGCGTGGGGAAGATGAGGGGGCGGTGACATTTTGGACGAGAGGGAGAGGGTGACGCAGGAGCGGGAGAATATAAGCATTTTTTCCTCGAATACGCAAAATACTTGCATATCATTGCATTAAGGAGAAGAAAGTAACCGTAGGACTCACAGCTGAAGGCCGGACCATCCTAGAAAACAACGAAGGTTAGATATTACACAAAGGACTACGACCATATAAGGAACGACGCTATAACCTACAAAGCGGCATCCATCTGCTGCTCGCTGAGCGAGCCCACCTCGACGTCCCAGGAGAGCTTTCGACTAGACAAGTGATTGGTCGTCAGGAAATACGTACGCATCTACGACTTCAATCTAGTTGGACGTCATGATAGGGTCACGTGCCCCCTTGGAGGCTAGAGACACTATTGGCGCCGGCGGTGCGATGCCCAGCCTCATGTTGAGCAATACCTCGCCTCGCCTGGAGGTCGGAATGTACGACAACGACTGATTACATGGACCTAGTATTTATAGTCCCTACGAGATTTGACCCTAAGCAACTCTAGGAGATCCTTATAAGACTGGATTCTCCTTTCTAGCCTAACAAACTTTGATTCCTTAACAAATCAATCTCTTGTTCAAAACCTCACAAGACTAGATATGGTAACTAGATAGCTATGGCGGCGGCAGTGGCAGCGATGCCTCCACCTGGCCTGTTTGTTCTATCGAGGACAGCAACCCATGTTGGGTGTGTGACACAATTCTTATGTGACATAATCTACTACACCTATATAGAGAACCTTTGTACTAGGGAGTTCTCTCGACATGCAAGCATGCTACCTCGGTGATCCCACTAGGACTATGAGATCTAGTGGCGAGCTCCTTTGTTTGAACTAACTAAAAAATATTATAACTCACAAACCAAAAAATCAAATTAAATTCCGATTACACCGTTGAATTCTTTTCAATAAATCTTTCAAAACAAGAACTCACATGGATATATTTCGATAAATTATAGGTGGACCCCACCGATGGTAGTTGGTATAGAGTAAAGTAAAAAAAAAATGAAAAAAGGGAAAAAAAAAAAAAAAAAGAGAATAAGAGGGTGTGATAGTAATATTTTAACTTATAGATTTCTCCTTCATACCCGTGTCAACGAGCGGGGATATGACGCATGAAGGACAAAGTTAAAGGGATTAAAACATCTACCAAGGATTTCCTCAAATAAATTATTATATATATTTTATTGCATTACCAGAAGTTGTCACCTGTCCAACATATTTAAATATTTCTATTCAATATTGGTTTAGCTTGGAGTTTAAACATAAGATTAAATAATCTTTTTGCACTGATTATAATTCAATCCTTTAACAATATAATACCCCATTTCTACTCGCGGCAACGCGTGGAGAATATCTCTAGTTCTTAAGAGGACGACGTACGTATTCCCTCCATCTCAGAGAACCGTTGTTTTAGGATGAATCTAGACAGCAAAATAACAAACTTTTTGGTATGGAGAGGACGGAGTAATTACATTTAACCTAGTTTTAGGAAAGGAGAGTAATATGTATTTTTTTTTGAGGAATGACTAAAATTGAATTGAAATAATTAATATTTCAACGATCCAGTACAACAGAGTCATCAGACATGGACAGCAGAGAGATGAGAGACTGTGCTTGAAATCACGAGGGCGGCCTGCTGCTGGCCGGCCGGCGGTCCGGATCTCCCCTTGTATTATCGCACTCAGGTGGTTCCGTTCTAGCTATATCTTGTTGTGGCATTCCGGCCGGCTGCTCCCCTCGAGCAGTACAGCGCTGCATGCATCTCTCAGGGTACCCAACTGCTGTTAAAATCCAATAGCAAGAAAAAGTTGGTGACTTGATGATATTGTCTCAAGGACCATGCATGCATGCTGCAATTTCATTCGCGCACTACATCATTGTCCTACATAATGCATGTGACGCTTTCCGTGCGTCTGTATCTCCACCAATTGGATCTTATCTTACCCTATTGGAGGAGATACTAGAAGCCAGGTTAGCCATACCAATCATCATCTGCACTCTAGCTTTTCGATCTCTTTACATAAAAAATGGTCAGTATATTTGCATGCTTGCTAATATGACAGTTGGAGACTGATGACACACATATGATATATCTGCATGCATGCATGACAAGACATTTGCATAGTAATAGTACCGTACCACTCAGATTGTACGTCCATTTTGCTGCAGGAACATGCATTACGACATTATTAGGCTATACTATAGCACGGGCCGGGATGAGAACCGCATGCATGCAGGGTAATTACCTATATATATAGCGCTAGTCCCTTGTTGATCCATCAATTAGGTCATGGGCAGGCAAAAACACTCTATCCCGCCAAGAGCTTGTAGTCTTGTGCGTGGACGCATGCGCCGGAGACCCAAGCAAAAAGATTAGCAGGTGGCGTACTTTTTGCTCAGCTCAGAGAAAAGACAATGAGAGAACATGGACACATGGCCAGGCCCGACACTCACATGTTTAGGGCTAACAGAACCAGCTGATCAGATGCCGCGCAAGCGTACGATAAACCTGGCCCGCAGCTAATAGCGAGACCTCGATCCAGGGCAGAAAAATGTGTCCTCGCATGATCGCATCTAGCTTTTTCACCGTTCACAGCTTCGAAATCATTCGAATTACTATGCACACATATATCAGCTTCGAAACCTAGTCACCGTACGTATACGCGTGGGGTTGGCGATGGTATGCCCACTAACCACACCATTTTGCGTGCGTGGGGCGTTTTGCCAAGGGAATCCTGGCCGAAATGGCGGCACACGTACGTTTTTCGATGCAAGTGTGACTCTTACCGATTCTATGTCTCTACTTCAACTTCCATGTCAACGGTCATGAGACGAGACCAACTAAGGGCTCGTTTGGTATGGATTCAGGTGCTCCGGCTCTGACGATTCGCTGTAGCAGCATTGCACGTAGCAAGCACTGTATGACGAATCCATTTTTCTCTCTTACTTTCCTCTCTCGCTTGCTGGAGCTGGAGAAGCTCGTTTTTCTGGCTCTCCCGTCTCCGGCTCCGTGCGTTCTGATGGCGCTACAAGTGCGAGGCGGAGGCGGGAGGGAGCCCTCCCATGGAGGTCCTAAATTAAAAGCACAATCCTAAAAGTCTTATAAAACTAGAAAGAATATATATACCCGTCAATTTTAAATTGAAGCCATGCGTAGTGGAGGGTTGTGTCACCAAGACCACCCTGTTTGTAGTGGCAGAGCCAGGATTAAAATCTATTTGTGGCGAACCTATCACTACTCATTTATATAAAAAACATAATCATAGAAGATACTTAAATTTACTATATATCAGCTCATAAATATACTGTGCAAACACTAAGTGCGGCGAGTTGTCGGAGAAAGATTCACCCTCCAATGTTTCATGGCTTGAAAGCGCTTCATGACTGCTTCATCATGAAGTCCTCCATCGCGTCAGGGGTTGTCGATAGCCGGCTTGCCGCATCTGCTCTTGACGCGCCGCCGTTTTTGGATGTGCGGCGGCTGATTGGTTTTGGTTTTAGAAAATAGGAACCGTCGCATCAGACATCGAGCGTGGCAATTGAAATATGGAGCAGCCGCTAGGCAGGAATACGAGTACGCTAGTTTTCCTGCGTGACTGTGGACTCTTGATGTAGACCCATGAGATACTGTTATACTAGCCCATTCATGTATCAGCCAACCATGTATGCTTCATATTTCACTTTCACGTATATGTATATACACATATATACTAGTGTTTCCGTATATACTCCCTCCGTATTAGTAAAGGAAGTTATTTTGGACAAGGTTGGGTTAAAAACGTTGAAAATATAAATCATCAATAACTTCTAAGTTGTTGAGTTTGTAAATGTGAAAATTATATGAATAGATTTGTCTTCAAAAGTACATTCATAAAAGTATATATATATATATCACATTTGCATAAATATTTTTATAATAACAAGAGTTCAAAGAAAGTTGTGTTTTGGAGACCGTGTCACCTGTCCTAAACGACTTTTTTACCCATAGGGAGTACACATATATACTAGTGTTTCTTCTAAATATATTAGGGGGCTGTTTGGGAGAGCTCCTCTCAGGAAAATGAGCTCCTCTCAGAAAATCTTCTCCACCATGGAGCTCCGGAGCCAGCACTTGTTTGGCTAACAAAACATCGATCCAGCTCTAGATTTGGTGGGAGAAGGAGTGAAAACACTATTTTGCCCATGGGAAGATTGGCTCGATCCAGCCTGCAACCGCACCGGCGGTCGAGTTACCCGTGCCCCGAGTGGCCACGCCGGCGGACGGCAGCAGCGCCCCGAGCCACGCCGGCAGCGGGCAGCAGCGCCCGAGGGGCAGCGCCGCCGGCCACGCCAGATCAGCGCCAAAGGAAGCGCCGCCGACCACCACCCCAGCGCCCAACGGATGCGCCGCCCGGCCACTGCGCTGCCCTCCATCGCCCGGGCGGGGAAGAGGTGCGGCGGCGCTTCGGGTTTGGGTGGAGAAGCGAGAAAGCGCAGGAAAGCGCGGGGAGCGGCGTCGGTAGTTTCTTGGCGGAGGCGGATGTCTCGCGGACTCGTTTGGGGAAGAGAGAAAAGAACGAATCTTTTACGTGTAAGCGATGGCAATGGTGGGTAATTTCCTACCATCTCCGTGAGGACATATGTATCTGCCAATTCTGGAGTAGCTCTCGAGGAGCTCCACGAAATTGGTGGAGACGGAGCCCCATTTTCAGGAGCCGGAGCTACTCTAGCAGCTGTGTTTGGCATAAAACTTGAAGATGGAGCTGATTTCCTGGAGAGGAGCCCTCCCAAACAGCTCCTAGATGTGGCGGAGTATCTTTGAATTTGCGCCGGTTTGCAACTAATTAAGTTGCGACTAGCTCAGTTGGTCACGACTAGATCTCTACTAGGACCTAGTTTGCGGCTGGTGGCAAAACCTGGTTTCCATTGGCTTAAAGGTGCGGAGGGACAAAAGCGTGAAGTAGCGTGGCCCTTGTATGTGGTATGTGGGGATACGTACGCGGTTGGAAGGCGCATGCCGCACAGAGTGGCACATCCACAACCACAATACCCTAGCTCCAGGAACATCAAAGAAGGTTCGCTTTTATCCCAATTTATTACTTCAGAAAAGCTTGTTGCACTTTTGATGGGTTACACCTATAATTTGACAGTATATATTATCTAAAAATTTGTGCATTCACAGGGTCTTCATCTGTACAACTAATTATATACTTCCCTTCATTTCAAAATAAATACATTTCTAAAATTTTTAGAGGAGATTGATGTTATTTAAAAACTGCATAATTCACCCCTACCAAATGCTATTTTTTTTCTATTTCAGTATGTAATGATTACAATTTGGAAGTAGAGAAAGTAGAAAAAAAAAACTGCTAGAACTAGGTGAAGTATACCTAAAAGTTCGCTTATCTGAGACAAATTTCAAATGCTAAAAATGCAATTGTATGAGAACGGAGGGAGTATATATGTATGCATGTGGAGGTAAACGTACATGTGACAGAGTAAGACCTACTCCTAGCTCGAACTCGAAATAATCCCCGATCGATTAACTAGGACAAAGTAGTCTCCAGCTCCATCATCGTCTTGATGATCGACCGGTCTCATGATCACGATCTATAATGCATGATTGCAGTCGCCTGTCGGTTAAGCTCCGTGGTACAGCAGCTGCACTCAGATGACTTTGGCTTAGACCTGTGTTTATACTTTATAGGGCACGTAACACAGGAGTACGTGGTACCACACCAGTCTAGGAGATACTCTAAAAACATAAAAGGAGTAGGAGTAGTAGCAGGCTTTGCACAAAATCACACATGAACGCAGGACACGACGACTGATCCGGCGTCCGGCCGGCCCTTGCAGTTGCAGACCATGGCGCGCAGCTTGTCAAAAACGCAACGCAACAAGCACAGGCTGCTGGCACATCGATGATCGATCGTACGGAGTACTAGTACGTCGTTGCGAAGCAATTGACGCCGGTCAAACGTGTAACCACGCCGGCACCATCTACTATCTCTATCACCCCGGCCGCTGGCTGCTGGCCGCAGGGCTCGACTCCCCCACGCCGCCGTCCGCGGCAGCGTGCCAGCGAGCGCATGCCGTGCGCCAAGCCGGCTGGCCTTGGCGCGGTGCTGCGTCGTGCTGGGGTGCGCGCGCGCAGCCGCAGCGGCGCATGGCATAGCTCGGGATCCACGAAAGCTGAACTATGAGCTAGTAGATACACTAGCATGCAAAGGTAGGAGTAGCTCGACAACCGCGTCCGTCCACCGGTGACCGGACGTACGTGGCGCCGCGCGCTGACTGACCGATGACCAACCTGGCCGAGGCGTGGCCGGCGGCCTGCTTTGCTTAATTGGAGGTTTGGAGCCCTTGAGGCACGGCGGGACACGGGGGCGCTACGCCTAACATGTAATACTAGCTCTATTAGTATTTAAAGATTTAAGATGATATGTTAGATTAATTGTTGTAGTGATATACATTTTCGAAAAATTGTACTATAAATGTTTATACCGTAGATGTGAGATGTCCACTAGTAGAGAAATGAGTGTTCGTCGATGGGCAAAAAATATTTAGTCAGGTTTTAAATTCCAAACCAAGACTAAAGGAAGACATTTAGTTCGGGTTTTTTTAGTATAATTTATGTTAGAATTATTTGTTGTATGTGATGTATAGTTTCGAAAAAAGAATTGTACCATAGATGTGAGATGTTCGCTAGTAGAGAAACGACCTTTTATCGATCCTCAAAAAAATATTTAGTATTGGTTTTAAATTTCAAACCGAGATTAAAGAGAACCCTGGACCTTTAGTTTCGGTCTTGGATTCTACCCTTTAGTTCGGTTGGAAAAGTTGTCAAGACGTGTCAAGGCGGAAATCTTTAACCTCAGTTTGATACATGAACTCGGACTAAAGGTACATTTAGTCTGGGTTTGACAATGAGACCCCAACCCGGACTAAATGTGTCTTCAGAATGTTCCTTTGAACTTATCAACCTGACTTATTTCAAAAAAAAAAGAACTTATCAGCCTGACTTATTATCTATGGTACAATGTTTTTCTCCCATTAAAAACAACATCCGCCGAATTATCAGCCACAAAAACCATCGACCAAAGTTAAAAGGAAAGCGTATCTTATCTTAGTCAGATGTGCAGTGGAGTTGAGATGCAACGCGCACAAGGACTGGAGTCTCGGAGGTCTTGAGATCGAAATCTTCGCAACTCTAAATTCATTTTTATTTAGCAGATGCCCTAAAAATTAAGAACTTTAGTCGTGATTTTGTTGTCTCGGTTCTAGAAACCGGGACTAAAGGCAAGTTTCTCTTCCGGTAGTTGTCTCGGTTCTAGAAACCGGGACTAAAGGCGTACTCATATGTAATTTTTTTTTGGAATGAGGGGAGGAAGAGCTTCTTGTCACTACAAGTCTACTAGTACAAAGGTTCCCGTTCGACGGGCGACGGATCGGTTTGATGTGGGGATCGAGGCTAGGTCGCTACTCAGATGCATGGAGTAGGAGTGGAGCCTTTTTTTCCCAGAATGGCAGGGAGTGAGTGCGGCCTCGTTTCTAATGATTGTGCCAAATCCGTCAAAGTCCCTGCCGCCCCGTCTGCGGCGCCATACACCTTCCCATGTCTACCTCTACCGCCTGCCGTGCGTCCCCGACCTTTGCTTTTTAAGCAAACGCCCTGCACGATAGAGCCTCGCCCAGTCAGTCGCCCGCCCCGATCCGTCTGCGATCGCCCAGTACTGCTACTTGCTTTGCTTGAGACCGGAGACATCCGCCGAGACGGCCACCGAGCCGAGCATCTAGCTTCTACTGCTACTAGCAGCTAGCTTGCCGGCCGGTGCCGGCCGGTGGAAGTAGTAACTTGTTCTGACTCATCCGTCGGTCCATGCATTTGCATGGGAGACAGATCTGATGGATGCGTGTGGCGTTGGGCACCATGCGCCTCGACCCGGCCTGAGATGCTTTCCCACCTGCACTGCACCTGCCGTTGCCGGCCGGCCGCCCCCGCTGCCGCTGCATGCCGTTCTTGGGTACCAGGGTTAATAATTAGCTGGCGTTGCAATGGAGGCAGGCTGGTTGCGTCGCGCCCGCGGCTGCCTCTGAATGCCGCGCGCAGTGCCGGCCCGGCGGCGCGGCGTCGGGATCGGAGTCGGAGGGCTCCAGCCACGCATTGATCAGTCGACTTTTAACGGCGCGGCGACGCCGCGACAGATTCAGAGATGGAGATGGTAAAATGACGAGCAGCTCGCAGGCAAGGGAAGGCTAGCTATAGAGCTACGGAGCAGGGAGCAGGCGTTGTGTTCGTACTCAACGTGCATGTGTGGCTCATTGCAGATTGCACCATCATTGCCTGCATCTGCATGCTTTCTAAGTGTAGTCGTACAGTAGTAATCTCCCTTTGACAAACAATAAGATGAAGACTAATATACAACATTCAGCGGGTTCTACGAAATCTTATAGCCTACTAATACAACATTCAGCGGGCTCTATGAAATCTTTATAGCCTACTAATGCAACTCATGTCTTTTGGTGTATTTAATGTGATGTGATGGAGAGAGAGTCTAAAATTTGCAAGTTTTTGGTAAAACTTTAGCCATCTAAACAAGGCCTGGTTTATTTATAGCTTATTATCTTATAGAATTTCTTGGTTCATGTGCTTCAGCTGCCTTCAAACTTACAACTCCTCTTTTTCTCCACCTTATCATTAAGCTTGCTACTCATAATTAACCTCCTACTGTACTTGCTTTCTGAAGCTTACCACCGACTATCGCCCTAGCTCCTGTCTTATTCTCTGTCATGTTTTATCTATTGAGGATCTAAACAAATGGTGTAAAGTACTCCATCCGTCCCCAAAAGAAGGACAGTATAGGATACGTGGAGGTCATTTTTTTTTAAACTTTGACCATATTTATAGAAAATACGAGAAACATTTGTATTGTCAAATAAGTTTATTATGAACTATATTTAACAATCTAGCTATCTAATGATACTAATTATATATTATAAATATTAATACTATTTTTGTATATAATTGATCAAAGATTAAAAAATAGAGTTTTCATGAAGTGAGAACACAAATTCTATTTTAGGATAGATTGGATATGTCTTGAAGTTTAGCCAACCTTATAAAAATAATAACCAAAAGTTCAGTAACAATTAAATTTTAGACCGAAGTCGGCAAGGAAAACCACGGCCTTTTTTTAATAATGCAAACCTGTTTAAATTCGCTCCCCACGGAGAGTGAAACCAGGTCTATTTGGGTGCTACTCGAGGCGCTCTAACCACTAGGCTAGAGACCATTTCACAATTAAATTTTAGACCTCGAGTCAAACAAAGCCTTATTTTTCACCACTAGGTGAAGAACCTGTCTTCAGACGTGGAAAACGTGGAAAACATGGTCTTTGTTCACGCCAAAATACCATATTACGGGCCGACTACTTTGTTGTTCTGCTGGATTATGATCATGCATGTGGAGATTATAACTTTGACACTAATGGGCACGTGAATTTTTATTAGGACTTACTTCCTCCACCTAAATTAAGAGATGTTTGAGTTTTTTTTTTTACATCAAATTAAAAAAGGGTCTTACACCTTACTCCGATCTGTACTCACGATATAATGGACGTACGATGGTAGGGGATTGATGATGTTTTTTTTTTTTTTTTTTTTTTTTTTGACAACTTGGTGATTGATGATTGAAATATTGTGCATCTACACATACCAACGTGACTGTTCATGTTCACTTTGCCGGCTCCACAAACATTTAGGAGCACCGAGCAGGCAAATGGGATCTAGGGCAGCACCTGACCCGACAAAAATACGAAAAAACAACGACGACGAGAATGCTTATAGTACGATTCAAGCTAGCAATGATTTCAAACAAATCAATGGATGATTATTTCTCTACATGGAACGCTACGAGCTGGGCTCGTTCCTTTTTATTACCAATCCGACAAATAGACTTCCTAGTACTTTTTATTTATTTATTTATTTATTTATTTACTTATTATGTATTGGCATTGAATATAGTTTTAAAATAATAATGTCATGAACAAAAAGGATCGCCGAAAAAAAGGGCCTAACAAGAGGAAACGCATAAGCGCCACCCGGGGCTTAAGGGCCCGCGTAGCGCCTGAGGGCGGGCGCCGCCGCCGCCCCGTGAGCACGCCCTCGTCATCAGCTTCTTCGTTAAGTAAAAGAATATTTAGGAAATAAAAAATAGGAATAAAATAGGAAAGGAATAAGATTGCTTGTAAAAGAGGTATTCAATCTATAAGGAAAACTCTAGACATTTCTTAGGTGGCAAGTCTCCCTCGGACTATAAATACAAGGGACATGTAATCGTTTGCAATCAAGAAGAAAAATTAAAGCGGTAATACCCAAAACCCTACTTCCCCGGTGCCCGGCATCCCTCCCCGCCCACGCCGCTCGCCCTTGGCACGCCGCCACAGCGCCCGCCGCTTAGCGTCGCCGTGCACCGGCCACGCCCGGTCGCCGCTGCGGCGCCGCCCCTCCCTCTCTCTCTCTCTCTCTCTCTCTCTCTCTCGCTCTCGCCGCGTCATCGCCGCCATCTTCTACCTCGTCGTTCGCTCATCGGCCCTCACGTCATCTACGTCGTCTCGCCGCCGATCACCACCCTCCCTGCGCGCGCTTGCCGCCCCCAACGCCGCCCGGCGACCCCGTGTCGCACGGAATCGATCCGGTTTGTGGCAACGGTATCCGGAGACGGGGGCGATTCCCCACCACCGATGGCTTCCGGCGACCACCACGCCCGACCCATGGACGATCGCGTTCATGGAGGAGCTCCAACAAATCTTCGGCGACTATGGCGGGCTATGACAGCACGCTAGGAGAAACAGCAAAGCTGTACTGCAGCTGCCACGGACAACGACAACTCCGTCCCTCCACATCCACGGCAGGCGGGTGGCCATAGCGGCAAACAACACCGCAGCACGCAGCCAAAGGCTGCCCGGCGTGCGCCTCGATGTCATCTGCGCCGGGGGCGGACGCCCCCCGCCATGGCGCCAGCGGCGGTGGCGTCGCTTCGCCGGCGTCGTCGTCACCCTCCAAGATCGATGATGCTACAATCAGCGATACGCCTACCCCAAGGGCGCTTTTCCGTCGTTATTTTTCGATTCGAGATCGGATCGGGCTACCACCGGCGTCCACCCGGTTGCTTTCGGCGCCCTGCCATGTGAGGGGAGTTATCATCATCATCGAACATGCGGTTGAAGAGTCTTGGAGTGGAGGTTGTCTCTTGTATAGCAAATGTTGCAATGTTCACTTCTTCCTCACTTGACTCCTTGGTTGAGTCCCATCCATGCCCTATGTGAGCTTCTCCCCACGGTCTTTCCTCTCCTTTTGTAATCTTGCTTCTTTTCCTTGCCATTGTCCTTCTTGTAGTTGTTGCCCTTCTTCTCATATGGACAATCGGCAATAAAATGCTTGGTGCTTCCACAATTGAAGCATGTTCTCTTCTTTAGGTTGGGAAACTTTCTTGGCACCATCTTGTAGCCATTTGCTTTCATTCCTTTCCCATACTTTTTCGGGGAAAAGGACCGTGTCATCTATCTTCTTGAAATCGCCCCATCATCTTCTTCTTCACTTGAGGATGAAGTTTCATCAATGTGATCTTGCATCTTCTTCATCTCTTTGGATTGACTTGTGGATGCTTGCTTGCTGCCCTTAGCCTTGTGTGATGTACTTGACACGCTTGTCTTGTTTGCTTTGAGAGCTACATCTTTGATCTTGATGCCTTCAAGCTTAGCACGCAACTCTCAAGCTTCCTCCTCTCATTTGCTTCCTCCCTTTGCATGTCAAAGGTGAGCAATCTACCGGGCACATCATTTGAAGTGAAGTGCTCAAACTTCTTCTTGTCTCTAATCAAGGTGACTACGGTTTCATTCCTTGGTGCATATGCTTCTAGCATCACCTTCACCACCTTGTGATCATCAAGTTCTTCATCTCCATATCCTCTAATCTTTCCAACCAAGACCATCAACCAATCAAACATCTCTTGGGCCTCTTCTCCATCAACAATCACAAAATCAGTTGAGCTTGGCCTTTAACAAGTCAATCTTGGCCTTCCTCATTTGTCCACACCATGTGCAAGTATCAAGGCACCTCTTGGGAGCCCTTTGGCTTTCTGTGAGTTGCTCACCGGCTAAGCCGTCACGGGTAGAGATGGCCCGGCAAAAGACCCTTTCACGTGAGCCGGATGTCGGGATCGCGGCTTACCTTTCCCTTGTACCCACGGCTCACGAGGGCGGAACCTCACGAGGGCGTTTAGGGTGGCGGCGTGAGCCCCCTTTCTCGTAAGCCACCCGTTATGGCTCATGGGAAGGTAAAACCTAAACGACGTTTTCAGGCCTTTCCGTGAACCCTAGCGGTGTGGCTCCACGAGGAAAGAATGCCTCTTTACCGTGAGCATAGGGCACGCTCCACGGGGAAAGTTATGGTCGATTTACCGTGGCGAGGGCCCTATGCTCATGGCAATGATTTTTTTTTTTTTTGTTCGGTTCATATTTGCCACATATATATTGCATATAAACACATATATATCACTGATTGCATATATATCACATATATGGTGCAATAATCCACAAATAGCACATATATTGCATAAAATCCAACGAGTCACAAGTTCAACCATGAGTGCAACCACAAGTTCAAGTACACAAGTTCATCACCTAAATCATCACAACTTCCTTTGCCAACCCAGGCCATCCGCCTTGTTGCTCCATGACTCGTTCCCAAGGGTCCTTGAGGAGTTTGGTTCGGAGATGGGTTCGTGTGTGAGATTTGAGCGTGCGTAGGCAAAGATATTGCATTTGTGAGACAAAATTCAAAGGTAGATTCTATTAACATGAAAAAAAGCAAGATAAATTGTTAGAAATTTTGGTAGCACCTCCCTACACGGAGAGGGTTTCCAAAACCTACAACAAAACAGCTTGGCTCGATGGTAGGCAACCACATGTCCATATGCACATCTCATGGTGCATTGAAACTCGAGATCATTTCCATTCACATTCATATATGCATATTTGGAGTTAAGGTAGACAAACTCACAAATGAGCTTCCAATTGGTGGAGGGAAGATTGGCGATGGACCAAAAGGCGAGACGTGGAGGGGGAAGGCCCGGTGGTGGGGCGAAAGGACATACGTGGTGGCGGCTCTTCACCAACCTTGCCTCCCGACTGGCCGCTGACGTGCGCTAGGAGAGCTTCAAGTTACGTGTGTCGTCTCGCCCCTCGCTCTCTCCCTCGCCCTCGGCCTCCTCCGGCGCCTCTTCTCTGTTCCTCTATGGGCCTATTCAAGTCGGAGATCGTGGCTGTGGTAAGTGGTTGGGCGTGTGGCGGGCACCACGAGCTTTTGCTCTTTGATGGTCGAGAGGAGAGGCGTGAAGTGGTGGCGGGTTGATGATATGTTGTCACCCATCGGTACCGCCCGTGCTTCTTCCCTCCTCAGGCCATCATGATGATGTTTCCATCAATGTCATGGCGCGCGAGGATCAACCTCCCCCAAGACCTCCCTCGCCGTTTACATTGTACTAAGTGAGCGGGTGTAGGTAGTTGGGTTGGTGTGGCGTCGGCGGGCCTCGGGGTTGTAGGCGACAGCGGGATCCGCGCCTTGCCCATGTGGGAGCAAGCAAAGGCCTGGCGTGCTCGATGGTACGCTCATGTGTTTGCTCTGTGTCATAAAAAGTAGGATGGTTAGGCTAAATTATTTAAAGTATTTAAAGTTGCGCATCGAGAAAATAAGAATTGGATAAGACTTACATATCTTCTTTGTGTAGGCGTGAGACTAAGGTTGCCTTGATGGTGCGTTACACGGCATCATGACGCCACTCCGGTGGTCGTTGTGGATCTTCTCCCACCCGGGACCGGGTATGGGAAAAGCACCACCACGGGGAGAATCATCTATAGGACACCAAGTATAGAACACATTAGAATATTAAATTAAGCATGCTTAAACTTAGTATGAGCGTTCATTATTTACCAACATGTATTGTTCTTTGGTCGGATTCTTCTCACGTATTTCCTCCTTGGTGAGCCTCTCGTGTAGGACTTTCCGTAGTATGTCCGGATGGCGGGGAGGCGTGCCTCATACCACATGTCGACACCAATTTGAAACAAGTAGTTGTAGCCACATTTTTACGCGAGTTTAAATTATCCGTGGCGGTTGAGTAATCTGCCTGAGAAGCAATGTATGTAGTCATGTTTTGAAAAAAATATAAAATTCATGCGATGTATTTCTTCACTATAGTGCGACATAGACTTACCCACAACCCTTTTATCATCACGCTCTCCCTTGTTTTAAAAAGTCGGCACTCACATCATAATTATCTATGGCGAGAGCTTGGTGAAATGATGTGACGGACTACGTTTGTCTGCAATGATAACTTTTGCGGGGTAGT
This sequence comes from Hyparrhenia diplandra, assembly GCA_015847255.1. Classification (NCBI taxonomy): domain Eukaryota; kingdom Viridiplantae; phylum Streptophyta; class Magnoliopsida; order Poales; family Poaceae; genus Hyparrhenia; species Hyparrhenia diplandra. The sequence continues at coordinate 587,587 of JADLZK010011028.1, forward strand.
TCTTCTAACCAAAAGACCAAGAATGCCATTGGGAAGGTGGCCTTTCATCGAGTTGCCGTAACAACAACAAAAGTCTGCCCAAGAGAAAACGAATACTTATTAGTTCCTATTGTGATTTTCAACCTAAAAATGAAATTAGTGCTAAAATGTAAAATAAATTACTTTGGAGGATTCAGCATAATGGTCGGACGTAGGTGCTTTCGGGAAGAACGGGTGGAAGTGTGGAGGACCTCGCAAAGTAGACACGCGGGTAGGGAAGGCGAACCCCTGCCGCACTCCCCCCTCCTCCTCATCCTCGTCCTCGTCTTCCTCTTTTGTCTGCCAGGGTCTTGTGAGGCGTAGAGAGGTTGGCGTCCTCCTCCCTCCTCCTCTGGTGTGGCGGTGGTCTGGTGGTGGTGGTAGGGGACAACTCTTGCCCTTGCCCTTGCCCCAACCCGGTGGTTGTGGCTGTGGCCCGGTGCCGCTATCTCGAGAAGCTTCTTGAATTTTTGACCCAATTTCTTTAAGACCTTTGAAGGAGGCATCTTTACGAATCACTGCAATTAGATGGAGATAATTAGTAAAAAATGCAAAATAAATAGAACATAATTATTTAGAGATGAAAAAAATATACAAAATATAATTATTATAAGAGATGTGTAGTATTACATGTATTAGAAATAATCCACATCTTTGTCATGATTTCGCCTTTGTCGGATCATAATCCTCATGATCACTATCATCCATGTCTATTTCTTCCAAAATATGTAGATTGGCGGGATCCATGGGAGGAGGATCTTCATGATCACTATTGTCCTCAAGTCAATCGATCAAGCAATTGTAAGTCCTTAGCATCTCGAACCTCCTCATCCCTCCTCATTAACAACACTTGGATTGTCTACTTCCATTTCGTTCGGCCCGGTCATTTCTACCACAAATTTACCTTGTAGCCCTTCTTCTTGGAAGAACTCTCCCTCATATGTGTTTGCATTAAAGTTGTAATCATCATTGTTTGGGATAGGCGGCTACAGTGTGGCAATACCTTTTGCACAACATCCCAACCCTTAAGATGTGCAAATCGTCGTATTGGCAACACCATAGGAGATAATAAACTTGTGTGGCATGTTGGGCCACAATATACAAAAATCATCTCCGGTCATCTAGGAATCTTATTGAATCTCAACTACCCAAGTTTATCATCCACTTTCATCAGGGATCAAACCAATGGCACTTAAACACGACATGAGCAAGCCGTTTAGTACCATAGGCGGAGTTCGTATATTTCTTCAATTCTTCCATAATAACCTTTAGTGGTACTTCCATCATCACCTTTGGTGAAAACTCCGGTATTTGTGTGTTTCTTCGGTTTGGCGGGTGCGCTCATGCCTCGTTGTGTGGCGATATCCATTCGCGTCGGCATACTTGGTTAAATGACTTAACCCTAAGGGAAAAGCCATCGGCAACCTGTATGAGCTCATGTGGCATATCCCAATGCGTTTTGTTCTGCAAGCTCAAGCCGGGATATATGAAATGAGGGAGCAGGTTCGTTTAGCATATGAAATGAGATATTTGTTAGCATAAATTGGACAATTGCGGCGTTTGAACCAACAAAATGAATCCGGGCTGCACATTTCCGATTACCCTGTCTGGCGGGGTGTCCAATTCATGCGATTCGGGCCTCCTTCGTTCATGCGAATCGTCGATTTGAAATTTCTGTACCCGCGAGAAAAAAAGAGGTTGGATGCGGAATTTCAACTGCGAAGACATGTTTGTTCTTTGATTCGAGTTTGACTTATTATATGTAAGGCAACACTTTGTCAAGGTTGAGGAGGTATATATATATCGTGATCTTGCCCCACTCGTTAGAGTCAAGATCTTTATGGTCCGAACCACTTATGCGTTCTAGTTGTTCTAGGAAAAAGGTTGAGGGGTTGATTCATTTTCTTCGAGCATTGTAGCGAGGGGTGAATAATGCGAGCTAGGAAGATTGTCACCATAGTACTTTGATGTGAAGTCGACACCTCCTCGAAGCTTTCTTACTGCGACAAGAACCCTCAATCTTACACTTATTTTCTGATTAGTCAAACATGCTTGGGAACTCTCTCAATAGCATAGCACCAACTAAAGCACATGGGGCCCACCTACTTGGGTGCCTCCATATGGAAGGTGCAAAATCAAATGCACCATCGAAGACGCGGGCGGAAATATCTTCTCCAACTTCTGAGACTAACACTTTGGTGGCATTTTTTTCCATGGATTCAAGTGTGGTCGAGATAACAACTTAGCACAAAGCTAGCGGATGGCTCAACTTTGCCATCACTTGTCGGATATGAT